>CADEBD010000291.1:0-600000 GCA_902825455.1 Arctia plantaginis | reverse complement strand
ATCGGACCTATAGTTCCTGAGAGTAGCCCGTTCAAACAAACAAACAATCAAACAAACTCTTCAGCTTTATAATATTAGTATAGATAAACCTTATCGTCACACCTGTGATTGATTTACAAATACACTGCTCCGTAATTATTATTATTACGCTAGCGCAAGACTCGCAAAATTCTGATATAAAGAATTTTATTAATTTTAATGGCATTTATCTTTGTCTATGACGAAATCATAATCACGTGTGAAACACTAATCATCTCATCAAATGAATATGATTTAAAAGTAGCAATAATGTCTAGGCTTATAACAAGACTCGACCGCAGTGAGACCACGGCCTCAAAGAAAACCGGTGTTAACCAGTTCTTTGGTTGCTTTTCACCGAGTGAGTGGGGTTACCGGAGCCGAAACCCCTTCTCCCCATGATTCTGGGGGAGGACTCAAAAGACGACAACGGACTTGTGACTCTTGAGTCGCAGGTATACATGGGCGGTGGTAGTTGCTTTACATCAGGTGACCCGTCTCGTTTGCCCTCTGATTTAATAAGAAAGTAATACTAATAACCTGATGCATCTTGCACTAGACTCGTTCGTGTGCCCTATTTATCCCGTGGGCTTCGTGAGAGCCGACTAAGGGAGCAAACTACGCAGGACAACACTGTCACGCGTTAATAAGGAAAAAGGGGATAGACACACAGACAAATAAGTGATTTCCTAAGAATTTCTTTTTTTCTTTTGAAATCTTAAAAACCTCTTTTTAGCTTCGTCTCCAGTATAAATACAGATCTACATTTTATAAGAACTGTCTCTAAGTATTATAATAACGCTGTATTGTACAGATCGCGACGCAAAGACCTTTTTTAAAATAATTATCCTGACCGCCAGACGAGCGGAGAGTGCTTCCTTGCGGTAATGTCTCTAAAAGCGAATCCCTCTTTAAATCTTAACATCTTTATAATATTAAAGACTCCGAAGTTCAATAAACTTTTGCACATTCCACCATTCCTTATAATGTTATCAATTAATTTTGTCGTTGTATTTTAGCTATAGACTCATTAAGGACTTTGAGGCTTTAAATGGGCCTAATATATTTTTTTAATGTGACAGTTACACGTTGGGTAATAGCTAATTTAAAATAAGAGTAAATAATCTATTGGGTGAACGTGCAACCCACACCAATGTCCGCGAAATAATATTTAAAGTAATGAAGTGGAAATTAAAGTATAATGCGAAGTTTTCAAAATTTGAGTTGCTGCAATTTGGAATTTTGTCAATTGCGAAAATGTCAACATTGGGTAGGTATATGATTATTTCCACATGTGACGGAGACGAGCCCGTACACCGGCATTGGTTCTGCATTTACTCAGCACAGTTCTAGTCACCACATAACACAACTGGGCCTCAATTCCGCTATATTAAAAATAAATCAATCATTTCCTCAAAAAAACGTAATATTGAACAATCGTGTTGTTGCGATATGGAACAAGCTTCTGGAAAATGTTGTGACCGTAAAGTCAGTGAACAGTTTTAAGTGCCAACTAGATATATGGTTAGAAAAGCACAACCCATTGGACTAAACAACCGTTTAATCATGTACACGGGAACTCTTACATCACAAACTTACTCCAGTGCAGTGATGTGGACACATCAGCAAGTTTGCTGCTCGTCCATAATACCCTAATAATAATAAAAAAAATATATTTTCAAATTATAAGGAAATAATTTATTTATTTTTCCAAATATGGCAATCTTTTTGATATCAGCACTCATGAGCCATTCCATCGCCACTGTAAAGACACTGAGTTAGTGTAGACTACCGATATTTATACCGATGCCAATGGCCACTCGATGGCATCTCAATAGCGTGTCAGTGGTATGACAGTGGCTTGGCGTGAACATAAAATAGCAGAATTCAGGCCCTGATTAGTGATGCCGCTGCTATTAAACTTATTACAACATATGCCATGTAACGTCATACTCATCAGAATTTAGCGTCTAGACTCCAGGCTTAATAAATTATACAAGAAAGATAATTTAGAGTGATGGAATTCGTTCTCAAAAACTTCTTTTGAACCATTTCAAGTCGGGTTACATACTTGTCATAAATAGGATCCCAAATTGGAACCGCAAAGTCTAATAGTTGAGTTCTTATAAGAGTATTATATGGGAGTAGTAAAGTAGACGGGCGCTTCAAATCTTTGGAAGATCTCATTACAAAGCCATACATTTAAACAGATTTACTAATAATATTGATTATGTGTAGATCTAGATGTAGTTTTGCGTCAATGGTGACACCCAAGTCGCGAATATGGTCAACCTTTTGTAAACTGTTGTTGACTGCACGGATGGCGCAGTGGTTCGTATCATCACCAACGACGTCAGAAAAACTTTGATTTGTATTGTTGAATACAGATTTCCTGAATAATTTTCCTTTGCCCAGTTTCTCCGGCTTCATACGCAGTTAATAATAGCATATGTCTTGTTCCAGAATATAATCTTTCTCTATACTAAATTTCATCTTATTCGGCTCGGCCGTTCTGTGATTAAGAAACACACCTCTATCTTAACTTTTACATTTACAATATTAGTAAAGATAGGTTTTGTACGCGCTGGGAGCGCGACGATTTCAGAACGAAACGAAACGCTAAATGTCAACGTAGTGACTTTGGCGCGAACTGTCAACTGAACTTCCTCTTCCTCTCTTAACTTTCGAGCGGTTAACCGAACTTCCGCCCACGTTAATATAGTAAATGTGAAAATTATTCTCTACCCAAATTAATGAACGGGAGTGTTAATTAAGTGCTGATCACCTCTTTACTTGCCATGCCGTAGACAGTGAAAAAACAATTAGTGCAAGAACAATAATCCAATTTATACACCACCACCCACGAGGTCACACAAGGTCACGACGACGCATCTCCCGAGCCCACCAGCAGCGTCACCAACCGGTAAGTCCCTTCTACCTTCCCATCCGTTGCTTGTCTTCTCGCCAAGACAGGTTGTGTCAAGTCATAGTCAAGTCATGGTCAAGTCATAGTCAAGTCACAGTCAAACCACAGTCAAGTCACAGTCAAGTCACAGTCAAGTCACAGTCAAGTCATAGTCAAGTCATGGTCAAGTCATAGTCAAGTCATAGTCAAGTCATGGTCAAGTCATAGTCAAGTCACAGTCAAACCACAGTCAAGTCACAGTCAAGTCACAGTCAAGTCACAGTCAAGTCATAGTCAAGTCATAGTCAAGTCACGGTCAAACCACAGTCCAGTCACAGTCAAGTCACAGTCAAGTCACAGTCAAGTCATAGTCAAGTCATAGTCAAGTGACAGTCAAGTCAAGTCACAGTCAAGTCATAGTCATAGTAGCCCAAAACCTACTCCAGTCCAGCAGTGGACTACTAAAGGGTGTTGATGAAATAAGTCATAAGGGTATTTCACTTAAACATGAACGGTAAATCCAAATTAGGTCGGCAACAGATGTTTAGAATTGAATTTGTGCTCTATCTAAAAAAAACGCCTCATCAAAGATCTTAGAAAATCCTTTTACGTTTTAAATTTTATTTTTTTACATAAACTTTATCAGTCAGTTTATAATGGTCAGGTCTCTACTAAATAGGGAGGCAATTGATGTTTAAATCTGACTTTAAGGTTTTATAGGTATAACTAAATATTTAATCAGGATAAAAAAAAAGTTTTACGTATAATACAACACGTTGTCCAAAATATTTTCTTTAGCTTTAGTAGAATGGTTAATGACATAAAGATCAGAAGGATTGTTAACATAACGGAAAAATATATAAGCCACATTAATCGCTGTTAATATAAATCAATTCATTTCAAAGAGTTTACTCTGAAGACTATAAAGGTTGAGACAGACAGAAGGCGGGGCGGTGTGAGTATTTTGTATGACATCTTTTATGTCCACTAGTGGTTTAATCTTCTATAATATGCTCTAGCTAGAATACATATTATAACTAGCTCAGACTGTGTTGCTGTGTCGCTCCGTCCGCTGTGTGCCTCGACCCTATAATGGAATCTAGAACAAATAATCATTTTTTATGGTAATTGACTATGATCACCTATGGTCACCTACGCCTCAAGAGTCACTCGTACGTTACACTCCTTCAAAGCTTGAAAGGTGGGGTTCGGTTCCGGTAACTGCACTCAGTGAGAAGCAACGAATGAATAGCTGAACACCGATTTTCTGAGAGGCTCATGACCTCAGTTGAGTCGACTGATTTATGCGAAAACATAGCTACAGAAAAAAATAAAATGACTAAAATAATGTTAATTTGAATCCACAGTACACTATTGAATTTTATTCAAACTCAAAATATCCTTATTTCACCAAAATTATTAAAAAATTGTTTAAAATCTTCTTATCACTCTAAAGTCTAGTCTAAGTAAGACTTTTTGTCAAATGTTTAGCAAAATAAAGTTAATCCATTATATGTCTGTGACGATCTACAACCGCCCGTTTTTAAGGAGCCCTGTGATAAGAAAGGGCAAACAAGCTCACGGCCATTTTTTCAATTACAACTAGATACAGTCGCATCATTAAATAAATCACAACATTATTTTGATGTGCGCTCCAGTATATCAGTTATTAAGTACTTAAAGATAAAAGCAATAAAGAAAAAAGATTAAATACAATTGAAAGTGAAGTAAATAAAAACAATTGAAAAAAGAACACCCTAGCCCACACTACATTGCCACTTAAGAAATGATATTACTTAGAGATAGAAATAGAGTCTGCATGAGTCGTATTACTGAAGTCCTTGCGTGAGGCTCAGACAAACATAACTCCACCACAGTCCAGCAATAACCATTCCACACTCTTATTTCTACTCGTATATTACTTTTTCCTTTAAGGTCATTGTGGCCCCGTTTTCAATTCAATTCTTTATTAATAAAATATAAGCATCACAGTATACACCAAATCTTTTATATCTATGCTAATTTTAACAAAAATAAACTAAATACTATTACAATTGTAAAACTCAGAAATAAGTCATCACTGATATAATACCACCAAAATCTATTCATTAATTACTAAACGTTTTTCCTAAAATTTTTCCCCTTTGCCCAGCCCCGGGTTTTCATACGCAGTTAATAATAGCATATGTCTTGTTCCAGAATATAATCTTTCTCTATACTAAATTTCATCTTATTCGGCTCGGCCGTTCTGTGATTAAGAAACACACCTCTATCTTAACTTTTACATTTACAATATTAGTAAAGATAGGTTTTGTAATACGGAGTGTCACCTCCCCTATTCATCCCATGGTTGTTGTAAGAGCCGACTAAGGGAGCAAATTACGCAGGACAACAGCATTGCAAAGAGAAGGAAAACTTGATACAAACCCTATACCAACCCGTCTGGCTAGCGTGGTATAGTAGGCCAAAACCTCCTTGTTAAGGAGAGGCCTGTGTCGAGCAGTGAACTATTAAAAGCTGTTGATGTTGATGATTGATACTTTTACTCAGGTGTGTACAGCCCTTGAAAAGAGGCTCCGTCTAGCCCAAAACTAGCCAGCTATCCCATATAACACACACGTTTGTGACTCCTGAGTTGCAGACGTTCATGGGCGGCGATTCGGGTGACCCGTCTGCCCTCATAAAAAAAAACTCATTGTCTTAAGTGAATAAAAAACTATTTTCGAATTAAATATAATAATATAATATTCTACCACATTCACACAGCGCCATCTAGTCCCAAACTAAGCAGAGCTTGTACTATGGCTACTAGACAACTGATAGTCATAGTCAAGTCATAGTCAAGTCATAGTCAAGTCATAGTCAAGTCATAGTCAAGTCATAGTCAAGTCATAGTCAAGTCATAGTCAAGTCATAGTCAAGTCATAGTCAAGTCATAGTCAAGTCATAGTCAAGTCATAGTCAAGTCATAGTCAAGTCATAGTCAAGTCATAGTCAAGTCATACTCATAGTAGGCCAAAGCCTACTTTCTAAGGAGAGGCCAATGTCCAGCAGTGGACTATTAAAGGCTGTTGATGGAATAAGTCATAAGTGATAAAGGTATTTCACTTAAACATGAACGGTCAATCCAAATTAGGTCGGCAACAGATGTTTAGAATTGAATTTGTGCTCTATCTAAAAAAAAACGCCTCATTAAATATCTAAGAAAATCCTTTTACGTTTTAAATTTTATTTTTTTACATAAACTTAATCGTTTGCCGAATGTACTCTGTATTATTATAATGGTCAGGTCTCTACTAAATAGGGAGGCAATTGATGTTTAAATCTGACTTTAAGGTTTTATAGGTATAACTAAATATTTAATCAGGATAAAAAAAAAGTTTTACGTATAATACAACACGTTGTCCAAAATATTTTCTTTAGCTTTAGTAGAATGGTTAAGGACATAAAGATCAGAAGGATTGTTAACATAACGGAAAAATATATAAGCCACATTAATCGCTGTTAATATAAATCAGTTCATTTCAAAGAGTTTACTCTGAAGACTATAAAGGTTGAGACAGACAGAGGGCGGGGCAGTGTGAGTATTTTGTATGACATCTTTTATGTCCACTAGTGACTTAATCTTCTTTAATATGCTCTAGCTAGAATACATATTATAACTAGCTCAGACTGTGTTGCTGTGTCGCTCCGTCCGCTGTGTGCCTCGACCCTATAATGGAATCTAGAACAAATAAACATTTTTTATGGTAATTGACTATGATCACCTATGGTCACCTATGACTCAAGAGTCACTCGTGCGTTACATTCCTTCAAAGATTGAAAGGTGGGGTTCGGTGCCGGTAACTGCACTCAGTGAAAAGCTACGAATGAATAGCTGAACACCGATTTTCTGAGACGCTCATAACCTCAGTTGAGCCGACTGATTTATGGGAAAACAAAGCTACAGAAAAAATTAAAATGACTAAAATAATGTTAATTTGAATCCACAGTACACTATTGAATTTTATTCAAACTCAAAATATCCTTATTTCATCAAAAATATATTGTTTAAAATCTTCTTATTTTTTTTTATTTTTTTTTATTCAGTAACAATAAAAATTGTGTTTGAAATGCTTACATGTTAACTTAAGTTTCTAAAGAATTTAATTTATATAATGCAATACAAATAGATAAATATAAAAACAAACACATGCAGTCAAAAATTCAATGTCATTAAAATACTGTCAAAATTGTGGTTAGGTAATTTGAAGTTGTCTCCGGGTTTTTATGTAATATACCAATATGAATGTCGATAAAATACCGGGGGGGATACAATTTATAAAATTTGCAATTTTTCCACATCCATGAACAGACCATTCACTCAATGCTCAAAATCCGCCACAGAATCTTATCACTCTAAAGTCATAGACTTTTTGTCAAATGTTTAGAAAAATAAAGTTAATCCATTATACTCGTATGTGTATACAACCGCCCGTTTTTAAGGAGCCCTGTGATAAGAAAGGGCAAACAAGCTCACGGCCATTTTTTCAATTACAACTAGAAACAGTCGCATCATTAAATAAATTACAACATTATTTTGATGTGCGCTCCAGTATATCAGTTATTAAGTACTTAAAGATAAAAGCAATAAAGAAAAAAGATTAAATACAATTGAAAGTGAAGTAAATAAAAAAAATTGAAGAAAAAAACACACTAGCCCACACTACATTGCCACTTAAGAAATGATATTACTTAGAGATAGAAATAGAGTCTGCATGAGTCGTATTACTGAAGTCCTTGCGTGAGGCTCAGACAAACATAACTCCACCACAGTCCAGCAATAACCATTCCACACTCTTATTTCTACTCGTATATTCTTTTCTCTTTAAGGTCATTGTGGCCCCGTTTTCAATTCAATTCTTTATTAATAAAATATAAGCATCACAGTATACACCAAATCGCTTATATCTATGCTAATTTTAACAAAAATAAACTAAATACTATTACAATTGTAAAACTCAGACCATCAAAAAGAAACAACATAAAATTTGTAAACAAAAACAACCTTACATCAACTTAGGAACTATAAAATTACTCTTTAAAATTTAGATATGTATAAATATGTTTTAAAATTATGCTTTGGGAGTCGAAAAATATATCTGCATCTGGACTATACTGAAGGAACTCATTGATAAGCCTAATTGCTATAGCAGTGGGGCTATGGTCAGCCTTTATAACTCTCTCAGCCTCAGTTTTATAACTCTCTCTCACTCTTCAGGACTTCTGATAAAACTAATAATATATACTCCCGCTTATATCTCCGAAGGGATGATTCCGTATTTTGCTTATCTTTATTTATCCACATATTGTTATTCTGTGTGTCCATTTCATGTATGTTTGTAAAGCCCCTCGACAAAGCAAATGTTCCTAGTGTTGAAGTTGTCGTTTTGAAAAAAAAACGTATAACTCGACCTGACTGTTATCAGGTAACTTAATATCTCTAACCTGCCTGTAAACTCAAAATAATATTTTCATTAACAATATTAAAGCAAGTATTATAATATTTTTTAGCCTAGATCTTTTCACAATTGGTCTTGTCTTCTCATCTGTTACCCAACACATTTTATTTCTGCATCACCCTAAGGTTAACCGGGACTAATCCCACCCACACGCCCACCACTGTAACTCCTGTACACCAGGATCCACAGCAGTGACCCACGAACACACCGAGTTATGACACTCGGGAAGTCCCAGGAAGAAATTAAACTGTCTTGGAACCCGCAACGAAATTTATCAGATGAAAATTGGAGGAGTTGGAAATACAGTAAATAAGGTTAAGTGGCAAAAAATACCTAGGTATTATATTGCCCGTGTCTCCGCCCCATTATCCCGGTAAAAAGAAGCCTATGTTACTCGCTGATAATGTAGCTTTCCATTGGTGAAATAATTTTAAAATTGGTTTAGACATTAGATCGTAACAAACTTACTTTTACATTTAAACAAGTATCGATGTGCACGAAGATTTAAAGAATAAATAAATAATATTTTATATAATGGAATGTAAATACTCATAATACACAATATACTACAAGATTTCTACACCACCTAAAGGTTGGTTGGTAGAGAATGCTTAGGGCATTAAGTCCGCCGATGTAGATAAGTGCATGAAGATGTTAAATAAGTAAAATGTAATAAAATAAGTAATTCTTTGTTTATTTGTTTCAATTATTACTGAATCGTCAATAGAGCTTATTAATAAACACAATATTGTGTACAGCTACAATAAGGCTCCAGATTTATTAATTATATTATTAAGTAACATTTATTTGACGTAATACATATTTTTTCTCCACATCAAACATAAAATAGTTATAATTTAGTAAAACTTAAAAACTTTACGAACGCGAAACCAATCGAAGTGGCGTGCATTGGGAGAGGAATATGTCTAGCAGTGGACTGCGATAGGCTGATGATTATGAAACACTTTACGAACTGAAATAAGAAGAAAAAGGACTACTACTATCCTCCTGCATCATCAGCAGGGTATCATTACAAGGTAAATAAAAATAACATAAGCCAAAACCAGAGAAGATTGTTAACTACTCAAGAGTATCACTTTTTATTTCCTGGCATCATCATCAGAACAACTTCACATCACATCACATAAACAGCCTTTAACAGTCAACTGCTGGACATAGGCCTCTCCTTAGAAAGAAGGTTTTGGCCTGCTATTCCACGCTGGCCAGACGGGTTGTTATAGGGTTTGTGTCAAGTTTCCTTCTCTCCGCAGTGCTGTTGTCCTGCGTATTTCGCTCCCATAGTCGCCTCTTACGACACCCACAGGATGAATAAGGGTGGTGACACTCTGTATTCTAAATCCATAGTATTGTCATCCAAACTACTTTCCATTTCTATACGATGATTAGAAGTAACTTAAAATTGCCTTTGATGTTATGTTAACAGCTACAAATAAAGCGAATAAATACGTAAAATTGTGTTTTTTTTTCTCATATAATATAACTTACCGAATAATAATAGCAGCAGATCACTGAGGGCCAAACTGAACAGGTAGTAATTAGTAGCCGTGTGCATGGCGGGATGCTTCACGATCACCACGCAAACTGACACGTTACCCCCCATTCCAGTCATAAATATCACCAGGAGCAACACAGATATGGGGATGATCTTCGGCAGAGGCAGCCTCCGTGGACCCATCACCAACCATAACAGTTCCTCTTCAGTACAGTCGAAGTATGTGGTATTGGTACATCGTCGGTATAACTGAAGAGTCGTCTCGTTAGGACGAAGAAAATCTGAGGAGTCTACCATCTTGATGTAGTTTGTAATTTTTTTTGTTGTAAGTTACAATTGTTATTGTTTTTTCATATATATTTTATTCGTAATTACATCTTTTAACACTATATTCACTTAGACATACCCAAGTTTACATTTTAGTCAATATTATTTCTGTATAACATTCATTCTTCGAGTTGCAAGTTTGAGTTCGTAAGTTAGACTCTCGATCGTAGCACTGCACCTCTACGCGACTGCTACGTGCGTAGCGCGCGACGTTCGGCACTAAACTAAAGCGTGACTGATTCTGTGGAGGCTTTCACTAAGAGATATACCACTAAATTGAATTACGGGATCACGCACAGAAGTAAATATCGTATTTTATATGAAACCAACATCTGTTTAAATGTTAGTATTTTAGAATGAAATACAAGGGACAATGTGTTTGAAAGATGTGGAAATTAGAAATCCCGAATTGAAATAGACGAACCGAGGATCATCCGTGTGGTTATGGATTAAGAACATGGAGTGTCAACACCCCTATTAATCCCGTGGGTGTCGTAAGAGGCGACTAAGAGATAACTATACAGGACAACAGCCCTAGAAAAACTAGACATAAACCTTTTACCAACCCGACTGACTAGCGTGGTATAGTAGGTCAAAACCTCCTTTCTAAGGAGAGGCCTATGTCCTGAAGTGGACTATTGTTGATAATGAGGAGGCAGATAGACTATACAATGTCGTAAGTCCCGAGAAGGAAGACTGATATTAATGAAAACTGTAAATACTTTAAATGAAATGTATGTCAATTATTTTTATAACCATTATAACCTGTTTTTTGTGTAGAAACGTTCATGGGTGATATTCCACGGTTCTATGGATGAGTTCTTCTTGGCTGGGTTTCTGAGTATTCGGTTCAAAAACTCGAATCAGGTCTGAAACTCGGACAGCGGTTTGGCAGTCTCAGTGACATGTATGGCTCTGCTAGCAATTCCATAGATCATTAGTTGTTCATACTTCATGTAAGTAAGTGATGGTTTTATGTGAGTGTGACTAGATGCGTATTTGTGTGTGTGTGTGTATGTTATGATCCAAATCAGACTTCAAAAATATTTAGCTTCTCTGTAAGGTTGTACTCGTGGCATAAGACATTCATAAATTTTTCTTGCGATCGATTTTCTTGTTCTCTATCTAAGCTACAGGCTTTGATTTGTGTGTACCACCCCATGTTGTTATACAGTACGTAAGCTGTGGTTGGCATAAAACGTATTATACTGATTTATTTTACCAGTCCATCTGTACAAACACTATATTTTGCCACTTAAACGTTAATTATTTCACATTCCTTTATTATATTCGTTGTAAGTACTAATATATGAAAAGTATGTCTACGCACACTGCGAATATTAAGCTATATTTATATATTATTGTGTTTTTAAATCAAGTTTAAGAGTATATACATATTTCGGTTATCACATGATGTACAAAGGAGATGTTATTACAATGGAGCAAACTACGCAGGACAACAGCACTGCAAAGAGAAGGAAAACTTGAAACTTGATTGAACTTGATATAGTAGGCCAAAAGCTCCTTTCTAAGGAGAGGCCTATGTCCAGCAGTGGACTATTATAAGCTATTGATGATCTTTATTCTTTGGAAGAAACTAACGTCTAAGATACAGGCTTGTCCTAGATGGACATTAAGTGTCTTAGATTGTTGTAAACAGCCAATTTATGAGTAGATTACAATAATTTAAAGTAATAGGTTGAGAAATTGAATGTAGACATATCAAACGAGTTACCTGTCAGCATTTTATGTGTGTGTTATTCCACTAAGCATATTATTAGACGTTCCCATGTGTGTCAATGTTAAATAACTCGTTTATACTCTGATACATTTGCTAATTTTATTATTTATTAATTTATTTACTTATTACAAACTATGGAGGATTTACAGCTATGATGATCAGAATAAAAACAGTCAAGAAAACAGATAGCCAATTACAAATCCTCACGTATAAAAATCAGAGATAGTTTACAGTGCACAACACTATACAGAATATTATCAAGAGGTATTATGTAAGTTACAGGCACAGATCACTTACACATTACACAGAACGTAATAATATACACATAAAATAGACAGGACCCATAACAATAACTACTCGGACCCCTCACCATCATCCCTGAAGAATTTAAGGCTTAAACACCTCCTCGCTCCCGTTACACTAACATTAAAAATATCAATTCCAAATTGCTCACACACATTATTGAGGCTTCTAGTTGAACGAATAACAAAGATTTTTTTCTATAGTTCGTCAGTGCAAATGGTACACTCAGCGATGGGTTATAGCGAGTTCTTGACGGAATATTAATATTAAAATTATGTCTAAACCATTTTGCGTAATCCGTTTAAATTTCGTTCATTAAAGCCACATACATTACTTACTACTGACTAGGGCCTCAATTCTGCTATTTTAATATTTTATCAATAGACTGTCGATGGAATGTCGTCGGAATAGTTCTCCACTTTTCCTATTCTACTAACTATGTAAGACCAATGTCGTCGATGTCTTTGTAACAGTTTAGTAAACGGTACATTTTAAATTTGTTAGAAATGATATATTTATTTTTCCAGGTATTGCAATGTTGTTGATATCACCGTTGATGATCTATATTACTGCATCGACAGTCTATTAACACTGCGAATTTATGTTAGTAGACTACTGATATTTTGACCGATGTCAATGGCATCTCAATAGCCTGTCTCAATGGAATGACAGTGGCTTGGCGTTAACATAAAATAGCAGAATTGAGGGCCAGGTATTTTGTTCGCTGTGTGTACAAAAGTGATATCTAAAATGAATTATATGTATATTAACAATAATCATCTTATTATTATAGTTCCTTAGATAGAAATCGAGGTTTTTGATGAACTCCTACTCCTCGAACACTTCAAAATAACCTTGACGCGTAAGTACACGTTTCTGTTAATATTTTTATTTTGTCTGGCGATAACAAACACCAAATTAAATATAAAACCATTAAGTATTTAAATATTAATTGCATTAACAAATTTTAGTAAAATTTAGAGACTGGCATAGTGGTTTAAACGTTCACCTCACCGCTTCCTACTACGCTAAGTGTTATGGGTTCATTCCCACATGCGCATTCCCACATGAGCGCCTATAGAACAAACACTGAATAATTTATAATTTAAAATACATATAATTTTCTTGAATGCAGTAATAATATTTACTGCTGTACGACTGTACGGATGGTGTATTGCCGCGTAATGTAGGATCCAAATATGGCAAAAATTGAATTTCGTATTTTTAGCTTTTAAAAACCATTACCTACCGACTTAAAATTTTTATTAGCGCCACTCGACACCCGACCAGCACCGCTTCGCTTCGAGCTGTTAGTATTCTTTGTTTGGAGCACTATGGATATACGCTCACTACATCAACTGCGGAACGCCTCACCCGCGGGTTGACCGTATTATTCAATTGATTCGAGTATAAAGTTCGTTGTATAAAGCTTTGTCTCTGTACAGTCTATCTACTTATGTGGCCAAGACGCTGCCTACCGTGTTTAATCTAGTTATCAATACGAAATTTTGGATGTATTGATGGGTGTATATGTTACTGCTAATGTAATGTATTAATCTGCAGATTTTCTAGTCAAGTCCGATAAAGTGGAACAAATTCTTTCAGTCCTCACATTAACTAGAAAATCGTTTGCATCTATACAATGTTAACGCGCCATGGAGGAATGTCAAATTAAAGCATCTTCCCGCACCTTGGTTGACAGACTGATAGCATCCGCAGTATAATGCGGACCAGGATCAGGCTTTTCGGCGTTTTAAAGAACTCGAAGTAATGACAACTGGCTTGCCCACAAATTTGCTAGAAACAAGTGCAATCAGGTGATACATAACGCTAAACGCCGTTATATTCTAGATAACATTTCTACATCCTCTTCTGCTAATATCTAGAAGTTCTTAAGGACTCTTGGTATATGCAGCGAGCGCCATGCAGAATTACCAACGAATATTGCTTGAGATGATATCAAGTGCCATTTCACCACTCCTTCTATATTGGATCATCAAAGCAAAGTTCAAACCATTGATAACGTAGCCCGTCTCCCTAGGCCTAATATAAACCCCTTTGATTTTTCTCCGGTCGCATCAAAGGAGGTTAAACAATTTGTTACCTCTATTAAGAAATTCAGCTTACTAGTTTTAAGCATAGATACCAATATTAATTGGAAATTACATATACAAAAAAATAAATCAAAATTTTCAACATTCTGCTACGCTCGCCGGGAAGTTAAAAAAACCACTGATATAAAAACCGCTCTAGTCACCTACTATACCTATGCATCCTCATGGCTGAATTACGGTATCACCCTATGGGGTAACAGCACAGATGCTCATCAATCATCATCATCAACAGCCTTTAATAGTCCACTGCTGGACATAAGCCTCTCCTTAGAAAGGAGGTTTTGGCCTACTATACCACGTTGGCCAGACGGGTTGGTATAGAGTTTGTGTCAAGTTTTCCTTCTCTCTGCAGAGCTGTTGTCCTGCATTGTTTTTTTCCCTTAGTCGGCTCTTACGACACCCACGGGATGAATAGGGGTGGTGACACTCTGTATTCTTAATCCGTCACCACACGGACAGATGCTCCCTCACTACTAATTATGCAAAAAAAAGTTAATATAATATGCAATAATTGTGAACATGGACGACACAGAAAGTTGTAAACCTTAATTCCTAAAACTAAACTCCTTGAAACATGTAATTTTGTCAGACAACACACAGATTATTACACGAAAAGGGAAGATATAAATACAAATTATACATTAAGATACAAAAACAGACTAAATTTACTAACGTCCAGATTAAAAATGCATGCATCAAGTCCATAAAAATAAACAATAAATTATCCAATAATACTCGTATTAAAAATGAAGAAAAATTGAATACGTTTATCAAAACATTAAAAGATCTTTTAATACAAAAATGCTACCATCATATAAATGAATTTATAAACGACAAATTTGAATAATTAACAAAATATATAATGAGAAAATAAGTTGAATAGTTTATATTAATAATAAATAATATACTATAAAACAAATCAATATATAATAATAATGTACTAAATATAATATTTACTAAATTTAATTAATACGTGAGCAATAAAAGAAATACCTTCTTAGTTCTATTTACTAAATTACATTTCAATATAATGATAGAATGTTTGCTTTTCTCTCCTAATGTTGCCGTGCCTTCATGGTCAATAATTGTTTCTTTCTACTTTTATAAGACCTGTGTATACATTATGGAGTGCAATAAACGTATTTGAATTAATTCAAATCAAAAGCCACTGGTCCCTGGATTCCAATGTTTTTTCCTCTTTACAGCGCAAGGTTTATGTACGTCCATTGGCTAAGTACCTAACCCCTCCCTTCCTACTCATTTTCGTCCAATATCCATCCTCCCTTTCCTCTCCAAAGTCCTTGAAGCCTGTGTACATGAGCAACTGTTACACTTTATTTAACAGAACAACTTGCTTCATGAGGATCAGTCAGGATCCTGACCAGGACATAGTACAGGAACAGCACTGCTCAAGGTGACACTTGATATAAAGGCTGCGTGGCTTACAGTATTGAAGGCGGTATTGACGGTATTGAAATCATAAAATAGGAAAGCATTGTTAGTAGTATTACTAACAATGCTTTCCCATTTCATGATTTTCGATGACGCACTGGAATGGTCCTATCTTCAAGGACGCCAATCACCGACTATGGTGATGTGTGTTACCTCGACCTGAATTCAGATCTACTCAAAAACTTAGATCGACTTCTCAACAATTGCATTCACCACCACCACTATCTTAATTAAGAGAGAGATGCATTTTAATTAAGAGTTATTATTTATTTATTTATTACAACTATGGAGGATTTACAGCTATGATGATCAGAATAAAAACAGTCAAGAAAACAGATAGCCAATTACAAATCCTCACGTATAAAAATCAGAGATAAGTTACAGTGCATAAGACAATACAGAATCACTTACAAATTACACAGAACGTAATAATATACAAACAAAACAGACAGGACCCATAACAATAACTACTCAGACCCTAATTATGGTTGATTAAGAATATATTTGGTTAATTATTTGCTTCCTTGTTTTAATTATATGCTCCACTTTTATGGGCTAATGAACCATTTTCTTAAATTAATTTAATTTTAAAAAATGACTACGAATTGCCACTACTTAATTTAGAGGTGTCGATTCGCACATTAATAAATTCAGTTTGTGCAGATCAACCGCTAAAATAATATTAATGTTAAAAGGGTCGTTTCGCACAAAGTATACGAAAAAAATCGAATCTACCACTGAGCTAGGAAAAAAATTAAAAATTATTTTTTTTCATAAGATAATTTATTTATATTAGTATCAACATTTAATGAATAAATCATTTTAGTTGCTTATACAATTTATCTAGGCGAACGTAGTGTAGGGGTTTATACTTTAATTTGTTCATTTTCTTAACGAAAAGAAGATTGAAACTTGAACTTTATCTGATAATCATAAACTAACTCATTACTATTACAGCCAGCGCACTCCCTAAATTGCCCTAAAAAGGTATCTCTATTTAAATATAATTTTTATTTTTTGTGTGACATTGTTTATAATACAACTAAGAAGACGTTGACGCATGGAAGCCACTAAACACCATACGTATTTTATACGGTTTAGATCAGGGGCTCGTGCTGGCCATGGAATAACCATAATATTTAAATATTGATAAAACCGTTCACAGCACAGTAGGTTAGCGTAAGGTCGTTTAAAACCTCGACGCAATTGAAATCTAGTTTGGATAGGTTTGGAACCAACTGTTTCATTTTCACCAACCATAAAGTTTCGCTGAGACTGGTTAACAAGTGGCGACTGATTAATAGTCTTTTCACTCAATGGCTAACAGCTTTTTTTTAAAGTTTTATTAGACATTTTGATCCAATACTTAAGAGATAAAATAAAATCATACACCACAATAAACATCACACAAGCAAACAAAATAACTTACACTTTAGCGAGTTTCGTTGGGTATTTCAAATATTAAGCCCAAGTTAAGCTATAATGTTAGCCCTGACTTCAATACTAATACAGGGTGTAAGGGACATTGAAACGAATACTGAAATAGTGTATTCAGACCATGATTCTGAATCGAAAATCATTGGAATTTTCTGCCGGCAAATTAATCTTTTTTTTTAATTTTACAACTTTTTGGGTAAAAATTATATCACAATGAGTAAACAGAACATTAATAAATACCGCAAAAATTAACGCAATTGCAATTGCAATATGTAATTAATCAAACAGCCGAAGCACACCCGGCTTCCCATCCGTGTGCGTAGACTTTGCATGGAATACACATGTAGTTATTACTTTTGTGCAATACCTACGGGAAATGACATTTGACAGCTGATTCCAATGATTTTAGACTCAAAATGATGGTCTGAACACACTATTTCAGTATTCGTTACGATGTCCCTTACACTCTGTATATGATTGAGTTTCATATACAGATATTGCAATATAAACATCAGTAGCAAATAATAACACAAGTGCTCGTAGGTCACTAACCAATGTTAAAGGTTGAAGTTGATTATAATACAATACAATAGGTTATTGTTTCAAATCTATCAAACATTATGATATCAAATGCATCAGCATCCACCGCATCACCAGACGGACATTTATTAATTAAGTACATTGAAATTAGTTACTATAATCATACGTATTTCGTGTGTATATGTGTGTTACATACATTAATAAAAAAAGGTCATAACACCAACTAGTAACAATGCTACAACTTTGTAAAAGTGCGACTGGATTTATGACCGCGACTTGCAGTTGTTAAATTGTGGTGTAGAATATAAATTACCTCTCGTGATCTTTTAATCTCCTAGTTGTTCATCGCAAATATTTGTTAGTAGTCGTAGTTGGTGATGTTTGTAGATTTACCCCCACAATCCAGTCGCATTTTTCAATTTTAAACACACATGTGACAAAAACAGTTAAATCTAAATTTACAAAAAGATAATAAACCTAACCGTGAAGCGTGTAACAGGCTAAAGTTTATCTCAATTGTTTATGTTTTTGTTTAAAGTTATGCACTAAGATTATCGCTGTATGTCGCCAACTGATATGTAATTAATTATTGTTCAGTAAAAATATAACCGTCCATGTGGTGACTGATTTAGAATACAGAGTGTCACCACCCCTATTCATTCCATGGGTGTTGTAAGAGTCGACTAAGGGAGCAAACTACGCAAGACAAGAGCACTGCAAAGGGAAGAGAAACTTGAAACAAGCCCTATATCATAGCGTCTAGCCAGCGTGTTATAGCAGGCCAACATCTCCTTTCTAAGGAGAGGCCTAAGTCCAACAGTGAACTACTAAAAGCTGTTGATGATGAGACTAAAACTCTAGGGGTTTATTTGTAGCCACCGAATAATTTCACCGTGAACGTGACTGAGCCATGCATCGACACAAACGGGCCAGGCTGGACCAGAGTGATGCCACCGCCTCACAGAAACCGGTGTTAGGCAAATCTTTTGTTACTATTCACAAAAAAAAAATAACCAAGAATTAGCAAAACTAGAACTACCTTCTTAAGTTTTTGAGTTTGACGGGCCTGTTGGTCAAGTGGTTAGTGACCAACTGTCGGTCGTGGGTTCGATTCCCACCCAGGACAAAAATTGTGTGATAAACACGATCATTTGTTCTATTATTTTCCCTCAGTAAATGACCACAATTCCACAATATGTATTAGATGCAGTCTTTTGAATAATACTATTTTTTTCTTTTTAATCCCATAATTGTGGGCAAGCCTTTTTCCTGTCTGTGATAGCACGGTCTCACTGAAAACCGGTGTTGATTCATTCTTTCGTTCTTTTAGTGAGTGAGATTAACTCTGTATTTGTCTTTGGCGCTATTCTCCTTAAACGGAATGATCTAGTTTTATTTCGATTGCTTAAAAGGTAAATTTCAATAAAAAAAAACTTATTTAGAGGCTTTTATTTCAAAATAATATGTTAGCCCCACCGTGGCTTATTCCAAGATACTAACTATGTTATGATAGGAGACAAATAGGTCTAACGCCGCATTAGAAGTAAGTTTACTTAGAATGCTAATGAATAGTCCTACATCATAAACATTAATACTATATTTGGAAATCAACGAGTTGTTCTGGCGCCGGTATTTGACACAATCCATCAGTAAGTGTTGGACATCATCAAAGAAATAAAATGTATTCAAATAAACTCTTCAAACTGGGTATTTAAATGTTTAAGCCAATGAAGAGATTAATACTTACTACTATTAATATTAGTAATTATTTAATTACTAATTATTTTTTAAATATTAAATGCTTGGATTACGCGTATCTAAATTAAAATCCTCGTGGACGTTTTCGCTCGCCCGTGTGACCTATGACTTTATTTAGTCTTTGATATAAATTTTATATCAAAGACAAACAACCAATATCATGAACTCTTGACCGTCAATGTAATCGTTTGTAAAATATCTGCGATAAATTCAATACATTTGAATAAATTGTAAAAGTAGTGTCTTTGATCTTATATTAATATATACAATTGAGTTACTTTACGTATATTTGTTCAAGTTCGCATAAACATTTCAAATAATATTATTTTCCAAAAGAAATGGCATTCATATTGTTGTAACCCAACCGGGGTTGACTAAATATTTTATTACTAAGAGCAATGCCACCAACAAAAGTTAGTTAGTTGATAAATTCTAGTTTTTTATTCAAATTAATCTTTTGTATAGTTATTTGACAAATTCTGGCACAGTAAAACCACAGATCAGAAATATGTTTTGGTAAAAATAAAAAATAAATAAAAATAGTTTTAAAAAACTAAAAAACACTTTACTTACTATTGACTTATTGGGGTACTTTTTACTATTGACAACAGGCACCCAACGCTTTTTTTTGGTTTTTTATAAAAAGCGTGTTTATTAGTTTTTTAATACTTTTTTTTTGTTTAAATTACTGTATTGTCATCGGTCCTCGATATATCTACAAAGTTTGAACGAATTCTGACCGTTAAAAGTCAGTCAAAATCATGCCCAAAGGAGTCAGTTACAAAGAAACATACAAGTTAAGCTAATATAAAGCGTATAAAAAGTAACAAAGACATTAGCTGAGGATGTTGAAAGCTAAGTTGAAGTCTTAAAACGGACAATATTCATAATTATTTAGGCAATGTTTACGGCAATGTATGATTGCCTTATGCAGATTTTCTGTTGTACATGTGCCTCCGGTGTAAAGAATTAATGGCCATTTTATTGTATCGCGTTCTACTTATGAATAAGTAGCTAGCTACAGAGCTCAGGGGGATTAATTTAAAGCAACAACTCAACAAGAAAGCAACTTGTGTGATGTAAATATCTGACTACGCCTGGAGGTGGGTTAAGCTTTTCGAATGTATGTATGTATGTAGGATATTTCTTTGACACGTTCTGTAGTCTAAACGTTTAGTCTAAACAAAATTCGGCTCAATTTTGAGAGCGAAGGCTGCCGTCGGGTTTTATGTTTTTTTTTTAATAATTAACTTATTTGCAATTTATTATATTACAATAAGACGGGACATGATATGTATGTGTTTATGTAAATATATGTATTTATGTGGTATTCAGATGTATACACCAAATTCTAATATAGTTGGTATTTAAGAAAACCTCTGTCATTTATTACCCTCCCGTAAATGCACCTACCTCATTCTTTCTCAGCATCGCCCACTCGGTCGACTGGCAGAGAACCCTTTTTTTAACGTGTGGAAACCTCCTGGGGCCGCCACCCACCGACGTTTGCGAACCGGTGACCGGCGAACCGACCAAAACCAAATGGTGTGCCACTCGGCGCCTTAAATAGGAGGGGTCCGGAAACAACTGTTATTAAGACATCCGGACCACGGCTAGCGACCCAGCCAGGCCCACAGTTACAAAATGACAATAAGCATTGTGAAATCACTTGGTTGCCGCGATACAAGCCATGAGCTTACTGCAGAAATCGCTAATAACTCCATTTTTTTGTGAATTGTTCTATAGTAAATGTATTAATAAATAAATAAATTTTTAAAGCGCCTTACAAATTTTTAAGAGCAATTCACAGAAATCATTATTGCTACACTTCTTCCTAAAGTTTTATAATCAAATAATCACGAAGTAATTGACTAAATTCTATTCTTATTATATTTTTGGCACATTTTTATAACTAACAAGTTATGTTTTTGTTTACTTTCGATCTTTCAGCGATTGATAATCTCTTCTACATAACAATTTTACAAGTATCTTGACTCATCTCACTCACGGCCGTCTCAATTTAAAACTTGGCAAAGCCTGTTTACTTATAGCCTGTGCATATTTTCTAAATACATACACATTATTTATTTAAATAGACAAATTACACCCAGATACTAAATAAATTATCATGCTCATCACATAATTATTTGCCCTGGGTGGGAATCAAACTCACGGCAGGCCCCTCAAAATTAGATAGATAGCGAAATCTCACTTTTATTTAAATATAAGCTCTAAAATTATAATATAACCTTTGTAAGCATATAGTATTGTTGCACCACCACATGATTAAATGGTTCGATTGTATGATATGTGGAGGACAGCGCCATCTAGTATCGACTAAAGCACATCTATTAAGATTGTAGTTAATACGAGTACTTCTGATTCTGACAGCGGAACTGATTCTGGAATATTCGTATTTGTTTGGAACGGACTGTCGAATACTAGGAACTTTCTAGTAAAATTCAAAAGCGCAATAAAAGCGGAGCGTCTTGACCGATCGACACAGTCTCGTTTTACGACACAGCAAATTAACATCGAAGTGCATTTCTAGTCCGATATATAGTGATTTCTAGTTTATTACAGTGACTAAACACTCACTTCACTACACACCCTTAAAAGTTTTCGGTTAATTACTTTATTTCACTGTATTTACAAACGTAAATACAGTGAAATAAAGTACTTAACCGACTACTTATATACCCGTAACAGTATAGTATATTATTTTAAGTGAAGTTTTAAATTAAACTGTTTCATCTTCATCAACAGCCTTAATTTGTCCACTGCTGGACATAGGCCTTACCATACCATACCACACTGGCCAGACGGATTGGTATAGGGTTTGTGTCAAGTTTTCCTTGTCTTTGTAGTGCTGTTGTCCTGCGTAGTTTGATCTCTTAGTCGGCTCTTATGACACCCACGGGATAGTTACATATAACACTCCGTATTCTTAATCTGTCACCACACAGATTAAACTGTTTACGAATGAATAAATTGAAGAAGTATAAAAGTACTTAAAGCAAGCTTATCTACGAAGTATGAAATTGAACTCGTACAATTCGTAAGTTTGTAGAGGTTCTATCGGATTAGTGTGGCGTTTTATGTGCATTTTTTTTTGTCTTTTTTTATACACAAAACGCAAACATATAAATAACAAAATACAAAAAGTAGTCGAACTGACATTTCAAATTGTAATCTGAATATTAATTAAATATACCTTGTTTCATAAATACTCTGTTTGAAAGATATTATATGGTGACGAGGTTTGAAAACATTTAGGTTGAAAGAAGATGCTGTGATAATGTTGAAAGAATGAGCGAAGAACGAATGACTAAAAGAGTTTAGAAGGCTTCTGTGATTGAACGATTCGCTGCGAGCCCCGAAAGAAACCCTGACCAGATCAGCAGGATATGAAGAAAGGCTACCTTAAAAGTATCCCTAATACCTGTATGTATGAAAATATTCAAGATATAATTTTTATGCAATATATACACACATATGTTTATTTTTTAAGCATATTGTGTTATATTAGATTTTATGTTTTCAATGCGCGTCCTTTTGAAGTAAAACTTCTTTACACACTTGGAGAGTAAGCTGGTGAATGCGTAACGAGAGCGTTACAAAAAGTAAGATCGGGCAAGGCGAACGGAAATTGAGAGGGAGATATAAGTTAGAGAAGATAGAAAGAGAGAGAGAGTTACGTTTCGTATATTACTGTAGGGGCAAGAGAGAGAGGTGCGAGCACATATTTTCAGTCTAAAGCACACTAGTTTTTTTATTTTTTCTTTATCATCCGATCGAACTTCAAAGTCCGCCTCTGTACTTTGAGCACTAAAGCTTAAATTTAAAACTAAATTAATAATTTGTTACAAATAAAAATTATTATATACCTACTACAATGTTGTTCTATATACTATGGTAGTACTTTTTTGTCTATTGTGCATTTAATTTTTTTTAAACTTAGTTGAGGTCTTACTTTTTAATGCTATAAATATAATTTTAGGCGTTTTTATTACATTTCTTGTTACAAAATAATTAATTAACATCAGTACCTACTGTTAAAATTACTAATCTTGTCATTAAATGTGAAAATAAGTAAAAACAATTCAATATATCTTTTGAGTCCACTTTTATAGTAGGTACATGTCATTTACAATTAAAATTGCATCATATTAGCTATAGACGTGTGTATATGTTGAACTATCGCCAAATAAAATTAAAACATACAATTATAACGACAGAATAATCTTTGTACATGAAAAGAAAATACAGATCTCGATAATCCAATTAGTGTAACTATAGCTAAAACTCTTGATAGAAATACCAGAAGCACGTACCTACCTACAAATTCAATTGACTATGAACTACAGTATTTTTACAGTAATTTTTGATCCCTACGTATCCAAGGTTCTGATCACATTGTTAACTTGTTCATTTACATAATATTGATAGATTCGTTCATATTTAGATTTAATTACTTTTCAATACATATTTGCACAAGTGTAAAACGGTAATGTAATCAATCATTGTAGTTTAGAAAAATATACTGTTGGAAATGTATGAGATAAAGATCAATTTTGCACCCAAATACAGACTGAATATTTATTTTATAAATAGATAATATCATTTTATCATTAGGACGAAAACCACCAAAATAAAGTTTTACTAGCTCCACTTTACCGCGCTTAATACCAGAGGTGCCAACATTATCAAATAGTCAGCGTTCGGATCCATGTCAATCTGAATTTATTATCCATAGACACGAAATACTAATACGATGACCAGAAAATAACGTGAACTGATTTTAGTCAGAAAAATATTATTACATATTTTTAAATTCGTATTCATAAAGAATTTCATTTATTGCATTGAATAAAATTAATTATTAACAAGTTATTCGAATGTTTGATGTTAATGATAAAAAATAATATTGTACGTGTGTCGCCACACGACCACACCAGTTTCATTTACTATCACATATTTCATTTTACTATCACACGGCGTCGCATGCGTCACCACGCCAACAGCTGGCCTTATCCCGTTGGATGTTTGAATGTAGAAAAAATAACGAAAACCAATAAAGGCACTGAAGTCGATGGTGTAATAATAATAAATGTAATTAACTTGTAAGGCAATTCATTATTTCTACAAAAAATTTCAAAGTTTCAGTTCACATCTACCAAATATCCAGCGATGGCTCAATATTTTTGAATATTTTCCAAAATTATCAGCAAAAAAAAAACAATAAATAAAAATGTCTTAAATATATTTCATTGTGGGTATTGTCCGAGTGGTGACGGATTAAGAATACAAAGTGTCAGTGTGATTGTGCTCCACGAAAAGTTTCTGGCAAAGCATTAAAGCCCTGCAGCTTATGTGTGTTTTGATATTATTTGAGATATTTATGAAAAAGTGTTTTTTTAATTTCTTCTAAAGAATTGTTAATTATTTTTATTGTAATTTTGGAAATCAATATAGGCTAATTTAATTTTCACTTTGTCTAAAATTAACAAATAATTAAATAAAGTCAGTAATGACCTTTTCAATCAAAGGATGGACATGAAGTTACATGACATAAGCCTTGAAGTCTCATTCCTTCCCCTATCTATCACTAGTATCACTGATCATTTTCTTCTTCTTTAATCCATTTCGTTCTTTTTTCCGCCTGAGAGATTTTTTATGCTCTATAGAGGTAGTATTTTAAATTCAATCAAAATTTGTTAGTGAATATAATAATATTTATTTATATACCATATTATTGATAGAAATAGAAAAAATAATTTGAAAATATGGAATACACTTTTTTATTATGTAAACTACACTCAAAAGCGCTTATTGAATGAAATACAAGGTTTACACCGATTTCTTATAATTGTGAATTGTGCGTATTGTGCTTTTAATTGAGTAAGTAATAAAGACAGGAAAAATTATTTTTAATGACATTGTTTTTCTTGATGTTTGCATAAAATACTTTAACTGCTTTTTCATTAAAAACACCATATTAATGGCATCAAACATACCTACATCTAATTTTATAATGTTTATACTAAAAAAGAAAAAACTGTATATTCTCTGGCTGAATATTTTAAAACTATATGAAGACATAGACAAGATCTTGACGTCCGACGCCGTTCTTTTAATGAGCGTTATGTTGGTAGCGCTGTTGCTAACGCCATTTTTGTTATACAGTAGAAGCTGCATAAGGTGATTTTTTTTTACTCATAGCGGCCATCAATGTGTGTGAAAGAGAGGTTCGAATTAGACTGACTTACGTAGCTTCTAGTTATCCGAATATTTTCTTCAAAGCTTATTTACGACGTTTCTCATTGTCTATGCTGTAGATACGCATCCCGAGCGATACATACGGTGTAAAGCTTTTAGTGACAAATGTATAGTAAAAATGAAGGATAACGCCGTACTTAAGTGGCAAAAAGTTTACAACCCCACCGGCCCGCAGCCCCGACCTCGCCATGGCCATCGCGCGGTCGCCATAAAAGATTTAATGATAGTTTTCGGCGGCGGAAACGAAGGGATAGTTCATGAGCTTCACGTCTTCAATACCACCACAAATCAATGGTTCGTCCCAGTCACGAAAGGAGAAGTGCCTCCAGGATGCGCTGCTTACGGGTTCGTTGTCGACGGAACGCGTCTGCTCGTTTTTGGCGGCATGGTGGAGTACGGCAAGTATTCTAATGATCTCTACGAACTACAGGCATCACGGTGGGAATGGAAGCGTCTGAAGCCTTTACCGCCTAAACAAGGGCTCCCGCCTTGTCCAAGGCTCGGCCACAGCTTTACACTTCTTAATGGAATGGTTTATTTATTTGGCGGTCTAGCCAATGAGAGTGACGACCCCAAAAACAACATACCTAGATACCTTAATGACTTGTACACTTTAGAATTATATCCAAACTCCTCTATGACAGTATGGGATATACCTTTGACATATGGACAATCACCGCCTCCTCGTGAGTCTCACAGTGGTGTAGCCTACACTGACAGAAATTCAGGAAAATCTTCATTGATTATTTATGGTGGTATGAGTGGCTCGCGACTTGGAGATTTGTGGGTGCTCGATATGGAAAGTATGTCGTGGTCACGCCCAGAGGTTGGAGGTCCTCCGCCTCTACCTCGGTCCCTTCACACTGCCACGGTCATCGGTCATCACATGTATGTCTACGGTGGCTGGGTACCATTAGTGCCTGATGAATCAAAACTTGCCACACATGAGAAGGAGTGGAAATGTACCAATACATTGGCTTCACTGAACCTAGAAACTATGACTTGGGATAATATAGCTTTGGACAAATTTGAAGAATGTGTACCCCGAGCTCGTGCTGGCCACAGCGCTGTTGCCATTCAAACTAGACTGTATATTTGGTCTGGCAGAGATGGCTACCGGAAAACATGGAACAATCAGATCTGTTGCAAGGATTTATGGTACCTCGAGGTCGGAGTACCCCCTCAAGCAAATAGAGTAGCACTTGTAAGAGCGGGCACCACTTCATTAGAGTTGTGTTGGCCGCAAATGAATACAGTTACAACTTTTCTTCTACAAGTACAGAAATGCGGTAAGGTTACACCAGCGCGCTTCCCGTCAGCTGCTGAGCCACTAACGGCGCCACCGCCAGCATCACCTGTTGCCTTGCCCAGTCCGGCTGACGTCATCAAAGCCTTTGGTGTCACTTCACCTGTTGCCAGTGGCATGCCATTGGTACCGTCGCGGCCCACTACCACTACGGTCTCGCCTGCCACGACCACTGTAATGACTCCACAAAAGATTGTTCCAACAACTATCAAAATGCCAGCACAGGCTACAGTCAAAATCTCACCCAACACTCCCACTCTCAAACAAGCTACATACCAGGCTAAAACAGTTGTTAAATCACCAGCGGCTGCGACGGCAACAGCCGGCTCTTCCCAGCAAATCAAAGTAGCGGCCGTTACGCCGCAAGGCATCACGAGAATTGTGAGCGGTGTTGGGACGCCAGGCACCGTGCGCGTCTCGACAGCTCAGTCCAATGCACAGATCGTATTAGGTTCCCCTGCATCCGCCAACGCGCCACGGTTTGTGCAAGTCAAGACAGGGGGTAGCGGCGGCGTACCTGTCAAACTAGGCGCTGGTAATATGCCTGTGAAACTATCTGGAAACGCTGTACCCTTGAAAATCGGTGCGGCTAACATTCAAGGCAAGATAACGACCAACAGTGTTCATAAAGTTGGCCAAGTAGGCACAACAAACCTGCCTCTTAAGCTAGGGGCTGGGAATGTCAAGATTGGTACAAGTAATGTGCTTGTAAAGACAGCAGGCGGCGTTCCCATCCAAGCGGGTGTCGCCAATCTACAGACTAAAGTTGGTGCAGGTGTTCCTGTGAAACTGGGTGCTGGTAACTTACCAGTCATAGCCAGCAGTGGCGGTACGATACAGATAGCCAGCAGCGCGCTCGCAGGCCAGCAAGTGAAAACTCCCGTATATAAAATTGTGACGGCAAAGTCAAGCGAACAAGCGGCAACGGTAACGACAAGTACAGTTGCAGGAGGTGCTACGGTCCTACGGCAGGCTGGTGGCAATGCAGGCATTCCAGTCATCATCAAGAAGACGCCTGGCGCTAACGCACAGTCAGGTGCGACCCCTCAGTATGTAACGCTGGTGAAAACGTCGACAGGGATGACGGTGGCGACCATGCCAAAGGTAGCTATGATGCAGAACCGACAAGCAACACCTGCTAACACGGCGCAATCGCAAGGTCTCGCACCCGGCGCTACTATCGTAAAGCTGGTCTCCACTAATACTGTTGGAGGCAACAAAATCATTACACTGCCCTCGAACATGCTACAGTTGGGTAAATCCGGCGTAGGCGGCAAGCAGACCATCGTGATAAC
Organism: Arctia plantaginis; assembly: GCA_902825455.1. Lineage (NCBI taxonomy): Eukaryota > Metazoa > Arthropoda > Insecta > Lepidoptera > Erebidae > Arctia > Arctia plantaginis. The sequence continues at coordinate 571,511 of CADEBD010000291.1, read as the reverse complement.
GAAGTCGGCGAGCCAAGCGGCGCAGTCCAACCAGCAGCAGTGAGAGGCGCCTGACTGAGACACTGTACGGTGTCTGTAAACAGATGTGCAAGAGCCGAGTGAGTTGTGCCCACAAAGTGACTGATGAGAAAGTGGTGGTGTGTCTGAGTGTAAATTTCAATATAAAACACTGAGTGTGTTTCACGGACTACAGTATATTCTAAATCATATTGAAAATATAGTATATTGAGTCTTTTGTATGTTAAATGGGTCTATGAAGAAAATGTCTTCATAGAGTTTTTACTGAAAATATTTTATTTACTCTTATAGAATAATTATATAGATTTATGTGAATATGCACTGATTCTTGAATTTGTTCTAATTTGTGTCCGTGATGTAGTAAGGCCAAGCAATAATACCATGAGTTCTCACTAGATGTGGCTTGACTAGGAATTTACACTTAAGTGCCTGTTGTGCAGTTGTGCTCAGATGTTGGACTGGACGAGACGTTTGTAAAGTGATGTATTAAATTGTAACTATCACATGAAATACACACATTGAGTTCATGTTAATTGTAAGACTTAAGTTTTATTACTTGAATTAGATATTTTTGTATGTTATTGGATTTTGTTATGCAACTATGTTTAGTAAATATTTTCTAAAAATGAATCCTGGGTTCATATAAAGCCATCAACCAGTAAATTGTGCTAATTGTCACTTAATAATAAAAGATAATAATATATTAATTGGACTCTGCAAGTACAAGACAATTTTTTTTGTTTTAATTAAAAATGTCTTCCGCATTAAGTTTCCAAAGAATTCCCTCAATGCTGAAATGGTTTTTCAGACATAATGTGTGCAAGTAGAATGCTAAACTGATATAAAGTATAATATATCAAAATATATCCCTGATTTGAATGGCTGCAGTCAGTTGATAGGTAAAAGTTCACAAAGTGGACTCATTTTAGTGCAGCCATTGAAAACACGGTTGACTTGTTTCATAGTTTTAATTAAATCACAACATAGTATCCATTGTTTGTTTTTATATGACCAGCTGTTGATTTTATGGAGTTTTGTTGATGTGGAGGTACCTCACTCATGCTTTGTGTTCCTTCCTGAGCTGATGAGCTGTCTGAGGCTAATAATTAGGACTATTGACATCTCAGTTATCCCAGCCAGGGTGCAATATAAACTTGAATGAATTAGTAGGTGATGATCTACCTAGATGATGGCACCTCCGTTTAAACTATGACAATTTCATTGATAAAGCTATTGATAACTGTTCCGTATTTAATAATATTATGATAAAAATGCAGAATGTAATGCTTGGTGTGAATGGATGCATGATCAAAGAAGTCTCGTCTTCAGTATATCGTGTATAAAATAGCAAATAATATTTTTATTGTATTAAATATTTTTATTATTTAACTGTTGATTCTCTGATAGATTATATTCTGCGTTTTTATTATTTTTTAGAGTAAGTGTCCTAGATGTACGTACGTAGACTAATCATAAAAATAATAAGGTAAGCGAGGTATGGAATGTAAATATCATTAAGTAGATAAATTTAATGTTATAGTTTGTTCATATTATGTTCATTTGCTTGAATAAACGATTTGGATACGCGCAACTTTCATTTCGAGCTCCTACCCGCCTCGTGGCGGTAACGTTACGTAACGACAATACCAATTTGTAATACATGATTATCATTGTCTATTCATCAAGAATTTAAGTAGGCCATAGAGAAAAATCTCACACAAGACATAGGAATCAAACCCGACACTGTTAGTTCCAGCATCTTAAGCACCAGTTCTTTTTGTCTAGGCAATAGATGGAGAGTTGAAGTGGGTCCCTTGCAAACAACATTTTTTGTAATGGTGTGTAATTAAAATGTTTCGTAGTAACTGACTCCTATTCAAGATAAGTTCCGTAAAAATAAAAGTACTTAGATATATTTTGTTAAGCGCCCTCTATGAGCACTTTATCGAATTAGAACGTTCTATAGCATTCTTTGCCTTTTCGAGTTTTATAATTTGTTATACAGTCACTAGATGTCACTAAGTTAAGTTTTACTACAATTTACTATTAAAGTATTTTTTTTAATTTAATTTTAGTTATGCTTAGTTTTTATTTCCTTTCTAAAATATAATATCGTTTTATCTATTAATTGTAGCCTATTAATATTTTGTGTTGAATCATAAAGCATTCATCAATTATAGTTGCTGTTTAAACCAAAGCAGTTATTTATTATAATACAAGATGTCACTACCTGTTTTTGAGTTTCGTTACTAATAAAATAGTTTTAGGGTTAAATAACGAGAATATTAATGACACTGATGACAATGATTTTATATACTTTTAACTATTTCATATACCTTTTACTTTTGTATTTTTGGACAAATAAATATTATTTAAATGTATTCTGGGGTGCTGGAAAGTATCTGGTTTCAAAATTTTTTTCCATCCATAACTACTCACAATACGACACATAGGTATACCTATTAACTAAAAGAAAACAAATAGCTGAGTAGGTAATATATCAAAACTACCAATCAAATATAAATAATATTTGATTCTTTCATTCGACATTAAGGTTGTTTAAGTTCAATTTACTTAAGTGAGGTGTTTAGCTCATTTAAATATTAATATTTAAATGAGTTAAACACTTTTCAAATATACCACTTAAATAAAAAAATACGTAGGTGTGGAATGTGAGAAATTGGTGTTTGATACTTTTATAATTTATACTTTTTTGTTTGATACTTTGTTTGATATTTTAATGCGGTTTTCATTAATAGAGAGAGTGATTCCAGATTAAGGTTTTTATGTATAATACGTGCATATTATAGCAGAGGAAATCGAGAATTTCAGATTTTTGTACCCGTGCGAAGCTAGTCGCTAGTAGATTCTATCATATATAAACCTGTTAAAGTGAGTAACTGGCACCTCTTTTCCTTACCGATTTGATTTCTATAATTAAATAGTTCTCTCTTGTTAATTAATAGTCAAAACATTATCACAAATAGTATGTTCTTAAATTACAAGTGGGTAGTTTAGAAGCCAACCCAGACAGTCACGTACATGTAATGGATAGAACCATCGAATGGTCTCGCAGACGTCCACAGGGAGCCATGACGTTCCATTATTGATGTACTTAGGTCTTTAAACATAGTACCTATTACTAGTATTTAACTTACAAACCGGTCAACCCAAAGGAGGTGTTAATACTTAAGTACCTATTAGAAACAGCTACTCCCGAAGTTAAAAATCTCAATGTTCTGCGAGTGAAGTCCTGGCCCAAATCTTATCTATACTAATATTATAAAGCTGAAGAGTTTGTTTGATTGTTTGTTTGAACGCGCTAATCTCGGGAACTGCTGGTCCGATTTGAAAAGTGTTAGATAGCCCATTTATCGAGGAAGGCTATAGGCTATATATCATCACGCTAAGACCAATAGGAGCGGAGCACCAATGAAGAATGTTTCAAAAACGGAGAAAATTTATTACTATTGAGAGACGCAGACGAAGTTGCGCGGGTCAGCTAGTTTTAATATAATGTAGAAACAACATAGTGAAGGGCTCTGGTGGGAATCGAGAAGGTTAGCACATTGCATCCCAACCAGGTCAGTCTATGAAACGCCATGCTTCATACATTAAGACCCCTGTCTCGGAAAGCACGTTCAGCCGTCGTTCCGGTTGCCATAAGAACATCTGTGGCAATCCTGACGAGTAGGTCTGATGGAAGTCGCGTCCCTCTCTTAAAAATGTAAGTTGTGCCGTGTCGCAGTACACTGAAAACCGAGCCAACTTAGTTTGAGGAAGACCTCGAAGGATGATGATGATGATGTAGAAATATAGCATAGTATCTATTTTTATCCGTGTGGTGACGGATTAAGAATACGGAGTGACACCAGCCCTATTTATCGCATGGGTGTTGTAAGAGCCGACTAAGGCAGCAAACTACGCAGGACATCAGCACTGCAAAGGGAAGGAAAATTTGAAACAAACCCTATATCTGGCGTGGTATCACATCACATCACATCAACAGCCTTTACTAGTCTACTGCTGGATATAGGCCTTTCTTTAGAAAAGAGGTTTTGGCCTACTATACCACGCTGGCCAGACGGGTTGGTATAGGGTTTGTGTCAAGTTTTCCTTCTTTTTGCAGTGCTGGTGTCCTGCGTTGTTTTGCGTTCCTAGTCGCCTCTTACGACACCCACGGGATGAATAGGGGTGATGACATTCCGTATTTTTAATCCGTCACCACACGGACCAGTTACTTTTCTTGGTGGACTTAATTGTAGATTACTTTATCTATTATATAATACAGATGCATTAAATTATTAAAAAAAGAAATAAAAATCTTAACTGTTGGAAAATGTATAGGTAAGTTAAATTTAAAAACCAGCGATTATGTGTTGTGTTGTATTGAAAGGATCCATAGCATAATTTTAATAAAATATTGAAACAAAACCCTAAAACTTCATCAACGACTTTTTTGTGGTACCTGATCGTCCCCTCCCTCAGAATGAAGGGGAGGGGTACAGTTGCCCCCGGTACCTTCACTCACTTTGTGAATTCAACCATGGCCATCAAGAGATTCAATTCGAACCAGTATTTCCTGAGGTTAGCGCGTTCAACCAAACAAACTCTTCAGGTTTATAATAACAATCCTATCAATCCTATACGTAAAATTAATATTCGAGGTGAATTTATTCATAATTCAAGCGTAAGTCAAACAATAATCTTAATGTAGCCAGTTAATTATAATCATGTGCTTTCAAAGGTATATTTTACTTACAATAACACAGCAGGCGTTAACTTAGCTCAGCAGGTGGAACGGAGAATGTTTTTCAACAATTTTACTTACACAATGTACGTATATTCATACATTTTATTACACCAGTATGTATTAAGGGGTAGGTAGAGGCGTGCTTAACACATATATTTTGTTGACTATAATTCGATCGTGCTTACATAAATGTAAATAAGGAGATCGCCGCCAAATGGGAACTTGTGGCAAATTTGAAGTATGTTGTTATAGTCTTGGTGGTAGCGTATACGACTGCTGTGATGAGGTCTCGGGTTCGATTCCCGGGTCGGACTAAATGTTTGTATGACCTGCAAATATTTGTTTTAGAGTTTGGGTGTCTCTATGTATGTGTAAGAAGAAAAGCTTGTGACAAACCCTATACCAACCCGTCTGGCCAGCGTGGTACAATAGGCCAAAACCTCTTTTCTAAAGAGATGCCTATGTCCAGCAGTGGACTTTAAAGGATGTTGATGATGTATGTGTATATTTACAAAAAACAAACTATATAAGTATTTCTATCAGTCAGTCTAGTTTTCATAGCACAAGCTCTGCTTAGTTTGAAACTAGATGGCGTTGTGTGTCAGATGTCCGAAATATTATTATTATCATAGAAATTTAGGTGATGATAACATTTATTTAGAATAGAAGCCTTATAGTACTAATTTTAATTATAATATAACACATTCATAGCATAAAACTGAAGACAAAAGGCTTATTATTGAAATTACCTTATTATTAATCTTACCGTGGGAGAGCCATGCTTCGGCACGAATGGGCCGACTCGACCGGAGTGATACCACGGCCTCACAGAAAACCGGTGTTAAGCAATTCTTTCGTTGCCTTTCAGTGAGTCGTTGAGTGAGTGAGGTTACCGGAGCCGCTCCCGATGCCTCGTGTGACTTTTGAGCTGCAGGTTTCCATGGGCGGCGGTAGTTGCTTACCATTGGGTGACCCGTCTGCTTGTTTGCCCCCTTATACCATAAAAAAATAATTAATAACAGATTGTTTTATTTACTGACTTGCGCAGTATTTGTCGTTTCCTTTACTGTTGTTTAAGTAATCTCTCCATTGTCTTCTACCTAAATAAATGTTTTTTATTATTGAATTCCTTTTTTTAAGCTTAATAAGGTTAATAAGGTTCCACATGAAAAGGCTGGAGAGACGTTTAGTGTCGAATGTGTAAAATTAATTAAAAACAGTAAATTAGACGTTTCGTAGACGTTCTAATCAGTCGAGGCGGCGCCCTGGGACTGCGCTGACGGATTTAAAATGTAATCGCATTGGTTCGCCCTTCGCCTGCTCTTGTGTGAAGTATATGATAAGTTATTTATTTCGACATGATTGATATATACAGACGCATGTGAAAATGTTTTGAACCATATGTAATTTTTGTATCTCAATTTTCTTTGTTTCGTAAAATATTAAGGTACCATGTATATTATAGTCAATGTTATAAGTGCCAAATTATCATCATCAACAGGGGTTAATAGTCAAATGCTAGTCACAGGTCTCTACTTAGAAAGGAGGTTTTGGCCTACTGTAAGACGACAGACGGATTGGTATAGGGTTTGTTTCAAGTTTTTCTTTTCTTTGCAGTGCTGTTGTCCTGCGTAATTTGCTCCCTTAGTCAGCTCTTAAAACACCCACATGATGAATAAGGGTAGTGATACTCCGAATTCTTAATCGAAGCCAAATAAAGAATCAATAACCTACTTGATATAAAATTATGGTTAACTTAAAAATTACATATTTTTTTTAGAAGAATCGTACAATTCTTCTCAGTAGGTACACTATACATTATAATCTGCAGGGCTTTAATGCTTTGCCAGAAACTTTTCGAGACATCACTTGACTGATTTTATAATATATAATAACTGTCCGTGTGGTGACGGATTAAGAATACAAATTGTCACCACCCCAATTCATCCCGTGGGTGTCGTAAGAGCCGACTAAGGGAGCAAACTAAGCATTACAACAGCACTGCAAAGAGAAGGAAAACTTGAAACAAACCCTATACCAACCCGTCTGGCCAGCGTGGTATAGTAGGCCAAAACCTTCTTTCTAAGGAGAGGCCTATGTCCAGCAGTGGACTAATATAGGCTGTTGATGTGAATAACTATATATTCTGTAAAAGTATTGTATATATGTATGTTTTATTGAGATAAATACCTTAGATTTAGACAAATTTAAAGTGTAAAATAAACTATCTATTGATGGGTTTATTTGATTATATATGTTATCTGTGGAAGATGTTCCCTGCAGTTTATAGAGCGTGTCCGTGTAGTGATGGATTAAGAATACGGAATGTCACTACCCCAAATCATCCTGTGGGTGTCGTAAGAACCGACTAAGGGCGCAAAACAACGCAGGACACCAGCACTGCAAAAAGAAGGAAAACTTGACACAAACCCTATAGCAACACGTCTGGCCAGCGTGGTATAGTAGGCCAAAACCTCCTTTCTAAGGAGAGGCCTATGTCCAGCAGTGGACTATTAAAGGCTGTTGATGATTGATGATGAAGATGATTCAAGGAGAACCATCTCATTAGAAAAAGTGTCCAGCTGTATACTGCAAATAGAGGCCGCTGGCATACGAAAAACTACTATATGTACATAGCTGTTGAAGACGGAGTAAAGTGTGCCGAGTCTAATTTTCTTGTTGTCTTAAAGTTACTACACGTTTATTTATTGTCCGTAAAACTCATTGACTTAATTACGGATAATTTTCATGTACAGAGATGGTTCTCCTTGCTTCTACCCTCTATACTTCAGTTCTACATGTTCGATAGTCACTGCTCTACTCCTTAAAATAGTAACATGATAATTCTTACTATACACCTTTCCTTGGTGAATACTAGTCTAATACAAAAATAGTTATTCAAATCTGGCTGATAGATTCACAGATTAGTGCGTTGAAACTACCCTATAATTTAATCAAACGAAACTCTCAAAAACAACTATTTGTTGTCTGCTCCCTTAGTCGGCTTTTACGATGCCCACGGGATGAATTGGGGTAGTGACACGGTCTATTCTTAATCCGTCACCACACAGAACTGTGTAATTTCTGGCTATTCGGTTTAGGTCTTCACCTGAGGTAGCTGGAATTACTACAGTTTTAGTTCTGTCTTCTGTTTGAGAACTGCTGTATTCTTTACCCCTTCTTCTTATCTGTTTACTTTACTCCAGTTTGCTTTCATCCTTTGTCTCATATAGAAGCGATTACATGGAGCAAAGGAGCAAACAAGCAGATGGGTCACCGGATTGTAAGTGACCACCGCTGCATGTGGACACGTGCAATTTAGATACACAAGTGCATTACTACCCTTTGAAAGCAGCCACCTCCAAAATGAAAGGGAGGGGACCCTGCGACTTCTGGGGCACCGATTTCTTCCATCACTTGGTGAAAAACAGCGACAAAAGTGCTCAACAGTGGTTTCCTGTGAGGGCGTGCTATGCCGAAGCATGGCCTGCCCACGGCAAAGAATATAAAACAAATAACCATTAAGCATTATAAAAATAAAATTTTATTTTTTTAAATTTAACTTATAAATAAACAAAAGAAAAAAGTAAAACGGTATATTAAAAACTCCATTAGGAGCATATATCTTATGCCTTCCCCTTCTCCAGTGTCAGATTGTATTCAGATTCACGGACGAACGCACACTTGCACTATACACTATATTACGAGAATGTTAACCTAAGTGCTTATTCTAACGGATTCGGTCAGAAGCGCGCGGTCAGCCGATGAGCCCGCACGTGATGATGTTGAAGCAACTTCGGGTCTCCGGCTTGCCTGGTTGGACGGGCACTACACGCTTCTTCTTTTTACCGTTAGCGTCATATTTCTTCTCCTCCTGTAAAAGGAACAGTTAAATATAGAATACGTCAATGCTTATTGCTAAAAGTAACTTTTTGCATGCATCGTTTACTGGAAAACCTGTCAGTAAATAGAAATATTTATGTGTTAAGTATAAAAATATGTGTTGATCTTTGAGGCTTGTATAATAGCCCTCATGAAAAACGTGTAAGTAGTTTTAAGTATAACTTTAAAAGATTCATTCATTCTGTAATGTTCTTCATGTAATGATTTTAACGGATACATACATATAAAGATACAAATAAAGTTATCTGAAGAAAAAGAATTGTTTTTTGGTCTATATTTGTGGTCATTTGAAGATCTTTCTAAGTAAAGCAATGAATATTTTAAATAAAATAAATAATGTCTAAATTAAACTCTAGGGCGATCGTCTATTTAATGAGTTACTGGTAACATACGTGTAACCGCCACCTACAGATATCATCATTTTGATTTATATTAAGTATAGACATAATACTGATAATCTATATATATAATATTATAAAGCTGAAGAGTTTGTTTGTACGCGCTAATCTCAGGAACTACTGGTCCGATTTGAAAATATCTTTCAATGTTAGATAGCCCATTTATCGAGGAAGGCTAAACGCTATATACCATCACGCTAAGACCAATAGGAGCGGAGCACCAATAAGGAATGTTGCAAAAATGGGGGAAATTTATTCCTTTTAAAAAACGGACAGACGTCAGATAGTAGAAATATAAACAGAAGCAATTCTGTTTGTATCAAATATACTGAACTCGAAAACTACTTACATTTAAGTTTGTTAGTTAAGTAAACTAAAACGTATTTAAGTTAGAAGATAAGTAATCGAATTAAAACAAGGACGTCGTTTTATCGGGCCCCTTTGTGAGAGCCATTCAGTCCATTCATTCGCGAATGAACGATATTTGTCAATAGTCTGTTGTTCTAACGTCTCACTCATTGTGCTTTGTGAGAGCTTCGACGAGATACAAAAGCGTTCATTGATACTGTTGTTGATTTATTCCATGTAACAGATAAAAATTGATACTGAAACTTTACATTTATGGTTTAAGATTATTTTTAATTAAAGTTGTATCTTCTTTGTTAATTTACTTGTGCAAATTATACGCGGTATTCAAGTATCAAAACTAGCGGATGGCGTAGTGGTTTAAGCGGTTCTATCCCCACACGTGTTTGACAACACTTTGTGCGATTTGTGCGATCGACGACTGGATGGCGTAGCGGTTTGTGTAACGGACTGCTATTCTAAAGGTCGCGTGTTCGATTCCCACTCAAGTCAAACATTTGTGTGGATGAACTTTTAATGTTTGATTTGGTCTGGGTGTTTCTATGTATAATATGTATGTATTTACAAAAAAAAGTATATATGTATTTATATCAGTTGTCTAGTAGCCATAGTACAAGCTTTGCTTAGTTTGGGACTAGATGGCGTTGTGTGAATGTGGTAGAATATCATCCACAAATTTTTGTACTGAGTCTGGGTGTTCTTTGTGGCAGTTTCACCTATGTGTGTAAAGTCGCCACAGCAGGCCGACTCCCTGATAGAAACCCTCCTTGAGTAATCGTTTTTATACGGGATGTAGAAAGAAAGAAGTAAAAAGTCGTCTTATCTCGCTGATCCGTTAAGCTTTGTCGGTAATCTTCGTTCATATGCAATCTCACAGAGAAACTCCTGGCACAGCAGTCTCTAAAGCTCATTATGAAGCCCGCAGAGACCAAGTACATCCACACACAACTCATTAGCGACCCTCTAATGTACTGCTAAGTACACCGTCACCGCGCCTCGCTCTCAATACAATCGACATTTCGCGCCCGTTATTGGCAAACCCTTTTCAAGTAACATTGTTTATTAGAAGTGCAAGCCACTCACACTTGGGAGAGAAGAATTGTGCTTATATAGGAATAAATGTTTCACCTAAATTGTTATTAATATTGAATAAAAGCAATAGTTATTTTACTAAGGAATGCGAAGTGGGAACCATAGTGCATATGAAACAAAGTAGCCATGTGCTTACATATAGAATGTTACTATATCAAATCGGATGCTAAATAGTAATTTTTTTTGGAAATAATCTCTTGCTATTCTAAATCATACCAGTAAAACTTTCTTTAACAGTTTTTTAGCTTTACTTATAGCTAGATTTAGCAAGCGGCTTCGCCCGCGTAAATGTCGCGTGTCTTTCCTGAAGATTCAAATACCTAATTTCATCTAAATCGTTTCAGCGGTTCTTGATTTCCCATGCAAACTTCAACCTCCTTTTTCACCCTCTAAAAAAGAATAATTTCTGTAATAAAAACTATCCTACGTCCTTTCCCGGCACTCGGACTATCTCTATACCGAATTTCATCTAAACCGGTTCAGCGGTTTAAGCGTGAAGAAGTAACAGACAGACAGACAGGAAGGCAGGCAGACAGACACTTTCGCATAATATTAGTATGGATACACACGTTAAGTAAAAATCTCAAATGTTATGGTTTTAATTCATAGATGGCGTTGGTGAAATGTGCAATTTTACTTTATAAGTGGATACTGTTTAAGGATTAATATTTTAGGCTGAATCGTAACCCACTCTGAATAAGTGCTAACTGAGTGTATTTAATGGTTTAACTTGGATTTATAGTTACTATGTCACTGTTACACACCCAAGGATTATAGCGTGATGGTTGACAGTTTACCTTCCTCAATCTCATTCATATAAAAATACTTGCTTTGACTGACCGATCGCTACCAACTTAATATTTTGGTAGCTAATGCTTTTTATGTTTTAAGCACCCGCTTACAAAGAATGTTTAGAAATTCCCCCCCCCCCTAAGAGGGTAAAATAAGGGATGAACGGTTATATGGAAGCTCGTCATTTTCAAAGTTAAAAACACGAAATAAAAAATGTGCTTGATATAGATTTGAGGGGTATCATATCTCGCCTAAGGACCTTCGTCTCTTCATGTTGAAGCTTATTGAAAAGTTACAAGAAAGTTATTGAATTTTTAACCAAGCTTTCTGAATCAAATATGCTTTTGACAAATGTACTATCTTGACCTCGTTATAACTAACGTAGGGAGTTCATATTACGTCGAAAACCTATTGAATTAGTGTTTTACAATTTATTTTACCTTCTTAATGAACTATAAAAAAAAGGGGGAGGTTCAGAGTAAGGGCGCCTTTATGATTTACCTCAGACCTCTTTTATATATGAACCGATTTAGACAATTCTTAAGTAAGAGTGTCCTATTTGATCTTCATCACTACATTATATTAATAGCCTTGAATAGTCCTCTGCTGGACATAGGCCCCTCCTTAGAAAGGAAGTTTTGACCACGCTGGCCAGACAGGATGGTATAGGATTTGTGTTAGGTTTTAATTTTCCCTTAGTCGACTCTAATGACATCCACGGGATGAATAGGGGTGGTGACACTCTGTATTCTTAATCCGTCACCACACGGATTTCTTCTCATTTAAATGTTATTAATAAATGTCAATTAAAGGGTACAGTTTAATACAATTCATCACACATTTACTAAAATCTGGGAGCATTGAAATTGGTAATGTTTTTGTGATTAAAATATCAAAGTAAATTAATATTTTCTCATATTATTACACAATATCTAATAACATACCAATGATTAGATTTTTATCACCATATTCGACGACCGATAAGGATTAAGTGTGTTCGGCTGCAACATCAAAGGTCACGGGTTCTTGCTCGATACAAATATTTGTATGCACGATATGTTTACCTATTTAAATTAGTGTGGGTTTAACTTTTTTAATATGTTTTTTCAAACTCAAACTCAAACTTTCTTTATTTCATAAATTTTCCAAAATTGTTTGAAATCGTCTTCCATGTAGACTCTAAAGTCATAGATCCACACACACAAAAGCAACAATCTCTGTTTTGTCAAATAGTAACCAAATAAATTTAACAAAAATCAAACCCATACAAAATCTATGATATGCCTGTGCCGATCTACAACCGCCCGTTTCCAAGGGGTTAAGCCTTATGAGAAGAAAGGGCAATCAAACTCATGGCCACTCTTTTACAATTCACTGGTAGATACATTGGCACTATTAAATATAATATTTTAATTACGTTTATCCGTATTTTAACCCACAGTGCGAGATATTCTTAATTTGGATCTAAAGACGGTAGTTGGTTTATTTACTTGTTACTTTAAAAACAAACAAAAACAAACACTACCTATTTATTTATTTTTAACTTAAAAGACAACTGCTGCATTAGGAAGATATTCCTGTATTGCGGGGGACTTAACAAACATACATAAAACGGACACAAAGAACACCCAGACTCAGAACAACAATTTGTTGATCACACAACGTGTTGTCCCATGTGGGGACCGAACCCACTCAGCACTGGCGCTTAAACTACTACGCCATCTTTACAGTCAATGGCCTTTATAGTCACCTATAGAGCCTTTCTTAAGATATAAAGAGCGAATAAGCAGAAGAGTCAGCTGACAGTAAGTGATGTCTTTCCGCCGATGGACACTGCAACTCAAGAGAATGCGATACCAGCCTTTGAAAGGCTCCCCGAGAGAAAACAGAGTGAAATGCAGGACTGAAGAAGAGCTTAAAACGGGTATTCTGTGAGACCAAGCTATCACTCCGGTCGAGCCGGTCGATGTATGCTGAAGCAAGGCTGTCTTCTTGTATTCCAATAACCTACTTATTTATTATAATAAACAACTTACCTCTACGATCTCTCCAACTTTGTATTTGGTTAAAATTTTCTTGGCGTCTGACGAGTGACCGACGTCGTCGAAGTCTTTAGTTCCATCTTTACCGGCATAATCGGCTATTGCGTCGACACCTCCAGGATGCTGTCGATGGACAATAAGATCACTTAAAAGACGAAGAATAGAAGATAGAAAGAACTGTCAAATTAGCTCATGCTGCTGAGGAGTTCCTCATTAACAACTTGACTGAGTCTGAGTTCTCATTAGATGTACTGTAACCAGACTGCTGAACATACTTATATAATACTAAATACATACATATTCTAGACAAATTATCATCATCATCATCATCAACAGCCTTTCATAGTCCACTGCTGGACATAAAATAGGCCTCTCCTCAGAAAGGAGGTTTTGGCCTACTATGCCACGCTGACCAGATGGGTTGGTATAGAGTTTGTGTCAAGTTTTTCGTCTCTCTGCAGTGCTGTTATCCTGCGCAGTTTGCTCCCTTACTCGTCTCTTACGACACCCACGGGATGAACAGGGGTGGTGACATTCCGTATTCTTAATCCGTCACTACACGAACATACTTATATAATACTAAATACATACATATTCCTGCTCATCATACAATTATTTGCCGATGGTAGGAATCGAACCTACAACCTCTATTTTGGTAGTATGAGAAATGTATCTATTAGTTAAAAAGATTCGGATAACTGTTAGTACAATTCTAATATACTTGTCCTACACTTAAGGTCGCTAGACAGCAGAGAAGCACATGGTTTAGCAAGCCACACATTCTCCTACTCTGATAAACTCATCTCACTGTTAAAATAAAGTAGAATAAAGAACTACAAAAGACTTCCTCTCACCTCATGTGTGTATTGAGATACGTCGTACACAGAGTCTCTGTACACTATCCAGAGGGGTTGGCTGCCTTTTCCATTACGGGTTGCAACCTCTGCCAAAGTGTACGACTTGTACTCAGTCATGTTGATCCTGGAAAGAGTGATAATAATTATATTCTAAAGAAACCACCATAATATTTAATTACTTATCCAACTTCTTAACTAAATTAAAAAAAAATAATTGCGAAAATGGGTAGAAATAAAGGTGTTACGATAACGCAAACTGTACCAATGTTCTACTTTTTACGGTATGCAAATATCAACAAAATTTCCTAAATTATATTTATCAATTAAAGAATTTAATTATTTTTCTTATGTAATTTAATTAATGTCACTATCTAAGTTATGTCTACCGCAGTCACAGGCCCGTCAGAAAATGTTTATATTGAGAAAGACTCGACGTCAGAGAGACGCTCAGGTATAAAATACTCTACAAAAGGCATTTGTGACAAGTGTGTTCGCTTGACACTTAATTAGTTAAGAAATAACTCAGTATTGGCAATGTACCATTCATTATTAATGACGTACTAACACGGAAAAACCTCTGCTATCTAAAAGCAGCAAAAATGTCTAAGAAATGAGTATCTTTAGGTATATACGAGTATATAGATTACCGATTACAGACACGTGTATTGCAAATATATATATCACTAGTCACCTTTTGTAAACCTAATGTAATAGATAAGATTGTATGGTGGCGTCACCGTATTTTACAGCTAATGATACAACACTTAATAATTTATTAATGACTAGCTGAGACCCGCGGTGTTACCCGCGTATGTTGTTATAACCGCGGGCAACGCCGCGGGGCGAAGCTGGTCTAAAAAAAGTAGCCTAAGTTACTCCTTATGTCATCAGATATCTGCCAGTAAAAGTCCCGTAAAAATCGGTCCAGCCGTTCCAGAGATTACCCGGAACAAACAGACAGACAGACAGACAAAAATTGTAAAGAATGTTATTTTGGCATATGTACCGTGTAAACATACATATGCATTTAGTAAAAAGCGGTTATTTTAATATTACAAACAGACACTCCAATTTTATTTATTTGTATAGATTAATTTATTAATAATTAACTTTAAAAGGTATCCTATAAATTATGTGGTATCCTATAAAACAAACTGATAACTAAAGCTTAACATCTTACAAGTGTAGCTGTCTCTCCCAAACTCAAACTCAAATATCTATATAAAAAAAGTTATTGAAATCGTCTCTTGTGTAGACTCTTAAAGTCATAGATCAACACACACAATAGCAACAATCTCTGTTTTGTCAAATATTTAGCAAACTAAATATATACGTATAGAAAATCTCTTATATGCCTGTGCCGATCTACAACCGCCCATTTCCAATTGGTTGAGCCTCATGAGAAGAATCGGCAAACAAACTCACGGCCTCTCTATTCAATCAACAGATAACAATAGCATCATTAAATATACACAACATTGTTTTGATGTGTGCCAGTATGTAAGTTCTAAGGACTAAAAGGCAATGAAAAGAAAACAAGATGGAATAAAAAGGAAATTGAAGTAAAACATAGAAAAATGGAAAATTAAATAAACCACCCTAACCAGATTGAGCCCGTACACTCTGATAATCAGGCGGCTGCTTTCTAAATAGATTCATGTTATATAAATTAACCCAGAAGCAAAACAACTTATCCTGATCATCACAATTATTAAACCTGAATGGGTATCGGACCAACGACGTTAGCCTTGGAGTCAGGATTATTAGCCCCTACACAAACAGATTTGTGAAAAAATATTGACTGTTTGGTCATATGTAATGTGAAAAAAACATAACGAATCCTTACTTATTAATGAAATCACATTAAGTATATCATCATCATCATCAACAGCCTATAATAGTCCACTGCTGGACATAGGCCTCTCCTTAGAAAGGAGGTTTTGACCTACTATACCACGGACGGGTTGATATAGGGTTTGTTTCAAGTTTTCCTTGGTATATGATATACGAGTATATAAATATAAATAGAGACGGCTTGGGAAACACATTTTGTGCTGTAAAAGTTTAATTCAACAGGAAAATTAATATTATTGTTTTCATTTTAAAGAGTTTTCAAAACTATTCAATAAGTTTAAGCGAAGTTCTGTTAAGACAACCTATTATACTAATAACTTAGGAGGAAGACGGATGAACGGAAATAGCTGTAACCTGTTTTAAAACTACCCGTACGATATTCGGGTTTGCGCAATAGACGAAGGGATTATCTATCATTAGTAATAAAACTGATTACCCAGAGTAATGAAAATGACACGCAATTAAAATACGCAAGGACACATTTAAATATAATTAAAATTTGTTTTTGTTAAATAATTAAGCGTTTTGTTCGTTACTTTATCTTTCCTTTTTTCTTACCTCTAATTTTAATTCTATTTTTTTTAATTCTAAGACATAATCGAAATTCTAAACGAAATAAATAAGGATTAGATTACTAACATCAATGCTACCTTTAGTACTTACAAACATTTTAAATATATTTATAAAAGCTATTAAGGTGTTGCCTGTTTCGATGTTCACCTTTCCGCTCCTAAGAGACGTATCTGGATATTAAACATCCCATAACTAATTCAATTATCTCTAATAAATAAATTTTATGACAGGCGTTTGCTAAAATTAAGTATGAATTAAAATATCTCGACTCACTATTGTCCAGGTGTGCGCGCCGCGTCTTCGAATACAAATGTCTGCGAAACCAGCGATTGATAAAGATATTGCGAAATTGTTGAAATTGATAACTTTAATCAGATTATGTTTAAGATAAATCGGTTAGTAAACTATGACATCATAAATTACATTAACTTTGTGTAGACATATGGAGTAGGTAACAATTCGAGCCCTGCCTAAAGAGTGTCAATGGGCCTGGCCTGGGCCTCAATTCTGCTATTTTATGCCATACTGCTGAGATGCCATCGAGTGGCCATTGGCGTCGGTATAAATATCGGTAGACTACCGATATTTATACCGATGCCAATGGCTACGGGCTAATGGATATTTATACAGACGAATTGACTACCACTGCGTACGTAGCATTTGTCTTTAGTGAACTTCAAAATAAAAATCCTAAAGGTTCTTAATATCAATATTGCTGCTAAGAATCCTAATTATTTTAGGTTAGGATCATAATTTATCAGATTATTAGCTGTATGTATTAAACTAAATCCCGCACAAATTATTTATATTAACTCACAGAAGAATTTTGTCTTCTTAAAAGAGAACTCCCGCACTAGGAATATATCTTGTGTCGCGGGGAATTTAACAAACATACATGAAACGGACACAAAGAATACCCAGACTCAGAACAACAATTTGTGGATCACACAAAGTGTCGTCCCATGTGGGGATCGGACCCACAACACTTAGCGTGGTAGTAAGCGGCGTGGTGACCGCTTAAACCTACGCCATCCGTGCATCCGTGCAGCTTAATAGCAGTAGACGTCCTTGGGGTGGTAACTTTTGCACACGAAATTATATCCATTTGCTTATATAACCATCCATAACAATCAACATATCATTGTTTATATATCCTGTCATATATTGATAGCAAATATACTGATAATATGCGAATATTTCTACGTTTTAAAATAAGTGATTTGCATAAATCGAGATATTAATAATAAGCTAATTATTGAGAACAAAACATTAAACCCAATGTTTACTTAAAATTTAATTAACAGCAATTTTAATTTTCAGATAACCTCACAATTAGGAGTAATATAACGACATCTCCCACCCAAAAATCTACCTTAAAAAACATACATATATAAACACACACATCGAAAAAAAAAAATACTCTTCTTCTGGGGCAGTTGGGTACAAAAGTACGTAACTCTAATGTGAGAAAAGGCATGCTTAAATGCTAGTATAAATACAATTCGCTTTACTTAAATAACGAAGTCTTTAAGAAAAGATGAGAACCGAATGATCAACACTCCTATGAGACACGGATTTTAACACGCACGTGCGCAACTTGTGTAACTTCCGCAGTGTAACTTCCGTCCCTTTTCGAAAACGAAATCATTAAGACGGTCAACAGGAAAGAGAGAAATTTTTTTTGTTACATCTCATAAACCTATTAAGCAGCAAACATAATACTTGAAATTAAAAATATGTGTTTTGTTGTTAGAACCTACCGAAATAACAATTAATTCTTGCTTATTAACCTCCGACGCGTCGCCGTTACAACAGTTGTGACACCAAATTTTTACGCGGTAGCGTCTCTGTCACAACATTTAGAAGAATATATATCAGGGATTCCAAATATGTTTATTTCATTGAATATAATTATAAAATAACGTAGATTTTGAGGTAATAATGACTTCGCTCAGCTGTGACTGGGTCGCTAGTTCAAGGGCGCGACAGTAACGGGTCATAGATCATCCGCGCGCCGCGACGTCCTAAGAGTTAATAACGTTGAACTTTAAATCGACAGCAAAAAGACCTATTTCTTAGCGTTCCATGGATTCACCGTTCGGGTGCCGGGTCCATCGCCTGATACATGGGGGCAACACCTGCGACTTCGACAGCGCCTGGGAGTTGCGACCCAGGTATAAGTTTAGGGACTCCTTGCGACGCGTCAGCGCTCACCTCCACTCTCTGCTGTGTTACCCCCTCTACCTAACTATATTTGATACGAGCCTAGCAATGCCGCTTTGGATATTCGTTCAAGAAAAGAGCTTTCTGAAGGGTCTAGCTGGTATACCCCTCGCACCCATTTCCACGGCATACAACGCAACGACATAACCATTTTTAGTTCTTTCGTTGGTTAAGTCAAAATACTTGTTTCTTTTTAAAGCGCGGTCTTCAGGGATGTCAGTTTTCCACGGCACCGTGAGTTCTACTAGTACTACACGCTTAATTGAAATTGTATAAAGAAATATGTCTGGTCTGGACACCGAGGCACAGATATCCTCCGGTATTCTGTAATGATTTTCATACGTGTCCACTAATAATGTGCAGTCACTGGCGGTATTTATAATTGAGTACGGCTTTTGTGAAGTCTTTATACAGATACCGTGTAACAACTATTTCACCTTTTCTGTCTGGTTTTAATAATTAATAAAGTAAACCAAACCAATGACTCACACAATAGCAACATTATCGTCAACCGCCTTTGATAGTCCACTGCTGAACATAGGCCTCTCCTTAGATAGGAGGTTCTGGCCTAATATACCACGCTGGCCAGACGGATTGGTATAGGGTTTGTTTCAAGTTTTCCTTCTCTTTGCAGTGCTGTTGTACTGCGTAGGTTGCTCCCTTAGTCGGTTATTATGCCACCCACGGGATAAATACGGGTGGTGACACTCCTTATTCCTAATTCGTCACCACACGGATACTAAACTACAAAACACTTTCTCATTCAAAACTAAAGTAAGTAAAGTAATTAAATAAAAGCACTATCTTGTAAAACAACTGGAAGAATCTACTGACATATGATTGTCATTTACTATTATTAATGGTATTCATTGACGTACGTATTTATGTGAGTTTATATGTATTTATGTACGTATGTATAATATGTATGTGTTTACGACAAACAAACATTACCAAAATGCACCTACTTCCTGTTTTGTCTGCATCACCCAAAGGTTGACTGGTAGAGAATGCTTTAGGCATTAAGTCCACCAATGCACCAAAAGTGCATGATGTGTAAATAAATAAACAATATGTATTAAGCAAACTTGAGGAAGGCTTGTAAGGGTCGACAACTGGAAACATACTTTTTCTTTATGGTGGAGCAAACTATTAGACGGGTCACCGATTGTAAGTGCCACCATCGCACATGGAGACCCCAACTTAAAATACACAAGTGCGTTGATGCCCGTTGTATCCCCCATCCACATTAAGGAAGGTCTCCGGTAACCTCATTTACGCGGTGATAGCAACAAAAGAATCCCTTAAAATTAGTTTTCTTTGATTCCTTTCTGATGGTACAGTAATAATTTACGAATTCTGTAAGACAGAAACCTTTGAACAGAATGTACCATTGATCGAGAAGTACCAAAACAGTAGAGGAACTTGGTGAGGTATGTGAAGAAAGATGCTGAAAGTGGCTGTTATCTTTTCTTATCTCAAAGGGGGAATAATGAGAGTTTATAAAGTACTTAGAAAACACTTTTGTATGGCACAAGATGTGCTAAAGAACACGTCCCAGATACCATAGATATGTATTAAACTTGAACTGATAAAAATCTTGAATATATTATGTTATCACTGATAACTATCAATAATATGGTTACGCGTAAACTCCAAGGTTAATTTGTGAGTAATAAAGGTTTTTACAAAAAAAGTGACGACAGAAGTGAAAACTGTTTTTTTTTAAATTATCGACTCGATTTTTTTAAATGTTTCATGTCCATGTTTAATGTTGGCGTTGATTGTTGTTGAATTTCTTGCGTATGTCATGACCTACAGTAATAATAGAATTTATATATAATCTTTCATGATTTTTTTATCAAATAATCAGAATTTTAATATATGTACATATTTTTTTAAATACTATAATTTTAAATATTAATCAATATATTGCTTAATAATTTGTATGCCCAAATGGCAGATCATGGAATGAACATCATTAATAATTATGTAATGAACACCTGTATGTAACCCATGTATCACAAATAAATGATTTGATTTGATTTGATTTGATTAAAAGATTCATGTTTGTTTTCTTCGATTCGAAAAAACCCGAAATGAATATACGAGTATATCTATGTTGTACGTATATACACAATATATGTTTATACTACATATAGTTATAGTATCCATGTATTTCAACCCAAACTCAACTCTCGTGTAAACGGGGCCAAGATATGTAGGTATATACAGAGGTGTCGGCAAAGGTAACGGTGTCGCGAATTCAATGGTTTTTTTCCATCTCAAAAAATATATTCTTTTGTTTACGAATACGTATAAAAATTCTTTAGGCGCGTTGGGCATTTTTGAACAACATAAATGCCCAACGCGCCTATAGAATTTTTTAACTCATCATATAGCCAGGTCGTGTTGTGACTAGTGATCCTACCCGTTGAGAGGTCGTGGACCCAGTACAATAAATGTGTGATGTGCACAATCATTTTGACTACCCGTGGTGTCCGTGTATACTCAGGAAGACAGAACGGAGAACTGTCCCATATTTCTCCTGTTCTATTGTGTAGTTCGCACTTCCTAGAGGCTTTGCCTTGTTGGCAATAGGTATATCTAAGATGCTCACCAATAGTTCCCTAATGCTATGCGAGAGTCCAACGATATTTATACATTTATTTATACTACCGTCGCACATGGACGCCTACAACTCAAGAGTGCGTTGCCATTTGAGCTCCACCTCCCAGAATCAGGGTGGAGAATCCTGAATCGGTGGAAAGCAAGGAAAGAACTGCGGAACACTAGTTTTATGTGAGGCCATTCTTTTTTCTATTTTCCTTTTTAAAAGACAACTCCCCCATTAGAAATACATCATGTATCACAGAGGACTTTATAAACATACATGAAACCTTTAAACGTTATGTTAAACCATTACGCCATCCGTGCAGTCAGATGTGTGAAGTTTTCAATAAAGGCAGTAGAACCCTTATTCTGTGCGTAGGACTAATAATAGTACGCTAAATGTCGCTGTTTAATAATAAATCAGATGGTCTGAATACACAAATCTTTTGTTTACTTAGATTTTTTAGTATTCAAACATTCAGTCTTAATTCTACAATACTAGTTATTAATAGAAACACAAGACTTCAAACACAGTTATCTGATAAGATAGATAAATTTAACGTTATCTAATAAATACATAATATGTATTAAAATGATTATAACTCGATGGCCCGCGTTAATTGTTTTGAAACAATCTTTTATTTAATGATTAAAAAAACATTGCATCCCATGTGATTTACTGTGGTTTACTTGTGATAAAGGATTGAAAAAGTGTTTTGTTGAGAAAATACTTTTCTTAACAAATCAAATTATTATTATTTTTTTTTTTTAAAAAGACAACTCCCGCATTAGGAATATATCCTGTGTCGCGGGGGACTTTACAAACATTCATGAAACGTACACAAAGAACACCCAGACTCAGAACAACAATTTGTGGATCACACAAAGTGTCGTCCCATGTGGGGTTTGAACCCACAACACTCGGCGCAGTAGGAAGCGGCGTGGCGACCGCTTAAACGACTACGCCATCCGTGCAGTCAATAATTGCTGGATTACATACGTTTAACTATATTAAACACTACAGAAATTCATTGCATTATTATTACTGCTCCAGTTTTAGGAGTGGAACAGATAATAGACACACGAATGCTTCGCAGTGGCAAATTGAAATCGTAAAATAGACAAAAACAATCTCTGAAGCTTTTTGTACATCGTGTTAAAATTTGAGCTCAATCGACGCAGAACTATGTGAGTATAGTATCATATAATGTTATATATATAAACCAATCACCACGGAATGTATTTCACAAGTAGTCCAGGGTACAAAAAATGAAACGAGTCAAAGGATAAGACCGGCAAAAGTGTTATCCCCGAGTTAACTTGCTTAATCTGTCTGTGTACCAGACAGCCATATAATTACGTGGTTTTATGAGTTTTGGCAGTGATCACTTCAGCCCTAAATAAACGGCCTGAAATTAGTCAGCTACCTTCAAAATACCTATATATTATAGTAAAATATCTAATTTAAGAATATTTAGTTCTAATAATTTTGTAAACAAATTTCAACTCACTGTTGTTCAGGTGTGCTCGCCGCGTCGAATACAAATGTCTGCAAAACCAGCGATTGATAAATATATTGCAAAAATTTGATAACTTGAATCAGATTATGTGTGAGAATTTACGTCGGTAGACTGTGACGCCATAGGTTTTTTGTCAAGGGCAAGTTAGCAGTCCGGTCACGGTAATTAAGTGTGGATCACAAGTGTGTGGCTGCCGCCTTTTGAGTCTCACTCCTCTTAGAATCAGGGGGCTGATAGTAACTCTTGCATTTGATTCGTTTGAGATTCATGCTTCAGCACAAATAGGCTCGACCGGAGTGGTACCACGGCCTCACAGCAAAACCGGGGTGCTCAACACCGGTTTTACTTTGAGGCCGTGAGGAGTTCTGTCGTTGCTTTTCAGTAAGTGTGTGAGGCTATTGGAGCCAACATCGGGTCCGAGGGTCTAGTTAATAGCTGTTACCGATCTCCTCCTATATCAGGCGCAGAGTGGTTATGGCGTCTGGATTCCGACACACTGCCCCGTCGCAAACCCTACTGAGGTGACGACGTCCTTAATGAGTTTCCACTCATAAAAAATCCCAAATATTCCCTCTACCTGATCCTACTCAAAAGGGGGCAACGCACTTGTGACTCTTGGCTTGCGGGTGTCCATGGGTGGCGGTGGTCACTTAACATCAGGTGACCCATGTGCTCGTTTGTCCCCATGCTTATTATTATTGCCCTCTTTTTTATTTATTTTTTATCTATACCAAATCCAGTGTCTGTTTGTAATGTCAAAATAATAGGTTTTTCATGCTCACACGGTTACTTGCACGATGACTATGCCTATAAACCAGATTTTTTGTCTGTTTGTCTACCTGTCTGTCTGTTTGTTAAGCGTAATCTTCTAAACGGCTAGACCGATTTTCATAATATTTTACTGCCAGGTAGCCGTCTATATAAGGAGCAACTTTGGCTATTTTTCCTCTCAGAAAAAAACCCTTAAAATTTTACCTGATCCGGGAATCTAACCCACAAAGGCAGCTCTTTTCAAATTCAACGCGAACAAAGTCGCCGGTACCAGATACCAGTAACAGGTCTTTAATAAAAGTATTTGTCGGTAATTTGGGAAATTTGAACCGGTAATAAGGTATATGAATGAAAACTCAATTTTGTGTTATGTATTTATTAAATGTCTATTAGTATATAAAACATTATTGTTATTATTTCTACGTTCCCTAGTTTTATTTTTAAGTTGCAATTGATTGACGATTTCTTCAAAAGTTTTTTTTGTGCGTGGAAAGATTATTGTAATGAATCCGCTGTAGTCTTTATAAATATTCTCAATTCTCACCTGGAAATAAACGAAACAACCACTTCAATATAACAAAATAATTTTATCACACATTTAATAATATTACAATTCTAAAATGCGTGAATGGAATAAAAGAGAGTACAAAATATGATTTCAATATTCTAGAAGAACAATGGGAGAGGCCTATGTCCAGCAGTGGACTGCCATAGGCTGATGATGATGATGATGAATCTAGACGAGCCCGTTTCTACTAAGGACAAAAATTTGTTTGCGATTATTTGTTCTGTGTCTGGTTTTTCTATTTTATGATACAGGCGGAGCCATGAAAAACTCAAGAGCGAGCAGTGTGTCGTCTTTTAAATGCCCTAGGAGGAACCTAGAAGAAAAAGAGATTTGGTTGAGCTTCTGTCTGTGGCGACTCCCACATACAAAAAACAGAAACATACTACAACGCCATCTAATGAAGACACACCGAACTACGGAGTTACTACTAAAGTAAGAATTGCTAATCCTGTATCGCGATATAAAGAATTCCCTCGCCGATTAGCATATATACAACTTCCCAACATCAACCGTTGGGCCGCGGCCCGCCAGGCATGATCAGCTCGCCTGGTCGGAGAATCCTCCCTTTGTGTTGGAGGGACATGACAGCCGTTCCTCCACACCGTCAACCTCAGTCACTCAGTAGAATGCAGCGAATGGATTGTCTAGATCTGTGATAATCTATAAAAATCTCTAAATTACTCTAACTGACTGATTTATCAACGAGAGCCTAAACCACTGGGACTACAAACTTATCATTTTGGCAGATGATGCTTTTTATGTTGTAACTTACTGTTGTAGTTTATAAGAGAGTAAAATAAGGGATAATTGATTATATTAAACTTCGAAATTTGAAAAATAAACAATCATACAAGCAAACCTGCGGGCAACAGCTGGTATATATATATATTGATATATAAGTATGTTTATCAGTGATATCAGTTCACCGAGTTTTGCAGCTGTTTTTTAATTGCGCTATCACAAACCAGGAAAAGCCACATTACGATAAGGCCACCTAAATAAACCACCTAACATTGATATACTTCTAACTTTTACGTAACTTTGTATACTCTTAAATTATTGTAAAAGTCTATACAACAGATTTGATACAAAAAAGTCCATACAGACGATTTGCGCAGGATGGCTTGCAGGAGCTGGATGTGAAAGCCTAAAATCGATTGAAGTGGCGTGCATTGGGAGAGGCCTATGTCCAGCTGTGGACTGCGATAGGCTGATGATGATGATGATACAACAATGTCAAATGTTATCATTATTAACTTACAGTATACTTACAAAGACCCATGGAAGTCACAAACAGGCTGCAGCTCTCTGTAGCTCGTGGCGACCGCGCTGAGCTAGATTCCGGTATCTACAACATTAAGAAATGTCTATAGCATATAATAGCATTTAATAAATTCGTTGTTTTTTGGAAGAGGGACAAACGAGCAGAAGGGTCACCTGATGGAAAGCGACTACCGCCGCCCATGAACGCCTGCAACTGAAGAGTCATTCGCTCTTTTCTTGAAGGTCGTATCGGTCCGAAAATTCCGCAAACGATAAATTGTTCCACAGATTGGTTGTGTGATGCAAAAAGTGTCATGAAAACTACAGAATGGTGGACTGCCAATTATCCAAGTGGTGGGAATGGAATAAATGAAGAATGAAATTAAGTACATAAGAAGAAAACACATGCCCAGCAACTACAGGATAACAGTTAACCAGTTAGTATTTCCTATCAAAATCTGCCCGTTTATTTAGGCCCCAAGATGTCTCAGATTCATTGAGAGGGAAGTACACTGACATACTAATACACAGATACAAAGATACACAAAAACTCAGCCCCGAACACACAGATGCACATACAGAGATCTACTAATATACACATACATACATACATACAGATACACAGACATACAGATGCACAGATATGCATGATACACACATTAAACTTGTTTATATCGTAGTATTTTATGTATTTTAAGTACTAGTTTAACTTGGTACGAGTATCACATCACATCAACAGCTTTTAACAGTCCACTGCTGGACATAGGCCTCTCCTTAGAAAGGAGGTTTTGGCCTACTATACCACGCTGGCTAGACGGGTTGGTATAGGATTTGTGTCAAGTTTTCCTTCTCTCTGCAGTGCTGTTGTTCTGCGTAGTTTTTTCCCTTAGTCGGCTCTTACGACACCCACGGGATGAATAGGGGTAGTGACACTCTGCATTCTTAATCCGTCACCACGCGGGTACGAGTGTAACATAAGCTTAAACATAAAGATTTTGCATCGGTGATTAAAAGCAACAATAGGCACTACTTACCAATGTGCCAATGACAAATCTCTGAATGAAAACGTCGAACACATGAGACGGCATGCCGGCTGCTCTCATGGCCTCAGTTGCGTCGTGACCGGCGTGCTTGAACAGGACTGCTGGCCCTCCGGAGTGCTGAGGAGGACAGTGATGGCGGCAACAGCCAGTTTAAGTTAAAGTGAGTTATCAGTTACAGCTAGAGACAGCAACTCCGACAGTATGTAGACAGTGGGATATATAAATTACGCGCAACATTGTTATTGATGCTCGGTGTAGGACCTCTTGACTAATCTGTCGCCAGGTAGCCGTAATACTCGGCTCCTGTTAGTGGTAGCGTGATGTTATATAGTCTATAGCCTTCCTCAATAAATGGCCTATCCAACACTAAAAGATTTTTTCAATTCCAAACGGTAGTTCCTATTCATCTCGTGGGTATCGTATGAGCCGACTAAGGGAGCAAACTACGCAGGACAATCGCATTGAAAAGAGAAGGTAAACTAGAAACAAACCTTATACCGACCTGTCTGACCAGTTTGGTATAGTAGGCCAAAACCTCCATTCCAATGAGAGGCCAGTCAGTTTTATTAATTAATTTAATATTAGTATAGGTAATAAGCAAAAATATTTTTGGAAATATCAGGGCTTTTTTATGTTAGAGGGGGCAGACAAGCAGACGGGTCACCTGATGGAAAGTGACCATCGCCGACCATGAACGTCTGCAACTCAGGAGTCACAAACGCGTTGCCGGCCTCTTAGGAAGGAGTACGCTCTTTTCTTGAAGGTTTGAAGGTCGTATCGGTCCGGACATACCGCAGACGATAACCCGTTCCACAGAATAGTTATGCTGGGCAAAAAGTGTCTCGAAAAGCGCACAGTAGTGGAGCGCCAACTATCCAGGTAATGATGATGAAAGTTTTGCCGTGTGGAACGATTTCGGAAAGTTGCGGCTGGTATTAGTCCGAACAACTCCTTAAAATAAAACATTGTATTTCACTAGTATCAGATAAAATAACTCACTTCTAAGAGCTCACATCAAAGCACAACACACTTTCTACAAACACAAGTAGGTATCATCTTAAATTCTAAACAGATTACAGCCAAATTATGATGTTACTTTGTACACATCAAGTGATGGTTGGAGCTGTAATCCTCACTTTGATCCATCTTCTTGGATTACTTCAAACAAAATAGATGTAATAATAATAAAAAACTTGACACATTTCACACACGGCCGTCTGATCCCTGAGCCTGTGCTATGGTAACCAGACTACCGAAAAACATACTTATATTTATCTAAATACATACATATTATAGTTAAATTACATGGTGATCATAACACGCGCAAGCGGCGGTAGCCTAGTGGTTAAGGCGTTGACTTGCGATCAAGAGGTCGTGGGTTTAAATCCTGACCAGTACAGTAATTTAGCTTAGCGGGAGGAGTTAACGGGTATACTAGTAATTTCAGTTGCTAGTAGACCTTTTAAAAAAAAACACAATTATTTGGCCTAGGTGGGAATCCAACCCACGACCAGTCAGGGTCACTAAAAACTGAACCAACAGGCCCGTCATGTTATTTATCTCAACGGCTACACACTCATACATATATACATACTCACGCCAGTATCCCCGAAGAGCTAAGCAGATTCATTTTGCACGTCCACATTATACCAAGGCTAGAGAAAACATATGGCGTAATAAGTTCCCTCTCCCCAATTTCGTCCATCATGAGCCTATCGCAGTCCACTGCTGGACATAGGCCTCTCCCATTCCACGCCACTTAGATCGATTTTGGGCTTCTCGCATCCAGCTCCTGCCAGCCATCTTGCGCAAATCGTCACTCCACCTGGCATGTGGGCGTCCTACACTACGTTTGCCGAGACGCGGTCTCCACTCAAGAACTCGTTTTCCCAACGGTTATCGGTTCTGCGGCTAATATGGCCAGCCCACTGCCACTTCAGCTTGCTGATCCGGTACGCTATGTCGGTGACCTTA
This sequence comes from Arctia plantaginis, assembly GCA_902825455.1. Classification (NCBI taxonomy): domain Eukaryota; kingdom Metazoa; phylum Arthropoda; class Insecta; order Lepidoptera; family Erebidae; genus Arctia; species Arctia plantaginis. The sequence goes on along the minus strand of CADEBD010000291.1, from coordinate 542,891 downwards.
GTTCTCTGCCGGATCACCTCATTTCTGATGCGATCCCTTAGAGAAACGCCGAGCATAGCCCTTTCCATAGCACGTCTTCGATGTAGTGACGTGTTAACGTGGCTCTAGAGTCCTCATTTTCGGGATCAGGTCGAGATGCATGCGAAGCGTATAACCGGCCATAGCTTTCCACTTCCAAAAGGACTGCCGGCTTCGAAGCAACGACTTCTCCACTTTCTGTAGTCAACTTTGTCAGGTGGCTTCTTCCAAGAGATTGTACGAACCTGTGTCGTGTCGTACGAGTTTACTGATCTTTCGGTTTAGAGTCCGCTTTGCCGACAAAGTGACAGGTGGGTTGTCACGTCGTTTCTTCATCAGCCCTAGGGTCCTTTCTGAAAGCTTCGACTTCCTGCCCTTACGCTGCATTTCACAAAATCTCGTACCTTCTTCCCTGAGGACCCGAACCACATTTTTGAGTCCACCTGGCAAAAAACTACTTCCAGGAGATAAACTCCCCTTTCCAACCTGGAAGGCTCTTGATAGGCTGCGTACCCAGCTTGGCAGATCTAAGGACAATCTGTCAAGGTGGGGATTTATCGACCCAAGCGCAAATAAATGCGACTTTGGCGCATCTCTACAGACAATGGGCCACTTGTTAACATGCCTCGCGAGCCCCGATTCGTGTACGCTTGACGACTTGTATCATGCAAGGGACGAGCGCTGGGACAAAATCGTGTAACGTATTGCCATCGACACGATAAGTAATTCATGAGCCAGAACTACAACGCAAATAATATAAAGATAGACAAAATAAAAGGAAGTATAGGAACATATACATATATACGAGTAGGTGTGTGTGTGTGTGTGTGTGTGTGTGTATATGTGTGTGTGTGTGTGTGTGTGTGTGTGTGTGTGTGTGTGTGTGTGTGTGTGTGTGTGTGTGTGTAAAGAAGTATATTGATAGGAAAGGTGGATAAGGAAGGGAGTATTGGTAGAAAAGGGATGTTGCTTGTCTGAATTTATTGAGAATGTTAGCAATAGCTAGTTAACATTAATTTATATATTGGTCCACACTTCCATACCTAATAACATAAATGTGAAAGTAAGTTTGTTTGTTAATTTGTTATTCTGTCACGCCTTAATCACTAAACCGATTTTAAAAATTATTTTACCAATGGAAAGCTACATTACCAGCTAGTCGAAATAATTAAAGGCTAGTCTATAATAATTATAGGGTAATTTAAAGGACGGTATTGAAATTTTGTCTGTTCATCAATCATCATCAACAGCCTTTAATAGTGCACTGCTAGACATAAGCCTCTCCTTAGGAAGAAGATCGGGTTGGTATATGGTTCATGTCAAGTTTTCCTTCTATTTGCAGTACTGTTGTCCTGCGTAGTTTGCTCCCTTAGTCGTCTCTTACGACACCCACGGGATGAATAGGGGTGGTGACACTCCGTATTCTTAATCCGTCACCACACGGATGAACAGTGTGTCTGTTAAGTTTCAGATATCAATGAGTAGTCGTTTACAATCAGATGATTCGTTTGCTCGTTTACCCCTACACATACAAAAACACGCGGTTAACAATTCCTAGCTTATCCCACGAGAATACTAAAGTGTTTGGGATAAAAAGCAGCTTATGTGTTAATTTATAGTGTCAGCTACCTCCATACCAAATTTTATTAAAATTGGTCCAGCCGTCTGAACGTGAAGAAGTAACAAACGTACAACACTACACACTCACAAACTTGTGAATTTAAGATGTGTAACTTGGATTAGACTGCACGGATGGCGTAGTGGCTTAAGCGGTCGCCACACCGCTTCCTACTATGCCGACTGTTGTGGGTTCGATCCCCACATGGGACGACACTGTGTGTGATCCACAAATTGTTGTTCTGAGTCTGGGTGTTCTTTGTGTCCATTTCATGTATGTTTGTAAAGGCCCCCGCGACACAGAATGTATTCCTAATGCTATTGCCGGAGGGTGTGAACCCTCAAAACTAAAATTACAAACTCGATTTTAGTATTAATTACTTAATTAATTTTGTAGAACTATTAAAATTATTGTAACATATTGCTCGCTGTAGTGTATACAAAGAGGTCATATCTTACGGTCATGCAGCCGATATACTGTTGAGTCAGCATTACGTTAACATCTTTTACCTAAAACCTTTATACTTTTGATGATGTACATTTCTAAACAATGTCTAATCATTTTTCATGTCCGTTCAATAGAATTTTGTATTGCTAGGGTTCCGTTCTTCAAAATCGATCGAATATAATCGGTTTTTACCTATGAAATTGCCGTTTTGTATGCAATAAGTGAAATATTTATTTTTTTAAACTTTTTTATTTCTGTTATTCGAAGTAATCACCCATGCAATCGACGCATCTTTGCCAAGGCATTGGCAGTTTATTGATGCCCTTTAAAAATCAGCTGGACGGGAGGCAACAAACTCTTCAAAGGCATTTTGTACTGCCTCTCGGGAATTGAATTTTTTACCCACTAAAAAAATGTCTAAATTTTGGAAAAAGTAATAGTCACTTTGAAAAAGTCTTCTATTCCAACCGTTTGCAGATAACTCGAGGTGTGTGATCTAGAAAGAGAACATGGGGGTCTCCTCACAGGACGGGGTCATCTACACGCCGTGGATGGCCCGAGGTACGTCGGGGTAACAGAGATTTCCTGTAGGGTACACCTGGTTCCCCGGCTACTGGTACTTACGCGGTACGTCAAAAAAAATCGAAAAAAACGTGTGTGATCTAGGCAGAATCGAACATTTGTCGTGGCAGTCGTTATAACTAACAACTAAACTAACTGACCGGTCAAAAATCCTGTTTCATTACATATTCTAGTGTTTAGCTAATGCAAGCTTCCTCTTGTAGTAATATCCTCCTTTCCAACTTGAGGTTAGCCGTTTCAAAATAATTGCTTTCTGTCTTAACACGTCGAATATTCTCAAAGTATTATTAGCGTTTTATTATATTTCACCCGTTTCATTATAAAAAAGAACTGGCTATGATATTTTTCATTGTAACAATAAACTAGAGATATGATTAAAATTTATAAAAGATTATTTGCTAAATTGTTAATAAAAATTATTTTGTTATAAATATTATGTCAAGCAATTTAGTTTTATAATTTAGGTAATCAATACGTTATAATAATCACCGCTGCATGCTTTTATTGACAACGCCATGTAACATTTAATAATAATAATAAAAATTTATTTCAGAATTTCTTTTCCATATTTTGTTAGTAATAATTTGCTTACACACTAATGTTAGTATAAGTTATATTTATTTTAATGAAAACAAAAACAATTCATATTACGGCATGTAGCCGCATCCCTCGGCGCATCATCGGCGTCTCCCACCGATCTGTGAACACCCTTAGGATGGTGTTGGTACTGCCGCGAAGACGCGTCATCAGGGAGGCGCACCTTTTTCTAATTATGGCTGCAAAGCCGTCAACTTGCGCCTCTGTAAACATGCCACTCTGTAACATGCATCCACGGCAGCCCCAACAGCACCCTAAGTGTGTTATTGTATTGAACACGCAGGTCGCTGTATGCCCGCCCACCATAACTTACCCACAAGCTACACGTGTAGAATGTTAATGTCATAAGCTATGTCAGAAGTACTTATTGATGTTAATAGTTAAAAAAAAATGATAAATTATACGTTTAAACTTTTAATCCTCACCTCTACAATAAACTGATAACTTATAAAATATTAACTTAAGCGTCACACGTTGTAGGCGGCCTCCCTTTAGACGACGTCACATCGCCTTTGAAGCCTTGATCCGTGAACTGACACAGATAGTCAATTTTATTTCAACTGTGAATTATTTGTCATGAATCATCCTACCCAAGTAAATATCGATAAAAAAAATAAAAATAAAAATAAAAAAGCCTTTTATTTCCAGTTTACAAACTAGCACATGCAATATTGCTTCTACCTTTATACATAGTTAACAAGAAAATAAAGAGATTTATATCTATGTAGTCTAAATTTTTCAAGTATATACATATCTAATTATTATGAATATAGAAATGCTGCTTGGACTTGGCTTGGCTTGGCTTGGCTTGGACTGCGATAGGCTGATGATGAAAGCCGTTTAAAAGTATATTTTCAAAGTTATGTGGAGCTTTCGAATTTTGGTATCTCTGCTAGGATTTTTTTCACCGTTGACTAATAAAATTCCGCTCCGAACTTTGATTGTATATTACAGCGGTACCTTTTAAGCTCTAAAAATACTGCATGTAGCCTACAATTTTTATAGCTCCCACCTCCCGGCTTTGCACGTGCGGCAGACCATATAATATGCCTCCATTTTTATTCCTGACGTACATCTAATTAATGTTTTCATAAAATTCTATTGTAGATAACTCATTAATTATTTAATTGAAGAGTTTATCTCCTTAAATTACACTGTTGTACAAGCAGGTTATTGTAAGCAAGTTTTATCTTTTGTAATTTTCATTACCGTCACTAGATGGCGCTGTTCACTTTGTCTACACGTCTACATCGCGGTATTAAGATTTTCGGAATGTTTATTATAACCCTGCTATTGTGTTACTTTAAATGTACTCGGATAACACCGTAAATGGAATTTGGTTGTTTTACTATTAGTAAACCATTACTCTGTTTACGCTTGAATGCTTGAACAAAGGATTCGTTCAGGAGTGAAAAATTGTGAGTATGAGTGTTTTTATGTTTGTTACTTCTTCAGGGCTAAACCAATTTTGAAAATATTTGGTATGAAAGTATCTTACGCCCTTTTTTTTTTTTTCGTGCGGAAATCCCCTCGGATACCACCTGTCGGTGGCATGTCGGATTCGAACCGACTAAAACCGCACGCCGTCTTGGGTACTAATAGCCGGGGAACCAGGTATACCCTAGAAAGGAAGTCCCTGGTGCCCCGACATACCTCGGGTCATCTACAGACGAGTAGACGACCCCCCCCCCCCCGTGTGGGAACCCCATGTTCCCTGTGCTCCCTGGAAGCGAGCGCGCTTCGCAACGCGCTCGCCGCCACCCCGGCCTGCTTCTGCTAGGGTGACAGATGGCCTCACCTGTCACCCCCAGGTCTGCGCTTATGGAGGACGGAGGTCGTTCTGCGACCTCCGGCGCCTGAGTCGCCTGCGGTACCTAGCCCGTTCCCGGGCCTGGCGGAGTATCTTACGCCCTGGATTAGCATATAGATCAGTTGAAGCTGTAATGTTTCCGTCGGATGTTGGTCGCACAATGTCCCCAGATAAATAATACACGTTTTAGTATATCTAATACACCGCGGGCAACATCATGGCGCTCAGCTTTTAAATACATTAATGTAGATATACTCACATAAACCACGAAGTCGGTAAGATCAAGAACTTTCCCATCGTAAATAATGTACAGGCATCCGCCATTTTGTCCCGTGCACTTTAAGACCTCTGATGCTGTAAAGTTTCGCTGAAACTGATAAAATACACAGGATATGCAGGTGCAACGTCTTTTTACGTAGGAGGATCAACTATCACCAGTCCACCAGATCTGATTGAAACTTAAATATTACTACAAGCCAAGAAAGTGATGATGACGATAGGTTCTATAGTTACCTCTTTAGATTTGTCCACAAATCTGGCAAAGTCAGACGCAGCTTTGGTGATGTGGTTCGTAGTTTGTTCGGCGACCTGAGCAGCAGACTGTTCCAACTGACCGAGCCACTGTGTTAGCTGACCTGAGCTTTGTGGTGTCCCTGCAACTGAAAAAATATGTTCGAAATAATAATTAGGAGGATGCTAACATACAAATATCTATTTTGTTAGGTTGGGCCGCAACCAATATAAGCCAAGCTTCGGCACAAATTTAGAATACTTAGGGCATACTAAAATTTTCTGGATTCTGATAAATAAGAATAGCTATAAGACTTGCGATACATTTATTGTTTTTCAAAGTATATTCCCTCACAATTAATACATTTTTGCATTCGCTGAAACCACTGAACAAAGCAGTTAGACGAGTCTTCCTTAGGGACCTCTTCAATGGCTTAATGGAGCGCATTTACCGCCGATTCAGGGCTCATAAAACGTGTGCCTCTAGCTTTATCTTTCATTTTTGGAAACAAAAAGAAGTCACAGGGTGCGATGTCCGGGCTGTACGGCGGATGCGTCATCAGTTCCACATTTGAAACCTTTAAATAGGCTTCAGTTACATTAGCGGAATGTGGGGATGCGTTATCGTGGTGAAGGAGGACATTGCTTCAGCAAAGCACGAATTTGCTGGCATGTAATTGTTTGTCAGTTTTAATAAGTTTTCGTATGGTGTCAATATTAGAGTCTGTAACCGCAGTCGCCAGCTGACCGTCACGTCATGGAGTCACGTCCACGTCTAAATTCTTCATCACCAAATACCAATTGAATTCTCTGACAACTCTCTTGTTGATTTAAGAAACAACGAAAATCATAAAAATCATTGAACGAAAATGTTCACAAGTTAAATTCATTTTGATAGCGACACACAATTTTCGAAAGGACGTCAAAATGAAAAAAAAATTGACAGTCTCGCAAATTAAAAAGTAACATGTTCTCAAAGAGTTCCATTTTCGAATTCCATAATTGTTTTTTCATTCTTTTATTGTAAGTGGCTAGATCCAGAGGCTTTCAGTATGCCCCACGTACATATGCGTTCAGCTATTCTGGAGTGATTGAGTAACACAAACTATAATAATAATAATATATCGCTTTAGTGTGCACCAGGTACATACAATAAGAGCGGGACCAGGAGAGGTTTAGACTCTCCCGGTGCGCCAGGCCCGGTACCGCAGACGACTCAGGCGCCGGAGGTCGCAGAATGACCTCCGTCCTCAGTAAGAGCAGGCCTGGGGGTGGTAGGTGAGGCCATCTGTCAACCTAGCAGAAGCAGACCGGGGTGGCGCACGGTTTTTGGAGCACAAAGGGGACATAGGGGTTCATACTCAGGAGGGGGTCATTTACACGCCGTAGATGGCCCGAGGTACGTCAAGGTGTGAAGGATTTTCTTCCTAGGGTACACCTGGTTACCGTTGGGTGGTATCCGAGGGGATTTCCACACAAAAAAAAGGTACACACAATAAATAACTTAAAACTAAGTGAGACAAGTACAAGTTGCTGCTTTATAGCTCAGAGGCAATCTCTTACAGGCAACCGTGGTATGGAGAGAAAACGTGAAGGGGAAGAGGCATAGGGTAGTGGAAGGTGTGTTAGGTAATAGATAAGAGGAGGAAATCAAGTACTATATATTATATATAAAAGTGATAGTTACACATCCATACTAATATTCCATATCCATACTAATATTATGTCAAATCAAATCAAATCAAATCAAATCGTTTATTTGTGATACCTGGGTTACATACATTACATAATTATTATTGATGTTCATTCCATGATCTGCCATTTGGGCATACAAAGTATTAAGCAATATATTGATTAATATTTAAAATTATAGTATTGTGGCGACTCCCACATACAAACACACTACAGCGCCATCTAATGAAGACACACCGAACTACGGAGTAACTACTAAAATAAGAATTGCTAATCCTGTATCGCGATATAAAGAATTCCCTCGCCGATTAGCATTGTAATATATTGTAACTAGTGGGTAGCAATGTAGCAAACCATTCGGCCAATATACGTTGTACAGCAAAGTCGTGTGGTATAATTTCGGACCCTTTAATCCGGTAAAGAAGTGCGTAGACATAACAGTGGCGACGAGAGAAAAAAATAAATAAAATAAAGAATATTACGCGTATACGATAGCAGTTAAACAAATAATAAATCGGGTAAAATGTCGATCGGAAAAATTTCCGAGTTCAAAATTAACTGTGACGACTGGCGGTTATATGTGGAACGATTAGAACAGTACTTTCTAGTTAATAAAATTGCGACAGACCTTCAAGTACCTACACTAATCACCGTTATGGGATCGGAAAGTTACGAACTTTTAGTTAATTTGTGCACCCCCGATAAACCAAAATGTAAAACTTTTACAGAGATAACGGATATTATGGAGCGGCATTTACAACCTAAGCCTAGTGAATTAGCAGAGCGTTATAAGTTTAGGCACCGGAAACAAAGGGAAGGCGAAAGCATATCAGAGTATACAGCAGTCTTGAAAAAGATGTCCAAGACGTGTGGGTTCAGAACGTGGTTAGAAGAGAGCCTAAGAGATCAGATGGTTTGCGGGATAAGCAGTGAAATAATACGGCAACGATTGTTCGCGGAAAGTCAGTTGGATTTTGCCAAGGCGTACAGGCTGGCGGTCAGCTTGGAGGCGGCCGAGAAAGACGCAGCAGCGGTGGTGGAACGTAACAGATACATACAGCCGACCGCCAACACCAGCGCGACCGATGTCGATTGTCAGGTGCTGACGCCGAACCCGAGGCGTAGTGCAAGGCCTGCGGCGAGTGAGCGAGGCAGAAACCAGGGTGGGCGTGGCAGGCGTGAGGCATATCGGCCAGCTGTCGCGCCGACTCCAGAAGAATGCCGGGTGTGTGGAGCGCGGCACGAGGCAGCCACTTGCAAATACGGGCGTTATGTGTGCAGAGTGTGCAATCAGCAAGGTCATCTGCGGCGAGTTTGCCCAAGGTTAACGGGACCACACTATGTTGACCTTCAACATACCGAAATTGATGACGACAATAGCGGGTCCAGTGACGAGGTAATAGATATACGCTTATTATCGCCAACACAATGTACACCTATCTATATAACGTTGAACGTGAATGGTCATTATTTAAAAATGGAATGTGATACAGGTAGTGCTGTGTCATGTATAAGCTCGGCATGTTATAACAGACTGTTTAAAAATTTAACCCTTACACCATGTAAATTAATGTTTAAATATTACACGGGTGAATTAATTAAACCGTTAGGAAAGCTGTTAACCGTGGTGAAATATAAAAATGTAACTAAATTATTAGAACTGTTTGTTGTCGAAAATGGTAAAACTATTCTGTTAGGCCGTCAGTGGATGGCAGAACTAAAAATGGAATTACCCCCCGTTGTGTACAATTGTAATAATTTATCTATGTTTAAAGGGGAGGTGTTTGATGTATCTGCATTCAGTTCCAGATACTCTGAGGTGTTCGCGGATGGTTTGGGTCGATTTACTGGTGGTACAGTGAGCATCCACGTCCGCAAGGGGGCGCGGCCGGTGTTCATGCGCGCGCGGCCGATGGCCTACGCGTTGCGCGAGCCCGTCGAGCGCGCGCTCGAACAGCTGGTGCGCGACGGCATTCTATCACCCGTGGAGCGTTCTGACTGGGCGACCCCGATCGTGCCGGTCGTGAAGAAGGACGGTAACATCAGAATTTGTGCTGATTATAAGTTAACCTTAAATAAAGTCGTAGAAATTGACCGTTATCCGTTGCCGAGAGTCGAGGAATTATTATTACGTTTGAAGGGGGGGGGAACGTTTTAGTAAAATAGACCTGTCACAGGCATACGCGCAATTTGAATTGGATGACACAAAGAAATATACAGTAATTAATACACATAAGGGTTTATTTATGTATAATAGACTAGTTTATGGATTATCGTCAAGCCCGGGTATATTTCAAAGACATTTAGAACAAATATTTGCAGATATACCCCTTGTAGGCGTATTCCTTGATGATATTATTATTAGCGGATATAACAATAGAGACCACATAACTAATTTATGTAAAGTATTTGATCGTTTACGTAAATACGGTTTAAGAGTAAAAAAGGAAAAGTGTGTGTTTTTCGAAAAGTCAATAAACTATTTGGGTCACACAATAAGTAAGGATGGAGTTCACACATGTCCTGAGAAAATCAAAGCTATTGTGGAAACGCCGGCACCCACCAACGTTTCCGAATTAAGGGCATTTATCGGTATGGCTATGTACTATGGAAAGTTTGTAAAAAAATATTAGCACAATTTTGGCACCTTTATATAACCTGCTCAAGGCAGGGGTTAAGTTTCAATGGGGCAAAGAGTGTCAACGTGCATTTCGCGAGGTTAAAGAGTTGTTAGCAAGTAGTAAGATATTAATGCACTATTCGCCTGAATTGCCACTAATATTGACAACAGACGCGAGTAGCGTAGGTATTGGCGCTGTTATATCGCACACGACCACGAGCGGCGAGCGGCCGGTGGCATATGCTTCTCGAGCGCTAACTGTTGCAGAACGCGCTTACTCACAAATTGATCGGGAAGCACTTTCTATTGTTTACGGCGTCCGCAAATTTCATCAATTCTTGTATGGTCGAAAATTTATACTGAGAACGGATCATAAGCCATTAACATATATTTTAGGAAATAAAGTAGGCATACCGATAATGGCCGCATCGAGATTACAGCGTTGGGCAGTCTTATTGTCTGGGTACAGTTACGAGATAGAATTTGTGTCGTCTAAGGGGAATTGCGCGGATGCATTATCAAGGCTACCTCATAGCAACAGTAAGGAAAATAAAAATAGGGATGAGAACACATACATTAATTTTGTAGAAAATTTCTTACCGGTAACGAGTAAAGAAATCAAACAGGCAACGGCCGGTGACGTAGTTCTAAGTAGGATTTTAGGGTATATTCAATCGGGATGGCCTTTGTCTTGCCCCGATGATCACATAAAACCCTATTTTGTTAGGCGCAATGAATTGTATACCGAATATGGATGTGTAATGTGGGGTTATCGTATGGTAATACCGGCATCATTACGGGATCACGTTTTAAAACAATTGCACATCAGCCATATGGGTATAGTAAAAACTAAATCTTTAGCTCGAAGTTACGTATGGTGGCTTAAGATAGATGACGATGTAGAAATTATGTGTAAGCAGTGTGAGACGTGTGCGGCGGAGGCCGACGCACCGCCGCGGTCTCAAATACAGCCGTGGCCGTACCTCACCCGTCCCTGGAGTAGGCTGCATATTGACTTTTTGGGCCCATACAAGGGGTTAATTTTCTTTATTTTGGTAGATTCGACTTCAAAATGGATAGAACTTTTTGAAATGACTCGCACTACTGCGTCAAGTGTAATTAAAATATTAAGATCCACTTTTGCAAGGTTTGGTTTACCAGAAGAATTGGTTTCAGATCAAGGCCCGCCCTTCACAAGTTTAGAATTTAAAAATTTCTTATCCAATAATGGTATAAAGCAAACGTTCTCACCGATATATCACCCGGCCTCAAACGGTGCAGCCGAAAATGCTGTTAAGTTGTGTAAGCGCGCGATTAAAAAAGCGTATAGGGACAATGTAGATATAGATGCAGCGTTACAAACGTTTCTTCTAGCTTATCGTAACACTGTCCATAGTACGACCGGTGAGACACCGGCTATGCGGTTGCAAAAGAGGTCTCTGCGTTCTAGGTTGGATTTGTTGCGCTCTGACCGGATGGTCGAGGATAAGGTTTGTGAAACTCAAAGACGCCAAGTAGAATACGCCGGCGGATTATCACGAAACTTTCGAGAAGGCGACAAGGTATGGGCGCGCGGTTACGGAGGACGAGATAAATGGGTAAAGGGTATCGTGGAAACTGCTGACAGCCCACGAAGGTATTCCTTGGCAGGGGATGATGGTCAATTACTTAAAAGACACGTTGATCAAATTCGTCGTAGATCGTGCTTGTCTGATGTTACCGTACCTGCCCCCGAAGGCGAAAGTAACTCGTTAACGGAAGGGGAGACAGTTGGGGGGTTCCCGGGTGAAACGGTTAGCATGGAAGACCATGCTGGTGAGGATAGGAGTAGTGAAGGACAGACTGTAAATGACACCCAAGACATACCTGAGGTTTTGCCAAATAATAGTCCTAAAGTTAATAAGTCACCTTCCGTTCCAGCGCCAACTGTACCCCCAGTGAATCGATACTCAAAGCGAACACGAAAACCAGTTGACAGATTTCAAATTTAACTATTATGTATAATGTTAGGTTAAGTTAGCAATAAGTTATAGATATTAAGTTTTAAGCATAAGTTGTGTTGTAATGAATGTAATCAATTGTTGTTTTGTGGTGGAGGTGTAATATATTGTAACTAGTGGGTAGCAATGTAGCAAACCATTCGGCCAATATACGTTGTACAGCAAAGTCGTGTGGTATAATTTCGGACCCTTTAATCCGGTAAAGAAGTGCGTAGACATAACAAGCATATATACAACTTCCCAACATGAACCGTTGGGGCCGCAACCGGGGCATGATCACCTCGCCTGGTCGGAGGATCCTCCCTTTGTGTTGGAGGGACATGACACCAGTTCCTCCACAGTATATTAAAAAATATGTCTGTCTGTCTGTTACCTTTTCACGTTTAAACCGCTGAACCGATTTAGATGAAATTTGGTATAGAGATATACCGAAGAAATAATACTTTAAGGGGATAAAAGAGGGGGAGGAAGTTTGTATGGGGAATAAAGAACCGCTGAATCGATTTAGATGAAATTTGGTATGGAGATACTTTGATTCTTTTTCTTCTATTTCTTGGCCTTTAGTCAGTATATAACGTACCACGAGTTACGAGAGACGGTAAATATGATAGTTTATTTTACTATTGTAGCAAGTGTAGATAGACGCGGCGATAGCTGTAATCAGTAGTGTCAACACGCCTGTTTGTTCTAAGTCGAGAACATTGTTGTGGGCTATTATGTGTTGTAGTGTTTACATTAGAATATTGTCATAATTAGATTCTAGTGTAACGATATATGCGGTTTATTTGTTCGTAAGTACAGGGAGAAACTAAGGATTATCTTTCTAATATATTTATATAACAGACATAATGTATTATTTTATTAATATAAATAGCTGAGACCCGCGGTGTTACCCGCGTTTGTTGTTATAACCGCGGGCAACGCCGCGGGGCAAAGCTAGTCTAAAAAAAGTAGCCTAAGTTACTCCTTATGTCATCAGCTATCTGCCAGTGAAAGTCCCGTCAGTCGAAATCGGTCCAGCCCTTCTAGAGATTACCCGGAACAAACACACAGATAGACAAAAATTGAAAAAAAAAAAAAATTGGCATATGTACTCGTATGTACCGTGTAAACATATATATGCATTTAGTAAAAAGCGGTTATTTTAATATTACAAACAGACACTCCAATTTAATTTATTTGTATAGAAGACAACTCATAGTTTTGGGGGTACATTAAGAGACACAATTAGGGATATTCTGTTAAGGTTTTAAATGTACACGTAATTTCTAAGAGGTCCGACTTGGTAGAGTGGTTACGGGTTCGAACCCAACCCAGTACACTACCGTCGTGATCCCACTCTTTATACAATTTGGCCTAGGTAGCAAGCATACTAGTCATATGAGACTCAAGCTACTAGTGAAGGACGGACCTTTTGGCCTAGTGATTAGCGAACTTGACTCCTAAGCCATAGGTTCTGGGTTCGATTCCCACCCTGTACAAATAATTGTGTGATGAGCACGATCATTTCTTGTGTGACTGCGTGTAGTGTATCTACAATATGTATGGATTTAGAAATACATATATAAGAATGTTTATCAGCAGTTTGGTTAACATGGTACAGGTTCTGACTAGTTTGGGATCAGACGGCCGTGTGTGAGATGTATCAAATTATTACTTTTTAACACACGAAAGACTTAGAAGATCTTAGAAGATCCATTGGCCAGATCCATGATGGATCTAATGACGGTTTTTTTTTTATGGGATCTTAATAATAATAGTAATTTATTTGCCAAAATACATATTTTAGATTCAAGGTAAACATGTTTCTAGGTATCATAACCATCATATTATTTCATTGAACTCTGGTACCCAAGGTAAGATTAAACTTGTGGTATGGGTAACCAGGGCTGTCGCATAAACATACAAAACACTACCTTAGCGACTTGTTTTTACAATTTTAGTGTATTTTAAATTAAAATATTTCACAATCACAAAAAAGATTGGGATATGTGCGCGCGCGCGTTTGTGTGCGTGTGTATGTGTGTGTGTGAGTGTCTTAAATTGAGTCTGTATGGGTGTATGGTTTTATAGCGTTGAAAATCGGATTAGGTTCTCTGTATCATCGTAAGATTTGTTCATTAGCCACTCAGTTACTATTCTCCTACATTGGGACCCACAGAGGGGATAAATATTGCAGAACTTATTTATGACATTATACAAATGACACCCTAAAACTTTATGGTGCCGTGTTGCCAAAGTGGTCCTGAAAGTTGGGATGGGGCAGACATGAAGTGCACGACGCCTTCCGGCATAACCAGAATTATACACCAGAAAGGAGTGCTTTCTGGAAATAGCGTGTAACACAAATAGCTGTCTCACAGTGAGTAGCTGACAGTCATGAAAAATTTGGATAGTAGGATATCTAAAAGACTTAAAAATCATCATTTTAAGAATAGCTCTCTGTGCGCGTTCTAGAGGAAGAAAAATGGTTTTGGCAGCATCTCTTGATTTCAAGAACTGCATCAGTAAATTATCGAATTTATCGAATCTCTCAGTAGAGAATTTTTGTTTCGATAAATTTTAGAAGATCCATGGGATCAGACGGCCGTGTGTGAGATGTCTGTAAAGTGTTTTTTTAAGTTATACATCGGCGGACTTAATGCTTATAAAAATTATAGAAACAGAGTCATTCTAACAATAGCAAAAACATAAATAAAAATAAAAAAGTACTGCGTTTGCCTGTATCTATATTTATTCCCCCTTTTCAGCTTAGATTTTTTATTTAATAGGTTTGAAAAGTAATACCTCTCAGAAAAATATTTTTAAAAGAGATTAGAAGAACTATATACGTGATCGTCTCAGTGTAAACTCCAGTAAGAATCCTGGTAGATACCAGGTAAATAGGAGAAAATGAAATACCGGAGGCCCAAGACCCCCAAGTCTAGACGTGCTGTGTTTATGGGCGGCTTTAGTCACTTACCATCACGTGACCTGAATGCTCGTTTGTCCCTATACCAAAAAAAAATCCTGCCTGTGCTCAAGGACACTCCGTACAGTAAAAGTTTCGACAGTTAATTCTAATTTCGTTAAAAGTTTTCAGCATTACAGGATTCGGGAATATTAATTAACCTATTTGTATCCATGGTTTACATTTGATGTTAATTATCATCATACTGAAAAATATAGGGCTAGCTGGTTTAGTGGTTATCGATACTGACTGCTAAGTCAGCCGTCCTGGGTTCGATTCCCACATAGAATAAATATTGTGTGATGAACACGATCATTTCTTCTGAGTCGTAGGTGTAATTATAACTAGCATAATGGCTCCTCCCGTAGCAGCTTTGCATTGTTGAAAGAATTTTTTAATCAGTTTAGTGGTTTAGGCGTGAAAGTGTAACAAACAAATAAATCTAATTTTATGCGTGTATGTCGATTATCGCGGTAAAAAGTGGCCAATGTCCTTTTTAAAGAATCGAAGTTCAGCGGTTTAGCCGTGAAAGGCAGAGTTACTTGGGCATTAATAATATTGAATAACCTTAAGAGATGATTTCGGGTATAAAAACTATTATTTATCCTTCCCCGCAACTCAAACAATCTTCACACCAAATTTCATCTAAAACGGTTCAGCGGTTATTGATTCCCTGTACAAACTTCCAGCCCTCTTTTCACCTACTTAGAGGATGCTTTCTGGGACTTTGACTCGAACTATCTCTGTACCAAATTTTATCTTAATCGCTTCAGAGGTTTAAGCTTGAAGAGGTAACAAACAGACAGACACACTTTCGCATTTATAGTATTAGTATTGATTTATGGTTTAAGGGAAGGCTAGCAAACGGGTCGCCTGTTAGAAAGTTTGGAGTCGTATAGTGCCGCAGGTGCTAATTAGTTCCACAGGATAAGTTGTGCTTGCATGTTATGTGATGTGAGTTTGCATCATAATATACCATAATATACCCCCTTCGAGGATACACGCCAAAGTATATGTACAAAGCACTCGTGTTAAAAATAGTTAAGAAATTATATTAGGAACTAGCTGGTGCCCGCGACTTCGTCTGCGTTCCCGGACCGAGTATTTTTTACGCGGTATATATTAGGGGTATTCTGATGGAAAAAATAGCCTTAGTTACTCCTTATATAGCCAGTACCTCGTAGTAATAAAATAAGTAAAAAAAAAGTAGTTTTGAAGATTACCCGGAACAAACAGACAGACAGATAGACGTCGGTCGTACCTACATACCTACCTACCTACCTAACTACGTCTGTGATACCTATGCCTAAAAACCAGTTTAAATATTTTTTGACTGTCTGTCTGTCTAGAATTTATTTGTATGTAAAGATAAAACATTATGCGAAAAGGAGGGATTCCGAACAGCTATCGTTCCTTTCAGCTTTTTTCCTTTGCCATGTGAACGTGCAGTTCAAGTAGATGTATTTATAAACGTTGTAAAAATTTAGTTTCCTTTGCTTTTCCTTGTACAGTTTCCTTAAGAAAATATTGATTCTATAAAGCTAGTTAGGTCGGCAGCAAAATTTGAAAACTTTGTACATAAGGTTTAATTAAATTTTGTGAGCCGTTTCGATGAAAAGAAATTGGACGTATAGACTGCGTTCCTTCCAGGCGGTGATATCCTATATATTTTATGATCTTTTGATGATTTAACGTTTTATGCATTAAGTAAGACTGATTATTTTTGTTTTTATTTTATTTATAAGTTTGCTGGAGCCCCAAACGTACCTACAGACATACACACACAGAAAAGTTGGCTTTCTTTACGTAATAAATAAAATTATATGGGAAAATTAGGAATTCTAATAATAACCTAAGATAAGAAAGATAAGATCCTAAACTAGGCAGAGCCTGTACTATGGTGACCAGACTGCTGATAAACATACTTATATATTTTTGAATACATACACATTATAGACAAATATCCGTGTGGTGACGGATTAAGAATACCGAGTGTCACCACCCCTATCCCGTGGGTGTCGTAGGACCCGATTAAAAGAGCAAATTAGTACACATCATACCACAAACACACACATTTACACGTACACACTCAAACAAACATATGCACAAACACACACACACGAACATACGCACAAACATACACACACACGCATGAACACAGTCACCAACTCATCACATATACGAGTAGTTTGGCCACACTCTTATATTGGTCTTAATTTAATTCTAAGTGTTTATATTATTGTAATGTTAAAAACCTGTTGTAAGTTTATTTTTAAATTTCTATTTACCCACCTAATCTATAAAACCCATGTAACTACTCTTAGAACCGCTGTCCGCTACAAAATGACAATGAGCAATGTGTAATCACTTGGTTGCCGCGATACAAGCTACGAGCTTGGTGCGGAAACCGCTGTTAATTCCAAATTTTTGTAAATTGTTTTATTGTAAATGTATTAAATGTATCAAATACGTATGTACGTACATATGATGATATCATCAACATCACTACTAGGAGAAAAAAAATCTTGACACAATTCCTATACCAACCCGTCTGGCCAGCGTGGTATAGTAAGCCAAAACCTCCTTTCTAAGGAGAAGCCTATGTCCAGCAGTGGACTATAAAAAGCTATTGATGATGATGATGATGATAGACAAATTTCACCCATACTATTATTTATCCTGGGTACCAATCGAACCCACGACTTCTGGCTAGCAGTCAAGGTCACCATGGTAAAGGTTCCAGCTAGTTTGTGATGATACGGCCCTGTGTGAGATGTGTGAGGTTAATGTTATTAGGGGACGATGACAGAGAGCTGTCCATAACTAAATTACTAAACGGCGTAAGGGGTCTATGGACCCCGGTCGGAACGAAGTTACTTTCGCTTTGTGATATTATATCTTAAATACTTACTAAAATATATTTTCCTTTTTTTTTTTGAGAATAGTTATGTTTTGGTTACTAGATAAAGTGTTTGATTTAATTAATTTGAAAGAGTCGCACATTTTTAATAACAATTTATTTTATTTTTCGTTTTTTAGTGTTTTTAGGTAGGGAGTTTTTGTTTGATGTTTTTTTAGAAATTAGTTCCATATTTTTTTATGAAATTGTTTATTTTTCAATTTTTAGTGTAAATAATCATAGGTACGTAGATGTAGGTTGAACTACTTCATATAAGTGATGAGAGGTAGAAGTCTACGGAAACTGACAACCTTCAAATGTTTTTCAATTTCGGGCCAAAGTTTGGACTCAATCGGTGCAGAATATTTTGAGTTTTTGAAACGTACACAAAACAACTCAACGTTTTTATATACTTATATAAATTGTATATGTATAAATGATGACGGCTCTTTTGCCACAAAATCAACAACAAAATCCCCGTAGCTTTTAGTTGCTTGATAAACCTATCAGGCGACTAAAAGCTGCGTGGATGTTGAACGGAGAATGCTACTGCTACACCTCATAAACTCTAGGGCACTAACCTAAAATTCCCAAAGGCAATGTTTATGCTTCGCTAAGTAAAAGAAACCGAGGTAGACCATTTAGGAGATGGGTGGGCTACATTTAAGCAGTTGCGGGTTGCACTTGGACCAGAACAGTTGAAAACAGGAGTCTATGGAGGCAGTAGGAGGAGGCCTATGTCTATATTAGACAAACAGACAAAAATGATAATAATTTTAATAATCTAACTAATTCAGAAATTAATTTATGAAGTAAACTATTATAAATATAATAGTGAATAATATTGTAATTAAATTAGTATTAATACTATTGTTTTAAACTATTGTATTTTGTCTGAATAAAGGCTCTTTTTATTTTATTTTTATTTTATTAAGTCGCATAAAGACAGCATAATGATAGTGTTGCTCTTTGAGACTTAGAGCCACACAAAGCCAAAAAAAGCTACGATTAAGACTAATTGTAAATATTTAAATTAGAACACTAAGACAAGCTAGGTATGTAGTGCAGGTTGCTCATCCAACCCTTGGCTTTACATGTATTTTCTTTATTGTACGTTACAAGTTACTAGGTCGGCATCTTAAAGTATCATTTAACTCCTAACTGTTAAGGAGTTTTCACATCACATCACACATCAACAGCCTTTAATAGTCCACTGCTGGACATAGGCCTCTCCTTAGGAAGGAGGTTTTGGCCTACTATACCACGCTGGCCAGACGAGTTGGTATAGGGTTTGTGTTAAGTTTTCCTTCTTTTTGCAGTGCTGGTGTCCTGCGTTGTTTTGCGCCCTTCGTCGGCTCATACTACACCCACGGGATGAATTGGGGTAGTGACATTCCGTATTCTTAATCCACGGACAAAAGAGTTTTACCTTCCATCATCAGCTCAAATGACTTGAAAGAATACAACTAAAAGTATAAACATACATATGACATTTAAAGAACTATCCTCCAATGAGCATTCCTTAGGACTATGCTCTTTCTAATAAAAAATAAATTTGGAAATCGGTGAACATACATAAAAAAAAATACAAACAGGAGAACATAGAGCCTCCTTCTTTTTGGAGTTGGTACAAAAACTCCGCGGTGGTATATGGCTAGCTCCTAAGAATAACCAAGGGTAACTATTTTGTCCTGGGTGGCAGCGGCAGGCTGGATCGAAGCCACCCGAGACGGACGTACTGCCTAACGGTGAACGTGGCGAGGGCCACTTTGACCCCGCATTTTAAATCTCTTATATCTTCTAAAATATTAATTTAATGAAATACTGTAAAGAGCAATTTTAAGCTACATTAAATGCACAAAGTATCTAACGTATTTAATTAGATAACGAATAATAGTGTATTCTTTAAAATAGCTTCGTAAACAACCCATATTTTTTTGTAAAATTTAAAGGATAAAAATGGTTACTGTGGTTTATCCTTAGGAGATAGATATATACCATCGCGGACTTTATTGTAGATCTTTTTTAAGATATTTTATTCTAAAGTACATTATTTTGATCAACCCTTTAAAATTTTTTCTTTTCTCTATTATAATATGCATGTATTATACATATAACGCTTTTTCTTGAATCACTCTCTCTATTGGTGAAAACCGCATTAAAATCCGTTGCTTAGTTTAAAAGATCTTAGCAAGTGCGTGCATACTACAGCAAAAAGTGTCGAAAAAAAGGCTTGTTACACGTTTTCGGTCTAGCTACCATCCGCTCAGAGCGTGTAACCTTCGTTTAGGAACTTCGTTCTAATAAAAAGATGTTCAGTCGAATATTTGTTGGCTCTGTTAATAATGGTTTGAATAAATATAGAGAAGTTTGAGAGGTGAGTTCTAAAATTAATTTATAAATTTCATGAATAATTAATTATCAAACTAAAAGTTAGTTATTTGACGACAATGAATTGTGACGTCACGTCCAACTAACTTTTATAGAACTGATCGCCTTTGTTGGTATTTAAGAATTGTTGGCGCCTTAAAGACATATACTTTACTCCATAAATTTAGCATATAGTCTCGGTTTTTCGTTTCGTTCAAATTTGTAATGGAAAACTATGCATCATAAAAATAATTAAAAATATGTTTAAGCTTGTACCAATGAAGCCTCTTCATACCATACCCCACATGACACGGTTAACTCAATTCAACATTTGGACAACCGTTCCTTGCATAAAGATCCTGTTATTTTATGATTTAATTAAAAATGTCTAGTTTTTAGTTTTTTTTTTTTTTTTTTCTAAAATAGACAACTCCCGCATTAGGAAAATATCCTGTGTCGCGGGGGACTTTACAAACATACATGAAACGGACACAAAGAACACCCAGACTCGGAACAACAATTTGTGGATCACACAAAGTGTCGTCCCATGTGGGGTTTGAACCCACAACACTCGGCGTAGTAGGAAGCGGCGTGGCGACCGCTTAAACCACTACGCCATCCGTGCGTCAAAATATCCCTATACTTGTAGTATAAGACGCTATTACTTGCCAAATTTCATAGTTCTAGGTCAACGTAAAATACTCTATAAATTTTAATTCCCTGTGTCGAAATATACGTTTTTTGCGGCTTAAGCGGACGTTTTTTTTTACGTTACGTTAACTTAGAAGTTCGATTTTTTCACAGCTTTAAAAAGCTGTAGACCTGAGCATATCGTTTTAATTTCAACTTGATACCTCCACGCGTTCCTAAGATAAAGGACATACAGACAGACGGACGAACGGACACTAAAATGATCCTATAAGGGTTCCGTTTTTTCCTTTTGTGGTACAGAACCCTAAAAAGGCTTTCAATAACTTGGTTACCTCTTAACATTTGACGATGGTACTAATACATTTTTGGTTTCTTCTCGTCTGTCTTAAATATGTATAATAATGGGGGAAAAATAAAATATTAATCGTGTGCTATAAATGACTCAATTGGGTTTAAGTGCCGGCTCCCATTCATTGTAGTCTTAGGGGTGGCACAGGACTACAGGGGGTTCGTCTAAACGCCGTAGATGGCGAGAGGTACGTCAGGGCACCAGGGATTTCCTTTCTAGGGTACACCTGGTTCCCCGACTACTGGTACCTGAGACGGTGTGCGGTTTTCGACGGTTCGAGTCCGACATTGCCACCGGTAAGTGGTATCACAGAAAAAAAATGGGGTGGCACAGGAAAGAAAATCTAAAATTTACTGTTAAATTTTAAACTTGAATTATAGTTATTTTTGGAATTTTAGATGCAATCAAATTATCCTTTCAGTGAAAGAGGATCACGATTACCATGTAAACTTTTTACCACTAAGGGTTCAAACAAGCTTAAGGAATGCTCAATGGCCCACTTCAACTGGTTTGTTTCAAGGTTTCCTTCTCTTTGCAGTTCTGTTGTCCTTCGTAGTTTGCTGCCTTTGTCTCGTCTTACGACAGACACGGGATGTACAGGGGCTATAACACTCCTTATTCTTAATCCGTCAAGACACGGATTGTTGGTTACGATCATGAAAACGCCTTACAGTTTCCTTTTCTATCATCAGGAAATAGTGTCAACCCTAAATATTGGTAGTGGAAGTGACGTAGAAATAAAACTAAGTCAACAAGGACCATAATTAGCATACTTTCCTAATTTATCACGTTAGATGTCACTATTGTATTTATTTGACCACATGTCAATGGACTCAGAAGACCTCTGTTCGTAATAGAACCATCTAACTAGGACAGCTCTGTTGAGTGTGGTCGTCAGTGTAGTGACGGATTAAGGGTACGGAATGTCACTACCCCAATTCATCCCATGGGTGTCGTAGAGACGACTAAGAGCGCAAAACAACGCAGAACACCAGCACCTCAAAATTACGGAAAACTTGACACGAACCCTATACTAAACCGTCTGGCCAGCGTGGTATAGTAGGCCAAAACCTCCTTTCTAAGGAGAGGCCTATGTCCAGCAGTGGACTATTGGAAGCTGTTGATGTGTGGTCGTCAGAACTCTATGCTTTAGGGTCCCGTTGACATATATTCGCGTAATCTTCTAAATTTAGTTGGAACAAGAGCTGGTTTACGTGTTTACTTGTTGAAAACAATCGCTACACCTCAAGTAACATGAGTTTTAAGAGTCAACTCATCTACCACACGGACCCTGAGTTTGAAGTTTTTAAATAACAAAAAAAAGTATCAGTGAGATAACATATTTTTTTTTGGTGACGGCTTCCACGGATGCAGGAGCCAGCAGTATGCGGTATATCCACTAAAACCCATTCGGAGGGCGCTCAGGCTTCCTATTTTTGGGAGGACCCGGTTTAAAGGTCCCCCGGAATTGACATCACGCCCAATCAGACCTTGCAGCTTTAACCAAAGTATTTGTTCTAAATTGCATTACTTTGACACACAACGAATCACACTATACACTAAAGGTGAAACTTTAAAACTTTGTTTCTTCTTCACGCTCAAATAGCTGGACTATTTTTGATCAAATATAGTGTGAAGGTAGCTGACACTCTGGTTTAACACACGAGTTATTTTTATCCCAAAAAAATTGTAGTCATTAACATTAACAGCCTTTAACAGTCCACTGCTGGACATAGGCCTCTCCTTAGAAAGGATGTTTTGGCCTACTATACCACGCTGGGCAGACGGGTTGGTATAGGGTTTGTGTCAAGTTTTCCTTCTCTTGGCAGTGTTGTTGTCCTGCATAGTTTGCTCCCTTAGTCGGCTGTTACGATACCCACGGGGTGGTGACAATAAGTATTCTTAATCCGTCACCACACGGACACCAAAAAAATTGTAGTAAGGCATTGAACTACATTGACGAACCACAGAGCACAGCTAGTTGTTCATATACCGTGTATGACCTTTGAGCTACAGAAAACTTGAAATTGCTGAATTATAAAAACTTTGAACTGAAGTAAAATGTGTTCCAAGAAGCCACACGATATTTCTTATTTAGTTCGGTTATAATTTCCACTTGATATGTTGCCACTACAGTTTATTATTCTACCGATTAAAGATCTCCTATAAACTATAAGTAAGTGACTATCAAATAATTGGTTTTAGTACTAAATGGTAACCATATAAATGGAGTTATTAACATCTTGTTAAGTTTACGAGTGGCTTTACGACGCGAATTGAAGGCTCTATTAGTTTATGGTGTAACTTTATTTGTACTTAATATTTATACATTTTATAGGTCTGTTAATGTAGTGATTAGTGAGTTTGACAGCTAAAACTAACGATCTTTGGTTCGATTCCATTCAAAGACAAATATTGTAACTGAATATCACCAAAAGCATTAAGTTTCTTTAATAATTTGTTCAATGTGCTGCTTTAATATCGTTTTTAAATGTGTGCTATAGTTTTGATGAGGTCGCTAATTGTATTAGCAAATATTATTGTTTTTTATAAGCTTTTATTTAACTTGCAATAATTGTTAGGGTCCAATATTGCAACTGAATTTTAAAGTAGTTATTATCATCCACGGTCTCGTAGTCTACTTTTTTTATGTTGGAGGGGGCTGATGAGCCGTCTGCTCATCTGCCCCTCTAACATAAAGACCGTCTGGTTAGAAACCGACCTGATGGAAAGTGACCATCGCCGCCCACGAACGTCTGCAACTCAGGAGTCACAAACGCGTTGCCGGCCTTTTAGGAAGGAGTACGTTCTTTTTTTTTTAAGGTTTGAAGGTCGTATCGGTCCGGAAATACCGCAGACTATAACCCGTTCCACTCGGGTCTCTCCTTAGAAACCAGTTATCTTCATCTTCAATGAAAGGAATGTTTTTTCTTTAAATAAATTATTTACAAGATATTGTGGTAGCAAGTCGTGTACAACAGGGCTTTATAATTCTACATTTTGTTGAGTGAACGCCAAAGATTGTCGGTTATGTTCACTCTCGAAGACAAAAGTGGTTGGAATTTTGATTGGACTTTTCTGAAGTTTGGCATGTCAAGAGAAGTCTTCGAGAGAGTTGAGGCGACATTTAAAGTTAAGAGCTAATCAGCGAACTATCTAACGAAATTAGAAAGTAGATTGATGGGTTGTGGGTGGAAGGATATCGACATTTATTAAAATGATAGAATAACGCACGAGTCATGGAGTTTGAAGCAGGAAATGTGTACTAAAAAAAACTATTATAGTTTTAAAAAATTAAAAAACACGCTTTCTATAGAAAACCAAACTAAAAAATAGAAAATAAATTTGAAAAAAAAGCGTTGGGTGCCTGTTGTCAATAGTAAAAAGCACAGCACGCTCTTTTTCAAATTTATTTTCTATTTTTTAGGTTTTTTTAATTGGATTTTTTTTAAATTAGTGTATTGTCGTCGGTCCTCGATATATCTACAAAGTTTGAACGAATTCTGACCGTTTAAAGTTAGTCAAAATCACGCCCAAAGGAGTCGGTTACAAACATACAAACCAACATACAAGTGAAGCTAATATAAAGCGTTTAATAAGGTAACCTAGCAGAGGTAAAACACAATAGACGTAGTTAAAACATATTAATCGTATTAAGCTAAGTAATCAGTTAATTAAAAAGATTGATTTATTGTCAAAACTGCTAAACGTGGTTTCTACGTGGGACAGTTACGCTTCGGTACAAACGGGCCGACTCTACCGAGGCGATACTACGAACTCACAGAATACTGGTGTTAAGCAAGTCTTTCGTTGTTCTTTACTTAGTAAGTGGGGTTTCTGTGTATTTTCTATTATAAATAACCATAAAGAAACTAAAGAAACACGGTTACAGTCGACTTTTACTCGAATCAGCGTTTCTCTGCCAATATATCCAAACTGAACTTGACATAAAATTATTTACACAGTACTAACCAGCCTGTACTTTCAAAGGAGAGGCCTATGTTCAGCAGTGGACTATTAAAGGCTGTTGATGATGATGATGATGATGAACTAGCCAGTCAGGTATTACATATATTTAACTTCTGGCTGACTTTTAAAATCTTGCAAATGAGTAAATTGTAAGTATTTTTGAACAGTCAGAAGCTTCAGGTCTGTATAAATCAGTCATGAAGCTAGTTACTTGTTAGAATAAGATAAATACTCTTATTGCATTGCTTGTAAGCAAAATGTACAGGTTCTTAACCATTAAGAAAGAAAATATTAACAATTACCTCACATATCTCACACACGGCCGTCTGATCCCAAACTAGGCAGAGCCTGTGCTATGCTAACCAGACTGCTGATAAACATACTTAAACATTTTTAAATACATACATCACATCAACACATCAACAGCCTTTAATAGTCCACTTCTGAACATAGGCCTCTCCTTAGAAAGGAGGTTTTGGCCCAGTATACCTCGCTGGCCAGACGGGTTGGTATAGGGTTTGTGTTAAGTTTTCCTTCTTTTTGCAGTGCTGGTGTCCTGCGTTTTTTTTACGCCCTTAGTCTGCTCTTACGATACCCACGGGATGAATTGGGGTAGTGACGGATTAAGAATACATACATATTATAGATAAATTACACTCAGACACAAAACTCATCACACAAGTATTTATCCTGGGTAGGGATCGAAGTAACGACCTCTCTCTTAGCAGTCAGGACCGCCAGACCAACAGACCCATCATGCTCAACTCCTTTCCTCATAGATATTAAAAATAAAATTAACTTCTTACTTAGTCTACTTATAAAATTAAAAGCCATAAATAATATTGATAATCTGTTTTCGAAGCTATCCAAGTATAGGTATGAGTATTGACGTCATCGTACGTCATCAGGTTTTCTGTCAAAATGGGGAGGAGTTGAGGGAACATCGCGAGTAGGCTCCGCCCCTCGACCCCGCACCTCTGTCGGGTATATAACGGTCGGGCAGGCTCCGAGGCGACCAGTGACCACCACGCATCACCGTTGGAACTTCGTCGCTGCACCATAGAAACTTTACGTTGAGTTTTCACGGTAAGTTTAATATTTTAAGAGATTATTTCACAGGAGTTTACTCCATATTTTTTTATTAAATCGGTAAAAAAATGATAGGTAGTTACTTTAAGTTGCTTTGTTCGAGCAAATTGGTTGGCAAATTATAAATTTGAGGCTGTTTACCAAAGTTATTTAATATACAGAAAATACATTATTTTTAAATATTTAAAAATATATATTTCGAAGCTTAATGATAAATATGATTTTTAATAGTATTTTATTACCAAATATAAAATAATTCATTTTTAAGCTATATTGAGTTGAAAACAATAAAAAAATGTACATTTATATTTTTACACATTAGGATATTATTCTTATAAAGGGGTTTATTCTCATCAATAGCTTATTAGGTTCAAGGAAATTCTTTAAGAATAAAATCATTATAATACGTTTAAAGGAATACAAACCCATATGACATTTGTCTCGATTTTAATTTACTAAATTAATTATAATTTATTTCTTACTTCGAGATTCCCAAGATTCCAAGTATAACAGTTTTAAATTAATCCATGAAATAAAAAATAAACAGCTATAAGTCAAGGCAACATATTGACATAAAATGTGCTACAATGTCGCTACGGAAGTTCTACGTTACGTAGCACACGCTACATATTCGTAGCAACATCCTCTTTTTCTAAATCGTTGGAGCGTCCCATTTGTACAAAATTTATTTTGCTTGTTCTTTTGTGGGAGAATAAACTTCACTATATTTATGTTATAAATAAATAAAATTTCAAAATATTCTATATAAAAACATTTTAAGTGACACATTTTTTCCTAAAGATTTTCGGCATAGACAGTACTCTTAGCCTTAATTTAGATAATTACATGTATCCTTAACTTCTCATACAACAGTCTTATATTTGTGTATGACCTTATTATTTCTGCTTATAACCGTTTTCTTACTTCATTTAGGATTTAAAAATAATGCCTTTCTTAACAGAGACCTAACTTCTTAACAGACCAGGTATTTTCAAGTTTGACGTATTTATAGTTCGTTCGACCTATGTAAAGTTATTAGATTACGTCAGTGTTTTTTTTAGATCAAATCCAAATTCGAAATTTTAAAACTATTTTACTAGTACAAAATTATATTACATAAACAACAGTTAAATTGGAATAATAACTTTCGTGGTCGGCACTTATTGACGTGAAAAACCATACTTCGGAAAATTTGGGCTTGACCAGGGTGATACCGAGGCTTCATAGAAAACGGGGTTAAGCAACTCCTTCATTGCTTTTCACTCAGAGTGTGAGGTCATCGGAGGCCTCAACCCTCCCTTCATTCTGAGAGGGCTACTAAAGGGTCAGCACTTATGTCTTTTGAGTTGATGAAGAGGATTTATCATCTCAAAATATACATACGTAGTTGAGAGGGTAAATAAAGCCACAACAGTGTTCATGGCCTGCGATAATTACTTACCATCAGGTGAGCCACCTCCTCGTAAACCTTTATTACGTAAAAAAAATTATCACCTAAAAACCTGACCGAACTCATGTTATTTTCCGTAAGTAAATCTTTTGAGCTGCTGTTATCCGAAGCTTAATTAAACAATTCTACAGAATGTCTGATATTTATTATCACGGGACTAAGTTGGACTTAATTGATTTCATCAACTGCCATTAATATTGTTTATTGCGCCAGTCCCAGCGCCATTCACAACCATTTTCAAATACTTTTTTAAAGTTCTCAGACAGCTGTTATGAAGTACTGGTTTTATAAAAAATGATGTCAAGTAATTCCCTGTTCACTTTCTTTCTTCATCCCGCTGGTGTTAAGGGTAATGTACTTTAGGAATAATAATTTTATCTCCAAAGTAATTATTTTTTCGTTGTGTTTAATGGTATTCCGAGAGGTCGCCTCAGCTCGTAATAACCCGACAGTTATAAGGTTATCTTTAAACAAACGTAATTGTACGTATATCTTACAAGATTCCCAAATTCTTCACAATTAGCAAATAGTTGGAAATTAAAAGAGATATTAACAAAATACAATAAAATATTGTATTTATTTAACAATGCAACATGAGTCAATGCCAAAACGCCATCTTCTTAGTATTTGATTCGTGATGGTATGTACTTAATACCTATAGTGAGCTTTTTAATTCCTGTCATACATAATTATATATTACTAGCTTTTACCCGCGACTCTGCCCGCGTGTATGTAATGTATGTAAAAAGTAACCCATGTAACTCGATGATAATGTAGCTTTCCATTGTTTAAAATTTGAAAAGACAGTTTAAAAGTTAATTTTAAATCTGTTTCAAAAACCTGTCAAGATCCTGATAGTACGAAAAGATATTTTAAATGTTTTATTTGTCAAAAGAATCTCGGGTTCTTCAAACTAAGTGCGAGAAATTTTTGGAAAATTTAATTAACTTTGTTTTAGAGTTTGATTTAAATTTCTGCTTATTCGGGTCAAGTCTTTGTCGCTATTCGTGATGACTCGACTATTTTCAGTTTTGTCTCGTATTGCTAATTTGTTTTTTTTATAAGTGAATTTAGTTATTTTAGAGAAATATTAAACGCACAATATTATAAAAAAACAGTGGTGAAACTAACTTTTGTCACCGTTTACTACTAATTTTAAATTTAAGAAACTGTAGAATTTTTCTACTTGAAAACCTATGCGCTTTTCTTTACGTTTCACAACGTGTATGAATAGTTTTATGATACCAAGTTAAGGAGTGAAATCATAGCTAAAGTAAGCGGCTCCATTTGCATATTTTTACTTCAAGTTATAAATTTTATAAGACCAAAAATACAATATTATTCTTCATTTTTCACCAAATTTAAATCTGATTTGTTTACCCCTAAACTATAGAAATTATTTATTTATCTCCCTCCAAGGACCCATCTATTTCCATACTAGCTGTTTAGTTTAGAAAATATAGAATATGTGAATTTTTGTCTTTTGGTCGTTATTTATAACAACACCGTTCAACCCAGACCTAAGTGACATTTTAAGTAGAAAAAGAACTTCACGGTGGTGAGACGCTTTTCTCGTCCAAAAATAAACAGTGACCACAGCTCATGGGTTTTTGGTAAATTATCTAACTCAACCTATCACTTAATTCCTTTAGAAAAAAAAATCGTCTGGCATAAAAACACTCGCTAACAAATTATCGTATGCCACTCCAGCAACTGAGGAATATTTCCTGAAAGCGGATCTACGCAACAATTTAAAACGAATGTTAAATCTCTTATCGAGTTTATAGGCTGTTACAAAAAGATTTAGACACGGTTTAGGGTCGTGTGTTTATAATTTTTAGTCAATATTTTGATTTTTAAAAGACAAATTTTATTTTGCAATTTACAAATAAACTTGATTGACTGTAATTTATCGTAATATAGTTTTTAATATCACGTATGAGGGGGCTGATATGAATGTAACTTAAAAATGAGTTGTTAGCCATTTTTCTTTTATCAATATGAAAAAAAAAACGAACAGATATGATCATTGTTAACGTGACAACTCTGTTAGTTGAACAGTATTTCGATTAGCCTTTTAAATCCGATGGCCAATTCTCGTAATAAA
Organism: Arctia plantaginis; assembly: GCA_902825455.1. Lineage (NCBI taxonomy): Eukaryota > Metazoa > Arthropoda > Insecta > Lepidoptera > Erebidae > Arctia > Arctia plantaginis. The sequence goes on along the minus strand of CADEBD010000291.1, from coordinate 513,163 downwards.
AGTTCGGTCACAATTCAGTTCCGATCAACTGACTGACTGACTGCACGGATGGCGTAGTGGTTTAAGCGGTCGCCACACCGCCTCCTAGAACGCCTAGTGTTGTGGGTTCAAACCCCACATGGGACGACACTTTGTGCGATCCACAAATTGTTGTTCTGAGTCTGGGTGTTCTTTGTGTCCGTTTCATGTATGTTTGTAAAGTCCCCCGCGACACAGGATATATTCCTAATGCGGGAGTTGTCTTTTTTTTAAAAAAGAACTTTAGATCCCACAAATGTCATAAAAGATATTTTCACAGTAAAATAGTAAAGTATTACTAAGACTAGGAGATTACCGATTTAACTTTCGGTTACAATTCGATATAATCACATTACAGTGAACGTGGGATGTTTAATATTTGGTACTTTTATAACGAGAATCGGCCTTCAGGTGTAAGGCGAACATTATCACACCTAATTATATTGAAATCCATCAGTCGGTTTAGACTATAGACTGTTTAAAGAACTAGATAAATTAGAAAATCATTATGTCCAAAGTTGTTAGAATTATCTTCCAAACTGTATTCCTAATAGATAATGAGATAATGACAAACAAATAACTGTTTTTCTTTAGCTATTAATCTTACACTGTTGAATGTAGATTATTTTTTTCTAATTTAAAGAATGCTAACGTTAAATACGGGCATTTTAATTAGGAAAATGATTTTAAGTACATACATAACTAAGAAAATTCGTGGAATTGAAAACCCACTTTTGTGAGTCGTTTATACATAAAAAAAGCATACCGTATACATTCTACGAGCTTATTAGTGATACCGACTGCTTAACCAAAGGTCGTGGGTTTGATTCCCACCTAGGACAAATAATTGTGTGGTGAGCACGATCGTTTGTTCTGTCTCATCATCATCATCATCAACAGCCTTTAATAGTCCACTGCTGGACATAGGCCTCTCCTTAGAAAGGAGGTTTTGGCCTACTATACCACGCTGGCCAGACGGTTTGGTATAGGGTTTGTGTCAAGTTTTCCTTCTTTTTGCAGTGCTGGTTTAATGCGTTGTTTTGCGCCCTTAGTCGGCTCTTACGACACCCACGGGATGAATTGGGGTAGTGACATTCCGTATTCTTAATCCGTCACTACACGGACAGTTCTGTCTTGATGTAATTTATCTAAATATGTATGCAATATTTTACAATATGTATGCAAGTTGCAGTTTGGTTATCATAGTACGGGCTCAGCCTAGTTTGCGATCAGACAGCCGTGTGTGAGATGTGTAAGGTTATTATTGATTATTTAATAGTAGATATTGATATCGACCAATAGCGTTGAATCAGGTCTGGTGTACAGTTAATCTATTGTGTCGTCACACCTCGATGCATATGTACACAGTGTCGCCGACACGTGTCGCGGATCAGCGACAAATAACACCGACACATGCCAATTTTGGGGTGTGACCGAATCAAGCTTATTGTCATTGGCAAATTATTTGCTTTGTTGGAATAATGACTGGGGAATATTTAAAATTACTTTAAGTTTTATTAAAATATGTTAATTTAGTATGGGTGAAATTAAGTATGCGTTAGGTACATTAGGGTTATAAATCTGTATACCATCAGAAGGCTTTAGTTTGATTTGAACAAAGTTATTTTAACTTAATCGTGTAACAGAAATATGTTTTAATAAAAAAAAAACAAAGTTTACCATTGCATTTTCGGTATGCATAATTAAAACTAAAAAAAATAAGGTTCCTTTGTCTAATGTAAAAACAAAATGCAATTTTACCTAATAAACTTTGGTGTTGCCAGCCATTTTGTTCTCTTAACACAATTTTTATTACAATTTTACAAATTCAGTTTAACATTGCGATTTTTATTAAACGCTGTAAGTATTATCTTTAACTGAACTAAACGCACATTTGTGCATTACACAGTGCTTTTAACTGTCGCGCCATATTGAAGCAGTTAGCTAGTTATTAAAGCTATAGTCGACACAATTCATTGTTATAATATCTTAAAAGATCTCACACACGACCGTCCGATCCCAAACTAGGCAAAGCTTATACAATGGTAACCAGACTGCTATTAAATATACTTATATACTACTAAAAACATACATATTGTCTACAAATTACACCCTGACACAGATTGTGCTCATCATACAACGATTTGTCCATGCCAGTCTAATAATATAAAGCTAATAGTTGGCCGACGAAAAATTTGTCTAATATGAATGTGTCCTAGTAATGTTTATAGCGGCCTGTTCTTTGTTTTTATAGCGGCGGTATTATTTCATGTATATTTCGTGCCGCAAGCAGAATAAGCTCAGAGGTATATTGGGAGATTTTCGGAGAGATCCCGACTTAGTATATCTCAACTAGTTTTTATTCTTTCTTGAAATATTCTTGTATGTTATGTTACGCGTGTGATTGAATTTCAAATGAATTCATAGAGATAATAGTTACAATATAAAGAACAATGGCAAAAACATATTTACCTAAAACTTAAGCGTTTAAAAAATCGAGTCACAGTAAACTTAATCAAAATTTTTTCTATGATTTATCATTACACCACCATGTGTTGTATAAGTCTTATAAGAGATAAGATATTTTTGAAGATTTTATTTGACCTAAGTACGTAATGTCAGATTCGCCATCACTTATAACTGACTAGGGATGCGTGGTGGCAATATTATATTATGGAACAATTTATCGATAATCGATTCTTATAGCTTTGGCTGAAATATTTACCGAAGGTTCACTATTATGATTATGAATTTGCTTCTGCCCACGTCTTCACTCGTACGGTAGAGTGACTGAATCAACATAATTAGAAATGATTTAAAATATTTTTGACTCTCTTTAAACGATTTTAAACACACTAAAGAAATAGAATATAGTTACGTCATTTTCCACTACACAGTGTGTTGAGAAAAATACATTGTCATTGATAACGGCACATAAATAGACATACGTCGATATTTTTAAATTGTCGATACGTCGTCGTTTAGTACATATCTCTTAATCTGTGGTTTAGATCCTGTCAAGTTCCGGACTCACCACGTTTGTTATTTTATTTTTGTTTATTTAGTGTTAAACTCGAATAGATGTTATGCTTTTATTTTTTTTATTTCATATACTGTAATAATAATGAAAATAATATTTTCGGCTATCTGACACACAACGCCATCTAGTTTCAAACAAAACATTAACAATATGTTAGTACTTAACCTCGAAACATTCAAAATCCAATATCTTTTTTCCTAGACTTCTTTCGCAAGTAATTTTGATATGAGAATGGTCGAGAATAAATTCTCAAGTGTTAAGGATTTTTTTATATTTAAACGCTAACATTTCAGGTCAAATAAAATTATGTATGGGGACCTGCCATTGTCCTTTGTTAGATGGTTTAGTATGTCCGTCTGAGGGTAATTCATCAGAAAACAAGATTAAAAAGTAATTATAACATTTAAAAACCGGTCAGGTACGAGACCAACTCGTGCGCCGAGGGTTCGGTACCTACCCAGATTTTATGTAGTTTTTCGCGAAAATTTGTAAGTACTAAAACTTATCTTAATTTTCAACTTTTTTCATTTTTTGGAATTATTCCTTTATTTGTGCTGTAAAACGTTTCTTTTTGACAAATTTCGTGATTATAGGTCAACGGGAACTATGGCCTAAAACCTATAGGGTACTTCCGGTTGACCTAGAATTGTCCATTTTGGTTAAAAGCAAGGTAAGGACAGCGAAAGTAAAGAGAAAATTTTGAAAAATAAAAAAGTTGAAAATTAAGGTAAATTTAGGTACTTACGTTACGTAAGTTTTCGCGAAAATCGAAATTTGCCCATATATTTTTATCGTGTTGACTCAGGACCTTGATTTTTATACACCTAATAGGGACCATAGACTTCAGTATCTGGTATAAATTCCAACTTGCTAGGTCTACCCGTTCCTGAGAAAATCGGTGGTGACACACGGACAGACGGACAAGGAAAGTGATCTTATAAGGGTTCCTTTTTTACCTTTTGAGGTACGGTACCCTAAAAACAGTCCTCATTTAAAAAAGTTCAAATTCACTCATTGTTCTAGCAACGTCACTAATGTTATAAACTATTAGCTAAAGCCACTAATGTTATAAACTATTAGATTCGCTTACTTACCTCAAACTGGTCTTTCAATCACATTACCGTTATTCGCCATTACTAGTCGGATCAATGCGTCGCAACAACCAAGAAACTCGTAACAATTATGTCTATTAACTTATTTTTATTAAATAATTAATCGTTTTATGACCTTTTATAGTCTGCCATCAAAAAGAAAATTAAAATTAGTTACTCTAAAATATAAACACAGATACCAAAAGTGCATGCATATACACAGGTACTTCAGGAATTGAACCAGGTTGTGTCTACTCTATAACAGGAAAAAATGAAACCAAATAATCAGAGCAAAACTATAAAGACGCTAGTTTAAGGCTCTGTAAGAGGACCTTCGCTATCGAATGTCTCGCTTTAAGGACGATACTCAACTATAGGTTTTATTCGCTTTATTTACTTAGATTATCTGTGGCCTTTCACAAAATGGCGTCGAGAACGCTGAACGGCATCCCGAAATGAAAATCGTGTTTTATCTGTTTGTTTACCGAAAAAAATATTTATAGTCAAGAATTTGGATAGAAAATTAATATGATATATGGCTAATAATTATGGTTAGTAAATTTTAAATGCTGGTGACTAACAGAGGCGATAATTTTTTGGTTCGTTTTAATGGATTATATCAATTTACGGGTTCACCTTTTTTTTCTGTGCGAAAATCCCCTCGGATACCACCCACCGGTGGCTATGTCGGACTCGAACCGACTAAAAAACAAAAACAAAAACCGCACGCCCTTTCGGGTACTAGTAGCCGTATTTGAACATATTAAACATATCTATAGCTTTAAAATGTACTGAATCATATATAATATTATTCCTTAAAAACATATATAGTATTAACTACTAAAACTATACTTAATGTACCAAATGTCGCAAGTGAAAGCCATAATAATATTAGCGTGGTGTACGAACAGATTTCGTACAATTTCTTCAGTCGGAAAATCACTCTTAAATTGGCGGTTGGTGACATAATAACACTTAAACAGTTTAATCTAAATTATTCAGAACCTTAGCAAACGGATTAATGTTTTAATACATATATGTATAATTCATTTCACCTACATTAGGTCTAGAAAATATAAATACTACGCGAAAAGGATTTTTATTTTACAAAAAGGTGTCTTTTGCAATTGTTTGTGGAAGCATATAATGTTGTATTAATTTCCATTGACTTAATCTCAGAAGTTGTCTTTTTCGAGAAACGATTACTAATTTAGTTAGTAATTATTTTTAATTTCATATCTTGTATATTACAAAATTTTTACGTTGCTAAAAATGTGTTGCGTACAAACATTTTAAAACCAACTATAGCCAAACTCATTGGTACATTCTAAAACGATTGTTTTCTTCTTTTTCTGTAAAGCAGTCACTTTTCATTGCAGTTTAAATATCCCAGCAGAAACGACAATGTAAATAAAACCAGCGCAGTACGTGTCAGACGTTTTTGTCGACGAGCGTTTTTGTGGATATTGCCAAAAAATGTTTGGTGTTAAGTTGTGTTAAGTTGTTCTAATTTATATTTTTTTGTTTTATTTATTTTTTATTTTTAAACCTCCTTTCTAAGGAGAGGCTCCTGCAGTGGACTATTAAAGGCTGTTGATGATGATGATGATGTATTATTTTTAGCTCTCTATTTAGTAAAGTTATCTCTGTTAGTTTTAGAGCTTTAGTTGCCTAACTAATAACAATAAATACAAATACTTTCATCAAGCAGGTACAGGATAGAGACATACGTATCTAACTCGTCTATTTTTTAAATGAATGCTTGAATTCTATTTCCTGCACTAAGTTGAGGTCTCTATCTAAAAAGATAATAAAATATACTTGAAAAATTGAAAATCAAAATTTAAAATTCATTTGAAGATTACTTGTTTTAATGTTTAGTTACAAATGACGCATAACCCACATTTTAGCGCACTTGTCGCCTTTTTCGTTATATACTGAGTTAGATTCATTTCTTCCTTAAAGATGTCGCAATCTAAAAATTATATTTATTACAGATAATTTATAATATGACCACGTGTGAATCTTAGTCTATGTATGTATAGATATAGTAACTAAGATTGTATTTAATTCTAAATTGAAAGAAAACAGTTACTTTGCTTGTTCTCACGACAATTCAACATCTTAAAATCTTTCTCACATATCAAAAACAAAATTTCATAATTCATCTTTGTAATACATAAAAATCATATTACTCAAAACTTTCCCACAATTCGATTAAATCAAATCAATGAATTAAACCGGATTCCAAAGCCATATTTAAGGGAATAATTACAAAGTTATCTGTCAGTGGTAACAAGGATCCGCCCACTCGTTCATAAGTTGCTCATCAATCAAATTTGTCAAACCCTCTAATCAATCATTCACAATAAACCTTTGTGTTAATGTATGCAAGCATTTATTTGAATAAAGCTATGTTTGATTGACAGAAAATAATCACCTTCTTATATCGTAAATATGAGTAAATATTAGATTAGAAGAAGAAATGGCATCATCAAATACTGAAGCATTAAATGGCTATATTTAACGTAATATGAAATCTCTGGAAGGATAAAATGGGTTTGTACAAACTTACAAATTTATTTATGGACCTTTTTTGTTTTACATAAGGATCAGCCAAAACTTAATTCTACTTTAAATGTTCATTGAAACACAATAGACTGGGTGATTCTCATACTGGGTCATCATCATCATCAGCCTATCGCAGTCCACTGCTGGACATAGGCCTCTCCCATTGTACGCCAGTTAGATCGATTTTGGGCTTCTCATACTGGGTATTAGATAAAAAGAGTTTGTAGTTTTTATGTTAGGAATTTTGAATTTGAATGACTTTAATTGCACATCAAATATAAAAAAAAATGACATGAATTTAGTCAATAAAAAAAAATTAGTTTAAAAAACTAAAAAACACGCTTTAAAACAGAAAATAAAATTGAAAAAAAAGCGTGGGGTGCTTTTTACTATTGACAACAGGCACCCAACGCTTTTTTTTAAATTTATTTTCTATTTTTTAGTTTGGTTTTCTATAGAAAGCGTGTTTTTTAGTTTTTTAAAACTATTTTTTTTTCTGCACCAGGTTTAACGACTATGAAAGCTTTTATATTACATCAAATCATAATCGCATTATATTCTTGTAAACCTTTTCAAGCTTTGTACATTAATCACAAAAAAACAAAATCAAATATGTCTGGTAAAAAAAAATAAACAAAAATTACTACAAAATAAATTAATCTCTAGTTATATACATAGGACATTGCAGAGGTGCATGAAAACGACTCAACTATGATTCCCACGCAATCGTAAAGGAAGTTAATTCTCCATCATCAACAGCCTTATAGTCCACTGCTGGACATAAGCCTTCTAGAAAGGAGGTTTGGGCATACTATACCACGCTGGCCAGACGAGTTGGCTAGGGTTTTTTTGTGTCACGTTTCCTTCTCTCTGCAGTGCTGTTGTTCTGCGTAGTTTCTCCCTTAGTCGTCTCTTACGACACCCACGGGATGAATAGGGGTGGTGACACTCTGTATTCTTAATCCGTCACCACACGGACGGACGGACGGAAGGAAGTCTAACTGCTAAGTTCTTCTTGTAAAATAAAACGAAACGCAACAAAAATAAAAACAATATAGCAACGTGATTACACGTATTTGCTGGTTACGTGAATCTAATATTTTAGGTCAATATCAGCATACAGCATTTTTTGCTGTTCTTAAGCTAAAAGAATTTACACGTATGTAGGCATAAAATATTCTTAAGTTAGTACTTACAAAAAAAATCTTGTTGCTAATGTGTTACTTAGGCAAAGCTGAAAACTTATTTATAAAACGCCCTAGTTTTAGTACAAGTATAAAAGATAACTCAGAAGTCAGCCTTCATAGTTCGTTATAAATGCAGGATATCTATGAATATAGTTTTTTTCCTTAACATACCTTATGGGTTTTTGACTTTAAAAGAGGGGAAAAACTATTGTTTTACATAATTATCTAGGTTTGTTAATAATGAAACCATTAACAAATTAATATCGAATAACGTGTCGTAAATACATTACCAAATAATATTTACAAAAGCAGTGAAATAACCACACTAATATCAGCCCAACGCATGCCATTTTGTCGCGATTATCGCTATTCAAACACCAAACAATACTGAAGTTAAAATATCTGATCTCTGCTAAACATTCCGAACCGGTGAAATTATCAAACAGTAAATTACATCAACCGAATATCATTTAGTTAAGTTTTGACCAAAATCCGTTGTTATTTGCCATCTAGTGGATCACGTTCGCATGAAATTTAATTTGATACGACGTTAATAGCCGTCCGCCACGAGCGACACGACAGCGACACGTGGACGAGACGTGAAATGACGTCACGTCAGTAATATGCTCGAATTTATTACTATTTTAGTGTTAGTTAAATTGTTACTTGGACGAGTAAGTTTAATCGAGTGAATTCCGTCGGTGTTGAGAGGCAAGGATGGGACAATTTTATCTTTCCTTGGAATGTAGAAAGTCGGTATTGAGTCGGAACTTTTTGTATTATACAAAATGTCTCTACATAGGGTGTTACAGAAAAGCTAAGTCAAATTTACACTATACGTGGCCGGCAAGTAGTTAATGTAGATTGAAAAAAAAACGTTTTGATATAAAATATTTTGAAGTTTGAGACAGATACTTTGACATATTTTGACGTGTTTACGTATCACTCTACTATTAAAAGTATCTTCTAAAGTCAGTATACACGAGTTTACGAACCAAAATGAAAGTAATGTCATTTTTCTTTCCATACTCTCATAATTAAAGCAAATACTTTTAACGAGCAATAACAAAATATGACAGCTTTCACAGTTGCACAATAGTGTCAAATAGAGGGCACTGATGTCGCGTCTGTTTGTCGTCACGTTCAGTGAGCCCAAAACTTAAGGTCGCAAGTTTGCTTGCTCTTATTCTAATATCATTGAAACGTGACTTGTGACCATGGAGGAAACCCTGTTTAAATTTAAAGGGTACAGCTATAGTAACACAAAATAGTAATACTTGTTATAATAAATAATGTCGTCTGATCCTAAACTAGACAGAACTGGTACCAAGGTAATCAGACTGCTGATAAATATACTCTCTCTGAGGGTAGGGAGTCAACCAGACTCTTTAGGAAGAAAAGAAAAATAGAAGTCTAAAGCAAAGCTAAGTAGCAAAGGAGGGAAGCTAAGTTATGTTGCTCAAGCGGATCAAATGGGGAATTTAAGCGATAGACCGAACAAATGAAAGTCACAAATCTTCCAAAATTCGAGACTTCTATCTATCTATAGTTAAAAAAAAGTTACTAGTCTTCTAAAGCTTAAAATTAGGAATAGCAATTTTATACTTAGGTTATATTAATTATATTACGCAGGACAACAACACTGCAAAGAGAAGGAAAACTTAACACAAACCCTTTTTTTTTTTTTTTTTTTTTTTAACGTGTGGAAATCCCCTCGGACCGTCACCCCTCCGGGGTTTGCGGCGGGGTGGTGTGTCGGACTCGGACCGACTAAAACCACACGGTGTGCCACTCTGCGCCTGAGCAAACTATGCAGGACAACAACACTGCCAAGAGAAGGAAAACTTGACACAAACCCTATACCAACCCGTCTGGCCAGCGTGGTATAGTAGGCCAAAACCTCCTTTCTAAGGAGAGGCCTATGTCCAACAGTGGACTGTTCAAGGCTGTTGATGTGTGTGTGTATATTAGTTTGTAAAAATCACATATTAAAAACAACGGTTGTCTGTAAAGTCGGTTTACTGATGATAGTTGAACGTGACAACGTCATAAGAAAATACTGATGGAATGGTTGCATTTTTCAAAAATGTATTATTGTATACGAGTAGCAGCTGTCGTCCACGCGGACGCATCGCTCACTAAGTAGGAGAGAGACAGATGTCGAACGCTGCCGAACGCGAAGGCCGATTGTGCCTCTTTGTCGCTTGTTCCGCGCTCTCGCTTGCACTTCACGCCTTAAATGGAACGCCTCAGAGCGAGGTAACGCCGCATGAGTCATGTTTTTTCGTGCGTGCAGCCGGCTCCGTCGAATTATAAGACGTTGTCACGTCAAAAACTGCTGTTGTTTTACTGTATTAGACCTTACATCAATACAGACACTCGCATAATGCTATACAAATCGCTGATTTTGTCAAAGATAAATACTTATGTGGTACAATATATTTTTATTTTTGTACTTTCTTTCTTTCTTAGCTAGAAACCAGTTGATATCTGGCCCGTCCCTAAGTAACAGTTTTTTTTACTATTTAATGACTATTTCTACAACAACTGGACAAACAAAAACATATTCAGTTTCAAATACGATTACGTTTTTGTTTTTCTGTCAGTTTCGCTCGTCTGACACTTTGAAGGCGACGGCGCCTGCTGAACCTTATTTGAAGGCAACCAATTTAAAACGTTTGCAGTTTTCATGAATACATTTAGAGTATCATGTCTTTGGTAAGAATTCGCTGAGACTTTAGTAAAATATTGTTACTTGAAGTAAACTTTATATATTTAGGGTTACTTAAATCTAACATTACATCTGTCTGTCCGTACGCAGCTTGACTTAGAGATTGTTAGTACTAGAGAGATATGAAGTTATCTACCTTACATGTAAAGTGGTAATGAATCTGTTTATGTTTCATAGGTCTTAAAAAAATATTTACAGAAATTATAAATAAAAATCGATCAGGTACGAGTCGAACTCGTGAGCCGAGGGTTCCGTATCTACCCAGATTTTACATATATTTTCGCGAAAATTTGTAAGTACTAAAATTGATCTTCATTTTCAACTTTTTTTTTATTTTTCGGAATTATTCCTTTATTTGTGCTGTCAGACGTTTCTTTTTGCCAAATTTCGTGTTTTTAGGTTAACGGGAACTACTACTACTAAATAGGTTTTCGACCCAAAACCAATAGGATACTTCCGTTTGACCTAGAATTGTCAATTTTGTTTAAAAGCAAGGTCTTACAGCGCAAGTAAAAAGAAAATTCTGAAAAATAAAAAAAGTTGAAAATTATGATAAATTTTGATACTTACAAGTTTTCGCGAAAATCTAAATTTGCCCATATCTTTTTATCGTGTTTACTCAGGACCTTGATTTATATACACCTAATAGGGACCATAAACCTCAGTATCTGGTTTAAATTTCAACTTGCCAGGTCTACCCGTTCCTGAGAAAATCGGTGGTGACACACGGACAGACGGACAAGAAAGTGATCTTATAAGGGTTTCTTTTTTACCTTTTGAGGTACGAACCCTAAAAAGTGTATGTTTTTTCAGTGACACGTTTGCAGTTTATTTTATGAATGACTTCTTGTAGCACGGTCAAACTTTAAAGTATTCCCAAAAAAACATGTGTGATAAGGTTCGATGTTTCAATAATCATCAACAGCCGTTAACATTCCACTGCTGGACATAGGCCTCTCCTTAGAAAGGAGGTTTTGACCTACTATACCACGCTGGCCAGACGGGTTGGTATAGGGTTTGTTTCAAGTTTTCCTTCTTTTTGCAGTGTTGTTGTCCCCTTTGGTCCCTTAGTCGTCTCTTACGACACCCACGGGATGAATAGGGGTGGTGACACTCCGTATTCTTAATGCGTCACCACACGGACAGTTTCAATAAAATTTCTCGTAAATAGTCTGGTCCTATAGACCCTGAAAGTCTTTAGGACCAGACTATTATGTTTGTAGTTCATGTAAAGTAAACTGATATAGAAATCTAACACACGTACTTCTTTAAATTAAAAACAATAACAGAAAACTTCTTATTGATATAAAAAATAAATCATTTTACCGTTTCGATATATTGAAAACTGTATTGTTTATTCTTATTATAGAACTTAAATGTGTATTTAATGAAGGCTTTGTAGCTCAAGCGTGAGCAGCCCACTAAAAATGACAGCTAATTACCAAACGAAGCATGTCTCTGAAGAACACATTTTAAACCACAAAAGACATGTCAGTAGCAGGCAGCACAATTAAAGCTACTAAAACAACAATAATTAACTTAAATTATTCATACATTGAGCCACGTGCCCGTTTCCTATTGTAATTTGTACGCACAAAAGGCGCAATGGGTGTTGAATGATAACGAGACAGTTAGCATCGTGAGGATGACATGAATTATAGTAGGTTTTGGAAATTATTAGAATATCTGATTTGTAATTAAAACCATTCCTTGGTTTTATTATGAAGCTGTTTTAAAATGACTGTAATAAGTATCTAATAAGCAGGTTTGGACACCAGCACTGCAAAAAGACGGAAAACTTGACACAAACCCTATACCAACCCGCCTGGCCAGCGTGGTATAGTAGGCCAAAACCTTCTTTTTAAGGAGAGGCCTATGTCCAGCAGTGGACTATTAAAGGCTGTTGATGTGAAGCAGGCTTGATTCCTGATCAGATAATATATTAAGCGCTCATTTGAATTTTAAATCAGGGATTCATAACCGTGGTACACTTTCTTCCTATAATTTTTTTATCTTTAAATATACAATAAGATAATTATGCTTGAATGTTCATAATATATCTTCTAATATATAATTTCAGTTTTCTACATCAAAATACACTTTGCTCAGCTGACAATTACTAGATGTTTATGTTTTAAAACACTCCACACTCCAGCGGGTAGCACTTCAAGGGCAGCAACGCACTTGTGACTTTTGAGTTGCAGGTATCCATGTGGTGTGGTATTCATTAGGTGACCTGTCTGCTGGTTTGCCCCCTTATACCATAAAAAAACCCTTATACAGCAGTTGCGTAATTACAATCTCGTGATAAACTTCACTTATTAGAACATATGTCATTGGGTAATGGAAAAGACAGCCTAGAAATCATTCTAAAACCTATATATTCCATTAGCTTTTCCATAAAACTTTTACCGTTAGTTAGAAATGGGAAAATTTATTTCTCGTAGCATTGCGTACGCTGAAGGACATTGTAGCGGTCCGTAGCAAAGCGTAGCACCGCGTAGCACAATCAGACGAGACACGGAATAGCACTCGACACAAAGTGCAGTCACATTGTAGGGGCACACGTAATTGTATTGTGCCTTATACGCTTCTACACTACATTCTACTATCGAAGTTTCTACAAATGACATTATTTAAGTTAAAGTTAGATATTTGTGTGGGTTTCTTTTTCCTCACAATGTTTTTAATCCCTCGTTAGAATCATACGGTCTAGAACATAATCGTGTCACTTCTTAACCCTTATAAACTCTTACCCTCACCCCTCCTACCTAAACATATACAACGATTAATCGCGATAATCTCTATCTCTGAGAATACCAACATTAATGATGCATCTCGAGACTCCAATTCAAAACCATACTAAAAGGCGTACTCCTTCCTAAAAGTCCGGCGTTTGTGACTCCTGAGTTGCAGACGTTCATGAGCGGCGATAGTCACTTCCCATCGGATGACCCGTCTGCTCGTCTGCCCCCTCTAACATAAAAAAAAAAAAAAACATACCGCCTGTGCCCCATCTCATACTAAATTGATATTATTTCGGTTATAAGACACAAGTCTTTTTTACTTCGCTCTTTTTAATGTAAAGATTTCGTCAATTGATTTTTCCCTTCTAAAAACCTCAGACGTTTATCCAGACCATAATGTGTCAAAATTTTATCCCGATTCGGTCAGTGTTCAAGCGGCACCGCGTGTGCGACTTAGTCTTTAGACGAGTTTAACTTGTATTTAACGTAAGAATGAGCAGTATTTGACGTAAATGTATAATGGAGTAAGTTCAGATAAATACTTAAGTGTATTTCTTGTGCGTGTTTTTTTGTAGAACTTTATAATTATATAAATATATCGTTGAAATTGTGATAATTTCAACTTGAAATATAATTCCTTGTTATTGAGCTTTACAACAATTCCAGAAAAACAAAAATGACAAAAGCGGACTTGTCTGAGTGGTTTTGTTCAACCGAGATTATCATCATCATCAACAGACTTTAATAGTGTACTGCTGGCCTCTCTTTAGCAAAGTAGTTTTGGCATACTCTTCAACGCAGACCAGACGGTTTGGTATAGGGTTAGTCTCAAGTTTTACTATTCTTTTCAGCGTTATTGTCCTGCAGAGTTTGCTCTTTTAGTCGACTCATACTATACCCACGGGATGATAGGGGTGTTGACACTCCATATTCTTAATCTGACAATATACGGACAGATTATTAACCACTTAATAACAATAGACGGATCAGATGTGACAAGTTAATATTATTGTCTGTGATCCTGTCTAATCCAGCCTGTACTATGGTAACCAGACTACTAATAAACATACTTATGTATTACCAAACACATGCATACGTATATTTTATAAAATTACACCCAAATTAAAAACTACGAGTCCCACAATTATTTAACGCACAAACCTCAAACATCTTAATCAGAGTTCCCAACCTAAAGGCCCGTCTTTTATGTAGTAGTGGACTAAAAGAAGCTATTATTATCTGAGAATATTCATATATTTATATCCCAATGAATGACATATTCATAAATTTTATTTATATTTCATTATATTATATCCGTGATAAACTCACACACAAATAAATTCGTCTGATGTGAGCCGGAGCGTTTGTCGTTAGATCCCTGCCCTCGGCGACAATAAATATCGCAATATTTAATAATACTTTGTTTGTGAAATATCAGCAATTGTTCGTAACGAGTAATATGAATATTAGAGTATCGAAAAGTTGCTAAAGTTATTTGGATATGTGAGGTACATTTTGGCAATCAGTACCCTGGGGCACAATACTTATTCCTGAATGAAACGCAATCTATACCCCTTTCTTTACAACGACGACGAGCTTTCAAAGTTTGTAACTATTTTCGTGTCCCATGATTTTATAAGTTTAGTAACTACTGGTGATGATTTAACTACTCAACAGAAACAGAAAAGCATATAATGTATCTTTCATCCAGAAAGAAGTACTGTTTCTGTAAGAGAACGTAAGGGAAGACGCTGGAAAAAGCTAGACAAAAATACACAATCTTTCTTGAGGACTCTTGTGGGAATTCAAATACACAAGGCTCAGTCATGGACTGTCCTCTGTGGGCGAGAGTGAACATAAAACTATTCACAAAACACCTGCTGTTTGTATAAATATTACTGAAGGGTAAAGGTCCTCTTGATATATGCCTAGAGGGTTGATAAGCGGCTTTGGGCTACTAGTTTACACTACAATCTAATCTATATAGGGACAGTTTATTTTGGTCCAAATCTTAAACATATCTATGTCATATATAACAGAATACATATAACATATCAATGTGTGACAAACTTTTGTAAAAAAATTAAAATAAAATTGACTTGTTGAGTAGGTAATGTTTAGTTAAAGTTTTTAATAGTTTAACTCTCCGTCCTCTAATATCCGTGTAGTGACAGATTAAGAACGCAGTGTCAGTACTCGCATTCACCATGTGACATACGATATCATATAAAATCTACTACACACATACTTTACAAACAAATTATACAATTTTCCTGATGTATGTCCGCCTTTACCTTTTCCCTGTACAAACAGATGTTGCCAGGTTCCCTTTGGACGTACTCAACGGCCGGTGGTCGAAGCCTTTGTCCATGCTTTCACGTAGTATTTTATATTCAATTCAATTTAATACTTTATTCTCATTTTACAATGTGTTTCTCGATAGAAGTTTTAATATGACAGTATTATAAACCTTATCGGCTAAGCTGTATTTTTAATCCATAAACTTTTCACTTTTGATATTGTCTTCAAAACGTTACCGACCTTGGTTGCAACCAATTTAATTAGAATTATAGAAATTGAAACCCAAAAAAGTCGAAGTGTAAATATCCAAATCTTTTTAAAGTCCTTTAAAAATTGATTAATTTAATACATAAGAACGACAACCACAGTCACCACTGACGCCGGTATTCATAGATACAATGTCTACTCGTATTAATAGCGCCGGCGTCGGTGGTGCATTCTACTGCAACGATATGTCAATATGTCACCGAATATCATTATTACCACATTATTTATTTATCGTATAAATGTTGGTTGAGAGAATTGAAACTAATATCTAGAAAAATATTGCGTATTTATTTATGAACTTTGACAAAAAATGTACAAAACATCATATTTATTTTCAGACGTCTATTTAAAAGATTATTGTAATGCATTTTGTACGTATTTTTAATTATTTTATTTTCTGTTTGTTCAAAACGTGACCTTTTTTATTAGTTTTAACTTTAATTTTTGATTTCTACCGATTGAGAGTAGGGGTGAGAAGTCGTTTTAAATATTTAATTTTTTCTAACCTAATGAGTGCTGAAAGTAATCTTCGTTTTCCAAACTGAATTAAGCTTATAATTCATTTAAATCTAAGGTATCGAGTTGAATTATTTATTAAAATGATCACGACGTCTAGTGACAAGCGTAAGGAGTAGAATTGTTTGTGTATTAAATAAATAGTTTATAGAACACTGAACAAAAACCAGTGATGTATTTACTCAATAATAGTTTTTTTTTTTTTTTTTTTTCTAAAAAAGACTACTCCCGCATTAGGAATAAATCCTGTGTCGCGAGGGACTTTACAAACCTACATGAAACGGACACAAAAAACACCCAGACTCAGAACAACAATTTGTGGATCACACAAAGTGTCGTCTCATGTGGGGTTTAAACCCACAACACTCGGCATAGTAGGGAGCGGCGTGGCGACCGCTTAAACCACTACGCCATCCGTGCAGTCAAATAGTATTATAGTTATGTAAAAAATTAATATCTCTTTAAAAATTGAAAAAAATAAAACTCGACTGCGTAAAAATTGTATACTTAACTCCCGTTAAGACAAAATCCAACAAGTTGTTTACACAAATAATAATAATAATATTTGGACATCTAACACACAACGCCATCTAGTTTCAAACTAAGCAGAGCTTGTACTATGAAAGCTAGATTGATTTATAGAATACTTATATACTTTTTTTTTGTAAAAACATACATATTATACATAGAAGACACCCAAACCCCGAAACAAATATATGTAGATCATACAAATATTTGGTCCGACCCGGGTATCGAACGCGAGATCTCAGCACAGCAGTCGCATACGATACCACTGCGCCAACGAGGTAGAGAGAAGAAATATACATACATACATTTGAAACTCATAACCCTCCATCTTTTGGAGTCGGGTAAAAAAGCTATTTTTAGCAAGCTAGCAACGCATAATACCGTTCATTGTGAGTGAGCTTGATATTAGCAAGCTGACGTAAAAAAACACAATAAACTTTTAATTAGGTACCAAAGTGGAAGCCATCCCAAAAAGTATTCATTAAAAGTGTTGTAACAGCAATGTGGTTAAGAAAACCCTTAAAATTGTCTTTACTACCCTCTCTTATCTTAGTTAAACAGAAAAATTAAAGGCTTTTACAAAGTTTAACAACGCTGAATGCCAGCGCTAATGAGAGAATATTACGCCCGCAACCTGATTTAACTCCAACGTACTTTTCACCTACTTTTACTACTTAACCAGGCTTTGTCTTACAAATTCCCAAATTCTCAGTACAAACGCAGCAATGTATGCTAAAACACATTTTTTCTCTAAGGAAGTGGTTGAGATTCATTACGTTCACAGCTCTGCAAGTATTTTTTCTTATTTCCTGCAGCAGTGACTATTAAAATTCGTGCACGGTACACCGAACCGCCTGGAAGAAAGATCTTACTTATTTTGTCACAAAAAACTTTTGTTCAGCTTATTGCAATTTTAATGAAGATTTTTTTCTTAGAAATAATACTCCTTGAATTATTTTTTTTATTACATAGCGTTTTTTTAGGCCTTTTGGTCTAGTGGTTAGTGACCCTGACAGCTAAGCTAGATATTGTGTGATGAGCACGTTCATTTGTTTTGTGTCTGGGTGTAATTTATCTATAATATATATGAATTAAAAATATATAAGTATGTTCATCAGCAGTGTGGTACCGATAGCACAGGTTCTGCCTCGTTTGGGGTCAGACGGCCGCGTGTAAGATGTGTGAGACACATATATTATTATAATAGAGTATTAGCACTAAAATTTGCAATTGTAAAGCCAAATTAATAAGTGAGCATTAAATAAAAACATCATATTTGCCAGGGATTGGTTAAACCATAACCAAACTCTAGTACCTATACGTACGTTTTGATTTCGAAAGCAATCAGCTTAAAGATGTAAAGGGATTATTATTCACTCGCAGTTTTCTTTTAATTTTTTCTAATTTTTGAAAACCTTACGAATACGAATATTGTAAAGCTGAAGAGTTTGTTTGTTTGTTTGAACGCGCTAATCTCAGGAACTACTGGTCCGATTTGAAAAATAAATTCTTTCAGTGTTAGGTAGCCCATTTATCGAGGAAGGCTATAGGCTATATATCATCACGCTAAGAGCAATAGGAGTGGAGCACCAATGAAGAATTTTTCAAAAACGGAGAAAATTTATTACTATTGAGAGACGCAGACGAAGTTGCGCGGGTCAGCTATTTTGTAATAATTGGTGTAGTACCGTGTCTAGCCAAATGTGTTACCTTTACTTTAAAACATTAAAATACTTTTTCAATGTTTATTCAATTATTATTTAAATGTGTTTATTCAATTTTTAGTTTTTTTCGACTGACTTCAAAAGGGGTAGGTAGTATTTTAATGGAGTCGAATGATAGAGAAGAGTATATAACATTATATCTTCTTTACTTCTGTGAAAGCAATTTCAATTATTTTTTTACTTGAATAGCATTATTTAATAATTTATTATATTTACCAAGACAACTATGATTCTTGACAGATTTTCTATAACTTAATCAAATTTCACATTTTCAGTGTTTAATAAAAAAAGCTCAGTCATCTAAAAAAAGCTCAGTCATCTAAAACTTAAAAGAGTTGTACATACCTGGCTGAGTACAATGGACTACGACACTGTTTAAAATCTATTAAGAGTCGATAAGTGATGAACTAACTTATTACCTTAGTCAACCAACTTATGCCCTAACACACATATATATATTCCAACACACACACACACACACACACACACACGCACACACACAGCGCATGAACTGATTATTATTTTAAATCTTAATTTTGTTTTTCCTTTCTTTCTTTTTTTTTATTTATTATACCGAAATTTTGACTGTCTATGTAAATTGGGGAGGACACTGGCTCCTGCAGCACAGTATCTACTAGTGTAGGAGCCAGAGAATTCTGAAATTAATGTAAGCTTATTGTTATTGTCAATAAATTATTATTATTATTAATTAATGCAGGGCCACGCGTAATTATCAAAACCTTATTTTGGGTCCACATTGTGAATAGTTGTATAAAATTTTAATTGTTAATCGAAAGACATCACCTCCCACGCGCTTTGTAACAGAAACACATTTTCACACGACAAGATAAAATACATTAAATATTTCCCCTCGTGAACCATTTTCTTCTGAATAGTTTTCCTCTCTTATTGTTGTTCTTTAACTCATATAATTAAGTTTTTTTAAAGGTCTACTAGCAACTGAAATTACTAGTATTCCCGTTACCCCTCCCGCTAAGCTAAATTGCATGTGTCAGGAGTGGGTTCATGTCGGTAGTGTACTGATCAGGATTTGAACCTACGACCTCTTGATCGCAAGTCTGACGCCTTAACCACTGGACCGCTTATATACAATCTATATCTACTATTACAACTGCTTGACTAAAAGCCACTGTAGATAATGTAATAATAATAACCTCACACATCTCACATACGGCCGTCTGATCCCAAACTAGGCAGAGCCTGTGCTATGGTAACCAGACTGCTGATAAACATACTTATATAGTTTTAAATACATACATATTATAGATAAAATAATGTGAGCGTTTATAACCATAACTTATAGATTACTATAACAAAGCCAATAGATTAACTTAAACATTAAGGATCTTTTGATATAGAAATGATGATAAAACATTAATTTGTTCCCTCGTTGTTGGTTAACATGAGGTGCCTAAGTGTAGATGTTTTCACAGGGTAATCTTTTAATGGCAGCACTTCTTTGAAGGTAATTTGGTTGTACACTGTGTTAACATAGTTATAACATTTAAATATTTAAATGGTTGCTGAAGTTTTTTTGGTGGCATTGGTAATAAGCAGGGTTTTGTAATTAGGCTTTAAAAAAAACTGTTAAGGTTTCCGAGAGTCCTTAATTTTCTTATTTTCTCGATGTCCTCTTACAAGGCTGACATCAACAGCTGACGATTGACGAGAACTAATTTCATAAGTAGTGTAATGTTATTTTATTATTTATTGTGTTAATATTTTATTTTTAACAAAACTGTAGCGGTTTCATCCGAAGAAATAGAAACATACTACAGCGCCATCTAACAAAGACACACCGAATGAGAATTGCTAATCCTGTATCGCGATATAAAGAATTCTCTCGCCGATTAGCATGTTTACAACTTCCCAACATCAATCGTTGGGTGGCGGCCCGCCAGGCATGATCACCTCGCCTGGTCGGGGATCCTCCCTTTGTGTTGTAGGGACATGACACATGTTACTCAATATTAAAAAAAAATAGCCTTTATCCTACTACCAATAATCGATAAATACACAAATTATTTTTATCATGCTCTTAATAATATCTACAAGCAATTTACTATAATAATTATACTATTAACATTTCTATCAATTATCAATAAACAATAATAATTACACATTTCATTATTTCAAATAATAAATACATTTTAAAAATTCGAATTTCATAATTTATATATTTTTATTTTATTTTTATTTAACATTTTGATTTCTTATCCTTTTTTATTTATTTTTGTGTTAAAAACTATTACGTTCAAATATTTTAGGTAACAGTCGCCTCTTTGGCATAGGCCTCCCCCAATACTTTCCACTGCTTTCTGTCTCTAGCTGTTCTCATCCAATCCGATCCAACACTTTGTGTGAAGATGTCTCTCCATCTTGTTCATTTTCGTCCTCTCCTCCTCGTTTTCTCTCTGGGTAACCACTCCATTACTTTTTGTCCATCTATTGTTTTCCATTCTATATACGTCACCAGCCCAGTTCCATTTTAATAACCGGATTCTTCTCTTATGTCCTGAATTTTCGTTATTGCCCTAATTTTTTTGTTACTTCTTTGTTTTTCATAATTTCCTTCAATCCCCAATATTTTTGCCATGCTATTGCAGTCCTACCAACCTCAAAATTTACAATATTTTGTTTCCTTTACTTAGTAATGTGCACATACAACATTTTCCCAATGATTTCTCAGCTTAACATAACGATACCAAAACATGATTGATCTTTTAAACACTGTATAGATTACGTTAAAATGTTGATCACTGTTTGATATATTGAAGCCGGTGACGATCACTGACCTAAGATCTGTTTACCATAGAAGTATACATAACATTATTTGTGTGCAAACATCCCATCAATCTTATAAAACCCCATGACCTAGTTGTGGTAGTTCACACATAGTTAGGCATCGGTGTGGCCATATCAATAAAATGGAGATTTATTTAGTAATAGCTGGCAGCCCGCGTAACGTTTACGAGTAAGGGATGAGGGTTTTAAGAGATTAACGAGATGAAAGAGATTTGAAGCAGCATGTCAGTATAGTGTTTACTTCATAATGAGTAAATATTAGATAAATAAAGATATGTTTTTGGTTGTATTATGGTTTAATCTTATTAATGAAATAATTTACTTTTGCTGCATTATTTTCTAGTCAAATCTATGTATACTGTTTGACAAGTATTCCATATTAGAAAGCGAACCTAAAATGTCTATATCACATCAACAGCCTTTAGTAGTCCACTGCTGGACATATGCCTCTCCTTAGAAAAGAGGTTTTGGCCTGCTATACCACGCTGGCCAGACGGGTTGGTATAAGGTTTGTGTCAAGTTTACCTTCTTTTTGCAGTGCTGGTGTCCTGCGTTGTTTTGCACCCTTAGTCGGCTCTTACGACACCCACGGGATGAATAGAGGTGGTGACACTCCGTATTCTTAATCCGTCACCACACGGCTTTACACGGTTATTTAAATAAATGCCTAATTTCGTTCTACACGAGGCATCATTTATTACGAGCTTGTTTGAACAAACAGCGTGATAGCTTGTCCTAAAGTAACAAATTACTTATTCATACAATACAAACACATCCATTATGTTATACTCCTAATTATTATTCAGACACATGCTTTAAATCAAGTGCTGACGTCCCTAATCAAATCAAGAAGCGTTACAAATGCTTTTTCTTTTTAATTTTTATTGGAAAGTTCATCAGAATGCAAACGTAACGTGAATATTGACAGTCCGTGTGGTGAGGGATTAAGAATACAGAGTGTCACCACCCCTATTCATCCCGTGGGTGTAAGAGCCGACTAAGGGAAAAAACTACGCAGAACAACAGCACTGCAGAGAGAAGGAAAACTTGACACAAACCCTATACCAACCCGTCTGGCCAGCGTGGTATAGTAGGCCAAAACCTCCTTTCTAAGGAGAGGCTTATGTCCAGCAGTGGACTATTAAAGGCTATTGATGATGATGATGATGATATATTGACTGCACGGATGGCGTAGTGGTTTAAGCGGTCGCCCTGCCGTTTTCTACTATGCTGAATGTTGTGGGTGCGAACCCCTCATGAGACATTACTTTGTATGATCTACAAATTGTTGTTCTGAGTCTGGGTGTTCTTTGTGTCCGTTTCATGTATGTTTGTAAAGTTTCGGCGATACAGGATATATTCCGTTTTCTACTATGCTGAATGTTGTGGGTGCGAACCCCTCATGAGACATTACTTTGTATGATCCACAAATTGTTGTTCTGAGTCTTGGTGTTCTTTGTGTCCGTTTCATGTATGTTTGTAAAGTTTCGGCGATACAGGATATATTCCTAATGCGGGAGTTGTCTTTTTTAAGAGAAGAGTTATTATTCTCGAAGATGTATCTTATACTAGGTAGTTCTTTTTATTTATTAATTACTGGATTTTGTCCGCGGTTCCGCCCGTGTGTATATCGGTTATCGCTTTAAAAAGTGCTTATGTCCTTTATCATGAATCAAACTACTAATTTTATTTGAATCAGTTCAGCGGTTATTTATTCCATATAAAAACTTCCACCCTCCTTTTCACCCCTCTAAAGGATGATTTCGGAGATAAAAACTATCTTATGTCCTTTCCCGAGACAAGCTACCTCTATCCTAATTTCATCTAAATCGATTCAGCGTTTAAGGCGTGATGAGGTGACAGACAGGCAAACAAACACACTTTCGCATTTATAATATTAGTATGGATTAGAGACTATACGAAGTACATGAAGGTTCCTTCGTACCTTCTGCAAGATATTAGTTAGAAGGTCATAAGTTGATAGAGTTATCCGAATAAAATCTAAATGGTCTTTTAAAAATTATTAATAAGTATGATTAGGTAGACCTAACCTGACCTGGCTTATTTATCTAGTGGATACTGATCCAGATTCTCACCCAGGACAAATAATTGTGTGATGAGCACGTCATTTGTGTGTGGGTGTTATTTATCTAAAATATGTATGTATTTAGAAATATATAAGTATGTTTATCAGCAGTCTGGTTTCCATAGTACAGGCTCTGTCTAGTTTGGGATCTGACGGCCGTGTGTGAGACGTGTAAAAATATTATTTTTTCTGGGTCTGGGTGTAATCTATCTATAAAATTTTTGGAAAAAATGTGTTTAGAAGATTATTAGTATGTTTATTTGGAAATATGTGCCCGTTTGACCATTGTTACGTTAATGGAATGGACTGGAATGATACTCTGCAAAATGTGATGGATAATATGCCCTGGATGTTTTCAGGAAAAAAAAAATTGAGAGCATGTTTGCATGTATGCATGATGTAGTCATATCCTTGCACTGAGCAGTCGAATCTATTATATTTGTTTCGAACTAATCCAAAAAAGCGTCTTGTCTCGCCATATTAACTCATCCATGAGTATTATAGTACTGCCATAAAATATATTACAACCCGCGAATGTATACACACAAATTGTTTGCCGTGAAGGGTCGGGCGCCAATATCTCTGATAGAAAGCAAAGTGCGAGCATTTAAACCAACTTAGGGTACTTGTAGTGAAACTGATCGCCTCAGGGAACGTGACGGAGGCACGTTATCAATCACATTTTGATAGGTACCTTAGTTGAAAGGCGTGGTTATATATTTGCAATGTTCGCAAGCGGTGACAAACTATTTATATGTTTTGTAATTTCGACTATATCGCTATTTTGTAATATCGAAATGTAAATTAGACTGCACGGATGGCGTAGTGGTTTAAGCGGTCGCCACGGCGCTTCCTACTATGCCGAGTGTTGTGTGTTCAAACCCCACATGGGACAACACTTTGTGCGATCCACAAATTGTTGTTCTGAGTCTGGGTGTTCTTTGTGTCCGTTTCATGTATGTTTGTAAAGTCCCCCGCGACACAGGATATATTCCTAATGCGAGCGTTGTCTTTTATATCATCATCCTCATCATCAATTTACTTTTATGACCAAAAAAAAAGGTTTTCGGAAGCTTGCCAATGGACACTTACAACCATTTTACGAGTGAATGCTTCGTGTTGAAATTTGTATTCTATTAAAAGTTATAACTACGCTAATTCACTGGCAATGGTGAAGCAAATTTCTATAATTTCTACTGACTCTAATATTTATGTCTTTTATCACTAGAATTAAAAATATAATAATGCTTGTCTATTAGTGTTCTTTTTTAATATTTTGTATTTGCCTGTTGAATGAAGCCAATAAATATGCGGCTCGGTAGTAATTAGTATTCTCTTTGTAGCCTCGTTAAATATGCATCACACGTTATGCATAAAATTGACAAACGAGCTGCGATTGTCCCACTTATCATTCAATTAACTACCATACATTATACATACTATGTATATCTTTAAATTGACCTAACCGTGGACTTCATTATTTAATTCCGGCACATCAAGTAAAAGATTCAAACTCAGTTCACCCATCATTCAATTACGAAGCCCACTACAACATCCATTACTGGCTCCCTATTATTGGTTCATTTACAATAAAACTTTTAAACGTCGAGTCAGTAACATTTCAATGTAACTTTGATCAGTTTACGGAATAAAAACTCAAATAAAGGCTGGTACACAACTGTGTCGCGTGATTACCATACAAATTGCAGCTTCGCTCGTGTATACGCAGTATTATAAGAGAATTTTAATATTTCGATTCGGGAACAATATAAAATTTAAGCTCCAACTTTATGAATAAGTAAATAAAGGTGAATTTTAATTGAAATTATTTGCCGGTTCACAATAGGCAATGCTGGTTCGATGCGCGCGGTTCTGTTGCGATTGAAATTATAATTACTTTCCATAGAGTTTTGATTTGGTCGCGCGTTTTGACGGCTTCTCAAAAATGTGTTGTAGAATATTACACGTTGTGGAATTTTCCACTTGACTAATAATCTAACACGAGGAACATATAAAATTCTTTCACATTTAAGAAGTTATGTAATACTTTGTAAGTGAATATTTAAAAACTTTGCTTTAAGTATACTATTTAAGGATGTTTTAAGAGTATTCCGTTTACTTTGAAGCCTTCGCATGTACTGTTCCTTTGTGAGTTTCTTTATTAATTACAATTTTTCATAAACAGTTTTGATGCGGTGCTACAAGGTTCCACGGTTGAAGTGTAACTATATTAATTTAGTTGTAATCAGTACCTCCACGTGGTGACGGATTAAGAATACGGAATGTCACTACCCCAATTCATCCCGTGGGTGTCGTAAGAGCCGACTACGGGCATTAATCACCGCAGGACACCAGCACTGCAAAAAAAAGGATAACTTGACACAAACCCTATACCAACCCGTCTGGCCAGCGTGGTATAGTAGGCCAAAACATCCTTTCTAAGGAGAGGTTTATGTCCAGAAGTGACTGTTAAAGGCTGTTGATGATGATGATGAAATTAAAACCATTAAACTTAAAGTGTTACTAAATTTCCACTAAAAGTGCTTATCTCAACTGTAGGCACAAATTGTCGTATTGTCTCCACGGTGTCTTAATTCACTCCAGTTATCATTCTCATCCTCGTAACCTTTGCCAAACTATGTAAGAGTCGTCTTTCAGTCCAATACGACACGGCTGAACTTCGATTTTTACGTGGTGCGTCTGTCATCAGACCTTCACAACCCAAGTATAGAAGTAAGGAAAACCAACTTGAGCTTTAACTTAACCTACTTGGCTAAAACTTGGCCACGAACCCCTCACTTACTCCCTCAAGTCATCTGCGGAGCTTCAATACGCGTAAATTTAAATATCGTAGTACCGTATACATTCTAAGAGGGTCTTTTTAAATGGACAATATCGGTCTAATTGAGCAATTTCCTTGCTTTCAATTAGCATTTATTTTTACGAAGCAATTAAAATGGTATATTTTTTATTCCGCAGACATTAATATACATTTTAGGGTTGACTTCAAATTAGTTTAAGAGTAAAAATATAAACTTTTTGTATTATTACGACAATTTAGCCGAGACAAAATATCGGTATAAACACGTGGTGCCACGTGCAAAGGTTTATCATGTTACGAAGTTGCCACGACTTAGGTTCAAATGCAGACTGCATGGATGGCGTAGTGGCTTAAGCGGTCACCTCGCCGCTTTCTACTACGCTAAGTGTAACGGGTTCGATCCCCACACCGACTTTGTGTAATACACACATTGTTTTTCTGAGTCTGGCTGTTCTTCGTGTCCTTTGTGTGTATTCCCTGTGCGGGAGTTGTCAATAAAAAAAGAGCATGTGTATTTTGGTGCGTAATCTTGGAAATAATTTCGAGGCACAAAAAATTTGTTATTCTTCTTAGAAAATATGGTCTGCGTATAAGGATCACGTTTTTAGTAGACGTTTGAATACGGTGAATCTTGACCATGAGACACGTCGTACACTGTCCTGTGCTGCACTACTAGCGAAATGCTCCCTTTTCTTGCATGGTGTGTAGGATCTTCAAGATTCCAGGAGAGGAGAATGCGATTAGCAATAAAATAGTATGATTTAAAAGTCCTATTTGTCTACTTTACATTAGCAGCCTTTAATAGTCCACTGCTTGACATAAACTTCTCTGTAGAAAGGAGGTTTTGGCCTACTACACCACGCAGGCCAGATGAGTTGGTATAGGGTTTGTGTCAAGATTTCCTTCTCTTTGCAGTGATGTTGTTCTGCGTAATTTTCTCCCTTAGTCGCCTCTTACGACACCCACGGAATAAACAGGGGTGGTGACACTCTGTATTCTTAATCCGTCACCACACGGATAATTTATCTACTTACTTATATAACAATAATAATACAATAAAATAATTTATTTCATAGAGAAGTTGCCTATTTTCTGCAGAAACGTAACACAACCTTTTTACAACACTGTCTTCACATTTAAAGCGTTCGCTAAACGATTTCATGACAAGTAACAAGTATTCTTCACTTCTTATTATATACGCCATTATCAGGACGACTATTCGAGTATAAAACACTTTACACTCAAAGATAAAAGCGCCATAAACACAAGATCTATCGGATAACATGCGTTGGATAGTGTCGTTAATAAAACTGATGCTAACGTGTTACGCAACACGCTACTCGTGGGCGATCGTAAACGCGATACAGTACCGTGTGCACCTACCCTTACTTTTATAGTAGTGATCAGTATTTTAGTGTCCGCGATAAATACTGTAATGTGCCACTAGATTTATATGCGGTAATGTCTGAGGATACTATTTTTTTATTACGATGACTAATAAATAATGATATGACGTTGTATTTTAGTATGTGAAATTAAAATATAATATATCTCACACATCTCACACAGGACCGAACTAGACAGAGCCTGTACTATGGTAACCAGACTGCTGATAAACCTACTTATATATTTCTAAAAACATACATATTATAGATAAATTACACCCAGACACAGAACAAATGACCGTGCTCATCACACAATATTTGTCCTGGGTGGGAACCGAACCCCCGACTCCGACCGACCTCCGGTTTAGCAGTCAGGGTCATTAACCACTAGACATACCGGCCGGTCAAAAATGATGTTAAACTGTTCTAAAAGGCATGAAGTAACACTTAAAACGGGTTTTGTCTTACTTAAATACTGTAAAATCTGATATCTCCTTTAATGGAAGCATCTCCATCATCCCTGGAGATTAAAATAGTCAAATAGAGCATTAAAAAATAATAAGTTTTATATTAAAAACTGCACTACTTTAGAGACTAAATAACCAGATAGCTCTCGGCGTATTGCTTGGTAACCAAACTAAGAAGAAGCGCAGAAACAACAAATGATAATGATTAATTAATTGCCTGGGAATCGAACCCACGATCTTTGGTTCAGCTGTCAGTATCATTAACGAATGGACCATAGAGTGACGGTGCCATGATCAATGATAACACTACTCTCATCTTTTCATTCACTTACTTTTATTATTGAAAAAATTTAAAAAAAATCCTTAATATAACACAGCTGTTTTATTAATTAAGATTCTAATTTGGTACAAATTGGTTTCAGAACACGATTAAATATCCTCTGAGGATAATCGGGTGTGCATGTAAAAGACTATGTCATTTACCAGCGATGATGGATACTCGTAGATTCAAAAGTTGTAAATTTAAATTCAGAATAAAGCTCTCTGGGGAAATGAGCCACGAAATCTAAATCTCAAACTAGATTGATCAGATTCAAAAGGATATACGAACAGTATTTTTTTTCTATGAAATCCCTCACCCATTTGAACATCATTTTGAAGACACCGGTGGTACATCCAAATCTATACTAATATTATAAAGCTGAAGAGTTTGTTTGTTTGTTTGAACGCGCTAATCTCAGGAACTACTGGTCCGATTTGAAAAATTCTTTCAGTATTAGATAGCCCATTTATCGAGGAAGGCTATAGGCTATATATCATCGCGCTAAGACTAATAGGAGCGGAGCACCAATGAAGAATGTTTCAAAAACGGAGAAAATTTATTACTATTGAGAGACGCAGACGAAGTTGCGCGGGTCAGCTAGTCTAAGATAAACCTATTCGCTACCTTTAAACATGCCAGGATTATAATTGTCTGGAAAAATTGACTTAGTCAATTTATTCCAGAGTTTAGAGACTGCAGTTTAAACACCGGTTTTCTGTAAGGGCCTTGGAATCACTCCGGTCGAATTTGCTTATATAACAGGGCTCTGAAACGGTAAAACAAATTTATCACAAATGCCAAAGTCAATTTGTTATCATCGCTTTCAGGTCAATTACTTATCTCATGTATTGTTGCCCATGTGCTATAAGAAAAGGACATTCGGTACCTTCGCCAAGAAAAGAGTACCCATCCCGGGGATTCCCCTTTTTAACTTCTTAAGTTGTTTAAACTAGTATATGATATTAGTTAGAATTTCGTGTGTTTCCATGACTTTTTTTTGTACTTATATACATCTGGATGTAAAAAATTTGTTCTCGGAATCAGACAATAACTTTCGTTTGTGTTTTAATTTGTATATAAATTACTGTCCTCAATAGTTTGTGTGTTATTTTCTCTCAATTTTCTTATGTTTCTGTGTAATTAACAAATTTTAAAATATGTAAACAAACCCCAAGAGTAAAAGGCTAAAAAATCAAATTAACAGTACCGTCAGACTATTTTAAAACGATAGATATATCACATTTTGCACGCACCCTTTTCTATATTTAAACGGATTTTTTCCAAGCAAACATTTCTTCAGCGGGGTCCCATTAATTTACACCCCTAACGGTTAACTCTCATTCCATAAATTCTCGCTCTTAATTTGTGAAACTCGAAGTAGGCAACACCGAAAGTCAACATTCAATTTAGCTCGCTGCTATATTTCACCGCCGTTGGCAACACCGCGGATCGCTATAACCCTGGATTGATGTAAATTATTGCGTTTACCCATCATATCATTTGGCTTTGATTGGAAAAATCTGTTCCCCGATACAACTGTACCTCAATGGCTACATTTTATTTTATTTAATAAACATTTGGTATGGCAAATGAAGGGCTCGTGTCTATGTGGTAACCGGGTAGGTGAGTCTATGGATGGGTGACCACTGACCATTCTTAACACATTGAAACCCCGCCGTGCTTCGGAGAGCATTTTAAGCCGTCGGTCCCGTTTGCGATACGAACATTTTTGCCAATCGTTACGGGTAGTCGGAGGACAACAGTCTCTCTACAGAATGTAATCTCAGTCGCACTTACGTAATATGGCAAGCCTATAGACGTTAATCGAGCACATAAATTTCTGCATATATATATATATACTTCTAAATACTTGCATATTATAGATAAATTACACCCAGACGCAGACCCAGTTTGACAACTGGATGGCGTAGTGGTTTGTGTTACGGACTGCTATTCCAAAGGTCGCGGGTTCGATTCCCGCTCAAGTCAAACATTTGTGTGCATGAACATTTGATGTTTGATTTGTCTGGGTGTTTCTATGTGTAATATGTATGTATTTACAAAAAAAAAGTATATATGTATTTATATTAATTGTCTAGTACCCATAGTACAAGCTCTGCTTAGTTTGGGACTAGATGGCGTTGTGTATGTAATAAAAAAAAAACAATTACACCCAGACACAGAACATTCCATTTGTTTTTTTTACGTAATACCTATCAGTCCAGGCTAAGTTACATAGCCGGTGGTCACTGCTCTAGTGATGCACGCTGTTCATCATCAAACTTTGGTATTTTTAACATATTCTCGTCGCCATATTACTACACTTCTATATGTGTTAGAGCATGTGATATATGGGTAGACTCGACTGCAGCAATGAAACAGGACAACAAAAAAAATTAAGCCATGAATTGTTAAGTACTTCTTTCCTTGGGTGTGAGGTTACCGAATGCCTCCTAATTCTGGGAGAGCACTCAAAGAACAAAGTGTCTCTCGAGATATAGGTAAAATGTATATATATATATATATATATATATATATATATATATATATATATATATATATATATATATATATATATATATAGACACAGAGTGAAATATCGTACTTATCATAGAATTACTTATCCTGGATGAAACTCGATTTGACTTTATTTATGTTCAGCAATAAGTCGTTTTCTAAATCTTTTAGAGCGATTTACAAGTTTATTCGTGTTATTGTACCAGCGAAAATGTCATTGGCTACAAGACTTGACTAAAGTTCGTTGAACGAATTGTGTAGTGTGGAATTACGGCCTTTTAACAGCTCGGTATTCAGTACCGCTCCAGTAATGCACAACAAACAGCTTTATGCGGTTATTGTGCGTGCCTCGCGCGGGCTTCGCGGATCATCGCGTTGTAATTACGCTCACGTATTGTTTGAACGCGAATTAAAACAGCGATGGATATGTGTTTATTAACGTATTTCATTTAAACGTTACCGCTAAATGTTACACTTACATGTTATACTGAGAAAGTGTTGTTTGCTATGCTTTTACCTCTAAACTACTCAACCGAACCGAATCAAAACTCAGTATACACTATAACTGGGGCCTGTTGGCTAGAGTGCCTGTTGGTTTAGTTGTTAATGATACTAACTGCTAAGCCTGAGGACGTGGGTTCGAGTTCCACCCATGATAAATAATTGTGTCATGAGTACGATCATTGGTTTTTTGTCTATGTAATGTATTTAGAAATATATAAGTATGTTTATCAGCAGTCTAACTACCATAGTACCGGCTTTGACAAGTTTATGATAAAAATAATAATGTAGGGTACCTCTCAACTGAAAAATAAATGCTGTTCCTGAGAGACATGGATTTACGAGCACGTAATGTTAAGCGAAGCCGAGGGAAAAGGTTGGTTTATATTTAAAGGAAATAAAATAAGAGGAATGGTATTGGGTCATCGTCTTCAATGAGATGATATATATTTTACAAATTGTCTTCCTAATATGGTCTGAGATAAAGAATTGGGGTAATGATTAATGGCTGAACGAGAATAGAATCCAGCTACTAATAGATCATTTATAGTTTTATGGTGTAATAACTTAAAATACTGATGTTCTTTTATGGTTTATACATTTATTTCAGTGCTACATAATGGTATTTACTTTCACGGGCCTGTTGGTCTAGTGGTTGGTGACCCTGACTGCTAAACCGGAGGTCGTGGGTTCGATTCCCACCCAGGACAAATATTTGTGTGATGAGCACGATCGTCTGTTCTGTGTCTGGGTGTAATTTATCTATAATATGTATGTATTTAGAAATATATAAGTATGTTTATCAGCGGTCTGGTTACCGTAGTACAGGCTCTGCCTAGTTTGGAATCAGACAGCCGTGTGTGTGATGTGTGAATTAAAAAAAAAAAGATTTGAGAAGTAAAGTGCAGCACTAATTTCTTATAATCAACTTTCCTTCTCTATTTAAATCTTTCTGAATAGAAAAAAATGTTTGTTAGTGTCATAATTTATATTGTCTAGTTACTTCGATAACGCCTAGTACTTGGGTTGTGGCGGGCTGATGTCAGGCCTCCACGTAAAGACCGTAGTTGAGCCGTGTCCATAGACTGAAAACCGACCTAACCTAGTTTGGAAAAGCCTCGGGGGCGATGATGAATATTGTGAAAGGTGTTACGTGGTGCCACTTGTTGATAATCATCATCAACAGCCTTTAATAGTCCACTGCTGGACATAGGCCTCCCCTTAGAAAGGAGGTTTTGACCTACTATACCACGCTGGCCAGACGGGTTGGTATAGGGTTTTTTTCAAGTTTTCCTTCTCTCTGCAGTGTTGTTGTCCTGCGTAGTTTTCTCCCTTAGTCGCCTCTTACGACACCCACGGGATGAATAGGGGTGGTGACACTCTATATTCTTAATCCGTCACCACACGGACAGTTGATAATAGTCGTATTGAATAATAACAAAAGAAAATACTTTTCGTGTTTCTGTTTCTCATATAATATATTGGTACAGGCAGTAGCTTTACGACAGATTTAGTCCGATTGACTCTAATTCTTAACAGTTCCAATATAATAGATTTCATCATCATCTAGAATAGATAATAGATTTCCAAAAGACGTCTACTGCTGAACATAGGCCTTATAACAGGTTGAATTAAAGTAAATGATTTTGAATTAGATTTTATTTTACAGGAGGGTAGTACACATATGTAAGACACATCAGCTAAAACATACTAAGACTGAGCGAAATGGATTAAAGATGTTTAAAGGCACTCCCAAAAATCTATGAAAGTTTTCTTCACTTTAGCTAGGAAAGGCTTTTGTGACAGGACAGCGACAAACCGTCTGGCCAGCGTGGTATAGTAGGCCAATACCTTCTTTCTAAGGAGAGGTTTATGTCCAGCAGTGGAATATTAAAGGCTGTTGATGAAATCCACTTTAAAATACTATTTTTCTTCGTTCCTTCTTTCGTTAAATATTGGTTTTACAAACTAATAGGCTCCGATTTATCTCGCTTATAATGTGTTATAATTTCTAAATTATTGTTTGTCTTTTATAAACATTTCTCTTCAACGCACCCCCAGTGTGTCGTATGATATTTAAAATTGTGTTAAAAAGGGTGGAAAATTTTCGAAATATGCATAATGGCTCCCGTGGCACATATACTGCCAATACCGGCTCTGTTTTCCAATAACGTACGTCCCATAAAAGGATGTCGATTTTTTATTTCTTCCCCGAGGACACAATATGGCTTTTAACACATTTAGTATCATAGTTTATTGTAGAGTTTTATATTAACCACAACTTTGAGGTGAGTGGTTCAATATTAAAAAAAAAAGTCTAGTCTAGTTAGTCTAATTATTGTCTAAGATCTATTTTAAATGTAACATATATATACGTCATATGTTTTATGCAGCAAGTGTAATTATGTAAATGTACATGCGTCGAACACGCGTATGTGATAATGCCATGTCGTTCAAACGTGTTTTATATAACTTGCCACTTTTTATTTGGTGGATTTATTACTACTTATGACAGGTTCAGGATTTAAGACTTAGCAGTTGCAACGCGCTCTGATTCGATCGTCCAGTATAACGGGTCTTTATAGTAATTTATATATACACACAATTATACACGACACAATTATGGATTAAGAATACAGAGTGTCACCACCCCTATTCATCCCGTGGGTGTCGTAAGAGGCGACTAAGGGAGCGAAACACGCAGGACACCAGCACTGCAGAGAGAAGGAAAACTTGACACAAACCCTATACCAACCCGTCTGGCCAGCGTGGTATAGTAGGCCATAACCTCCTTTCTAAGGAGAGGCCTATGTCCAGCAGTGGACTGTTAAAGGCTGTTGATGATGATGATGATGGGAAAAAATAAAAAATCGACATCCTTTTATGGGACACACGTTAATATATATATATTCGTCAAATAAATAAATATTTTTTAATTAAAAAAAAACATATTTTATCATTTGTAACGCCGGTAACGGTGTCTTTACTGTTTATAAAAGTTTTTCAGTAATTGTTTTCTAAATACTCTTGATCGCACTGTAAAATCCCATTAAGATACGAAAAACTTCACTTTGAATTTTTACCTCCAAGATTGGAAAATTAAGGGACGTAGAACACACACACACAAATTATTAGTTCTTACTACAGCGTGTAAGTTGCTGGTATATCTTTTAATGTCAATGAATGAAGTGTCCTCTTAGTGAATTGTCACCATCATGGTGATGTAACAAGGGCTAGAGGCCGCAGTAGAGAGGCTTCGCTGCAACGCAAGTCGCAGCCTAATCCTAATCCAGTCTATCGCTTTAGCTTTCACGATTCACTTAATACCGTGTTTTAATGAAACTATATGCAATCGATAAATTATATTCATCAGAATTGAATAAATACTCTTATTTTGTCTGTATTGTGTATTTGTCAGGGTTCACAGGTTTCTATACTCAACCATTTATTGCGTTCCATAATGTGCATAAATGATCTTAAAAAATATAAAAATACAGAACCATTATGGACTCTGTCAGTTTGATACCAATACAGAAGAATATATATATATATATATATATATATATATATATATATATATATATATATATATATATATATATATATATATATATATATATTCTTCTGTATCTATCACATACACACAACGCCATCTAGTCCCAAACTAAGCAGAGCTTGTACTATGGGTACTAGACAACTGATATAAATACATATATACTTTTTTTTTTGTAAATACATACATATTATACATAGAAACACCCAGACCAAATCAAACATTCAATGTTCATGCACACAAATGTTTGACTTGAGCGGGAATCGAACCCGCGACCTTTGGAATAGCAGTCCGTTACACAAACCACTACGCCATCCAGTCGTATGAATATATTATGTCATATCGTGTAGAAATATATCTCTTTTGTACAAAACTATTAATGTGATGCTATCACATCAACTGCCTTTAATAGTCCACTGCTGGACACAAGCCTCTACCTAGAAAGGAGGCTTCGGCCCACCATACCACGCTGGCCAGACGGGTTGGTATAGGGTTTGTGTCAAGTTTTCCTTCTCTTTTCAGTGTTGTTGTTCTTCGTAGTTTTCTCCCTTAGTCGGCTCTTGCGACACCCACGGGATGTATAGGGGTGGTGACACTCTGTATTCTTATTCCGTCACCACACGGATGTGATTCCATATAGAGCCCAAATCATAGTTAAAGCTAAGTATGTAAATTATTGAAAAATAAATAACTCATTAAGTGGAAAACAGATTGTATGTATAGATTTTCTAACTCCCAATTTCTCCCCTTCACAATATTTTTTTTTTTTAAAGACGACTCCCGCATTAGGAATATATCCTGTGTCGCGGGGGACTTTACAAACGTACATGAAACGGACACAAAGAACACCCAGACTCAGAACAACAATTTGTGGATCACACAAAGTGTCGTCCCATGTGGGGATCGGACCCACAACACTCAGCGCAGTAGTGTGCGGCGTGGCGACCGTTCAAACCACTACGCCATCCGTGCAGTGCACTATGTTTGCACCTACTCTTTTATTTTTACAAGACGCCATTGTCGACTGTGATATAATATGACTAAGGCATAAAAACCCTCATTTTACTATATTTTTTATCATCATCATCTATGTCCTCCATGCGTTCCGAAAGCAGTGATCAGATTGTAATGAAACCTTAGTGTTTTAGGGAGGCCATTTTCCGTTATTTCTTTATAATTTACGTGACATTGCCGGGTATATTTATTATTCAGTTCTTATAACCTCCTAAATAAAACCGAACCTTATACTAAACAAACACTTCACACAATGCAAGTTTTAATAATTAAATAAATCAACCATTGTTCATTCCTCGTTCCTATCTAAGCGGAACTCACTACAGAAGTACCTAGTTGATAGCTATGAGTAGATATAACGAGCCACAGGTACGGCCGCCTCATTACCACTTCATTAGATGCACCCCTGCATCCCCCTACCCTCGTGAGTCATCAACCACCCCTTTGAGCAAGCTTGGTCGATAAACATTCTTGCAAAAGACTTTTTAACTAGATATTTAAATATTCGTTAGTGCGCCCAGACTTGGCGGTACCTAGCCGCCCTGACCTGCACAAAGAGTATAAGCTTAAGACACTTCTCAATTCATATGCTTTTCCTCCTATTTTCTACGTTATCTTTACTTACTTTCTCTTTCAAAATACTAGCAGTTTTTTTCAGGAAAGTATAGTGGGTGATTTTAACAAAGTTACTGCAAATCATAAAAAACTTGTTTTAATCTGTCGCATCTTAAATGTTAACGTCAAAAATAAATGAAGAATAAATAACAATAAAAACTGAATTTAACATTTAACTAATAAAAAACATTAAGATTCAGTAAATAATTACACGAAAAATACAACATACTAACATTTTAACAGTTGTAAAGATTGCTACGCAATATTTATAATATTTTTTCCTTAAATATCAGTTGCCTTAACAAGGTTTATTACATTAACCTGTTTCGTGTTTAGATTTCACTGACGGCGACAGATATTTCTTTCCTTGAACGTTATACTTTGTACGCAAAACGGGTATTATTTATTTATTTTTACACTACGTTCTTCAATACACCTAGACTACCCACTGTTTCTTCTTATCTACTGTCGATTTGTCCATCCAAAGGTTGCCTGTAAGAGATTGCTATTAGCAATAAGGCCGCCCATTGTACATATCCATCTGTAATATTTAACCAACTTACTGTAATTGGTATACAATAAAGCATATTCTATTCTATTTGTGACTAGGTATTGCCCACGGCTTTGCTCCCGTGATTACTTCTTATTTCATGATTCTAACTTAAAAAATGACGACCTTACAAGCAACCTTAAAACAACTTTGACTGCTCTAATAGTGTAGTGGTTTAAGCGGTCGCCACGCCGCTTCCTATTGCGCCTAGTGTTGTGGGTTCAAACCCCACATGGGACAACACTTTGTGTGATCCACAAATTGTTGCTCTGAGTCTGGGTGTACTTTGTGTCCGTTTCATGTATGTTTGTAAAGTCCCCTGCGACACAGGATTTATTCCTAGTGCGGGAGTTGTCTTTTTTAAAAAAAAAAAAACAAAACCGTTCATCACTGATCGCCCTAGGAGTCAGTTTACAAAATTTCAATTTAACGTATTCCCAGTTTAGGCTCTGCTTTCATGAATCAGTCAGGCAGGGCAACTAGTTAATCGACCTACTATGATACTACCGCAGATATTTTGTGTTTATCTTCATACGGATTAATTCTAGAAAATAATATTAAACCGAAAAAGCTTCCGTCATCACATCTTACCGTAAGACAACTTCGTCGTTAAAAAAACAAATATGGCGTCACAGTCCAGTTAGTAAAAGAGTTAAATAGCTATTACAATGTAAAAAATGCCTTTTGGAAGCTACCGATGCGTCACCGAGCTGCTGCATTAATCATAGAGATAAGATCCCCATATTCTGTTATTGACAGCCACTTATAATGGATGTAAAGAGAATTTATCGCTTTCAAAATTGTTTTAAACTTCAACAACTTGCTATCTTGGCCTACATCTGCTTGGTGACGGTTTTCATGTTTTCAGACAGTCACAACAAATGTCGAACTTTATTTCTTTATCTTTCTTATCTTCTTTCTAGTCTGGGGTAGACAGGGATGGCAGAAAACCATTTAATATCTGACTCCAGTCTGAGACTTTTCAAGATTCATCTATACTGGACAATACTAAATCAAGGCTTGCCGATAAAATCATAAACATATTAATTAGATCGTACATATTATATCATATCTATTATATAATTTTATTGAGGTCTGGATGACTAGTACTTTACAGAAAATACTTGTATGTTGCTTTATTAGTAGTATGGAATCTTCTTTTTTTTAAACTTTAAATATAGGTAGTAAAAGCAATTTTTTTCATAATTCGTGTCTTATAAAAACAACTCTTTAATCTTAATGTTTCCTCATAATAATTTGGAAATTTGGGAGCTCATCACATGTGAAACCATTTTTATTTCCCCACCATTACGTCCAGACTAGCAAGGATTGTCACGCATCATTTCCCAATATGTTTGTCGTTCTGATAATACCCACACTTGCATCATGCTTATGCTTGCAAATCGGAAGTGGGTCGAAACCCTGACGAATAGCAATATCGTCTATCTATAACCTATATACCTACCCATAGTCCTACTATCATATCTATTATCGTGGAAGAGCTACGCTTCGTCACAAATGGGCCAGGTTCGACCGAAGTGATTCAATGGCCTCACAGAAAAAAAGTGTTAAGCATTTTTACGGAGTGTGTAACGTGGTTGGAGTCCAAACCAATGACTGTACGGATGGCGGAGTGGTTTAAGCGGTCACCACGCCGCTTTCTACTGCGCTTAATGTTGTGGGTTAGATCCCTATATGGAACAACACTTTATTTGATCCACAAATTGTTATTCTGAGTGTTTTTTGTGTCCGTTTCATTAATGTTTATAAGGTCCCCCGCGGCACAGGATATGTTCCTAGTACGGGAGTTGTCTTTTTTTAAACAAAAAAAAAAACCTCCTTCCAATGATTTTGGGGAAACGCACTTCTGATTCTTTAGTTGCACGTATCTATGGGTGGCGGTGGTCATTTACCATCAGATGACCCGTCAGCTCGTATACCATAAAAATACTGCATACTATCTATAGACTTACGGCCTATACATACATGAAAACCCACAGCTTTCACAGTTCCAATCAATTTATACGTATTTTACTATAAAACTCACATTTTAAAGATTGATTTATTAATATAAAAATTTTGTTACTATCATTAATTTGTATTTGTGCGAGTTTTACTGAATATGCTGTTTTAGCACAACTTTTAATGGCGCCGAAAAGGTGAGTTCAATGTTTCCAACTATTTCATTTGAATTTCGGAAACCCAAATTCATTAATTAACGCGCAACTAACAAAAACTTCACCCGAACCATTTGCGGAGGACAAAATATTGCCCATTAAATATTTTTAAGTTTGAAAAGTTGATGCCCTTTCTACCCTTCTCTGTCTACTTTCGAGGGGTCAATAAAATATTCCAATGTTTAAAAAAGCGTTTTAATACAGTCTCTAGATAAATTCGTATTTAAACATTTCTTTTTTATATTCACAATTGTATTCGGGAAATTGACGGGGTCTGACTTACTTGAGAATGGACAATATATTGGAAATATTGTGAATATTGGAAAGATATGAATGATTTAAACTCATTAAAACTACACGACGTTCCCGGTTACGGTACGTACTTAGGAAGACGGTTAAGAATTTCGGGTTGTTGTTAAACATCAGGCAATCTTAAGATATTATGCCGAAGTAATGTCAGTTTTCAATTTATTTATGCCATAAAAAAGTTTTTAATACACACAACTATTCGTATTTAACATGTTAACATAAAAAAATGGCTACCACTTATATTACAGGTACATTAATAGCATACCATCAATCAATCCACGAACCATTCTGTAAAATAGCCTAGACTCCATCGATACTAGTTTCATCTTTATATAGGTACAATGTTATTTGCTAGACAAGTCTGGCCGACACGTTGACACCTCAATCACAGTATCTTGATGAAGACAAGTCGTTATTAAACCAAGGCGTGCTATCACTGTGTATACACCATAGACTGTGTATATTACAAAAGCACATGAACAAATCTATACTAATATTATAAAGCTGAAGAGTTTGTTTGTTTGTTTGAACGCGCTAATCTCAGGAACTACTAGTCCGATTTAAAAAATTCTTTCAGTGTTAGATAGCCCATTTATCGAGGAAGGCTATAGGCTATATATCATCACGCTAAGACCAATAGGAGCGGAGCACCAATGAAGAATGTTTCAAAAACGGAGAAAATTTATTACTATTGAGAGACGCAGACGAAGTTGCGCGGGTCAGCTAGTATTGTTATATTAATGTTACAACAACATGTTCTATTACACTTACACTACAACATTGTTTGCAGCTCAAAAAGGAAAAAAAACACTGTTTTTCCATCATTTTTCATTGATGTTAAGCACCAAGGTCGTGGCTTGATATTATATAGCCCATATTCTTCGTCGATGAATGAGCTATCTATTTCTAAATAATTTTTAATGCGAATTATTTGTTTTTGCGATTAGGGCGTGCAAGCAAACAAACAAATTATAAAGGTGGGTGGTAATGTGTTGACATAGTTTACGGACGTTCGTGACACTTTATTGTGACAGTGACCAATTATTGTACAGTAAGTTAAAATGTACAACAGCTTGAGCCTATTGATGACAAATCTAGGTGGTCAATACTGAAATCTATTTAACTTTTTAACAATATAATAAAGCGGGCTTTTCTTGATAAAAGTTGTAAAACACAAGACTAACCCATAACTTTATTTACACTCACTTTGGTGCAGCCAACATACTTTTATCCAATGTGATCTATTTACCAGCTGAAACTGAACGCTATGTGGCTGGTACTGTTTCGTTTTTAGGATAGATTCATATATTTATAAATCCAAACTTCCTTTAAACAAAGTTTAAGAAAGAACCCACAAAAGAAAGGCTAAACCTGTAATCGTATTCACAACCATCGGTCGCGGGAGGGTACTCTTCAAATGCGCGATTCCCATTTTTCCTTTACCTAAATGCGTTGATTTAAATGCCCAACTCTTCACAATGAACTATGCAATCTGAATTTAATCCTCCATATTTATTCGGTTCTGTATAAAGAGAAATTCATTAGAGAATGTGTCTCGGCGTAGCCGTGGGCCCGTAATCCCCGGGACGGGGGAACTGCCCCATCGTGAGGGACTCATCGCAAACGGACCGGGAAATTTGAATAATATAGGGACAACTAACAGATTTGCAAACCGTCTGATGTTAATTTGATATTAATCTGTTCTTACGTTCGCTTCACGGTATTAGTTTGAGATTCAATCTGTATTGTCTCAGATATATCATTTATAAAAGATATCGATGTTATTGTTTTTTGAAGACAACTCCCGCATTAGGAATATATCCTGTGTCGCGGAGGACTTTACAAACATACATGAAATGGACACAAAGAATACCCAGACTCAGAACAACAATTTGTGGATCACACAAAGTGTCGTCCCATGTGGGGTTAGAACCCACAACGGTCGGCGTAGTAGCAAGCGGCGGTGCGACCGCTTAACACATAGCTTATCTTAAGTAAGTCGTTA
The DNA here is from genome assembly GCA_902825455.1 of Arctia plantaginis. Classification (NCBI taxonomy): domain Eukaryota; kingdom Metazoa; phylum Arthropoda; class Insecta; order Lepidoptera; family Erebidae; genus Arctia; species Arctia plantaginis. The sequence continues at coordinate 471,294 of CADEBD010000291.1, read as the reverse complement.
AAATTACAGTAACTTATTCCTTTTCTTTTGCAAATAGTTTATGTTGCTGTTGAAAACATTTAAATGTATGTTATGTATTGCTTTAAAAATATACGTGATAAATCAGAACTTATTGTAAATTCTTAATTCACTAGGTTAGCTACTACTCAGCTATTTAAGTCATTTCTGACTAGTACTCCATCACACCGAAGGAACAGTCGTGATATTTAAATTCTCTGTAAGAAACAGAATTAAAATATATGTATTCTCGAGGTAAGCTCGGAACATTACAAGCATAGTTAGAGTTTTCAAAATATTAGGCTTTTAAATAAGTTATGAACAATGATGGAAAGTATCTCTTTTAAGAGAAAGTTGAAAGCCGATTTTGATCCCAAAACCATGTCACTTTTCCCTCGTCGTGTCACTGTCTGTCAGACTTACCTGCATCTCGATAAGGTCTCAACCCTTGATAGATTTTCAAATTGGAAATTTAAAATACCTTATGCGCCATTTCTAGAACATGCATAAATTTAAATTTACAGAAATATGAACTTTAAAGACATATTTAATAAAAAACAGTGCCAAAATAAAATATTCGCATTTATACATAAATGTAAATGTGCCCTCTCACACTCACACTTTCACATCTTCACTCCACTCACAGAGAGGACAAATAATACTATTTCCTTAGCTTCGATTTGTAGTGGTATTTGTATAGTGATCTGATATTAGTGTTTATTTTTTATTTTTTAAAACTGGTGTAAAACTTTTGTTATAATAAATGGTATAGGTATAGTTAGGTGATGTAATCAGGGAAGAGCGCTGATGTCTGGGATACAGATTTCTTACCTAGTAAAGTCACAGATGCAAGTGCCTGGACTAGATAAGAAATCTATTTAAATGTATCATGTACCCACAGAAATATTTGTAAAACCATGTACTATGCAAAAACACTGTTTATTGAATAAATTATTATTATTATTTGATACGTTCACGTCTTTTATCTCGGAAGACGTTGACCCACTGTCAACCTCTTTTATTTTAGTCCCATTTAGGTAATAAGGGAAAAGCCTATTACCGTGAACACGGCAAAAATGTTTCTAAATAAATACACAATATATATATATAGTTTTACACATATCCTTCCTCTATATTATATACTAGCTGACCCGCGCAACATCGTCTGCGTCTCTCAATAGTGATAAAATTTCTCCGTTTTTGAAACATTCATCATTGGTGCTCCGCTCCTATTGCTCTTAGCGTGATGATATATAGCCTATAGCCTTCCTCGATAAATGGGCTATTTAACACTGAAAGAATTTTTCAAATCGGACCAGTAGTTCCAGAGATTCAGATCCAGCTTTATAATATTAGTATAGATACTGTCCACAGTTTTTTACCCTAGTGTTCTCTTCTTCCATTATTCTTTTTATATTCTACCACAAACAACATCGTCTTTGTACAAATTTATTTAACTACGGCACTGGAGCTCACAGATTCTCACGTAGTGTGTGCGCTGCTCCCACAATTGAATCACACGACTCCAACATTATATGACAAATTGTATTCCTTAACACGAAGTTCACCTTTGAATGTCTTTATTTTTATTATAATCACGACAGCACGTGGCCGAAGGGGTATGCGGGTTTAGTTGAATATATGATATCTGAGAATGTTAAAAAGCTTGATAATATTTTACACGAGACGAGAATCAAACAAATGGCATAGCGATCGCAAAAATGTATACCTAACCTAAGCGAGTAACGGAACATGATCAGCATTAATAGGGTTTATCTGGTCTTTTATGGTCGGTCGTCTGCCTGTCGCCAAACCTTATTTCATCAGTCATCAACTGCCTTTACTAGTCCACTGCTGGGCATAGGCCTCTCCTTAGAAATGAGGTTTTGGCCTACTATACCACGCTGGCTACACGGGTTGGTATAGGGTTTATGTCAAGTTTCCTTCTCTTTGCAGTGCTGTTGTACTGGGTAGTTTGCTCCTTTAGTCGGCTCTTACGACACCGAGATAAATAGGGGTGGTGACACTCTGTTTTCTTAATCCGTCACCACAAGGATACCTTAAAAGGAAATTTTTAATGAGGTAATATTGCGGATAGAGCGAGAGAGCTGGCTATAAGCGACTACTGGCACAAATACGTAAAATTAAATCTCAAATGTATCTTATAAGTACCATACTGTACCTTAATACTTTCTTTAAGACGGGGTTTTCATAAAAAAACACACGTACTTACATTAAGTACAGCACATCTTCATTCTACTCATCTGCACTGTGCCAGCATATGTGTACGTGAGAATATTGTGATGTAAACCTGAGCACTTGGCATGTTTATTAAAAGAAAAAACCGATAAGACTTTCAAACCTTCAAGAAAAGAGCGTACTCCTTCCTAAAAGGTCGGCAACGCATTTGTGACTTCTGGGTTGCAGTCGTTTATGGGCGGCGATGGTCACTTTCCATCAGGTAACCCGTCTGTCTGCCAACTCTAACATAAAAAAAAGAATGTTCACTGGGACAGTGTACAGGTGGGACTCTGTACAGATGAGACCCAGATTGGAAGCGCAGTTTAGAGACAGGTTTCAACCACAAGGAGTAGAAAAGTTTGTTGTGTGTTAAAAAAAAATTGTAAACACTTACGTGAGACACAGAAGATGAACATACTTTGTAGGAACATTTTCATACTTCTTTTGAAGTTCGCTTTTTCCTTGTTTGATTTTTGTTTTAGTTTCGATAAAGTAAATTATCTGTAAACAAAAAAAAACGTACGTTTTTCAATAACACCATTAAACATAAATTGATAACTTAAACCCCTCCAGTTAAACTAAATGCTTCAAAATTCCATAATCTTGATCGTAATCTTTTTAATATTTAACGCCATATAACTATAATAAACCAATACGATACGAATAAAAAGCATATAATATTAAACCTTTTATTGCCAACGCAATTCAGAAGAATTCAAAGGAATTCAGGCCATAGCTGTAAACTGTGTCGCTGATTTAAAATAGCGAGAATAGTTCTTTGTTCTCTACCAGTACATAAGGCTCTTAATCCTGTTGCAATGGGGTATAATTAATAACTGATTTATGGTCAACCCGCTTTCAGAGCTGAAACTACTCGATATATTAATATCGTGCGTCCCCAGTAGCCTTTACTCAAACATGAAACTTTAAACGTTGAGAGGTTTATCGGGCTAAATCTGTGGACCAACGCGGGCTAATATACAAAACTAGCAAATACAGTCCTAGATTGTAGATATGGATATAATAAATATATAATATGATTATATGGGTATGTAACTAAAATATGTTGTATGCTTTTAGAAGTATCTAAGTATGTTTATCAACTGTCGGGTTAGGAAAGTACGGATTCTGCCTATTTTAGGATCAGTTGGCCTTATTTTAGGTGTATTAAGCTATTATAATATTACTAAGGTTCAGGAATGAGTAAAAGTTTAAGTAAAATTAAAAAAGAAACGCATTTTGATGAATTTAAGTATTAGTGGAACTGGGGACAGTTGTTGTAGTGTAATTAAAATTACCACAAACTATGTTAATGAAGCATTCCTGTGAAAGTGCGACAGAAGGGCCCGCAGTTGTGAACTGAACTATTTCTTTCATTTAGCCGTTTTCGCCGTCGTTGTCATTAGAAATAATTACGTTTGGAGGGTTAAATCCAATGCTAATCGAGTCAAATTCACGAGTTAACCCGTAAATATTTACGAGCCCTTAATTCTTTGAAATTTTCCCTTTTTTAACGTAATCCGAGAACGGTTCTGCATAATTATAAAGAATATTAAATTAAGACAGTCTGTGCCGCTATCATCGCATCGGCCGCCTTCCAAACATGGTGGCCGTGGCTTACCAATCTCCGTATAATAATAGAATAAAGTCCTCTGTACATTATAAAATTAATATCTATAAAAAACAGAATCATATCACAGCCGCACAGAAAACCGGTATTAAAGAATTCTTTCTTTGCGTTCCTTCGTGTGAGTGGAGACACGGAAGGCTAAAGCCCTCCCCTCCCTAATTTTAGTACACAAATGGTATCAAAATTGAAGATAAAAGTAATTCTCTAAATGAATTTGCAGCCTAAATAAAGAATCACAAAACATTATTATGTATTAGTTTTCAAAGTATCTTAGTATGACCTTTTTTGTGCGTGAAAACCCCCTCAAACTGACACCCACTGGAATAAGCAGTGGGTCGGTGTGTCGGAATTTAACCTACTCAAATTTCACAGTGTGCCACAATGCGAAATAAGAGGTATTTGGAAACAGCTTTTAAAAAAGCAATTGGACCACTCCTAGTGACCTAACTATGATCTTAACCTGACTTAAATTTTATATACTATTAAAAATACCTGTATTTAAAACCACTTGAATAAATTATCTTGACAAAAACACAAGCTACTCACTGCGACAACAACAGCACTAGTTACAGTTAACACGCGACTGATCATCTACCGAAACTTTTGTACGTAATGTACACACATATTGTTTACTTTATTTAATACTTAAATTACAATAGAAATTACACAATATGGGTACATCATTACGACTACAACCTCCTTTCTAAGGAGACGCCTATGTCTAGCAGTGGCTGTTGATGATGATTACGATTACATTACAATTACATTATTCTGCCTTTCTGTCTTTATACGAAACAAATTTCAACTTTCAACGGTTCAATTTTTTTTTTTCTGTTCGTATAAAAATGTCCACCTTGTAATTACCGAGGTCTACACATCTTAAAAGAAATTAATTAGATTAAATTGGGACTGTTTCTCGTTGTTCTTTTCTATATGTCAATATATATAGTTATACTATTTACAAAAAGTGACCAGTAACCAGTTTTTAACTTTTGCTAATAAAATGACTTGAAAATCATTAACAAATCAAGTAATTTCTTCTATGTCCTCCGTAATTTGTTCCACCACCACCCACGGGATGTATTAGGGTGGTGACACTTCGTGTTCTTAATCCGTCACCAAACGGAACCATGGTTACTTAAACAAACCCGAGAGAGGACAGAAACTGCAAAGGTTTTTGGCGTTGCTTGTGTTAAAGTTGGTGAGTCCGGTTGGTGACGGATTAAGAATACAAATTGTCACCACCCCAATTCATCCCGTGGGTGTCGTAAGAGCCGACTAAGGGAGCAAACTAAGCAGAACAACAGCACTGCAAAGAGAAGGAAGACTTGAAACATACCCTATACCAACCCGTCTGGCCAGCGTGGTATAGTAGGCCAAAACCTCCTTTCTAAGGAGAGGCCTATGTCCAGCAGTGGACTAGTATAGGCTGTTGATGATGAGGTGTTAAAGTTGATATAAAATTAACAATAAAATACAAACTAAACGTAGTTTGTTCTATATTATAGACTAAATTTTAATATATATCATCATCATCATTAGTTGGTTTGAAGGAAAACTTGACACAAATCAATAAAAAATATAGTATTCAGTAGACACATCTGATAAATCAAAATCTACAAGTAAAACTACTGTAAATCAGATAACTTAATACACTTACCGTACCACCCATACTAATTAGGTACCAATTCGTCGCAGATAACTATAAAGTAGGTTACATTAATGAAGACAACAGCCAGGTCTAAACAATACTATGATATTGGCATACTTACATGTCATTAGCGCGAAAAACACTTGTGATAATATTTGATTATAACACAAAAATGGTTACTAAGACATAAATTAGTATCTTCTAATCTTTCTATCGAAGAAACTTCGCTGTTTAACTGGACGGTATATTTATGATGAATCACGGTAACGGGCTGTCTTCTCGTGACCACGATCGGTGTTCATCCATCTAACCTTGACTTAATAAGCAAATATTGTAGTCTATAATTTTTTGTCCGTGTAGTGACGGATTAAGAATACGGAATGTCACTACCCCAATTCATCCCGTGGGTGTCGTATGAGCCGAATAAGGGCGCAAAACAACGCAGGACATCAGCACTGCAAAAAGACGGAAAACTTGACACAAACCCTATACCAACCCGCCTGGCCAGCTTGGTATAGTAGGCCAAAACCTTCTTTCTAAGGAGAGGCCTATGTCCATCAGTGGACTATTAAAGGCTATTGACGTGATGAATTTTTTTATTAACATTTGACGTGTCTGTCTGTCTATTGGTCATTGTTCCTGACTGCTAAACCAGAGGTCGTGGGTTCGATTTCCACCTGGGACAAATAATTGTGTGTGACTCAAGTGTAATGTAACTATATTATATGTGTACTCTTAACCATAGTACAGGCTGTATGAGATGTGTAAGGTTATTATTATTATCAGCATGACCTAAATATCCCGACTTACATATTATCAAAGTTTAATAAGATATATTATCGGGTAAATTCGTTAAATATTAATGGAGTTAGTGTTCGTATAATATTGAGAAAGGCAGATTACTCTTAAATATATATATCATAGAAGGATTAAAAGTTATTCTTTTATAAACTGACAGTACAAATATTCTAGGGTCCTCCAATCTATACATATTTTCTTTTTTGCCCTTCCTGAGTGACTGATTCATCACCGCTGGGGCTACAAACCTAAAATTTTGGCAACCGATGTTTTTTTATTTTGTAAGCACCCATTAATAAGGATTTTTGGAAATCTCACTTCTAGGGGGTAAAATAAGTAATTAATTTTGTATGAAAAATGGTCATTTTCAAATTTACAAACACGAGTTGAGAATTTATCACGCATTCACCTAGTCATTAACAAAATTAAAGATAGTCTTTATGGAAAGAGCTTTAAGAGTCAATAACTGAACAGGTCAATAAATAACGCCAGTGATCTAAGTTCTAGAGAGTTACTGAACTGAGCTAATGTCGAAGTATGCCAATGTCTTCCAGTGCCGAGTTGAAGCGATTACGCGGAACCCTCAAACTATTTCCAAGTACCGACATTCAACTATCGATGGCAGTATGAGCCGGATACACGTCAAGTGTTACAACTTGTTGTATCTAATTATTATTACATTGTTTGTAACACTAACTTCCTTGCTGATAGACGTGTCGGTAGAAACTTCAATCATGTAAGATACACACAACAGCTATAAGTAAGATATCTTTGCCTGAGAAGCCTCCGTTGAGCTCACTTACTAGGTGACATGTAAAAAAATTTTTTCTGTGAAGCCGTGGTATCGCCCCGGTCGAGCCGGCACATACGTGAAAAAGCAAGACTCTTTCCTATGAACCTTAACTAGTTTAAAGATTATTTTATTACATTAACTGAATACCTATATATAATTAACTACTTGAACGATAATTTAAAATTAAAATAGAAGTCAATAAGATAGACGGTCTGTGGAACGTAATTTTAATGCGCACTGCTTTTTTTAGATTTCTTTCTTTCTGAATATTCAGTACAAGGACCTTACAGACTGATTTTAATACAGTATTTATTATATATATTACATATACACTATATTACAGGTCCCAATGAGAAACTTTTACGTCACTTTAAGAGTAGCCTTTTACAATTTGTGTAAGTACACACACTTGTTCAATCCACCATAAAACATAGCGTATTATCCGATGTTAACAGAATACAACATAAAAACTGACACAGTCAATTGACTAGACATCATCAGATGCCATGTAACGACTACAAATTCTAGCAGAACATATGCTCTTTAGCAGGAGTTGTAATTCTGTTACGGTACTTTCTGGTATTGCCTTGAAAACGTCCACAGACTTACCAACCTATAGTATAGTCATACCTTTTTTTTTTGTTTTTTTCGGAAATCCCCTCGGATACCACCAATCGGTGGCATGTCGGATTCGAACCGACTAAAACCGCACGCCGTCTCGGGTACTAATAGCCGGGGAACAAGGTATACCACCACCATATACACTAATAGGAAGTCCTTGGTGCCCCGACATACCTCGGGCCATCTACAGACGAGTAGACGACCCCCCCCCCCCCCCGTGTGGGAACCCCATGTTCCCTTTGCTCCCTGGAAGCGAGCGCGCTGCGCAACGCGCTCGCCGCCACCCCGGCCTGCTTCTGCTAGGGAATATACGCATACCTAGAATAATAAAGTACAGTTTGATTAGGAATTTAAAGTCATAACCGCATTTTATTAAATTATTGATAACAAGCAAGCTAAATTGAAATTGTTTTGAAAGTTTCTAAAGTTTCTTAGCCGAAATGCTTAAGGTACAAGTTTCAGAAGTACTGCAAAACCGCAAAACTGCAGCCTCAAAGTGCCGAGATCTCAATAGTCAGCTGCTAAACAAACAAAGATGCTAAACTGCTCTGTCTTTGCTTTTTCATAAAAAGATAATATTGCCGTATACAGTTAACTCTTCAGTTCTCTTGTTTTCAAGTCCATTGTTTTTTGAGCAAACGAAAAGAAGAGGCACCTGATAGGAAGTGCCTACCGATCATAGAAACCTGCAATTCTAGAGACATAAATGAGTCTTCGGTGGCCCCCCTCCTTCAATGAAGCGAATTTCTTAACTAGGATTTCTGCAAGGCGTGGTACAATTCTGGTCGAACCGGCCCATGTGTCCTGAAGCAACGCTCTCTAGCTAAAATGACATTGTTCTCAACTTTTATAAGGTTCCGTATCTCAAAATGAAAACACGGGACCCTTATAGGATCACTTTGTTGACCGGCTGTCTGTCAAGACCCTCTATCTCAGGAACGCGTGGAGGTATCGACTTGTAATTAAAACCACATACACATATCTATAGTCATTTGAAGCTGTAAAAAATCCAAATTTAGACACTTTCAAGGAAATTCAAAATTTATAGGGTACTTCCCGTTCGGGCACGCCATCATCGCGGCGGTAAGATCCGTTATGAAGGATTGGCTCGAGAGGCGTCACGGGACCCTCTCATACCGATTGACGCAGGTGATCACTGGGAAGGGATATTTCGGGGATCACCTGTGTCTGATCCGCAAGGAGCCAACGCCTGAGTGCCACCACTGCGATGGCCAGACCGTGGACACGGCTCTCCACACGCTGGCAGAGTGCCCGGCGTGGGTTGAGCAGAGGCGAGACCTCGTGGCGGCCATCGGAGTGGGAGTTCTCTCGCTCGATAGCCTGATTGCGGCTATCGTTCGTGCGGAGCGAGAGTGCGTGGAACTCTGCCGTATCCTTCTGCGAGCAAGTTATGCTCGCCAAGGAGACGGCGGAGCGGGACCGGGAGAGGCTTAGGACTCTCCCGGCCCGCCAGGCCCGGGAACGGGCCAGGTCCCGCAGGCGCCTCAGGCGCCGGAGGTCGCAGAACGACCTCCGTCCGCCATAAGCGCAGGCCTGGGGGTGACAGGTGAGGCCATCTGTCACCCTAGCAGAAGCAGGCGGGGGTGGCGGCGAGCGCGTTGCGAAGCGCGCTCGCTTTCAGGGAGCACAGGGAACATGGGGTTCCCACACGGGGGGGGGGGGGTCGTCTACTCGTCTGTATATGACCCGAGGTATGTCGGGGCACCAGGGACTTCCTTTCTAGGGTATACCTGGTTCCCCGGCTATTAGTGCCCGAGACGGCGTGCGGTTTTAGTCGGTTCGAGTCGGACATGCCACCGACAGGGGATTTCCGCACGGAAAAAAAAAAAAAAAGGGTATTTCCCGTTGACCTAAATCTATGAAATTTGGCAAGTAATATCGTCTATACTACAAGTACAGGTAAAAATCTGAAAACTATACATTTGTAATTAAATAATAAAAAATTTCATCACTTCATTTAGTACGTCATCGATTATCGAGATACAATTTTACTTATAAAACACAATAATATAAGCAATTTAGAGGTTTTAGAAACTGTATTTCGGGAGAAGCTCGGAAAAAACTACGAGACTCGACTCCTGATCTATTTATAATAGTTCAACTCGCACTTGTACGGACTTTTGAAAGCGTGACAGCTTCGTCCGCATCTCCCAAAAGAAATACATTTTCCCCATTCTGCAACATTTTTTATTGATACTCGCCTCCTATTGGTAGTAACGTGATGTTATATAGCCAATAGCTTCTTCGATAAATCAGATATCCAACACTAAAAGAATGTTACAATTCAAAACAGTAGTTCCTAAGATCAGCGCGTTTAACCACACAAAGTCTTCAGCATTATAACATTAGTAAAGATAGGTTATAACTAGAGAGGCAGAAGAAAAATCACTCTATTCTTCCAATTATATCAATTGCAACTTTGTCAATAGGCAAGTTGTGTATTAAAAGCTGACAGACGTTAATATAGCCATCAACCATGTTTATAATGAATGCTCTATTAAACCCTCGTCAGTGGACATACTGCAGCTAACTACGCAACTCGTAACCTTTTAAAATAAGCTGTTTTTAATTAGTTTATGCTGTTGGCAACAAAACTTATATAAAACTCTTCTTGCAGCTACTTCAAATTTTGTTTTGTTTTATACTATCTACTTGATATTATGCAAATGTGAGTGGGCAATTTAGCAACGTTAAATATCAATGAAAAACCTTATTAATGTTTGACTTAACGAGCAAATTAATAAAACTTATAAACGGTTTAGATGTTCAAGGGACTTCAAACGATATTGTGTATAATGAAAGCGATGCATAATGGCCGAGCTTTAGGGCAATTTAATTATACTTTTACGATCTTCGGATGTCCTGCTAAGAAACAGTAAATATCTAATATTTCAACAACATATTTTGCATGTTTTTACCTTATTTTTGTCTCGGGGTTTGCTAAGGAGGAAAGCAGATTTATTATATTTCCAACACCTCAAATTTACTTCTGTTTAATTTCGTTGCAATTTCAAAAACAAAATGACTTTTTCAAGGTATGTATGTGCTAATTATTAGTCTGGCCAGCGTGGTATAGTAGGCCAAACTTCCTGCCTAGGAGAGGCCTATGTCCAGCCAGTGGACTACTAAAGGCTGTTGATGAATTATTAGTCGCGTTAATTCCCATAAAAATAAATATATAATAGTTTTTTTTTGTTTTTGTGCATCTGATTAGTCGTATTTTAATCCTACAAAAGATTTGTTATCTTACTGTACTTAATTTTTTAATTTTACTTAAAACGCGAAAGAAAAACGATAAAAATATTAAATTAACAAATACATCATCAACAGCCTTTAACAGTCCACAGCTGGACATAGGCCTCTCCTTAGAAAGGAGGTTTTGGCCTACTATACCACGCTGGCCAGACGGGTTGGTGTCAAGTTTTCCTTCTCTTTGCAGTGCTGTTGTCCCTTAGGCTCTTACGACACCCACGGAATAAATGGGGGTGGTGACAATCCGTATTCTTAATCCGTCACCATAAGAACAATAAATCCATAGTTTTAATGAAATACTGTATCAAGAAGTGTCATTCATAATGACAGGTCGCTTTACGCATTGACAGAGGGCCTCCATCGCTACTGAAATGTGAAACACTATTACACAATATGCACCCAATGTAATACTTTTATCAAATAGCTATAACAAATACTATACCCACATACACAAGTCACACGAATATACACATATATTAGTATGATATCGATATGACCTTATAACTTAGAATTGGTTTAACCCTCGCATTTTGTTCGAAAGTGAAATTAAGTGTTTGTAAGTTAAGGAAGTCTTTGCAAAATGGCAATTTAATGATAATACTCAGCAGTTACTAAGTTGTTATTCTTTTATGGTATAAGGGGGCAAACGAGCAGATGGGTTACCTGATAGTAAGCAACTACCGCCGCCCATGGACACTTGTAACTCAAAAGTCACAAGTGCGTTTGCCGCCCTTGGAGTCCAACCCGCTCAAGTCAGCGGGAGGGGGAATTTTGGCTCCGGTAACCTCACTCACTCAGTGAAAGGTAACGAAAGAATTGCTTAACACCGGTTTTCTGTGAGGCCGTGGTATCACTCCGGTCGAGCCGGCCCATTCGTGCCGAAGCATGGCTCTCCCACGGTGTTCGAATAAATCAAACTTAGACAAGTTTCCGATGCAGTGTTTTCACTTTGAAATTTAAAAAAATCTCCATTTTAAGTTTGAAACGGACAAAAGGGTTGTGTGTAAGGTTCTACCTACGCGACTTTATAAAATCAATCAACTTACTAATAATACCCGTGTCATAATAAATAAAGCGTCAGCACCCCTATTCATCCCGTGGGCGTCGTAAGAGCCGACTAAGGGAGCAAACTACGCAGAACAACAGCACTGCAAAGAGAAGGAAAACTTGAAACAAACCCTATGCTAACCCGTCTGGCCAGCGTGGTATAGTAGGCCAAAACCTCTTTTCCAAGGAGAGCCCTATGTCCAACAGTGGACTGTTAAAGACTGTTGATGAATGATGATGAAGTTTTCACTACAAGTATGTCAGTGTTTAATAGTAATAAGCTAATTATAGAAAAAAAACCCAAACGACTGCGTAAAACTGTGTAAGTTCTTAAGTTTTACAAACGATGATTTTAGTTTTTATCATTTCTTATATGCCCAGTGTTAAACCTCCTTTCTAAGGAGAGGCTTATGTCCAGCAGTGGACTAGTATAGGCTGTTGATGATGATATGCCCAGTGTCACTTTTACAATTAATACAAATCTAATATCACAATCCAAGCCAAAATACATCAAACTGTTAACACTGCAGAGCGTGGCAAAAAATATACATACACTAAATATATCTGCAGTCTGATCTCAAACTAGGCAGAGCCTGTACTATGGTAACCAGACTGCTGATAAACATACTTATATATCTCTAAATACATACACATTATAGATAAATTACACCCACACACAGAACAAATGACGACCTCCGGGTTCGCAGTCGGGGTTACTAACCACTAGACCGATAGGCCCGTCAAAAATAATAAATAGTAATATAAATGATAGTTTAGTTAATAAAACTAAGAAACGCGCCTATACTGATCAGCCGGCTTTGAATTATTTGATCTCGTAATTCATTTAGAACAAATAGTTACGCTTTGAATTTTATTAGACTGACAATTATTCACCGAACGAAACGTATCGTTATCTCTTCGGAAACTTTGAAGCGAGATGAACCGCGTTTGAATAGGTTCATATTTCTTATTTCTGTGTATATACATGTAAAACAAATACACCGCCTTTTACTCTATATGTTTGTGTCGCTATATAATTTCTTGTAAACATTTATTGAAACTGTACATTTTATTAACGTGGGTTTCGCGACCAATTTTGTGAATTCAAATATTTTCTTACTCTATATTTTTTTAGTACATACAATACGAGAAATAAATGGTGCTTTTATTTCCTTTTTTCTTTAAAGACAACTCACGTATTAGGAATATATCTACATATATACTTCACAAATATATACTTTACAAACATCATATATACTTTACAAACATACATGAAACGGAAACAAAGAACACCCAGCTCATAACAATAATTTGTTGATCACACAAAGTATCGTCCCTACAACACTCAGTGTAAACCACTACGCTCTCCGTGAAGTTTTATATACATAACTATTGTTTAATTATGAGTATGAGACGCCTTACAGATGGCTCATTGATTCCGAACTAGGCCTATGCCTTTTTTTTTTTTTCGTGCGGAAATCCCCTCGGATACCACCTGTCGGTGGCATGTCGGACCCGAACCGACTAAAACCGCACGCCTTCGCCGGGTACTAATTGCCGGGGAACCAGGTATAACCCTAGAAAGGAAGGCCCTGGTGGCCCGACATACCTCGGGTCATCTACAGACGAGTAGACGACCCCCGCCCCGTGTGGGAACCCCATGTTCCCTGTGCTCCCTGGAAGCGAGCGCGCTTCGCAACGCGCTCGCCGCCACCCCGGCCTGCTTCTGCTAGGGTGACAGATGGCCTCACCTGTCACCCCCAGGCCTGCGCTTATGGAGGACGGGGGGTCGTTCTGCGACCTCCGGCGCCTGAGTCGCCTGCGCTGCCTGGCCCGTGCCCGGGCCTGGCGGGCCGGGAGAGTTCTAAACCTCTCCCGGTCCCGCTCCGCCGTCTCCTTCGCGAGCATAACTTGCTCGCAGAAGGAGACGGCAGAGTTCCACGCACTCTCGCTCCGCACGATAGCCGCAATCAGGCTATCGAGCGAGAGAACTCCCACTCCGATGGCCGCCACGAGGTCTCGCCTCTGCTCAACCCACGCCGGGCACTCTGCCAGCGTGTGGAGAGCCGTGTCCACGGTCTGGCCATCGCAGTGGTGGCACTCAGGCGTTGGCTCCTTGCGGATCAGACACAGGTGATCTCCGAAACATCCCTTCCCAGTGATCACCTGCGTCAATCGGTATGAGAGGGTCCCGTGACGCCTCTCGAGCCAATCCTCCATAACGGGTCTTACCGCCGCAATGACGGCGTGCCCAGCGCTCGGTTGCCCGAGTCGTTCCCTCCACTCCCCTATGATGACCTGGCGGAGTTGGGATTTCCGGTCATCGATTTCTCGAATCTCGGGGCATCGACCCAACTCCTGCGCCTCCTTGCGCCACTGATACAGTGCCGCAAGGGCTCTCGCCTCCAGGTCCCACGGTGGAGTTCCGGCCAGGAGACTCGCTGCCTCAAAGGAGATCGTGCGGTACCCCCTTATGATCCTGATGGCCAGCATTCGCTGCGGTCGTCGCAGTATCGCGACGTTGCTGGCCTTCAGGGCCCCCGCCCATACCGGGCACCCGTAAAGGGCCATGGACCGCACAACCCCCGAGTAGAGTCTCCTGCAGGAGTCATCGGGTCCCTTCATGTTGGGCAGCAGCCGCGCCAACGCACGCGCTGCCCCAACCAACTTGGGGACCAGACCTCGGAAATGATATCCGAAGTCCCATCGGCCATCGAGTACGAGCCCCAGATACCTGATCGAGGGCTCGATGCCGATGCGAATGCCTCCTACCGTGAGGCTAGATCCCTCAGGCGGCTTCCTCCGAAGCCCGTGGAAGAACAGGGCCTCGGACTTGTGCAGAGCCACCTCGAGACCCAGCCGCCGGATACGCTCAACGACTTGGGCAACCCCGGCCGTGGCCCTCAGGGTTGCCTCGTGGTGCGTCTTGCCGCGCGCCGTCACGAGTGTGTCGTCCGCGTAGCACACGACGGCGACACCATCCAAGAAGGCACCACGAAGCACCCAGTCGTAGCCGATGTTCCACAAGAGTGGCCCTAACACCGACCCCTGCGGAACACCGCACGACATTTCACGCCTACCGAGACCGGTCCTACTTGGGTAGACGACGGCTCTTTCCGACAAATATGCCCCGACTATGCGGCGGAGGTAGAGAGGCACTTCGTGATACACGAGCGCCTCCCTGATGCAGCTCCAGGGCATAGTGTTGAACGCGTTGGCGATGTCCAAGGACACCGCCAACACCACTTCACCCCGGGAGACTGCTTCCTCCGCCAGAGCCTTCACGCGCATGATCGCATCCACGGTGGAGCGCCCCTGACGGAAACCGTACTGGTTGTCCGCCAGATCCGGCCCAACCATCACGAGATGCTTGACGAGGCGCCTTGCAATCACTCTTTCAAAGAGCTTGCACACCTCGTCAAGCAACACTATGGGCCGGTAGGCGGACGGTGAGTCCGCCGGGCGCCCCTCCTTTCGGATGAGGACCAGTTTCCCCGTCCTCCACAATTTCGGAAACTGGCCCCGCTCGAGGCATGCGCTGAAGAACCCTCGCAGTCGGGGCTCGAGAGCCTCGTCGACTAAGGCCAGGACCCACGCTCGGCCAGGAATGCCATCGGGTCCCGGGGCGGTGTTTTTGGCTTTAAGCCGTAACACCGCCACCCTTAGTTCCACCCCAGTGACCTCAGGCACGTCGTCGTCATCCACGTTAGGCGCCTCAAGCGCCGGAGGCGGAGCCATCTGTGGCGGAGTATGCTCCACCACTCGCGTTGGAAACAGCGAGCCAACGACCCTCTCAAGCAGCTCTGGCTGAAGACACCGTGTGAGCGGCGGGGCCCATGGGCGCATCTTGCCCCTAACCATACGGTAGGGGCGTCCCCACGGATCCCGCTCCAGTGTCTCCAGCATCTCGCGGCGGGCCTCGCTCTTGGCCCGCTTTATCGCTGCCTGAAGGGTCCTCTTGGCAACCCTGTAACCCGCTAACAGCTCCGCCTCTCTCGCTGCCGCATCTTCGGGGCGGCGACGCCTCCTGCGGAACCTGGACCACTGACGGCGCGCGGTCACGCAGGCTTGACGCAGCCGTGCGATCTCCGGCGACCACCAGTAGACCTGGCGCCTTGCAGTATTGGGCTGAGCCCTAGGCATCGCCGCATCGCAGACGCGGGTCATGGCCTCCCGGAACCACTGTGCTTCAGCATCGACGTCGACAGGCCTGTCCGTACTATAGTAACCTGACTGCTGATAAACAAAATTTTACTTATAAATTACTAAATACATACATATTACAGATAAATTACACAACAACACACCGAACAAACGATCATGTTCGTTTACAAATATTTGTCCTGAGTGGGAATCGAACCTATTACGGTTACGTATTTGTACTCGTTACCATTTTTAAATTTCAAGCTCGTTAGTTGCTAAAATTTCAAGAGTAAATGCTAATATTTTAAGTTTCACGTTCCATGAGAACAGGAGGCGAACAAGCAGAGTCATATGGTGTTAAGTGTCTACCGCTGCCCATGGATACATATGGATGGATACCTACAGCTCAAAACTCACAAGTGTGTTGACGTCCTATGAGTTCTCCCGAACGAAATTAGGAGAAGGACTTGGGACTCCGATAACCTCACTCATCAACAGCCTTTAACAGTTCACTGTTGGACATGGACCTGTCCTTGGAAAGGAGGTTTTGGCCTACTATACCACGCTGGCCAAACGGGTCGATATAGGGTTTGTTTCAAGTTTTTCTTCTCTTTTCAATGCTGTTGTCCTGCGCAGTTTGCTCTCTTAGTCGGCTCTCACAACACCCACGGGATGACACTCACTCATTAAAAAAAACTAGAAAAATAATAATAATAATAAATTTATTTACAAAACAATTATACATAGAAATTTACAGTACATGTTAGTGACAGGACAATTTTAGTCGTCGGTAAGGTCGAAATATCCATGTTTAATTAGTGAAAAACCCTGCCTTTTGAACTAGGTGACCACACCACCACCACCACTCCAACAGCCCTTAATAGTCCACTGCTGGACATAGGCCTCTCTTTAGAAAAGAGGTTTTGGTCTACTATACCACGCTGACCAGACGGCTTAGTATAGGGTTTGTTTCAAGGTTTCCTTCTCTTTGCAGTGCTGTTGTCCTGCGGAGTTTTCTCCCTTAGTCGTCTCTTACGACACCCACGGGATGTATAGGGGTGGTGACACTCCGTATTCTTAATCCGTCACCACACGGACGAGGTGACACCTGTATCTTAAAAGACAGTGTTCGGCCATACATTTTAAAACTTTTCTAATGCAGAGCAGTTTTGAATGCTTTGTGTATTATACATAAGATTAAGCTGTTATGCATGATATATGGTACTATGAAATGAATGAAAGTGTGTGTGTATGTTTGCTTGCGCGCGCGTGTGTGTTTGTGTATGCATGAGTGTGTGCGTGCTTGTGTGCGTGTGTGGTTAACCCATAACCCAGGTTTTGTGTGAGTTCGTGGTATAACTCTCGGTCGAGAGGTATTTGTCCCGAAGCGTAGCTCTCCCAAGGTCAAAAACATGTATTTATAATCAAATTAATAGTACTATCCTATTAATTTGATTAAATTAAGCTTGAAAAATTATTAATTTCTAACCAGTTTGTGTTATTTGTTACAGGTAAGCGCAATATCATCACATTACATAATAAATTCACGACGAGCTCGGTAAGACATGATCTTATAAGTAACTTAGTGCGTTAAGTCACTAATCGCTCCTCTTGGGAATCGATTATCGGACCATTTAATCATTATATTCTAGTCGATTATCGCTATGGATTTCGCCGCCGTATCTACCTCAATAGGGCTGCCTAATTTAGTAAAAAGATACAAAATATTTTTTAAATATTAAAGATATAACCAACATACAAGAACTACAAGTCACGGTAGCGTAATGAGTAGGCCGTGGTGTTTGTGTTCAAGTGGTAATGAGTTCGAACCATATACCGTGCACCACCGATGTTAACCTATTTCTAACACGATTATTTAGCTTAGCTGGAGGGGTTCACAAGAAATAAAAAAAAAATGTAATAAGTGACTTTTATAAAACAGTAATAAAACTACACAAATTTTACACGCGGCAGTCTGATCCCAAACTAAGCAGAGTTAGTACTATGGTAACCAGACTGCTGATACACATACTTGAATGTTTTTAAATACATACAAAATATATTATAGTCAAATTACTTCCAACCAGAACAAATGCTTGTGCTCATCACACAATTATTTGTCCTGGTAGGAAATCAAACCAAATAAAGAAAATAAATCAATTGTTTATAAATTCAATTCTTTACTTTATTTATCAAATTAAAGATAGTGGTTAGAAATAAAACTTAATGAGACACAACAGCATCGATAACACCGCCTACATGGCTTTCCGTCACAGTCATCAAACACAATCGAACAAATGTATCAAGTACAAAAGCGATTTACCCGGGAGCCACACACTGGTCCCTCGACACCGATCTGTCGCAGGTCAGATCCGTGACACCCCTACGCTGGGGTCGGCTTACGCGATATAAATTGTTTACTTAAGCCGATTGTCGCGATAGCACTTATGGCTCGAATCAATACACTTTGTAATACACGAGAATCGAATCTGTACTCTTCCGTGGATTAGATGTAATCTGTTGGTTTCTCAAAATTAATGCAATCTTTTTAGAATGAAAAATGGAGATATTTAAATTGAGTCAGATGATTTTAAGGTTAAAAATACGGGCTTTAAAACAAAAGCACAAAACTCACACGTTGTCACTATTCAGAAGAACACTGAAACATATTCTCAAGGATGTTTCTCCAGCTGACAACTCTATCAATAAGCATATTGTCTATGGCAAGGTGGAAGCAACATCACTATGATTCGAACTTTTTCCCGCGGTTTCGATAGCAGTAATGTCAATTTTGCAACTAAATTTTTGCCATATAAATACTCGTAGTAGCCCATACGCTATTTAAAAAAAAAAAAAATTGAGGAACAAACAGTCATTTAGAAGTTACGATTAAACATATTTGTATGTATTTATGGACCTAATAGTGCCCTAAATAAATACATCTATCTGCAACATCAGTCTGCGTCAAACACTATATTATTAACTGTCGCAATTAAGTAATAAAATACTCATCCAATTGTTTGCATTTCTAATAGTAGTAAAATTCTTTAAAAAAAACTCAAATCGTTCGGGCTAGGCAGAGACAATAGAACGCCATTTTCCACGATCCTCTTCCAATTTCATCAGGCCTTTTATACACGATCACCAATTACCGGAGCTTTTAACTATGGCCTATAGGCTTTCAGTATACTGCTGATCTAGTCAGCATATACTTTCAGCGCCGGCACGCAGCGGCTGCTTCACTCCCAGGGTCCTTATAATTTACTAGCTGACCCGCGCAACTTCGTCTGCATCTCTCAATAGTAATAAATTTTCTCCGTTTTTGAAACATTCTTTATTGGTGCTCCGCTCCTATTGGTCTTAGCGTGATGATATATAGCCTATAGCCTTCCTCGATAAATGGGCTATCTAACACTGAAAGAATTTTTCAAATCGGACCAGTAGTTCCTGAGATTAGCGCGTTCAAACAAACAAACAAACAAACAAACAAACTCTTCAGCTTTATAATATTAGTATAGATTTTAGTCATTTCTTCTTCCACCATCCTATAAAAAAGACAGTTACTGTTTTTACTTTTAAATGTATGTACCTGCTCTGCATTATTTATGTTTGAATAACGTTGTGAATAGAAGAAAATTTTACATTTATAAACTGTTATTATGTTTCAATCAATAAATACAAGGAATTGACGGTCTTCAACCTTGATATTTCTTTTCTTGGTAGACGCTTTAACATTCGACCCTGAGAGAATTTGCCACACATACCCATTATATCGCCATATTATGTCTATTAACATTATTTCCCCCCGGATCTCAGTGCAGTACAGACGTGTTTTAGTTACAACTTACATAAATATATATTTTCTAAAGTAATTAAATTTATTTAAATAAAATTGCACAACAAAATCATAGTTACAAGGATCCCATAACAACTGCAGAGTTCAGAAATCTCCAATCACCACTGCGACCTACGCAAACATCCAAAACAGCGACCTCACACTACCAAGTAAGATTGTTATCGTTGATATGTGTAGGTATCCGTGAAAAAGTCGAGGCACTAAACAACCAAGTGATCTATGTAATGTCAGTGTAGATAAAAGACAAAATATTTATAATTATACTTCAACTTCAACCAACCTGCGCATAGGTCAAATTGGAGTGGCCGCTTCAAAATTTGTATGAAATCGTCGATCGACGACCAGAACGTTGACCCCTGCATGTAACACTAACTAATATTACCTCTTTCGAGTTACTGATACATTTTTCCGCTCGGACTTATTATACGTCACTATGCCGCTACGTCACTCGCCGCAACAACAGTCCGTTACTGGCACTAGTGATCCAACGTTTAGTTTTGCACAGAAAATTTACGACTCAGATACTCCCTCGGAACGAAGTGGTAGAAGTAACAGTAATTTGCGTACCAAGAGAAGACGTGAACAGGATGACGAAATTAAAGATTTAAAAACTGAAATGCGAGAACTCTTTTCTAAATTGTCATCTTCGGTAGAACAGCAGTTCCAGGCTATTAAGCAGCAAAACGTTGAATTGCAAGATAGTCTACAATTTATATCGGATAAGTACGATGACATTCTCGTTAAGGTCCGACAGCTTGAGGAGGGGAGGATAGAAGATAAACACAAAATACAATTTCTAGAAGATAAAATTGAGTATTTTGAACGTAAGTTGAAGTCGACAGGTCTAGAAATCCGTAACCTACCAAAAATCTCAAATAATATTACAACACCAGAACCTAAACAAGACATGTGTGCCCTAGTGAAATCTTTAGCCGAATCTGTTGGAGTAACCCTGCAAGACGACCAAATTAGGGACACATATAGAATCAACTCGAGCAAAGAACAAACTAAACCTCTCATAGTAGAATTTAATAGCATTTTGGTGAAGGAAAACATCTTGAGAGCGGTTAAATTTTTCAATGGCGATAAGCCAAAAGGAGAAAAATTAAATACTACTCATCTTAATGTCACAGGACCACCCAGACCAGTGTACGTCTCGGAAACTTTAACCGCCAAAACACAAAAGTTGTTCCACGCGGCTCGAGAATTATCTAGAGAGAATGGGTATGCATTTTGCTGGACCTCAAAAGGAATAATTTACATGCGGAAAACTTTGGGTCTACCCAAATACGTATTAATGCTGAAGCAGACTTACAAAAAATCAAAAACAGTGTTTGACTAGTATTAATATTCTATATAATTTTTTGCATGTTTTATGGTTTCTTTTTTTTTGAGTTTTTCTACTTTTTTCTTTATAATAATTTCTCGTGTTTTACCATGTATAATACTAAGATTAAATTATGTAATAACTCACCCTACAAATCATGCAATAAACCTGAATATACCACTCACGCATTCAAATACCTCAACCGATACTTACACTTACACTCATGTATGGATACTACTCACCAACAGGCTCAACCCAAACTCTTAACAGTCATTCGATCAAAATTATACCAAATTTACAGCAAACACACACATACAAATACCCTTTACATATTTATATGGCAAACATCTACGAACACATTTAATCTTTTATGTTTACATTCGATCCGCTATATGATACTCTTCAGGACATAGATAACACGCAGGTGTCCAGCTCATATGTTTGTGAGCCTGAAAAATGCTGTTCTTTTCTGGACAGAAATGAGAAGAGTCTTAATATAATTACTCAAAATATTTGCAGTATTTCAGCCAACTTACCTAGTTTACTAACGCTAATAACCAGAACAAAACTCTCCCAAGACATTATAGTACTAACGGAGTGTTGGCTATCCTGCAACCCCAATATTCCAACACTGGAAGGCTATAACAGCTTTCACAGTACAAATAGAATAAATAAAAATGATGGTGTTGTTGTCTTCATACGAACTAATATTACCAACTGCCAAGTTTTTGAACCTCAGCTTCAGGATGCCAACTGTGTAGCAGTAGCTATAGACCAAGACACGTGCATTTTAGGAATTTACCGACCGCCTTGTTTTAAAGATGTTACAAATTTTCTAGTATCTCTTGACACATTTTTGACATCCAACACTGCATATAAAAATTTGGTGTTAATGGGCGACATAAACATAGACATTAGTGAGGGTTCTATAAGTAGCAATGCTAAAGAATACTTAAATATTACAGCCAGCCATGGCCTTTTACCAGCTCATACTAAAATAACGCGTGATAAAACTTGTCTTGATCATATTATCTTAAAGTCTAGACACAAAAGCACAGTATTAGTACTAGAATCTACCGTAACTGACCATAGTGCAGTTTTATTATCCTTGTCCAAACGTCTTCATAACAGTGTTTTCCCAAAAACTAAGACAAAAATTGATCCCATACTTCTTGAACAGTACATTACTTCCATAGATTATTCGTCAGTATATCAAACAAATAATGCAAACGACGCTTGTACACTTCTCATAAACGACTTGTCATCAGCTATCAGCATGGCCACGAGTACCCAAATAGTCCCTTCCCGTTTACGAATACGGAAGCCATGGATTACTCCTGGGCTGTTGAGATGTATGCGGAATAGAGACCTAATGTATAAAAAAATGAAAAAGTGCCCCAGTAATGAGACACTAAAGATCATATTTATAAGATATAGGAATTTCTGCAACAATCTGCTTAAAAATGTCAAAAGGCAATATGAAAGAGACATGTTGACAAAGCAAACAGTAACCCAAAACATCTCTGGAATGCAATTCAATCTATTACCCATACCTCCAAAGGAACTCAAACCGCGAATGACTTACTATTTGTAGATGGAAATTCTGTGAGGTCTATAAATGAGATAAATGACTATTTTGTCAATGTAGGAAAAAAATTGGCCGAGACCGTAACAACTCCAACCGAAGCAGTTGTCAGGCGGGAATGCGGTACGAAACCTTCCACTGTAAACTCGTTTGTTTTTCTTGAAACAGATGAAGCTGAAGTTGAAAATATAATAATGAGTTTACGATCTAACTGTGCAGTTGGTATTGATGGCATTCCTATGTATATCATTAAACAGTTCAAGGCTAGTCTAATTCCGCCTCTCACGTACATTCTGAATCTATGTATTAGTACTGGAGTATTTCCAGATCGATTTAAAAAGGCCCTTGTCCATCCTATACATAAATCAGGAGACAAACGCAACTTACATAACTACAGACCAATTTCTGTGCTACCAGCACTTTCTAAAATTTTAGAGCGAATAATGAACAAAAGGTTAAAGGGATATCTGGAATACAATAACCTGCTATCTGATAGACAATATGGTTTCCGTAATTCCATGTCGACGGACGACGCAGTCCCATGACCTTACTAACTGTATTGCTGAATCACTAGATAAAAAAACAGAAATGCCTAGCAATCTTTCTTGATTTGGCAAAGGCCTTCGATACTGTCTCCCACTCTAAGTTATGCATCAAATTAGAAAAAATAGGCATTCGGGGGAATCAACTAAAAACTGTTCCAGAGCTATCTGAGTAATCGCACACAGTGTACTAAAGTGGGAAAACACACTAGCTCTGAAATCCCAGTGTTATATGGCGTTCCTCAAGGGAGTATCCTCGGGCCGACGCTATTCTTAATATATGTTAACGAGATGTGCGACCTTGTCCTGGAAAGTGGTAAAATAGTGGCCTTTGCAGATGATACCGCATTGATTTTTAAAGCAACAACCTGGCAAGAAACTTATCACGCAGCGCAACTTGGATTCAACAGAATTACACAATGGCTAACAAATAATAGACTTACCTTGAATGTCAATAAAACAAACATAATGACATTCAAAATAAAAAATTCCTTAACAAGTAACCCCCACCATAAAATTACTGTCCACACTCACGGAGTTTGTAGTGATGTTTGCAACTGCCCTACTCTCAATCAGACATCCGTTGCTCGCTACTTGGGTGTTATACTCGACGACCACTTATCGTTTCATCAACACATTGACAGTTTATGTGGTAGAGTACGTAAGTTAATGTATGTTTTCAAGCATTTAAGACATGTTGCCGATCCTAACGTTATAAAGATGGTCTACTACGCGCTTTGCCAGTCTTTACTGGGATACTGCATTTCTGCTTGGGGAGGAGCATCAAAAAGCCATTTAATTCACTCGAAAGAGCCCAAAGAGCAGTGCTCAAAGTCTGCACTTTCAAACCTTATCGTTTTCCATCTAAAAGATTGTACGAGTTTTGTGAAGTGCTGACAGTGCGCCAAATTTTCATTCTGCAAATAATTTTAAAGCAACACATCTCTAAGAACAAAATTGAAAGACCACTATTAAGTGTACTTACTCAGGCGCGTAGAAGTCGTAAACATAAGATCCCATTAACCTACACTTGCACAACATCTTTCGGTCATAAGTTCTATTTCTTCTTGGGACGTTACTTATACAATAAGATAAACAACCTTCTTGTTTTTCATAATAAAACCAAATTTGAAACCAAAAAGATACTTACAAGTTATCTCCTGACCCTCACATATGAGGACACAGAGGCTATTCTACACCCTCAGATATGATCATTCACCCCCCCCCCCCCCTCACACACACACCCACACACACACACACACACATACATACACACACATTCTCACATACATCACAAATGCATTATTACATTTATATAAATTGATATGTAACTATGCATGTTTTGGTATTAGTAAGTAAGACAACATAATGTGTAAATTAATTTACAACTTGTACAGGGCAATTTTAATTAAATTATGTATATCTGCATTTAATAACTCAGTGTCACTGGAAGGTAGCTGGTACCTATATCTCAGGTTTTACCTTTTTAGGTACCAGCCGCATATTCTATATGTAATTGTTATAGCTAAAAAAATGAGCGCCCATTTTATCACTATTTTCTGTACAATTTACCTTGAATAAATTGAAATTGAAATTGAATTTGTTAGGTGATAAACAAAAGAAGCTATCAGAGGGCCGAGTGTGAGTTTATTTCACATTAACTCGCTCTCGACGGCGACCGCGTTCGTCGCTACGATTGGTTAAGATTTCAATCAATCAGGAGTCACTATCCCATTTCGTCAAAAAAAAAAAAAAAAAAAAAAATTAAACAATAGTGACATGTGCTATAGATAAGACAGTGCCTTTATTTATCGCTAACTGAACATGATATCGCATTAAAAAACAAGTATCGAGATTATACCTTACCTTCCATCTGACAGACAATTCTAGCACCCCGCGATTATTATTTAAATTAAATAGCAGTTCTTGTTACACATATCCAGCCCTTGTAACGGAATTACTCCAAGGAACGAGAGAAAAGGTGTCATCGTGACACAATATACATAAAAATATGTTCATCAATATTATCATCGGCCTGTCCTTTGTCATTTTTAACATTCTAAAATGCTTTGACTAATTACATTGATAGTGCGGGGAGCCAAGTTTGTGGATAGGGAAACAGAAGTAAAACTGCTGTGGCTCAAAACAGAGTTTCGTCACACATGTCACACACGCCTATCTGTTTGTCCGTCTTGTGATTGGGGAGATTAATTAGTCAAGACAAATATGTATTCATACAAATACTTATACTGAGTGTGAATGGAATCAACAACGTTGATACTTGTAGGTTAATAATAGACGCCATGCCATACCATACCATTAACATGCTTTTGTGATGCCATTGAGATGCCACTGACATCGGTCAAAATATCGGTATTCTACTAACATAAATTCACAGTGTCAATAGACTGTCGATATAGTAATATAGGTCATCAATGATGATATCAACAATATTTCCATATCATGAAAATTAAATATCTAATTATCTTACAAATTTAAAATATACATTTGTATCAGTGACAGTGAGTGATAGTTATTAGAATAGGAAAAGTGCAAAACTATTCCTACGACATTCCATCGACAGTCCATTGATACAATATTAAAGTAGCAGAATTAAAGCTCAGAACGATTGGAAAATTCCCAAAAAAAAAATTCAGCACATAGAATGGTAGGCGTAAATACATCAATTTCAAAAACAAATATATTAACGTTTCTATTAATTCTGTTAGAATTTATAGAAACTTTTATATATTTCCTTGGTTAACAAAATGTCTTCTGTCAAATTTGACAGCTGTAACTTTACCATAGACCCCAATCATCTGTCAAATTTTGCGCGTCTTAATTTAAATAATTTCAGTTTTAAATTATACCTTAAAGCTGTCTTTTATTAATAACTAGTCATTGGTAGGTAAACCAGCTACAATATAAATATGTGAGATTAATTCCATTGGAAGCAGATGCCACATGGCTAGCTCTCATCCCCGGAGTCGTTCCCGTCGCAGGTGCCATCCGGAGAATAAGTCACGTAAATGGCAATTTACGAAATGTCTCTTCTACACATCAACGCTCAGAAGATGATACTATTAAAGATATTGTTTTAAAGACTACAATTCAATAAATAAAACACACTTCTGTCTTCTTGATGTCGTATCTTAGCTGGGTCGTATCATTACTGTAGTTAATAATAGATATATATCAACGCCAAAAATCAAGGAAGTCCAACAAGCTTTTTTTCAAAACATTCAAAATCAATACTGAGAAGTATTGACTGCCTCGGTGGCGCAGTGGTAGCGTATGCGACTGCCGTGCTAAGGTCTCGGGTTCGATTCTGGGTCGGACTAAATGTTTGTATGATCTACAAATATTTATTTCGGAGTTTGGGTGTTTTCTTTGCACAATATGTATGTATTTACAAAAAAGTATATAAGTATTCTATCAGTCAATCTAGTTTTCATAGTAGAAGCTCTTCTTAGTTTGAAACTAGCGTTGTGTGTTAGATGTCCAAATATTTTTATTATTTAAAAAAAGTATGTCTTTTTATGAAGCCCATACCCTGCAGGTTGCTTTACACCGTGATAAAGAGCCACTATCTGGATTCATACTGGTCAGGCAACTCCAAAATATTTGAACACTACTTCGTGTAGTATTCTTCCTAATATAATAACGTACGACCAACCTCAATATAAATAGTTATTTCAAATAGTAATAACACACATCTCACATACGACCGTCTGATCCCAACCTAGGCAGAACCTGTACTGTGGTAACCAGACTGCTGATAAATATACTTACATATTTCAAATCAAATCAAATCAAATCATTTATTTGTGATACATGGGTTACATACAGGTGTTCATTACATAATTATTAATGATGTTCATTCCATGATCTGCCATTTGGGCATACAAATTATTAAGCAATATATTGATTAATATTTAAAATTATAGTATTTTAAAAAATATGTACATATATTAAAATTCTGATTATTTGATTTCTAAATAGATACCTACATAGACAAGTTGACTTTGAGTGCACGAATGGCGTAGTAGTTTATGCGGTTGCCACGCTGAGTGTTGTGGTTTCGATCCCCACATGGGACACCAATTTGTGTGATCCACAAATTGTTGTTCTGAGTCTGGGTGTTCTTTTTGTCCGTTTCATGTATGTTTGTAAAGTCCCCCGCGACACAGAATATAAATTCCTAATGCGGCAGCTGTGTTTTAAAAAAAAAGTCTTTGGTAGTACTATTCTTCTTTACCCAGCCCAAAATCTGCGAACTCTATTCTTCGGTGTTAAAGATAACAAATGTTTTCCCAAAACATTTTCTAACCAATCACCTCCCACTACTAGCAAAACATAAGCCTCTGACGTAATTTTATTGGAGTCTAACATTTATTATCACGCAAGAGAACACATAAAATATGACAAAGATGTCACTCTTGGGAGAGATTGACAAGCAATCAGTGTTTGACAGCCGAACACTATGTCTCAATCAGCTGATTGCTAAACACGTCACGTGCGTGTCACGCTACACGCACATTACACAAACATACATAAGGATGTTGTGTACACATTGTCTCGTCACCCCTTCAACTCCTCCTTGAGATTACATATTTGTTATTATAGCACAATGTAGATATTTCAAAGAGATGTTACTCTAAGAGTTGTTATGTAACGACAAGTAGTCAACATACCGATTATCCATCTCATTATACCTTGTTTGTATATTTGAAACTCATCATCATCATCATCATCAACAGCCTTTAATAGTCCACTGCTGGACATAAGCCTCTCCTTAGAAAGGAGGTTTTGGCCTACTATACCACGCTGGCCAGACGGGTTGGTATAGGGTTTGTGTCAAGTTTTCCTTCTCTCTGCATTGCTGTTGTTCTGCGTAGTTTTCTCCTTTAGTCGTCTCTTACGACACCCACGGGATGAATGGGGGTTGTGACACTCTGTATTCTTAATCCGTCACCACACGGACGATTTGAAACTCAAAGGGAAACAATTATCTATCATTTTCACTTATTCTTTTCCTCGTTTATTTAATTTATTTATATCTTTATTGTATACACTCAAAATATAACAAAAGATGAGTTAGAAATAAGTAGACGGAACAATCAGTGGTGTTATCGCTCCCGGCGATCTCTTCCAGAGAACATTAACACGGATTTTAGGTATTTAACAGTTTAGATTAGTATACATACATGTAACATATTATCACGTGAATATTTGAAAATAGCAACATACACATATATGGAGTATATTATGTAATGAATCTAACAGTATTTATAATGACAGATAAAAATCCTTCACTAGCTTTTTAAAACAGTCAAGGTTTTAGCTTGTCGGATTGTCTCAGGCAAGTCAGGTATGTCAGACTCGGTGTTAGTACAACAGCCAGGGCCTCAATTCTGCTATTTTATGTTTACGCCAAGCCAGTGTCATACCACTGACACGCTATTGAGATGCCATCGAGTAGCCATTGGCATCGGTATAAATATCGGTAGTTGAAAATATATTACGTTTTTTGAGGAAATGATTGATTGAAAAATTATAAAAAAAGAAATAAATAAATAATTAAACGTAATATATTTTCAACTACCGATATATATACCGATGCCAATGGCCACTCGAGGGCATCTCAATAGCGTGTCAGTGGTATGACACTGGCTTGGCGTAATAGCAGAATTGAGGCCCAGGTTAGAAGCCATGCGACCCTCAATTGCTCGAATTATACCTTTTACTCCCCAATTCACACATTTAACGAGTATTTTCTTCTATTGGCTTCCCGGCCTCTTCAGTTATGCCCGAATCTTGATTCACCATGGACAGCTACAGGCTTTCCCCTTTGTAAGACCAACTTAGAATTCCAAATTCATCATCATCATCAACAGCCTTTAACAGTGCACTGCTGGACATAGAAATTGGTTGGCGGCAATAGGTTTGCAATCAATTATATAAGTTGGATTAAAATTATAATTATCAAAATGTGAGCAATTAATGCGCCGATCCCTTCGGGAATATAGGCGTGATAGCATGTATATATATATATATAGGTACACACTATATCGGCATAGACTCGGTCTTTACCACTTTTTCTTGATATACTAACTAGTATATATACATATATAATATTTTTGGACATCTTACACACAACGACATCTAGTTTCAAACTAAGCTTGTACTATGAAAGCTAGAATACTTACATACGTTTTTTTCGTAAATACACACATATTATACCCAAACTCCGCAACAAATATTCGCAGATCATACAAACATTTCATCCAACTCGGGTATCGAACCCGAGACCTTATCACAGTAGTCGCATCCGCTACTTCACCGAGGCAGTCATATATACAGATTCAAATAGAAGCCCAGGTAAAATCCACACATTAGGCGACCACGTTTAATAGGCTTTTATCGTCTACCAATTATAACTAATCATTCGTAAGTTTTACTTTCATTGGCTATTACAAATAATTATTGAACTGTTACATAAAACAATATCATTGGAGATAAGTTAATTTATTTGTATCTGTGGTGGCACAGGCACTTAGATTTAGACGGTTGACTTGACCAATAGCAACGGAAAAACCTCGTTATCAAACTATTCCAATTAAGATCTGGTCATTTTAAATTATCTTAAAAATATTTTCGTCATTTCTGTCCTTAATTTAAATACCTTAAGACCATTTGAATTTATTAATAAACTGTTCTAAGTATAATAAATGTGGTGATAGTTGACTGGGTCTCATAGCCTGTCGATAACCTATTAATACGATGCAGTATTGATCGTACGGCGGACTTCGTTCGCGGACACTTAATAACAAGAAATATGGCGGACAATTACGTTTACAAGACAGCTATTTATTCTGTCTATTCTAGGAACAATGTCTACACACAAATGTGAAATATTCATAGTGTCAAAATAGACTCCTGTAATAAGTGAGTAATTGAAATCGGTATTGGGAATCGACGTTGGTGTTTTTTACTTAAGTTATTTTTTAAGTCTGTTATCTTTTTGTAACGATTTCATTCAAGATAGTTATCAATACTGTTAAATCATTTAATGATTTAATAAAATGTAATGCTTAATAATTGAAAAAAAAAAGTCACACGAATAATCTCATTTGCTCTGACACTGGGTGTCATATATGGTTTAAGATCTTTATTTCCTCATTAGAATTACAATGATTCCCTTCCTAAGAAACAATATTCATAAAATAAACTTAAAAGAGTGGACAGAAACAAAATTAATTATTACTTAAAAGTAAACAAGTACGCTTCATGAAAGGTAATAATTAAAAGCTACAAAGTGGGTATACTGCAAAATAGTTTTGGAGAAAGCTCGAATGTTGTCTACAGTACACGGAGGTCGCAACTACGCCGCTGTTCTACGCACGCAGTTTTCTTTTATATTTTTAGTTATTTATTGTTATATAGTGTTTATAATTATGTATGTTTGAAAATTTGTCACGACACTTTTAATATAAATTGACGTCTAACTGTGGATACCATACATTAAATTTGCTTTAACGTTCGCCAACGTCCATACCATGTTGAATACACCGGTTCTCGTCCGATCACCGAAGTTAAGCAACATCGGGCGTGGTTAGTACTTGGATGGGTGACCGCCTGGGAATACCACGTGATGTTGGCTTTTTGCTCTTTATTTTCGTGTCATCTTGTCAGACATTCAGCGCCATCTATCGAATAGATAGGAAATCATTTCGCAAGGAGATTTTACCAATGTATAAATTGTTTTAATTGTTTTTAATATGTAGGTAATAGCCGCTTTCATAGATGGCGTTGTAATTAAAATCGTGTCAAATCAGTTTTACTCGATCGTCACAACTTCGTTCCTATCGGGTGTCCCACGACACCACACGGCTTTTTTTTATTATTAGTCAGCACCACGCTTCGACTATAAACACAGGCTAAACAACAAGAATACATAAATATGTTTATAAAACTCAGTAGCACAGTAAGTAAGATTTAACAAAATAAACTTGAACATTTTAATTCGATTAACAAAATCGAACGCTCAGTAAATAACGCGCTGGAAATCGAATAAAGTATCGATAGAGAATGGATTGTGATCGCTAGCTGTCGAGTGCCGTCTGTTTGAAAATCAATTTGTACCGGATTCGCTTAAACGAATAGTCCCGCGGTGATATAACTTATGCAGAGATTATTGGGGATACATTGAATCTGTTTTATTGTGAAAAGGGACTGATTTAAAATAGTTTTTGTATCGAACTGTAACAGTATTAAACAAGGGTATGTGAGTTACCTGCATTTGGCAAAGAGTAAATGGTTGGGGTTTTATTTCCTTGCCTTGTTGAATGAAGATTGAGATATTTCTAGGCTTTAACGGTCAACAGCCTAAGGGGTATTGTAATCATTATTACACACCTTATATGTTCATCCCTGATCATGGCGCTTACAAAAATGTCGAAATTTTGGAAATTAAACATGGTAAATACCCTGTTTGAAATAACTTATGAAGTTAAAATAACCATGGTGGTTTAAATCAATCTATGCATATTGTGGTCACAGGCAGACTGGCTCAGTGGTGCAAAACGTTTGTTATCAAGTCTGTGAGGTCGAAGGCTTAGAACCATCCACCTAGTCCAATTTTGTCGATAATTATGATCTTTTTTTCATTTAAAGACATATTACCATATCAAATGAAGTGGTTGTAGCCTGGTAGTTAAGGCGTTGGATTTGCGATCAAGAGGTCGCGGGTTCAAATCCTGACCAGTACATTACGCGTGAACCTAATCTAACACAGGCAATTTAGCTTAGCGGGGGGTTACGGAATTAGTAATTCCGTTGCTAGTAGATTTCTGATATTTATTTTGAACGCGTAAATAAAGAGAAAGAAAACTTGAAACAAACCCTATACCAAAGCGTCTGGCATAGTAAGCCTAAACCGCCTTTCTAATTAGAGGCCTATGTCCAGCAGTGGACTACTAAAGGCTGTTGATGAATGCCCTAAATGTATGCAAGATATCTGTTCTATTAGTTATCAGATATATGACTTATATATTTCTTAAAGAATAAGAATAAAAACAATATAAAGTCATTTTGTTTCTATTAAACTGTCAAGATTTTGTTTCTAAAATATAAAGATAATTACGACGACCGGATGGCGTAGTGGTTTGTGTAACGGACTGCTATTCCAGAGGTCGCGGGTTCGATTCCCGCTCAAGTCAAACATTTGTGTGCATGAACATTTGATGTTTGATTTGGTCTGGGTGTTTCTATGTATAATATGTATGTATTTACAAAAAAAAAAGTATATATGTATTTATATCAGTTGTCTAAGTACCCATAGTACAAGCTCTGCTTAGTTTGGGACTAGATGGCGTTGTGTGTATGTGGTAGAATATTATTATTATTATTAAAAGAAATTGAAAATTAAGTAACATTACTCTGACAATTTACTTAATTATCTTATTTATATTGTAAATGCGATAGTTTATGAAAACAAATGTTTAATAATAATTATTAAATTTCAGACATCTGACACACAGTGCCATCTAGTTTCAAACTAAGCATAGCTTGAACTATGAAAGCTAGATTCACTTACAGAATACCTATATTATTTGTCACGAGTACTAAATCACGCAGAATGAATGAACGAATCTGAGTGAACTAGGCATTGAGATAGATTATAGGCTGAAATACCACAAATACTACTGTTTGTCAATGAAAAATATTTAAGAAAATTACAATTAATATGACACCAAGTGATATACTAATATTGGAAATAATAAATATTTTAAAATCCAGTTTAAACTGAATATATTAACTGCAATACGTCGAAGCTTCAAAGAAGCACTCGCTTCATATCGGGCCGATATTGCTCACTATCGCAGGGCACTCGTCGCCGATATATTGCCATAATCCAGCCATATTGGCTCAGATGGTCGATAACAACAACATAACAAACGGACTTGAGAGCGAGGTGGAAAAAAAAACTTATTTAAAACATTAACAAGCCCTTGATATATGCAGGATATCTTTTTTTGGTGATATGTCTTAAACTCCCTTTAATCTATGTTTTTAGAAATAAAAACAATGTATAATCACTTTATGTCTCTTTATGTATCCATTGTGTTTTTTTCTAAAAAAAAACAGTGTAGAAGTCCCGCTCCTTATTCAACCTAAAAATAATAAAAAATTACGTGATATTCTACGCAGACAAAATCGCAGACACTAAGTGGTTACTATTTAAAGTCAAATAACTCTAAATAATAATAACAAACTAAAAATAAGTCTTCATCAACACCCTATACTAGTCCACTGCTGGACATAGGCCTCTCCTTAGAAAGGAGGTTTTGGCCTACTATACCACGCTGGCCAGACGGGTTGGTATAGGGTTTGTTTCAAGTTTTCCTTCTCTTTGCAGTGCTGTTGTCCTGCTTAGTTTGCGTTAAGTCGTTAAGGGTAGTTAAGTCTTAAAGCGTCCTAATTAACTTTTCAAACAATACTTAAGTTTATACTTGTATGTTACTAGTGGTCTGACAAACCTAAGTGTTTTTAAGTCGCGTCGTTAAAGAGTTTCATGTCAAAGGTAGGGACTAAGTATAGGAGACCCTTATGTGTTAAAGTTTGTCAGATAATTAGACAAACTGTTCTCACGACAAGTGGTTTGTTGCGCTCTTTTCTTTCGGTGTTTATTTATATTTTTATTGTAATATTTTTGCATCTCTCCTAATTTAACTTGATGTTGGCGTAATGTGCAATGTGTTTCTTTAAAGTCTGATTGCTTTTCCAACCTCTTCTTGGCAAGGTTATCGACAGGTGCAGGTTTCAGAGGGGACAAGGGAAAACTGTAAATTGGGAAACAAAAGTGGAGAGTGCGATGGAGTGGACGGAAGGGACGGGATTGAGGCTGATGTTACTCGAATAGGCGGAACTTCGTAACCCAATTAGAACAAGAGATATAAAGAAAGAAAACTATGAAAACTGAAACAAGAAATTACTTTTTCACGTAAAAGCCATGCTTTATAAATGGGCCTGCTCGACCGGAATGAAACCACGGCCTCATAAAAACGCTAAACAATTCTTTCGTTCCTGTTCACCGAGGGACTAAGATTACCAGAGCCTAAACCTCTCCTCCCTCTGATTCTAGGTTATGTGGTGATTCTAGTTACTTGCCAGTAGGTGACCCGTCTGCCCTTCTATAACTTAAAAAAACATACATATAGATTTACGGCAATCAAGTCGTCAATGCTTATCATTAAAAAAAAATAAAGCAATTCGGACAGACTTGGAATAGATTTCATATTATAAGTTTTTTTTAATTGATATTTGAAGTGTTTCGTACAATAAAGATAATTGGCATTCCATATTTCTTGTGAAGTGGTTACGTGATTATCTGAACGTATTATTCTTATTCATGAGTACTCTTCAAGTACCTGCCCTCGATTCAGTACTTCTACGGAATAATCCTTTCGAGCATTAAAGGGGCATTGTGTGAAGGAAAATACTTAACATCTAAATCAAATTTGGACAATAGATATTCTAGTCTAACATAATATCATACTATCTTTAACGTCAAGACCCACTTATAAGAATATCTTTTGAAATCAAACTTGAACAAGAGATGTGCACACACATCTGGAGAAACCCTCCAGCGCTGTACTTATCAGTGGTCTGTAAATTATTATATAATACGGTTAAACAGTAATGTAACTCTATTTAATCAATAACATAACACGTAAGGCGCACAATATATATTGCGTACTAGCTGACCCGCGCAACTTCGTCTGCGTCTCTCAATAGTAATAAATTTTCTCCGTTTTGGAAACATTCTTCATTGGTGCTCCGCTCCTATTGGTCTTAGCGTGATGATATATAGCCTTCCTCGATAAATGGGCTATCTAACACAGAAATAATTTTTTAAATCGGACCAGTGGTTCCTGAGATTAGCGCGTTCAAACAAACAAACAAACAAACTCTTCAGCTTTATAATATTAGTATAGATAATATATATTCCATTCAACACACAATTAGGGACCGTTCAGACAACAGACAAGACAAATATTCCTACTGACTTACGTTTATCGCTGTCGTTGTTAAATCAACAAAATCGGCGTGAGTCATCATTTACAACTAGATATTGTTATTATAATAAATAATATGTACGTTTTGGGAATTGTTTAGGCTCTGCATTCTAACTTAGCAGGATGTTTGCACTCAAAACCTGTGAAAAAACACGCCTCTATTATTTATTTATTTATTTATTTATTTTAAACTTAATGCACATACTGTACAAAGGCGGACTTAATGCCATTAGGCATTCTCTCCCAGTCAACCTTCAGGTGATGTAGAAATATGATGCGGTAGGTGCAAAATAAAATATGATATTAACATAATTTAGGTCCAGAAACATACACAATATAAAAACACACATGCATACATAAACCTACATAAATTTAATAAAATATATAAATACTCAGTCGGGAACTAGAGCTGTAACTATTTCGCCAATTCACCCCGAAGAAGATCGCGCACTTTTCTCTTGAATGCGAGGCGATTTGTTGACATCCTGATTTCGGCAGGGAGGGCATACCAGAGGAGGACTGACTGGACGTAGAAGGAGGAGTTGATGAAGTTAGAGGTGTGAGGGGGGCATAGAAGAAGCATATTGTTGGTTGATCGAAGATTTCGATCGTGATTGGAGCATAGGAAACGGAAGTGGGGTACGAGGTATTCAGGTAACGATGGAGAGTTGAGGAAAGAAAAGAGAGAAGTCAGTGCTCGTAAACTGCGGCGCTGACGAATTGGGAGCCATTGCAGCTGGGAACGTAAAGCAGACACGTGGTCATACTTGCGAAGATTGAAAACGAATCGAATGCAGTTATTAATATCGACTGCACAGATGGCGTAGTGGTTTAAGCGGTAGCCACGCCGCTTACTACTACGCTAAGTACTGTGGGTCCGATCCACACATGGGACTACACTTTGTGTGATCCACAAATTGTTGTGCTGAGTCTGGGTGTTCTTTGTGTTCGTTTCATGTATGTTTGTAAAGTTCAAACAGGATATACTCCTAATGCGGGAGTTCTCTTTTTAAAAAGAAACTAAAAAGAATATCCTTCACGTCTGCTATGGTGTATCGATTTTAAAAGTAACCTCATTAAAAATCCAAGATCAGATCTTAAATACCATGGTTTTTATTATAGCTTTATTGAAATGTTCATAAAGTAACAAAGTATAAAACAAAGAGCCAATAGGAAGTTTGACTCGGTGGAGTGAGTCATATCACCAAGTGATACTATGTCTTACAAGTTTTTTGAGCGTACCATCAGGTTTATTGTTACCTTTGCAGTTAAGTTAGTCTGATCTGTCTGCAGATACAAAAGTCTACACAATGACAGTTAAAGTACTGGACGTATGTTCTACGTTAAGATTTATCGTTGGCCCTTGCCGTATCCAGGTTTACAAGAAACACTAGTGATGTTTTTACTGCTCAATTGTTTATAAACGATTTCAAAATTTGTTCCACTAATTGGTATAAAATAATGTTGTCGTTTTAGTACAAAATATTTATTGTAAATGAAAGAATCTTTACAAAAACCGAGGCAAATAGCCAAGTTTAAATGGCAAGGGGTTGAAAATATAGGTCAAAGAAACTACGACCACTGGGGAAACAATGTTCTTTGACTCTCCCAAACTCAGACAAGTGATGAGGTAAATTACAAATGAATAGAGGTCCTTAGTGAAGCTTTGATATCCATGGAGTATAGAAATAAATCTTGGGCTGTTTCAGCTTATTCGTTGTCGTCTCAGAGGGCGATTACCGGTACCCAGCGCTTTATGAGCCATCGTCTACACTGTGAATCACATTTTAGATAGGAAAGCTTAGGACTTCTACGCTATCGGTAAAGTTATCGACTTCTAGTAATTTACGTTTTTGTAAGTCCATAAATAGTATTTAATTTTAAGTTTTTGTTTTTTAACCGGTGATTTCGCTCCCTCGGTAAAAGCAACGAAACAGGCAACTGTTTCGTTGCTTTTACCGAAACGATTTGTGGATCACACAAAGTGTCGTCCCATGTGGAGATCGAACCCACCATCGTGTTGCCGAGCCTATGTCTCTCACTACTGTGAGAGACCGCTTAAACCACTACGCTATCAGTGCAGTCGATACTGCACATACTGTTGGCTTAAAAAGAGATACAAAGCATTTTCTTCAGTCATTCCTTAATATACACATTCAACCGTATCTATATATATTTCTGATAACTGTGCTTGTACATTAAATCTAATATATAAAATTCTCGTGTCACGGTGTGCGTGGTTGAACTCCTCCGAAACGGCTCGACTGATTTTCGTGAAATTTTGTGTGCATATCGGGCAGGTCTGAGAATCTGCCAACATCTATTTTTCATACAACATTTTTTTTTCCCAAAAAAAAATGAAATAATGTAAATGGCAAAACAACGTTTGCCGGTTCAGCTAGTAATAAATACAATTTCCACAATGTTCCCGTCACACTCTGTTGATTGTCACCACTAGTTGCTGACGCAGCTGACAACAACCCGGAATACTTGGGATTTGAGGCATCGTAGCGAGCCTATGTCTCACAATCAATCAAATACTATGTAATAATGAACCCATAGATTAAGACCCATAATGTGGTGTATTGAAGAAGAGATTATTAAATGTTTGTCAATGTGTGAAGTAAGTTTTGATTTCTATAGTATTCTGGAAAGTATGCTTTCTTATTGTAAATTGTGTAAATACTGTAGTAAACTAAAGGGGAAGGGACTTATTTATAAAGAGTGCACAGATGGTCCAATGGCATTAGTGGCGACATTGACACTACACAATATTGAGTGTTGTTGGTTCGATTCTCATTCGAGAGAATACTTTGTGTAATCCATAACTATTAGACTGCACGGATGGCGTAGTGGTTTAAGCGGTCACCTCGCCGCTTCCTACTGCGCTGAGTGTTATGGGTCCGATCCCCACATGGGACAACATTTTGTGTGATTCACAAATTGTTGTTCTGAGTCTGGGTGTTCTTTGTGTCCGTTTAATGTATGTTTGTAAAGTCCCTCACGACTAGTGATGTGTCGGATCGTTAACAAAGTATATTCGCGGATACGGATCCGAATACGGATATTTGGTGTCAAGATCCGCGGATACGGATACGGATCTTAAGTTTCTTACTCAATCGGAGCCCGTGACCTTGATAGTTGTCGCCACTTGACGCTTTGCCGTTGATATTTAAATATTTCATTATTTTAATAAGCTAATACAAAGATGTTTGATTGATCTCATTATAAAGATAGCTCTTTCAGTACCTACGACCTGCCTAGTTGATTTAGTATAGTACGATAAATGATTGCAATACAAAGGTGCCAAATATTTGTTTTAAGAAATAAAAAGTAATCTGAACAGAGTTCAACAGTTTTTCATAGCTATCTAATAACCATTATTCAGGGTTATTTTAAATTTACTGAAAACTTATGAAGTGCATATTAGTAAAATTATAAACAACAACTTATCTTCTGGACTAACACCGAAAACGAAAGAAAAAAAATTGTTTCTCCATACAAACTAACAACATTTGATTGGTTATTTGAATGGAGAACCAACTTTCTTTCATTTTGACGTTGGCTAGAAAAAAAGTTGCTGTTTATAGTGTTACAAACACATACCTAAGAGTGAATACTAAATCACCTATATAGAATTTCATCTATTTAATATGTATTAAAAGATCCGCCAAAAAAGTCACGGATACGGATACGGTTACGGATCTCTCTTCTCCCTTGGATATCCGCGGATACGGATACGGATACGGATATCCGGCACATCACTACTCACGACACAAGAATATTTATTAGTGCGGGACCCAACCTCTTTTAAGAAAGAGAAATATAAACAAACAGTATTTTGGTTTTTAACCGACTTCAAAAAAGGAGGAAGTTCTCAATTCTACTGTATTTTTTTTTTCATTTTTTTTATGTTTGTTACCTCAGAACTTTTGATTAGGTGAACCGATTTTAATAATTCTTTTTAAAGAAGGGTTTGGGGAAAGAGTTTAAGACATTGATTGCATCTTGAACGTTTAGATTATTAATATTACTAGGACAGGTTATGGCATATTAAATACAAAAGATTTGGAACAGATGATTATAATACCCACAATCAGCTGTGCACTATTATGTTCAGTGTGCCATTGTTCCAAGTCTCACCTCAGCACAGCGCAGGGTGGGGAGAGATTATAATACACAGCCGGTGTGCAATTTGTCAAGCTTACGTGCTAAATATATGTAGGAAGTAAAAAGCGCTACACACTAAATTAGAACGCTTAGAAAGGGTTGTATTCATGGAAAAATAACAATATTTTTTTATTTTTCTTTTTAAAAAGACAACTCCCCCACTAGGCATATATCCAGTGTCGCGGAGGACTTTACAAACATATATGAAACGGACACAAAGAACACCCAGACTCAGAACGACAATTTGTGGATCAAACAAAGTGGCGTCCCATGTGGGGACCGAACCCACAAGCGAAAGCGGCGTGGCGTCCTCTTAAACCACTACGCCATCCGCGCAGTCAATGGTTACTGCGTATTTCATTATTAAAGAGTAATGTTCCCTTACATGCTTATAACTATCAAATTAGCGAATATATAAACAAACGGCTGGATGGCGTAGTAATTTGTGTATCGGAATGCTACGTCAAAGATATCGGGTTCATTTTCCGCTCAAGGGTGTTGGTGTCGGTGTTTCTATGTTTAATATGTATGTATTTACAAAAAATAAAAAAATATATATTCGTATACGTATTGAAATCAGTTGTCTTGTGCCCGTAGTACAAGCTCTACTTGGTTTGAGACTAAATGGTGTTGTGTGAATGTGGTAGAATATATATATGTATATGTATATATATATATATATATATATACAAAATTAAATAATTTAAAGAGGGCACACTTAATCCCCCTTCTAAGCCCTACTCAATTGTGAACTTCCCCTACCCATTTATTTTAAAATCAAACAAAAGGACTTACTATTAAGACATAGGTGTATAGTTACTTTATTTTCCACACTTGAAATTGGTTCGAACCGTGAACAAAAGCCTTGGTTGACCGCATGAAGTTAGTCGATCGTACACGGCCACATATAACTCTCGCACAATGCAGCCGGTCGCAGTTGACGTCCGACACCGGATAGCCGGACACGCCCGAGTGTCCGGACAAAATCACTTTTATCGCATCACTATTATTGAAACTTGAAGTGAGTCTAGTGCGGTTAGTAAATAAATGCCAGTCGCTATGTAGTCAAAGCTTATTTCTATTTCATAAGCTACTACACAACGAAGTTTTTTTGTATGTTATGTTGTTATGAAATCTTTTGTTTTTTTTTTAAACAACTGCACGGATGGTGTAGTGTTTTAAGCGGTCGCCACGCCGCTTCCTATTGCGCCGAGTGTTATGGGTTCAAACCCCACATGGGACGTCCCCTTGTGTGATCTACAAATTGTTGTTCTGAGTCTGAGTGTTCTTTGTGTCCGTTTCATGTATGTTTGTAAAGTCTTTCTAAAACAAACAAAAAAAAACTTTTTGGATCCTTAATAATAAATCAAATATGGCACTTTAGGTAGTACTTTGAAAATAATCTTAAAGTTTTATAATAAAATAAAAGGCTTTTAGTATACTATTCTTTTTATAGTAAACAAGCAGATGGGTCACGTGACAGAAAGTGTATAAGCGGCGGTAGCCTAGTGGTTAAGGCATTGGACTTGCAATCAGGTGGTCGT
This sequence comes from Arctia plantaginis, assembly GCA_902825455.1. NCBI lineage: Eukaryota > Metazoa > Arthropoda > Insecta > Lepidoptera > Erebidae > Arctia > Arctia plantaginis. The sequence continues at coordinate 429,996 of CADEBD010000291.1, read as the reverse complement.
GGGTTCGAATCCTGACCAGTACACCGCTGACGTGAACCTCACGCCTAACACAAGCAATTTAGCTTAGCATGAGGGTACCAGTAATTTCGGTTGCTAGTAGACGTTCCAAAAAAAAAGTGACTACCGTCACCGAGGGGTCACAAGCGCGTTGCCGGCTAAGTTATACTTAAGTAAGTCTACCATGAACTGTTAAAAGTTTCAGCCATCTTTGTACTTCAAAACTAAAGCAATGAGTTTTTTTTCTCATGTTGCAAACTATGGCAGTGTTCTCGCTCGACTTAACAAACACTCAGAGAGGGAACATCGGCGTGCTCCCGCCATCAAACGCAAAATAACCCGCTTTATTAAACAGAACGCTGAAACAACTGGATCTCTTTTCATACAGAACGCGGCACGTTCCGAACTAGAACAGTACACAAACAAATACAAATCTGTTTCATCCGATGATTCTCTTTTTACCGGGAAAATTTTATGTATATAAGATGTGTGAGGATATTATTATTAACTAGCTGCTCCGACAGAGATCGTTCTGTCGGAAATTGTTGGCTTCTCGCAGTCCAATAGAAAAATTAAATAACTTTATTTTGGGCAGGCATAGATTATCTTAAAGAATATTTTAGACTTAAGTATTAACAAATTTAAATTCGCAATAAAACGTGGCTTGTGCCAGAGGGCTACTGTGTACTACTACTGCTGTACTACTCAATTGTGGATTACATAGAAGACAAAAAACTTTGGATTAATTAGCGCAGGCTATTTCTTTCTTAAATAAAAATGTATGTGCGGCTAGTGTGTTTTTTTGTTATTTTTTCTATTTTTTATGTTTTACTTTATTTTCTCTTTTAATCGATTTTTTGTCTTAATCTTGTTTTCTCTTCGTTGTCTTTTTACCTTTTAGTCCTTAATAACGGACATACTGGCACACATCAAAACAATGTTGTTATATATTTAATAGTGCCATTGTATCTATCTGTGATTTGCCAAAGAGTTGCCGTGAGTTTGTTTGCCCTTTCTTCTCATAAGGCTTAACCCCTTGGAAACGGGCGGTTGTAGATCGGCACAGGCATATCATAGATTTTGTATGGGTTGGATTTTTGTTAAATTATTTTGCTTGCTTAATAATTAATTAAACAATTTTTAAAATTTTATGAAATAAAGAGAGTTTGAGTTTATCCATACAACCTAAACAACTTGAAGTCATAACAAAGATAATGTTAACGCGCCTATATTTGTTTGATTTTACGTTAAATGTTTGACCAGCTAGGGACAGGTGTTTTAATTTACTCTGTGTTAGTATGGGAAAAGAGAAGTGTCGTATTTACTATTTTTTTCGCAAATTTTTCCTTTTTTTTTCTCTCATGTACCTTCCTTGTGCCTTGACAAAAATAGGTTTTATAAATTAGCCGAATCGGTCGAGCCGTTCTCGAGTTTTGCGCCCACACCTGTGGCAATTCATTTATACTTATATAGATTTAAGAGTCTCCGTAAAGCCATGACACCGGGTAGTCTGACAAATAACATTATCTGACCTTCAACAGCTGTACAGACTTTAAGATTTCAGGGTCAATCACACGATTCAGCCACCCTTCAACTTCACTCGCCCACTTAATATTCTCAAACACAACCTCAACCAACTCAAATTTCGTCGTAAGTTGTTAAACAAGAAACGCGAACTTTTGTACAACAGCGAAACCGTTCAGACTCATCACTTACAACACGCACTTGTCTTTAATTACACCGCAAAGTACTCGTGTAAGCCGTCTCAGAGTTCACACGGGGCTGGCGTCGAGTGTCAATCTGAGATGGGTGTGTAGCGAGGCGCGGTGCCGTCTGCCTGTGTAAATACTGAGCCCGCTAATTTGTTGACACTCAGACATCAACAAGGATTGTGTGGCTACATTTAGCGAGAATACAATTTTGTTGGCTGTATTCAGATTTAATTGATCGTAAATATTTGAGGTTATGATTTCTTTCATTAGAATATATAGTTTTTTAGGTTTTAGGCTTAATGAATGATATTGAACAAGTCCAGTATTGTCTTTATCACAGACAAAATCTTATATAAACTACGTAAAGGCTTAAAACCCTACACAAAAGCTGGTACAGTCAGCACAGCTTTTTTTCATAATTTTAAGTTTGTATTTCTAAGTATGTATGGAACTTTAAATCAAAAAATCAAAATCAACTAGGCTATTATTCAGAATAATAATACCTTAAGACACACGGTCTTCTTACTACGCAACTCTGTACTTTGGTAATCAGACTTACCACACCTATACACATATCTATCTATTCGTATTACTAAATGCATTTATAGTATGAATTACACGCAGATATAAAAGAAATCATTTTGAATGTTACACAATTAATAGTCCTGGGTCATCACTATACACTTGTCCAACAAGCCACTCAAACTATTGTCAAAACTGTGCTAAAAGCCTATAACTCCAATCAATGTTTCTCTGCTATTTTATTCCTTTTACTCCAACCTTACATGACCTCAACTAACAAATTGTGGTACAAATCCACGGATTGATTCAAGCCGGCTTTCACGATGATTCAGAGAGCATATGGGTCACTGGTCGATTGATCCGACACACGTACAAATGGCGCTATTTGTGGGAAATAATCCGTCTACTGATTCGGAGGCTAATTTGCCTCGGTGTGGGAATTAGGAGTCTCTAACGGGTTGCTGAGGGGTTTGGATGGCCGGATACTTAATTCTCGTGTAAATGAGCCCTGACTAGAGATATATCATTAGGAATTACATAGTTATCGATAATGCTGTGAAATGTTGGAGGATTTGATTGGAATAAATAAACTATACAGTGAAATCAATTGGGGTCAAGCGACAAGCGAGGAATAAATTATGACGAAATTGGCAAGTTCAGTTTTGATCGAAAATGGAGTAACTTAAATAATAAATGGGCTCCATTTTTATAATAATGACCATAAAGAGTGTTCCGTATGGTGAATAACGTGTATAAATTTGTACAAATAATGTCTTCATTGCAAGACCATATATTTTTATAATTAAAGGACTATTTATTTAAGGCTATTTTTCCAAAGTCTTAGGTTTTATAATTTCGAATATAAGATGGTATAATTGGTAATTTTTCCTTCATTCGATTAGATTAGATTAGATAGATTAAAAACGATATGATCCTACGAAATAATAATATAATAATAATATTCTACCACATTCACACAACGCCATCTAGTCCCAAACTAAGCAGAGCTTGTACTATGGCTACTAGACAGCTGATATAAATACATATTTTCTTTTTTTTTTGTAAATACATACTTATTATACACGCACGCACGCAAACCAAATCAAACATTAAATGTTCATGCACACAAATGTTTGACTTCGACGGGAATCGAACCCGAGAACTTTGGGATAGCAATCCGTTACACAAACCACTACGCCATCCGGTCGTCGACCTATTCAGATATTCAAATAATTGACCTCTTCACAATAAGAACGAAGGAGTTCATTCTTTTGAATGATTAAAATTACTTTGACTACTATGATACAGCACTTTGTCATAAACCAGTGGAATTTTAGATTTCAACACCCAAATATATAGTGAATACTTACTTTCTTTAAAAAGAAAATCAGTAGACATGACATACACCAGATCTTACGTCACGTGTATGTAGAACTTACGTCACGTGTATGTATGTAGTAAAAGCGACTTTAATACGTAGTGGTTAAATAGTGATTACTTTAACTCATTGCTTGACATTTGTGGCTCTTGGAAATTGTCTCTCTTTTATAATTTAAACTAAGTATTAAATTCACTATTGTTGCTCAAAGAAAACTGTAATTCTTTCATCTCCAAACTATTTTCACAATGTTTTGCAAAACGATGCTTTTTTTATAGAATTCTTTTATTATAAAATAACTTGTAACAAAGGCTTGTGCTTAAAACCTATTCTCAAGAAAATTTAACTCAGACTGTCAGTCGTGAAACGGTTTAAAGAAATTCAGAATAAATCTCTTTGTAAAGAGATAAGACCATTATGCATTATTTTCTTTTCTTTAAAATCTACTTTTCTTAGGGTATGGTTATGGTAATATAAGTATTAAGTATAGTAAAATACAAACTTATAAGTTTGTATTTTAGGATGTGTCCAAACATCTTTTTCTTCTTTTTTTTAAAGACAACTCCTGCATTAGGTATATATCCTGTGTCGCGGGGTACTTTACAAACATACATGAAACCGACACAAAAAACACTCAGACTCAGAACAACAATTTGTATATCACACAAAGTGTCGTCCCATGTGGGGATCGGACCCACAACAATCAGCGTAGTAGTAAGCGGCGTGACGACCGCTTAAACCACTACGCCATTCGTGTAGTCGACACCCAAATATGTCTAGTATCTCAAATTAGTCAAAACGTTTTTTGAAATTTCTACATTACTTTACTTTAAAAAAAAACAGGTAAAAGAAAATGAGAATGGCGATAATGGTCATTTTGCTGTTCGGACCAGTTACGGTGCTTTTATATTATGTGAAAGAAGAAATAAACTCAAAAAACTAGTTGAAAAAATACAGGGACATCGAGTTTGAACAATATTTGATCTTATGCTCTGAGAAACATCATTTTCAAATTAAGTTTTACTTCATTTTAACTATTTATATGTACATACTTGTAAAATAAATAGTTATTCTACAAATACTAACACCAAACGGTATAGCTACAAATCACCTTTAAGCATTTACCTAATCGTTTATAAGTGCACAGGTAATATATTCCTTAGGTGTTACCTCCAGAATTTAGTGTTAGATCTTAGTCCATAAATGCTCTGTTAATTGGAATGGTTAATCGGATTTCTGTGCTGAATACAAGGTATGAATTACTGGGTCTCTCGGGTGCCTGGATGAGTTTACCAATGGCTAAGATAATGAATTAGACATACTTACGTGTTGAAAGCGCTGGGACATATTACACATCGATATCTAGACACTACAGAACTTGACTAGGAATAGTGTATTCTGACACTTAGAAATACTTAGATGGTTTGTTTAGTAGGAGATATTCATTATCAATATTTCCCTATTAATTTAATGTCTATCAGTGGTCAGCGCAATTGTGAAGGATTTTCTTTGGTTCCTTTCATGGTTGGTTTGTCACTGCTCCTTGGGAATATAATCAGTTTTAGACTTGACGAAAGAGGACGGTGAATTAGAATAAGAAAAACGAGGGAGCGGGGACTATTGGTACCATATGTCTCAGATGATAAACTACACTTAGACTGCAGGAGCTCGAAACTCGTATGTCCGTTCTGGAATTGGTCTAAATATAATAAACAACCAGACAGACACAAATAATTTTACACAAAGTAAGGATCGTGCCCGCAACCTCTAACTTTGCAACTAAATACTCTACCACTATGCCTATCATCATCAATAGCCTGTAATAGTCCACTGCTGCACTTACAAAGTAATACGTACCAACCAACTTAAGGCTTGCAGAAAAGACTAATACAAATAATACATGTGTGTGCATATGTGTGTGTGTGTGTATGAGTGTGGAATGTATGTGGGTGGGTAAAACTGTAATGGGTGAGTGGTGTGGGTAGCTTAATGATCTTCTCTTGATTTGGTTTATATAGTATAGTTGCATTTTTATTTATTTCTTTTTTCTACTTGTACGCTATCGTGGAACATTAGGAGGAGCGGAATCTCCTAACACAGGCTTCTCATTGCCTAACAGGAGACCCCAGCCACTAGATTGTAAGATGTTTAAGAAATTAATAAAGATATTATTATTATTATTATTATTGCTGGATGGCCTCTCCTTACAAAAGAGGTTTATAACTATGCCTATACATCAATCATAATTATGTAAATTGGCTGTAAACGCAGCCCCAAGCTGCCTTTAAAGGTACTGATATTTCTACCAGTTCATAAATAGATACTCTTTCGTGTCATCGCTCGCACTGACCTATCTGGTGCGATGAGCTGGCTTACTGTGGACTAGATTAAAGAAATGGCTTATTATGAAAAAAAAGGGCAAAATAGGGAGAGAAAATACTCGTATTTATAATAAAAATGAGGGCAATAGGTTGCTCTGCGCATTGTGATATTTTTACTATTAAAATATAAGGTGGCAGCAGCCTACTCTTAGCTTTCTTTTTAAATATATGTGACAAACAAAATCCCAGCTGAAGATTACTGTGAGGTGATCGTGACTTGTGAAGGTTTCTTATATTTGTTGCGGTATTCAACTTGCTTTGAAATTCTTTATGTTTCCATAGGTCATTAATTGATAATTCTAGCATAGGCAAGACTCGCAAGTATGATTTAACTGATTCTTTTAGTTCTTTTACTATAGACATTTTCACGCAAATATACCGGTTATGTCCGGATATAGCCGGATATAGCCGGTTTATGTCCGCGTTTTTCCACTCTTTAAATATATTTTGTATCCCTCTGGAAAAGTACTCTTTTCCTCTACAAAAGGCACCGTGAATACAAAATTTTGTGAACTGAAGTTCAGTCATAAAATGTTCTAAACAAACCAACATTCACATTAATAATATTTTGATTAAATAGCCTTCATCATGTCGTAATGAATACGTCACGTACTACCCCGCCCATGATGGACAATACGATTACTAATTCATCTCCTTAAATGTCCTGTCTGCCAGACATCAGCCCCACACATTCATTAATAAATTATAAGACGACGGATGGCGTTGTGGTTTGTGTAACGGACTGCTATTCCAAAGGTCGCGGGTTCCATTCCCACTCAAGTCAAACATTTGTGTGCATGAACATTTAATGTTTGATTTGGTCTGGGTGTTTCTATGTATAACATGTATGTATTTACAAAAAGAAAGTATATATGTATTTATATCAGTTGTCTAGTTCTCATAGTAAGTACAAGCTTTGCTTAGTTTGGGACTAGATGACGTTGTTTGAATGTGGTAAAATATATTATTATTATTATAAGTGAAGTCAATTAACGAATTATAATCATGTCGATTAGAGGGTTCCTACAATCTCAAATATTTCCTAAATGAAAATAAAACCTAGGCGTAATGGGACTTTTTTAGTATCCGTAATAATTCTAACAATACCTGGGACCAAAAGAGCACACAAAATATTGAGGAGAATAATTTTTCTGTGTTTTTTCGATATTAACTTACTTACTTTAGAAAGATCACAAACTCAAACTCTCTTTATTTCATAAAATTTTCAAAATTGTTTGAAATCGTCTTTTATGTAGACTCTAAAGTCATAGATCAACACACACAAAAGCAACAATCTCTGTTTTGTCAAATAGTAAGCAAATAAATTTAACAAAAATCAAACCCATGCAAAATCTATGATATGCCTGTGCCGATCTACAACCGCCCGTTTCAAAGGGTTTGAGCCTTATGAGAAGAAAGGGCAAACAAACTCATGGCCACTCTTTTGCAATTCACAGATAGATAAAATGGCATTATTAAATACTCGTAATAGGTCTAATGAAATTACCGTTTTGTATGCAATAAGTTACCTACCGATTATTACTTTTTCCAAAATTTAGACAACTTTTTAGTAGGTAAAAAATTCAATTCCCGAGAGGCAGTACAAAATGCCTTTGAAAAGTTTGTTGCCTCCCGTCCAGCTGATTTTTACAAGAAGGGCATCAATAAACTGCCAATGCGTTGGCAAAGATGCGTCGATTGCATGGGTGATTACTTCGAATAACAGAAATAAAAAAGTTTGAATAAATAAGTACTTTCACTTATTGCATACAAAACGGCAATTTCATAGGTAAAGACCTAATATACCACAACATTGTTTTGATGCGTGCTAGTATGTCCGTTATTAAGGACTAAGTGTAAGTTATACAAAAACACAAATGAAAGTGTCCAGCAGTAGACAGTAAGAGTGTGTCGAAATGAAATTGTGCCTTTTGAAATATATTTGCAACTGACGGTAAAAATGATCACACGGAATACGGATGTACTAAATAAGTCTAATATTACAAAGAGTTCAATGTTAACATGGTGTAAATGTATTGTTTCAGATGCGTTGCTGCGTGGCCGCGCTGTTGGTATCAGCGCTCACCACTCTCGCCGTGGCCGTCGCTGATGACGCTCACCATGACGTCAGCGCCCCACAGGTAAGATACCCTCATAATTATATACCAGACATGTCCGTGTGGTGACGGCATGAGAATACGGCGTGTGACAACTCCGAATTCATCTCGTGGATGTTGTAGGAGCAGACTAAGGCTGCAAACTGCAGGACAACAGCACTGCAATAAGTAGAAAAACTTTACACAATCTCTATACCTACCAAGCTATGCCCAGCAGTGGACTATTTAAGGCTGATGATGATGATAAACTTCAAATTGCCACTGGTATGAGATTCTTATTACCTCACAAGGAGCTATTTTCTTTTATTAAAAATGGATCTAAATGATGGTGGTAGACTGCTACAAGGGGTATCCTTAGCGTCACTGTATTTAAAATACGATGTACTTCGATTTATATTGGTAAAAAAACCATAGACAATTTACCTCTACTATCAAATAACTTAGATAATTGGACTACAATTATATAAGTTATTTGATTTGATTGTAGAATATAAAACAATTAGTTTTTCTGTTCACAAGACATCACATCATCAACAGCCCTTAATAGTCCACTGATGGACATAGGCCTCTCTTTAGAAAAGAGGTTTTAGTTTACTATACACGCGGACCAAAGGGTTTGCTATAGGGTTTGTTTCAAGATTTCCTTCTCTTTGCAGTACTGTTGTCCTGCACAGTTTTTTCTCTAAGTCGGCTCTTGCGACACCCACGGGATGGTGACACTCCGTATTCTTAATCCGTCACCACACGAACTAAGACTGTTACTTATTGTAAAGTATAATTGTCACTACGACACAACAAAAAATGAATTGAATTAGAAAACAAATCAAGACAGACGATAACTAGATTCCTCAAGCCCATTGCATAGGTATGCCTTCAAAATCATTGATTTTGTGTTGATAAAATATCACTTAAACCTACTTATTATCGACCTCGTCCAATATTTAATAGAAGGTGAGACAGAGGCCAACAAACAATACTAAAATTTATACCTGTATTAATTGTTGTGTGTCCACGTGAAACATCCTTCCGTTTACATTTCTAGTTGAGTCAATAAGTGAAGCAAACTCCGATGTAGGACTAGTCTGTTAGTGTAGTGGCCAGTGATTTTGACTGTTCAGCCAGAATTAGCAGAGCTCATGTCGTTCCAGCCTCGTCCCAAGCAGATGACAGGTCTTGCCAGCCTCTATATATATATATATATATATATGTATAGATAGTTCAACTCAGTTGTGCGCGCGGCCTTATGTGTGCGTGGGCTTGTAAATATACAACTTTCATTCGTGGTGTCTCATTCTACAATCAAAATGAATAGCTGTTGAAACTCAAAGCTCTTTTAATTTATTATTTAAATGGTCTCAATAGCTGCTTAGAGACTTAATTCTAATATATATATGTATTAGAATTATTGGAATTGAGAATTGGAACGACATGAGCTCTGCTAATTCTATTCGCCATAATACCAAAGTACTTTCTATGTTAGGACTTGGATAATCACAAGAGCTTGTGTCAACTGGTTCCGACATGTTCCAATGTTCAAGTTGCTCGTGGAAACTACAAAATTAACATGTTAAAACACATATACGTATCTGTCGATCGACTGGATAACAACTCATAGTATAAAACGTGTGGTAGGTATATTGACTACACTAAATACATAGTGAGAAATTCTTCATTTCCTATAGAAAAGGATTATTATTATGACATAAGTGGTGCAAACGGTAATAAAATTGATAATATTTCGGACATCTGACGCACAACGCCATCTAGTTTCAAACTAAGCAGAACCTGTACTATGAACGCTAGATTGACTGATAGAATACTAAATCTATAATAATAATATTATAAAGCTGAAGAGTTTGTTTGTTCGTTTGTTTGTTTGTTTGTTTGAACTCGCTAATCTCAGGAACTACTGGTCCGATTTAAAAAATTCTTTCACTGTTAGATAGCCCATTTATCGAGGAAGGCTATAGGCTATATATCACCACGCTAAGACCAATAGGAGCGGAGCACCAATGAAGAATGTTTTAAAAACGGAGAAAATTTATTAATATTGAGAGACGCAGACGAAGTTGCGCGGGTCAGCTAGTAAATAATAAGTACGTACTTATTACGTTTTGCATCTTAAAGAAGTATTCGAATTCCAGTCAACATTGTACAACGATAAACGGTAAGCATATTTTTGGAGTCATAGTCAATTCTGTAAATGGCGCAAAGCGGTAATCAGCATGACTTAAAATCCGAACTTGAAACTTACGCCATCCATACTTTTATAATTTATTATGTCTAATTCAATAGCTAGTAATTGATAAAAAGATTGTGTAATGCTCTGAATAGTACCAAAGCCCCCACAAGAAATACATAGACATAGATAGGGTAGACAAAGGTCAATTAAACGTCTGTCAATCTTTAATTTTGGTCCCATTTCCGTAATACGAACAAGCATATTACCCTCTACCGGATACTTTAGGAACTAGTTGAGAGAATCGGTGTATATGTGAGCATATCAAGATTTGAGATTAATAATAATAATCTCACACATCCCACACACGGACATCTGGTCCCAAACTAGGCAGAGCCTGTACTATGGTAACCAGACTGCTCATAAACATACTTATATATTTATAAATACATACGTATTATACATAAATTACACCCAGACACGGAACAAATGACCGTGCTCATAACACAATCATATGTCCTGGGTGGGAATCGAACACACGCCCTCTGGCGTAGCAGTTAGGGTCACTAACCACTAGACCAACAGGCCCGTCAGAATGTAAGCAATATCCCGACCAGGTGAAGGTCACATACCATTAAGTCGAACTATGTAGCTGTTATCGGAGAGTCTGAAGAGAAATACATAAACAGAAGTATTGAAATGAATATGTATTATTTAATTGTCGTCATGATGTTGAGAAAAAGCATTTTCTGATAAAAACATTTTTGCATAACTGTGTTTTTGAAGCGATGCCTGATGGCAAGCACTTTGATCTGAACAACAACATAATTAACATTCTGAGAGCGACGGAACGCCATAATAGAATAATAAAACATGTTGCAGCCAGTCGCGCGAAGCTAATGTTGTGGTCGACTTTTTAGAACAACTATTCTTCTCTTCTTTGTTCTAGCCAATTGTACCAATAGATGAATGTTTTGAATAAACAAAGCTAATAGAATTGCTTACTTCATAGCACGTTTGAAATCTCTCGGCGGGTGCGGCGCTCTGCTCAGAAATTAATAGTTTTATTTCTCTACACCGACGCTTTACATTTATTATTGTAATACGGTGCAATGGAAATGCATGCGCTTTGTAATATCCGGTGTGCTCATACATTGACAAACAAATTGATTAAAGCAAACAGGACCAACTTTTCAACAATTGTATTTCGTTCATATTAAACTCAATTACAGTATATATTGCGCTAGTTTAGATAAAAACAATAATTCTATTCATTGTTTTAGAATGACAACGAAGTAGAATTAACTGAAGAAGACAAAAGAGCGTGGTCCAGCCTACACGGCGGCGGTGGATGGGGCAAGAGAGGTTGGCAAGATATGAGCAGTGCCTGGGGCAAACGTGCCTGGCAGGACCTCAACTCTGCCTGGGGCAAACGTGGCTGGCAAGACATGAGCAGCGCGTGGGGTAAACGCGCATGGCAGGATCTTAACTCTGCTTGGGGTAAAAGAGGCTGGCAAGATCTGAATCCCGCCTGGGGCAAGCGTGCTTGGAGGGATATGTCTCAGTCGCCTTGGGGCAAGCGAGGCTGGCAAGACATGTCATCTGCTTGGGGCAAGCGAGGCTGGAACGACATGAGCTCTGCTTGGGGCAAGCGAGGTTGGAATGACATGAGCTCTGCTTGGGGCAAGCGAGGCTGGAACGACATGAGCTCAGCTTGGGGCAAGCGTGCACCTGTAAGTATTCACAAACGTACTTTATACAGTTTCCACAGCTTACAGTTTTTGTTTCTTTTTTACGTTGCACTTACAAAGATTGGTGTCATATGACACTATAAATGTGTGATAATTAATTAAACTTATTTGTAAAATGGCTCTTCATCATACGATATTTTTGTTTATCCAGGAAAAGTGGGCGAACTTCCACGGCTCCTGGGGCAAACGTGAAACCGACCCTGACTACGAAGAAATGGACGCGGTCATTGAACAGTTGATACCTATCCAACAGGTAAATATTTCAACGACAATTCTCAACTTTTTTCAAAAGTACAACAAAGTTTTCTCTATTTACATAATGTTCTGACAGTTCTTTAATATTTTGTATTCAAAGCGCATTTATGAATTTTAAACAGTTACAGATTACCATTTTTTATATTAATGGCAAAATGAATACCTACTGCCGTTATATAATCTTGTGGGCAATGTAATATAAGGGTGTCATGGTTAGCCTTTTTCTTATAGTGTCGACCATTAAATGATATAAAAAAGCTACTCTTATTAATAATGCTTAACCACTGGCTGATTCATTTAAATTTAAACCTTAATGTAAAACGGTTAACTAATCCTCAATTATCTGCGACCGTAAATACGGTAGTTTTTAAATCTTTTAACGAGTTACGTATGCTATTTGACTTAGATGTCAGCAGCTTAGAAAATAAATGACAGACATTTGTAAATGACAAGACAACGTCTTAGGAATCTCAGCGCTTGACGTATACGAAAAATAATAGGCAATTTCGAAAAACCAACAAATAGAGTATTTTTATAATCTATGGAAGGCGATGAAGGTAACCAATTACTGAATTATTTAGGTCCAGGACATGGAACGAATTGAGTCGCCGGAGAAGAAAGCGTGGTCTGCGCTGCATGGAGCATGGGGCAAGCGACCAGTCAAACAGGCTCAGTATAACAGTGGTAAATTCATATATATACTTCTTTTAAATAGAAAAAAGAAATAAAGCTGTGTACTTACAGATAGTCGGTTGATATATGTTCACAATACTGTCTAATTAAATGAAATAGGTCTTAATGTGATAAATTCTCATTAAGGAAACAAACCACTCAGTTCGGTTTTCAAATTGCTTGTTGATTAATAAATTGGACTATTGTGAACCTTTTACTTAAGTTACTTATCATTGGTCTTTTAAATAACCCTGGGGTCATTTCCAAATACTTCATAATACAATTTAGAACAGTATATTTGACCCAAGTAATGTTTTCTAGGTACTGTATTAGCTACAAGAAACTATAACTCCAGATTTGGTTGTGTTTTAACTTCTGTGAGTAAGCAACTTTGCTTTCAAATATTCTTTGAAAAAGTTGCAGCAAAAACGTTACCAGCTAATAGATGAAAAGCTGTAAGTAAGGATATGTAGCGGGAAAATGTATAATCTCGTCTCTTTGGCGGGCTTTCAAAGCACCATTTTAATTAAATACGAAGTGGAATTCCTCTGGACAAGTTTTAAGCCTATATTACTGTTGAGTTTTTAATTTCATGGTAGAATGTGTAATATCATATGTAGGTATTTAAGTACAGCAAGTATAATTAATCTAGCAGACGTAACATTGTACTTTCCTGGCTTAAAAAGAAATGTTAAACCGTCCACCGTTTTGTACTCGTATTCTCTTGATTAAAAGAATAATTCTGAATCCCGTCTTGCAAAAGTTGACGCTAACAAATGGTATTCTGTTAAAAGCACTTGTGAATGATAACTGAAGGGGCAATTATTACTGCGACACTTGACAAATGTCTCCTCGAAGTGATTGATTTCAATACTAAGTTGTTTCTGTGTCGCGCTGTTTGCCGTCTCGAGTGGCGCAGCTCGGTGACATCTCGATTAATAAAGTTTTGTTTCAGACAACCCTAGATTGTATATTGTCTACGGTCTATTCAGTTTTAATTAAATATATACATTAACTAGTGTACAATACAAAGTTAAAATCACGTTTCGCTTTTCTAATTAAACTAAAAGCTGAGTTAAGTACTATTCACCAACAGCGATGTGTTGTAGATATTTATTATGTATATAAGGTTATGGTATTGATAGCTGGAGATGAATTAATTATAAATCTCTTTAAAAGAAGGTGAACCGACTTCAAACAATACTAACAAAGATCACTAAAAACCTAGTAGCAATCGCGATTGATTTGATGTCGTTTTTTGAGGAGTTCGGTTGTCTATCTCCGAAACTCATCATGAGATCTATATAAAATTTAAATGGGAACATAAAAAAGATTATTAACATCCGAATGGATAACCTCCTCCTTTTTAAGTCGGTTAAATATGACACTTTCATTCCCGATGAAGTGGATAACACAGAAGCTTTAAAAAAAATAGGATATTTAGAAACAGTCGGAGCAATAAGACTTCACTCAGCATCCTTGCCTTCACTTATACTCGTAGAGAACACTGACATTCTTCAAAATACTGAGTGAAACTGGTGTACCAATGTTTCGACTATATTCAGTGTTTGTTGACACATAAAAATGTTACTATTTCTTCATCGGTATAGGGGTATACGGTACAGAACGGTATAAGTTTGTTGCCACCCTTTAAACCTTCCCCCAGAATGAGGGATGTTTGGACATGGCACTTGACGGAAGGCAACGATAGAAATACTTAACACCAGTTTTCTGTAACGGCGTGTTATCACTCCGGTTGAACCTGCCCATTTATGCCGTAGCATGGCTCTCCTGCTTTATGTTTATGGACCGTACTGCCTCAGGACCTAACAAAGTGTGCCTCTATTTTGTGTATAATTATAACTACCTACACCCCACAGTTCGTACCTAATATGTTTGCAGCTAACTTGAAATTTGTTGGAGCATCCCACAGAATTAGATAATATTCGTCGCCCGCCTTTTTTAAATTAAATAGCTCCGAGTCAACATGGCCGCCGTCCAACAGACGTTAACAAGGAATTTTTCACGCGTCAAACTTCATAATTTCGTATAAATTTAATGACTGACAATTTTATTAAAAGTAGGATCCGTTTCTGACGGTGTATTAATATAATCCTCAATTACGTTTTTATTTCAATTGAGCTTTTATTATTCAAAAAGTATTTTAGACGTGTTATTAAAATGGTTAGTAGATATATCTTAAGTGTGGAAGAGTCATGTTTCGGCACAAATGGGCCGAGTGGAATGATACGGCTGCACATACAACCTATGTTAAGCTGTCGTGTATTGCTATTCACCAGATAAGCGAGGCTCAACTCTCCCGCGCTCTGATCTTGGGTAGGCACTCGAAACGCAGCACTGCACTTGTGTATATTGAGCTGCAGGGTCACCTCCCGTGAGATGACCCGTTAGCTTGTTTGCCCCAATACCATAAACAAGTACAATAAGAGTTTGTGAAGATTTTAAATATTTTTTATTATCGAAGACGGGGGAAACGAGCAGACGGGTAAAGCGACTACCGCTGCCCATGACGCCTGCAGTTCAGGAATCACAAACGCGTTATCGGCTTTTGAGGAAGCAATACTCTTTTTTTGAGGTCTTATCTGTCCGGGAATAACGCAAACGATAAATATGTAGTAAATTGACATCCCTTTGGAGGTGCAAATGTCGATTGGGAAAAAATATAGGGATTTGAATTTGAAGTATGTATGTGGCCTACAGGATCATATTACTGGAAGCGCGAGCCCGCCTGGACTAATTTAAGAGGCATGTGGGGCAAGCGTTCAGCGCAGTTGGACGTGGACGCAATAGATGATGAACATGGTAACCACACTTGACGACAGCAGCTTCTAGAAGCTCGCACACACTTGTAGAACTCGAAAGTTGAATTATTGTAGTAGCTTTTACCCTTTCGCACTAGGCTCTCTTCTATCTTCTGTTTCACCTTAGCAGTCTTTCTGTAGTTAATGTGTGTAGCTAGTTCTGTACTTAACCTTCTAGATTCTTCATTCCTCTACGTATACCTTCCTATATTTGTTGAGTTTCCCTTCCATGCTAGATTTGTGTTACTTTTAGAAACATTGTAAATAGATCGTTGTGTAAATAATAATATACACAGAATATATGCTTTCATGCTTAAATAAGGAGCGCATTGTATACAAGCTTCGTAAATCTACACATATTAAACAAAAATTCAAAGTTGGTCTGTTCATAATCACAAATCTGCCAAATTGCTCTACCGATCGTTTTAAAAAAAACATAACTTTGTAGTCATATACTATTAAAGAAGGGTACTCCGTACACACACACACACAAAACAATATTTCACTGTTGTAATTTTATGGACTGAGGTATCGTTCATGCGGTCATCATGAATTTTGGCATACTTACAGGTATATACAGCAAAAGATTTAAAGTTACTTTCATTCAGAAAAACTTTTGGATATTTGGAAAAATAACTTTACACGAGCGGACATAAGCGGTAAATAATAAACCAGTAAATGTATAAATAATCATACATCATCATCGTCACACCTATCGCAGTAGACCGATGGACATAGGCCTCTCCAATCTCCGTTTGTTCTTTTTTAGAAAAGACAACGCCCGCACTAGGAATATATCCTGTGTCGCGGTTGACTTTACAAACACATGAAACGGACACAAAGAACACCCAGACTCAGAATGTCAATTTTTGGATAACGCAAAGTGTCGTCCCATGTGGGGATCGAACCAACAACACTCAGCGTAGTAGTGAGCGACATGGCGACCGCTTAAACTACGCCATCCGTGCAGTCATTCGATTCGATACTCGGTTTTTCGCATCCAGAATGTAATAATCACACATGTGTATACATAAGTGAGTTGAAAACTCAACATTCTTTGCAAAAATATTACTCTTGGATGAGCATTACCCACAGATAAAATATTATTGTTGAATTACAATACTGCGATAAAATCTTCTATGTGACGAAGCGTGACATCGAATTGTCCACACGAGGACAACTGTTTCGGCTTTGGTGCATAGTCATGTCTACACGAGTGATTTTGTATCTTTCACACTCCGTAAAACATTACACTGTTTTTTAAACATCCATTCTGCCTTCTCTTATTCAAACAATCCGTAACTTCAAACTGCTCAATACTTTTTGAACTGATTTCAAAAAGTACCTAACTGAATAATCCATTGTTTCACTGAAAGGATTTTTAAGTAGGTCTAATATAAAGGAAGTTTAAACGAATCAAAGTGTTTAACCACTCGAAAACAAAGTCTCAAGATAAACAAAACTTCATGACAGATTAACTAACAAAGCTAAGGAAACCTGCTTAATGCCAACAAGTAATAAAATGTAATTAAATCAAGTGCGGTATTCCAGCTCACTGGCTACTTTGGATGTTTAGTTAACCCCAGTGGGTTAAACTTGGCTAACTTATTTTACGATTTAATTCATCGCATCTTGACTTCCATCTTGACCCATACAATCAATCCAGATTTTTTGGGCATGCAGTTTTAGTTTTATTTTTTTTATGTTTAGAACAAGTAAGTTATATTTTTAGAGCGACAGTAAACCTGTGATTCATTAATCTTCCTACCCTTTCCCCTTTTTATGTATGTAACGTGTAACAGAGGTTTTACGGAAAGTGCCTTATGGTAAAAAAAGACATTACTATAGTTTATAAAAAGGTTTTAAAATAACCGATTTAACAACATTATTTAAAAAACAGATTTTAGAAAACAAATTCAACGCAACAACAACACTAACACTATTTCAATCGCTTTTCTATTGATTAAATAAATGTTGTAAAACATACCAAAATTTATTAAGATATAAACGTTTTTAGTCGGTCAGCCATGATTGATTAAAAATGTTACTACAAAAACAAATATTTATTAGTATACCATGTGCGCTGCTTCCGTTTATAACTTAATTAAAGAATGTATATAAACAATAAAAAAAGCGTTTATAAGTGAGTATGTTATTTGATTTAACTAATATCATCCGTTTGTTCCCACAGAGAGTGCTCCGCGGGACGAGGCCTAGACTACCGGAACTGTGTACAATAATATATAACTAAATACTATATGTAACAAACTGTCATATCTTAGGTGCCACTGTTTCTCAATATCATTAATTATTCTACTGTCTGTTTCACTAGTGTCACACCTTGCATATTTTATTTTGTAAAAATTCAAAATGGCGATCATCAAATATTTTTTAATTCATATTATCTTTTATCTATGGTAACATTTTTTTAAGAGTTTGTATTTCGAATTAAAATGTGTCATTTCAAATAAACGACAAGAGGATTAGAATTTATATGTGTGTATAATCTGCTGAATATCCAAAAGTACCAATGCTTTTTAAACACATTATTTTATGTTATTATCTAACAAATATTATTTTATTATTTTTGTAAAGGGTGTGATATAAGCTGTGTACTGTTCCCTTATCTGTAATGCGCTTCTAAATTGAAATATTCGTACAAATAGTCCTATGTCACCTTCTAGTGTAAACAAGATTTTTATCAAACATAATATATTTACATTAAGATGTAAGGAATAGTGTTTATTTTTACGACAACTGATATTAAGTGTAACGGTGTAACTGCATAAGGCGTAGTGCACACGAATAACTCTTATGTACGTGTATAATTATAGCTAGACAATTAATTGTATTTTATTAGTCAAGTTGATGTACATTGTACTATGAGACTTCGCAAGAAGTTCGAGTTTGTCCAATAAAAGTTTATTCTGAAGCCGAACCTTGTTTCATTGGTACACAAACTACACACACTAAATATATATTGGTATTATGGTATTATAATTCAAACTACACATACAAAGTTTCATTTCGATACAACAATTGGATAGTTTTGGAACCCAAATCTGAAACGATTACGAAACATAATTATGAAACCTATCCTGAAAGACAAGGGTGATTTTTAACAATGTATTTTTTTTTTTCAATTAAATTTCGGACATCTGACACAACGCCATCTAGTTTCAAACTAAGCAGAGCTTGTATTATGAAAGCTAGATTGACTAATACATACATATTATACATAGAAAACACCCAAACTCCGAAACAAATATTTGCAGATCATACAAACATTTGGTCTGACCAAGGAATCGAACCCGAGACCTCAGCTCAGCAGTCGCATACGTTACCACCGAGGCAGTCAATTATTATTTCAAAATTGCCACATCATCATTGCTTTCTTATCTGAGACTTGTGACCAATCATAATAGAAGGACTAAAGTGGAACAAAATACCGAACGAACACCTTTTTACCTACATCATCATCATCAACAGCCTGTGGTAGTCCACTACTGGACATAGGCCTCTCCTTAGAAAGGAGGCTTTGGGGCCTTTACCTACCGCTACAACTAATTATGGGGTAATTATAACAAAAGAAAAAGGAGTATTTTGGTACACCCGAAAATTGTCTATTAAGAAACTATGAACTATGAAAAATATGAAAACATTGCTCTGGTCTTGTAACCAAGACAAGACGAGGTTTTCTTCGGAACATAGGCATATCCTATGTTCTCTGTAAACTGCACCTCACAAGCGGTAAGTACGGTATCATACTGATCCAGACGCCTCTGAAATCTGAAGACATTGCTCTTTTCTTGTAACCAAGACAACACGAGGTTTTCTTCGGCACATAGGCATATCCTATGTCCTCTGTAAACTACACCTCACAACCGGTAAGTACGGTATCAAACTGATCCAGACGCCTCTGAAATATGAAAACATTGCTCTTTTCTTGTAACCAAGACAAGACGAGGTTTTCTTCGGAATATAGGCATATTCCATGTTCTCTGTAAACGGTAAGTGATAAGCTTATAGACGACTAGGAATTTATTTGAGTCTCAGACAAAATAACATGATATTCCTCGCTCATCTTTTGAAAATAAACGACCTGAATCAATATGGCCGTTGTCAAAACTTATAATATTTTGATCAGTGTGATCTATTGCTAAAACTCATAATGATTTACACAAAAATAAGATAGTACCCGCAAAGGCCGGCGACGCGCTTGTGTCTTCAAGTTGCAGGAGTTCATAGTCGCTTTCCATCAAATGCTTCGTTTTGGTTACGTAACATATTTCCTCTAGTTTTCCTGCAATGAAAACGAATGATTTCGTGTAATGGGGCGGAAGTATGGAACAGGAAACGGAGAAAGCTCGCGCTATTTGATTTGTCAACTTTTTGACAATTACATGTTACAGATCTTTTGGACTCTTAAGTTTCATCCTAAAAAAATCTCAAAACTTTAGCAACCATCATGTTATAAGACTAATTTATGGGACTTTGGCTCGCTGGAGATGCACCAACTTGTAATTAGGTACGTGTATAATTTTTAGAGGGTTCGTTGATGTACCTTCGCAACCGGGCTCATATGTTGTTTGCGTACTCTCTCTCTCTCTCACTCTTTCTGCACTCAAGGCTCTCCTGCGTGCCAATCCCAATTGTGATTTGTTTGCGGATGGATGGCCCAATATAATGCTGGTATCTTTGCGATTCTGTGAGCTGGAGGGATGTTTTTAGGGTTCCGTTCCTCAAAAGGTAAAAAAAGGAACCCTTATAAGATAACTTTCTTGTCAGTCTGTCCGTCTGGACCACCGATTTTCTCAGCAACGGACCGGTTTTTTTTTTGTTTAGATTTATATTATATCTTTGTTTTCATTTGTGTGTTTTTGTGTTGATATATATTTGTTTTTAACTATTGTAATTGGTAAAACCGTTACAATTAAAGTAAATAAAAAACATCTGTAACCACTGTAAGGTTCACTCGGTTTTTTATGTAACATTATATAAGTGTGAATGTTAGATGAATGTGGCATTGATGCATCTTTTATAAGTACTCTGAGGGGACACTACATCAGAAAAAAATGATTCATCTGACCTACAGGTTTGTATCTTGAATTATTCGGTCTGGACTAGTTTAAGATGCATGTGGGCAATTCGAAACAGAACTTTAAAACTAACCAAGTCAGGACTTGATAAGATAATTACTTTTTTACTTCCCGAAGCCAAAAAACAGTGAAAATTTTCCCACTTCCTCATTGCAAAGTCTTTTGCAAAATCCTTAGAAACCTGTTTCTTTGTTATCAGAGCACCAGGGACTTCCTTTTAGTCGGTTCGAGTCCAACATGCCACCGACAGGTGGTATCCGAGGGGATTTCCGCACGGAAAAAAAAAAAAAAAAAAAACAAGGCCCCTAAATCAGAAACAAAAGTATGTAAAATTAAAGAAGGTATGTATGTAGCACATGGCAGTCATTGGTTTGTGATTTTTAGTTTAGTTTAGAGAGTTTCATCATCTGCACATCTTTTATGCGTTGATGTAGTGTGAAATGGACACGATAAGAATTGTATTACTGTGTGATTACACGAGCTTTAATAACTTAGGTAGAGTAAAGAGGCCACAGAACTGATTTAAATTAATATTTATATGGCCTTGCTGCCTTTTAAGTGCGACTGTTTTACTAAAATATGTGTCTTCCCGCTTGGGTTCGCTTTGATATCTTAAATTACAAATGGTTATGCTTCATTTCTTTTCAGGCCTGCCGTCTTTAACCGACCTTGGGAATATAATCGTTTTTAAACGAATAGAAATGATTTAAATCTGAATATCCCGAATCAGTCTACACTGTACTAGAATTACTAAACAATATGCAAGGAAAACAATATAATTTAATCGTGTGTACACAACCACACAGCCAGTTATACGTTTCATAACTTTTAACATGAAACTTGCGAGTTACATTTCCTTTTTGCTGGTTTAATTGTTGTAACTCGGTACACACCTACCTTTAGACACAATTTTAATCTTTTCACTGAATGGCAATTGTGAGAACTTCTTATTTTTAATTTTTAATAGACATACATTATCCACACATAACTCACAATTAAATAACATTTAAAAAAAATCAACGGAACTCAGTAATAAACTGTTAAATGTACACACTTTCAAATAAAACTATAATTATACTGGCGGAAAGAAAATAGTAAACAATGCTTATCACATGAAAAAAACAATATGGCCCCCGCGAACAAGAAACATATCTGCTAATTAAACAAATAAAACCTTACCATATTCAAAATTCATAATCCGCATACATGATTCATTATATTTCTGACTATTGTAATTGGGTGGATTTATAGGCAACGAACACTGCCGTTTATACCCGAATACTGACGACAACGATTAGCACGGGAGCCGAAGGCCAACTGCAGTATCCTGCGGCTGTAGTCGGGCATATAAAATAAATGGGTGTGTGCGTATGCGAACTGTGCACGGACACCAAAATTACTACACACATGCGAACAAATGTCCTGCGCGAGGCGACGGCATGAGTTGCTTTGCGCTTGCTTTTCGGTAAACACCTGGCAAACAATGTTTGTGTGGTGCTATGCTATTTGTAAATAGTACGCGTTTTTAAGTTATTATAATGTCTAATTTATTAAAATGTCTGTGAATAGCAAGTAAAGCACTGCATTTCTGCCTACAAGGAGCGCACGCCCCTGTCTAGTGGTTAGTTACTCTGACTGCTAAGCCGGAGGTCGTGGGTTCGATTCCCACCCAGGACAATTATTTGTGTGATGAGCACAATCATTTGTTCTGTGTCTGGGTGTAATTTATCTATAATATGTATGTATTTAGAAATATATAAGTATATATCAGCAGTCTGGTTACCATAGTACAGGCTCTGCCTAATTTGGGATCAGGCAGCCGTGTGTGAGATGTGTGAGGTTATTATTATTATTATTATAAAATTAACGCCTAACTGTATCCAGTTCGTACAATCACACATACGCACACACACACACACACACATACACACACACACACGTTTTGGAAATCCCATACTTCACTTTCTACTATATACTATTATATTCCCAAGGAGTTCATAAAAGAAAATGCCAAAACCATTTTAAAATGAAATGCTGGAGTCCGTGAAAGAGAATACCGAGTGATCAAAGAGAATGGAAGAAAAAAAACTCATAACACCGACCCTAAATAAATTTGGGCAAAAGTGTAGGTAGACGATGATTATGACATTACTAGTAAGATACATAGTCTTTGTGTAATGTTGATTGTTGCGCTGTCCGTGTCGGAGCGTTATCTCGCTCATACGTTGGTACACAATGAACATCTACATATTGTTCGGTGGCTTCATTATTTTGCTCCTTCAAAGACAGGTAAATAATATCAGACAAATCTATACATTATTTTACATTAGAATTCAAAATCTTCACCAAAGGAGAATGACTATTGGTGGTAAAGGTTTTTTTGAAGTCACCCAGAATGATAGTTTTGAACTCGGGTTTTTTATTACAACTAATAAGATTTGAAATTATTTTTATATTATTATATTTTGCTTGTCAAAAATGTTCAAAGTGTTGCCATAACCAAAATAAGAAAAGATCACAAAACTTGCTCACAAAAAATTAAGAAATAAAATAAAATCCTAGAAGTTAATTTAAATACCGAGTTTGTTTATAATCGAATATTGAATAGAAAACCGAAGTAGCAACATTGGCGACATCATTTCCGATGTCTGGTTCCCAAGTTGGTTCAAGCAGCATGACTCCTGCAGCAGACTCTACTCGAGGGTTGTGCGGTCCATGGCCCTTTAGTAGGTAATCTAAATAAAGGTATAAAGTTAAATATATCAATGTATGTTTTGTTCGCAGATCTTCGCCATACATTTTAATCCAAATCATTGTTGGAGAATTCACTATGTAAGTTGTTCCGTTTATATATAATAATAATATTAATAAAGTTTATTATCCCATTTTTTTTACAATAAAAGTGTATGAGCTACATTATTGTACGTAAGTTTAGTTAGCAAAACATTTAATCGACTAATGCTTAAAAAAGCATAACCTGTGCTTTAAGCATCAGCAACCTTCCAGTGACTCAGGATATTACCTGCTCAAATAGAGTTTAGTTAGACCTCTATACATGAATTATTTATATACGACTGAATAGGTACTATATAAAATAAAGTAAACTACAAATATAGAATAAAATAAAAATAAGTTTCGTTCATCTGATATATTAATTTATCTGATCATATGCTTTGGTGTGTGTAGCGCGTGCATGCATGTGTGAGTGTGTCTATGTGTCAGTATGTCTAGTCTATCCCAAGTAGAAATATAATATGCTATTGCTGATCGACAGAGTGCGCAGTACACCATTTTAGTTACAAAAGGATCAGCAACATGCCTAAAATGTTTAAAAACAAAAATAAGTTTGTGCACTCTGCCAGACAGCATATTGATATGGGGCTTGCACGATAGGTGATCATCCAATATGACTCCTAAATAACGAGTACTAGGTGCATATGTAAGTTGCGGTCAGAAACAGTCAACTTGTTTATGGACTCTAATGTTGAAGTTACATAAATTACTCGAAGGGGTGTTCCTGATTTTCAAGTCATAAATAAGGTTTTGTCAACATTAAGAGTTGGTAGGTTAGCTGCAAGCCATTGCGTAACCTTATTCATGCCACTCTGGGCTGCTAGGAAAGTTTCTCGCCATGTTTGGGTTTTGGAGGTTAAGAGGGTATCATCGGCAAATGCGACTATTCTACCGTTCTCTAATCTAATATTGTTTTTCATTGTACTTCACTGTAGTGTCAATACTAAGGATCATTATATTCTATGAGTCTATGTTCAACAGACCGATTATATACCTATAATAAAAGAGTAGAAAAAACAAAAAATATTTCTTGGAATTTTTGTCTACCTGTCTGTCTGTCAGTCAAAAACTACTGAATGGATCGTAATGAAAATTGGAATAGTGATTAGTTGGAGTTAACATCTGCATTAATTTATACTACTCGAAAAGCTAAGACGTGCCTTAGAATGGGAACCCGAAGTGTAGTTTAAATTTTTATTTTTGGGTTAGATTTTGTAAATTAGTTTAGGAGTACAAAATCACAAATAAATAAACTAGACCAGACTATGCAAAATGTGAGGATCGAATACCACCAAGGAATTTGTGTTAAGATCACTATAAGGGTAAACAGCCTGAATTGATAGTCGAAAGTTACATTTGTATACAATACGAGTACTATAATATTTGACTGCTTTGGTGGTGCAGTGGCAGCGTATGCGACCGCTGTGCTGAGGTCTTGGGTTCGATGTCTAGGTCAGACCAAATATTTGGATAATCTGCTAATTTTTTTTCGGACTTTGGGTGTTTTCTATGCATAATATGTATCTATTTACAAAAAAGTATAAAAGCATTGTATTAGTCAATCTAGCTACGAGGGGAGGTCCAACAGTTCGTGGAATGAAAGGGTTTTAAATAAAATGAAACAATAAATCTATCTTTCCTTTTTAAAATAATCACCCTTAAGCTGAATACATTTATTAGAACTATGAATTAATTTTTCTAAAACATCGTAAAAATATTTTTTATCTTTTGCCTCAAAATTTGCTAAAATTGCCTCAAGTCTTTTTTAAATTGGGGCACAAATAAAAATCACTTGGGGCTAGATCTGGACTATAGGGTGGGTGGACCAGTGTTTCGAAGCCATGCTTATGCAGAGCAGCCCTTGCAACTCTGCTCTTGTGAACCGGCGCGTTGTCTTGCAAGAGCAACACACCCTTGGTCAATTTTCCTTGACGTTTTTCTTTGATGGCCTCCTTTAATTTCTCTAGTATCGTTGCGTAGTATTTTTCGGTTATGGTCCTTCCCTTTTCTTTGTAATCAATGAGTATTATCCCCTCACAATCCCAAAAAACAGTAGCCCTCAACTTGCCAGCCGACTCCGACACTTTGAATTTCTTTGGCGGTGGTGTACCCTTTCTATGGCATTGCATGGACTCTTGTTTGGACTCAGGCTCAAAGTGATGAACCCATGTTTTATCTCCGGTAACAATCCGCTCCAAAATCTGTGCAGGTTCGCCTCCACACAATTTCAAAAATGGTTTTGACGCATCGACGTGCTGTTGTTTCTGAAGCGACGTGAGCATTCTCGGTACCCATCTTGCACTGACTTTTGTCATACCCAGGTGGTCATGTAAGATTTCCAAAATGGTGGAATTTGATACTCCAACTAATGCAGATAACTGTTTTTTCTTCAAACAGGTGTCCTCCAGTACAATTTTCTCTAATTTTTCGACGATTTCTATTGTGGTGCCCTCAACTGGCCTTCCTGAGCGGGGGTCGTCCAAAATCGACGCCCGACCATGTTCAAAAGGACCATGCCACTTGTAAATCATTGATTTACTAGGGCACTGTCCCCATAAACGGTTTGCATTTCATTCAAAATAGTCTGAGCGATCTTTCCTTGCCAAAGGAATTTTATCACAGCACGGTGTTCAATTTTCTCCATACTTGTTTAGCAGGCGAATATTCGTAAACGAATGAAGCAATAGGGCTGAAACTTAATTTATATACTAATGATGAGCCCCCAATTAGTATGACACTAGTAGACACTAAGCGAGCGCCCCTATCTCCACTCTATCGCCTCCATTCCACGAACTTTTGGACCTCCCCATCATAGTACAAGTTTTACTTAGTTTGAAACTAGATGGCGTTGTGTGTCAGATGTCCGAAATATCATTATTATTATATATACATTATGAGCCTTTGTTTTTTCAGATAGGTGGGACTTCTCCCTTATTCAGAGGTGGATTTCTATTTATTTACAAAAATAAATATATTTAATTTGTTAACAATTTTATTTAATACTAACACTAGTTTAAGTCACACTGTTCCTAACATTATATGAATGGATTTGGCCGAAATAAATAATTTGAACTTGTTCGTCGGTAGGGCATTATTCAAGATTGCTGCCCATTTGAACCTTTATATGCAACACCTGCTTTCTTGGCTTGCGGCGTACCGAAGTTCCAGACTAAATTGGCGAGCCCCGAGGATGTAAGTAACACATTTTTTTTTGTTTTTATTCTTTTTGCACAAATTACAACTCACTTGTACAATGGCGGACTTAATGCCACATACATTTTCTCCCAGTCAACTTTTGGGTTGCGGGGAAATATCTGAGTAGGTGCACTAGAAATTAAGTTTAGTTTTAAAAAGATAATAATTATACTTAATTGGGGAGATGGACATAAACGGTGAGACAGATATATATATAAATACACACTAAGTACACATACACATATAATAGCTGAGTTACATACATACATATAATATACACGAACAATATATAAAACTTTACGGTTGTGATGAATCTGATGGGGTGTCCAGAATGCGAGCTCTGACTTTCGACTTAAATAAGAGGCGGTTGGGTGATACCCTGATTTGGAGAGGTGGAGCGCTCCAAAGGAGTACAGATTGGTTTAGGAACGAAGAGTGGACACACGCGGAAGTATGAGTGGGACATAACAGGAGTGGATTGTTTGAGGAACGGAGGGTTCTGTTGTGGTTAGAACATATAAATTGCAATGAGGATGTAAGGTAGGAATTGGAAATGGGTAAGTTAAGAATGGAATGGAGGGTGAATCGACGCATCTTTGCCAACGCATTGGCAGTTTATTGATGCCCTTCTTGTAAAAATCAGCTGGACGGGAGGCAACAAACTCTTCAAAGGCATTTTGAACTGCCTCTCGGGAATTGAATTTTTTACCCACTAAAAAGTTGTCTAAATTTTGGAAAAAGTAATAGTCGGTATTAAGAATACAAATTGTCACCACCCCAATTCATCCCGTGGGTGTCGTAAGAGCCGACTAAGGGAGCAAACTAAGCAGAACAACAGCACTGCAAAGAGAAGGAAAACTTGAAACAAACCCTATACCAACCTGTCTGGCCAGCGTGGTATAGTAGGCCAAAACCTCCTTTCTAAGGAGAGGCCTATGTCCAGCAGTGGACTAGTAAAGGCTGTTGATGTGATGATGATGATGTTGATGAATCAATAATGTGGTCGACCATTTCAAATTAGTTATATTTCATGATGTGGCTAGCCTGATATGGCCGAAATTTAATTGACACATTATCAAATGTATCAACATGAAATGTGTGAACACGATAAACAATACTAAAATCAGTTAACTACTGTAATATATTGCGATAACGTCGATTTAATTCGCTTTCAAAACAAAATAGAAATCCACCAACACGTTTGGCGTATGCACACCAATGCATCCATGCCATGCATGCATGAAATGAGGTACAAAACTGAGGCCAAAAATAGATAAAAACAAACTTTGAAGTGGGTTTTATATCTTTTTTATTGTATGTTTTTAATCGGTTCAGCACTTTTTGGGTGTTCAAGCGTGCACAAACCAACTTAACATTTGCAACCGCAGGCAGTTGCAACCGCCAGAATAGGTTGGCTGTTGACGTATAATTTTTAAACTATTGAGAGAGTATTCCATTCAATGTGAGCCTTGTGGAGCAGGTAATGAATTATCATATCTTAGACAACTTTGCTATCATCTGGCACACCCTTATAACCTATAAACTGCAAAATAAAAAATAGCGTATTCTAATTCGATCCTTACGCCATCAATCGAGCAGTGTGACGTTTTATATTTCGATTTTAAATTAAAACAATTGTTTTCCAGTGCAATTATTATGCGTGTATATTCAATAAGCTGGGTTGGATGCATCTCAACGGCACTGTTAATTATAAAACATATAAAAAATCTTTAGATAAATGGACCGAGCACCAATATAACATTAAGAAGAGTATGCAACTGGCTCAAAACAGATGTATGAAGTGGCCCTGGAAAACTATTGAGTATCCCCGCAATCCATTCGGCTATGTAGACGGCACAATTAACGGTTGTCAAATTAACAGACTAAATGCATGTTTACGGATATATACACAGTGGGTAAGTGGCGTTGTAAGCCTCATCCTGTTAAAGCGCAATTAACGAGTCGACGTCACCTGCAGTGCAATTCTCTAAGAAAACAGCCTTGCGTACAGCGTTGCCACAGAGTCGAAGTCGAGTTGAAACTAGGTAAGTAAGTAAATAAGGTAAGTGCCTACTTGACAAGTGCAACTCAAGAGTCACAACAGTGGCCCTCCTTCCCCTTCTAGAGCCAGGGAGAAGTGGTGGCTCCGATAACATGACTCGTTTGCGACGGTTTGCAGTGGTCTCACTCCGGTGGAGCCGTTCCATTCGTTCCAAATCGTGGCTTTCCAGTCAGTCAGTCTTATCACAATTCATCCAATTTATTTCTGCAATTTCTGGTCCGTGTGGTGACGGATTAAGAATACAGAGTGTCACCACCCCTATTCATCCGGTGGGTGTGTGTAAGAGCCGACTAAGGGAGAAAACCATACAGAACAACAGAACTGCAGAGAGAAGGAAAACTTGACACAAATCCTATACCAACCCGTCTGGCCAGCGTGGTATAGTAGGCCAAAACCTCCTTTCTAAGGAGAGGCCTATGTCCAGCAGTGGACTAGTATAGGCTCTTGATGATTTCTGCAAAAATTGTCAAAATATTATTCTTTCATACAAACTATACTGGCCTTTTTTATTGAAGAGGGGGCAAACGAGCAGACGGGTCACCTGATGGAAAGTGACCATCGCCGCCCATGAACGTCTGCAACTCAGGAGTCACAAGCGCGTTGCCGGCCAAAACATATCAATCTCCCACCTCGTAGTATAAATTCATACTAAGGTTGACTTGAACTCATAAAACAAACCAAACAGATAATAAAGTTATGGTTTTGGCTTCATCGTTGATTATAAAATATCCTTAATATCACTCCCAACAACCTCCTCGCCTTCCTCTCGGGAAATACTTAAAGGATGGGCACGTCACTAAAGGAAGGTCGAAAAATTTAGCGACTCCAGTTTATTATTATACCTGTTTGACTTCATACTTCTGTGCAGACAGTCTTTGCGGTCAAGCGACAGAGACAAAGGAGGTCGTCATTGTTTTCAATGCAGCTCAGTACAAATATTGTATTCAGAAACATGTTCACTTTAATAATTTATAACTTTATGTACAATGTGTATAGACAAAGACCTAATGCTTAAAGCATTCTCGGCCAGTCCACCGTAGGGTAGGTAGGTAGGTGGTAGAGTAACGCAGAAATGTGTGAGAGTAGGTGGATCAAAAATTATAGGAGAGTAAGATGTAGAACTCTCCCGGCCCGCCAGGAACGGGCTAGGTACCGCAGGCGACTCAGGCGCCGGAGGTCGCAGAACGACCTCCGTCCTCCATAAGCGCAGGCCTGGGGGTGACAGGTGAGGCCATCTGTCACCCTAGCAGAAGCAGGCCGGGGTGGCGGCGAGCGCGTTGCGAAGCGCGCTCGCCGCCACCGATACTCGGTTCGAGTCCGACATGTCACCGATAGGTGGTATCCGAGGGGATTTCCGCACGGAAAAAAAAAAGAGTAAGATGTGAAGAAAATAATAGCGTAAATACTTATATAGATAACTTTATATTCATACATACGCACAACTATATATATTAGTTGTATATTTCATATACTATATTCACGTTTATGACACAACTATATATGAAATACACATCTAATGTATTTATATAAATTAAATGAAATTATGTATTTCAACTTTTGTGATGAGGAGAGACGAAGCTTAGCTTTAAACGAAATCTATGTGTCATCCTGATTTCCTGTGGTGGGGCATCTCAGAGGACGACAGACTGGGACACAATAGAAAAAGATTGTTTGAAGAGCGGAAATTACCATTATGATTGAAGCAAAGGTCTCACGTGTGATTGTAGGGGGAGTGACGCTGTCTAGGAAAATCTCATCAAATCTCACCAGGGAGGGTTTGGCCTACTATACCACGCTGGCCAGACGGGTTGATATAAGGGTTTGGTTAAAGTTTTCCTTCTCTTTGCAGTGCTGTTGATAATGACTTCACATAACGCCCAATTATGGGTGATTTATGGGTTTATGATAAATCCAGGTCGATAAAACAGAACATAGAGCGACTTTTTTTCTTATAACTGTCAATGTAATAAGCTTTGAATGAAGAAATATATTTAAATAACCGTTTTTTTTTCAGTATTGCAGACTCAAACGCAGCCATTATTGTGAAGATTACCGTTGGCAGTTCAGTTTATGTCAACGCTATCTGTTTGAGCCTTGAGAGCATTCAGAAAATGTTGAAGTATTATTAAAAATATTAAAAAATAACGTGAATTTAGTTTTTCTTTGTGAATTTGTGATGATTGAGAAGTTTGAGAAGTCTTCTTCCTCCGAGACTTTCCCCCAAACAAGGTTTTGGACGTCTTTACGTCTACTAAGATACGGCTGGACTTCGATTTTCAACGCTGAGGGACTGCTATCATACTTCCACAAGCCAATTACTAGGCGATATCGAATTTCTGTAGGAAGACTATTGTTGAACTTTTTAAGAGATGTTCTGACAACCGGGACCAACGGCTTAAAGTGGTCTCCGGGTAAAGGGATCTCAATGTGTTAAGAATTGTCACCCATCCATAGATTTAATGAAGTTAATATACTCGATTACCACTTAGCCACGGGCCCCTCAATAGATCTCTTTTTTGTATATAATATTATTCATCATCATCATCATCAACAGCCTATAACAGTCCACTGCTGGACATAGGCCTCTCCTTAGAAAGGAGGTTTTGCCCTACTATACCACGCTGGCCAGACGGGTTGGTAAAGGGTTTGTGTCAAGTTTTCCTTCTTTTTGCAGTACTGGTGTCCTGCGTTGTTTTGCGCCCTTAGTCGGCTCTTACGACACCCACGGGATGAATTGGGGTAGTGACATTCCGTATTCTTAATCCGTCACTACATGGACTCAATACATATACATATATACAATATTATTGTTTGCCTCTAATTCTTAATCCGGCAATTGGTTAACTGTAAGAATCTGATAATATTAAATTAGGATACCTAAATATGTAAATTCGTAGTTGTACTTAACCCATAAGAAGGTTTAATGAGGGATCGAAGGTGACCCCTATCGGCTACTGATATTAATTTTATATTACACATCACATCACATTACATCAACAGCCTTTAATAGTCCACTGCTGGACATAAGCCTCTCCTTAGAAATGAGGTTTTGAACTACTATACCACGCTGGCCAGACGGGTTGGTATAGGGTTTGTGTCAAGTTTTCCTTCTCTCTGCAGTTCTGTTGTTCTGAGGAGTTTTCTTCCTTAGTCGACTCTTACGACACCCACGGGATGAATGGTGACACTCTGTAGTCTTAATCCGTCACCACATCTGTTACACATTATTATATATTACAGGGGTTGCGAACCTTTATAATAATATGCCATCGTGCCATTTTTGTCAAGAAACGGTTCATTATACGTGCGCTCAAATAATTATATCTTTGTGATCAATAAAACTGAATATAGAACTCAGAATGCTGGCTGGCCATATAGCACGTTTGAACAAACAAAAATGGACTAAAAAAGTTACTGTTTGGACTGGACCATTCGGTAAGAGAAGCAAAGGAAGACCACAAGAGAGATGGATAGATGAGATAAAGAAGGTGGCGGGCATAGACTGGTTTACTAAAGCAAAAGATAGAGAGTATTGGAGAAAATTGGAGGAGGCCTTTACTCGATGAGAGGTCCTTAATTAATAAATATTTAAAAATAATTTCTATATATTTGTAATAATTTAAGAATCATCTAAACAATAATGTAAAACAAATTTATATAATATTTTTTCAAATCAAATCAAATCAAATCATTTATTTGTGATACATGGGTTACATACAGGTGTTCATTACATAATTATTAATGATGTTCATTCCATGATCTGCCATTTGGGCATACAAATTATTAAGCAATATATTGATTAATATTTAAAATTATAGTATTTAAAAAAATATGTACATATATTAAAATTCTGATTATTTGATAAAAAATTCATTAAAGATTATATATAAATTCTATTATTACTGTAGGTCATGACATACGCAATTTATTCAACAACAATCAACGCCAACATTAAACTTGGACATGAAACATTTAAAAAAATCGAGTCTATAAAAATTCATCAACAGAGTAATAGCATTTTTCTGTGAGAAATTTGAACAATTTATTTTTAAAGACATAGATGTTGCCACATTCTTTTATATCGTTAGGAATCTTATTGTAGATCTTTGTGGACATAGCAAACACACTCTTCCCAAAGAGGGTAGTTCTATAGTGACAGGTAAGGTTATTATACAGGTGACTTCTATTTCGCGATTTAATCTCTAATGTAAACAGTGACGGATTATGTCTAATAAACAATGCCATTTCAAAAATATACAATGATGGTACTGTAAGTATTTTTAATTTTTTAAAATAATTCTTGCAGCTGTCAGTTCTTTTAAGACTGCACATAGCTCGCACGCACCTTTTTTGACATTTAAAAACTCTATCCCAGTTGGTAGTATTTCCCCAGAATATGATTGCATATCTAAGTCTAGAAGCAACATTACTATGATAAGCTACGAGTAATGAGTTAAGATTGACCTTTTTTGCTAGCATGTATAGACTATAAGATGACTGTGACACTTTTTTACAAACGAAATCAATATGACTTTGCCATTTCAAATTGTCATCTATGTGTACACCGAGAAATTTTGTTGTAGTCGTCAATTCAACTTTTTCACCATTAAATTCTATTAGAGTATGAAAAGTGTTTTTTGTTTTTTGTTTAAATTGCATTAATTTAGTTTTATCGATGTTAATTAGTAAATTATTATTTTGAAGCCATTGAATTATTGAATTTAAACTATTATTTATAATATTTTCATCATAGTATATAACAGTACAGTCATCAGCAAATAGTATCACACGATCTGTAGTAGATTTTGGCAGGTCATTGATATAGATAAGAAAGAGCAGTGGGCCCAGAACACTACCTTGTGGAACTCCATATTTTATGCTTCTACTCTTGGACTTATAATTTATTTCATATTTAGTTTTAGGACAGATTTTGACAATACTTGTGATCTGAGTTCTGTTACTAATGTAAGACTTTAGTAAGTCCAAAGTGTTGCCCCTAACACCATACGTTTCAAGCTTACTCAGTAGTATACTATGGTCCACGCAGTCGAAGGCCTTTGACATATCCATATACAAAGCATAGACAGGTTGTCTTTTATCAACTCTAGGATATACTAAACTTAAGAAATCATATATAGCTAAATTTATGGACATATTTTTACGAAAACCTTTCTGATCCGGCGTAAAGATATTATTCCTTTCAAAGTAGTCATACAAGTTATTGTATATGGCTTTTTCAATTATTTTAGAAAATATTGGAGTCAGGGCTATAGGCCTGTAATTTTTTATATCTGATTTATCATCCTTTTTATGGAGCGGTTTAATTATAGTGGTTTTTAAGACAGATGGAAATATTCCCTGTTCGAAGCACATATTTATGATACAGCTCAGTATAGGTGCAATCATATGAGACACGGATTATATTACCAAAACACATATGTCATCAAAACCGGTACTCTTAGTGTTATTTAATTTTTTTATAAAATTGTGAATTTCCATAGGACTAGTCGGATTCAGAAAGAATGATTTCGGTGTATTATACGTGCATGTAGAGATTATTGGGATATTATTACCGTTACTGCTAGTCTCAGGTTTGACTATATCTGCATAGTAGTCATTCAACAATTCGGCGATTCGTTGAGGGTCCATAATTTTATGTTTGTCTATTACCAATTCACTTATAGTCTCAGGGGGAAAATTCTGTTTTTTGCCATTAATTATGTTCCAGGTGGCTTTCGATTTATTTTTTGAATTTAGAATGTAATAATTATTCTGAGATTTTTGAGTTAATTTAATAATTTTGGAATATGTCAGTGAATATTTTTTTAAATTCGATTTGTCTACGCTACTTTTTGATAGTCTATATTTCCAAAGAAGAGAACGTTTACGCCCACTACATTTCTTAATACCACGTGACATCCATTTTGGTACAATGGTTGTTTTATTTTTAATTTTAAGTATAGGAAAGCACATTTCGTAAAATAGTCTAAATGTATCATAAAATAAGTTAAAAGCATCATTTGCATTCTTTGACTCAAACACTTCAGTAAATTTTAACTCTTTAATGCACTCTTTAAATTTTCCTAAATTGTCTTTAGAATAATCGCGTTTAAATGTAAACCAGTGGTCAAATGTACAGGTCTTTTTGACTGGACATGAAATATACTGCGCCTTATGATCAGATAAACCAAGTTCCAAGACAATTGATTTGGCACCACGAATATTATGGAAAATATTATCAATGCAGGAACCACTACTTGGTCTTGTAGGCTCATTAATTGCTTGTGTTAGATTAAATTCCGTTGTTAGTTGTTCCAACTCTAATGTGTACTTATTCTTTTTTAACATATCGATGTTAAAATCACCACAAACAACGATCTTGTTATTTCCATATTTTGTGAGGAGACATAAAATGTCATTAAAATTATTAAAAAACAAATTAATATATTTACTATAGCTATTACTCTTTGGTACCCTATAGAGGCATAAAATTATCATATTGTGGTCAACTAATTTAATTGCAGAGCATTCAATCACATTAGAGATACTATATTTTTGAACAGCTTCAAGTACGACAAAGTTAAAATAGTGTCTCACTAGAATGCACGTTCCCCCTCGTCGCTTGTTTCGTGAAAAATGGGTAGCTAAAATGAAATTCGGAATTTCGAGGAGTTCAATATCATCACTTGTCATATTATGCTCAGAAAAGCATAAAACGTCAATATTTCTACCTATATCTGCTAGGTCATTAAGGCAGACAGTAAACAAATCAGACTTCGCAATAAGGCCACAAATGTTTTGGTGAATTATATTTACATGGTTATAAACGAAAAAAATTGTTGCGTTTTGAAACAGATTTGACAGAACCTATTTTCTTAGAAGTGGAGTCACAACATGTAGCAACATTAATGTCACATTCAGAACTTTTAGTAGAAAATTTAGCATCACAATTATTATAGACAGTACATGGCAATGTCAATTGGTTATTATTATTAATATTACAATATATCTTATTATGATCATTATTATCAGCATTAGTCAAGAATAATTTACATTTTGAATTGTAGTACAATCGTAATATGTCCCTTAATATATACCGACATATGTAAGTCGGGAAATGGATATGTTTCGGTTTAGTGTTGTTAAATTTATAAAAATCCATGACTACAAATGAGGCGTTTAAATAGTTGTCACATATTTTAGATATTTCATTATTTAATTTTTTTTCTTTAATACATCTATTAAATAAGGACTCACATATTAATATATTAGTGCTTTGGTAAGATTCAATCCATAGTACTAATTGATTACAGATAGCCGAAATACTATTATCCTCTGTGTAACCTATCACAATCACAAAATCATTCATTGTCAGGTTTGATATTTCAGTCATACATGAGTTCAATATATCAGAGAGTTTGCCAAAAGGTTTCACGAAGCAAAATACATCATATTTATCTCCCAGAAGCTGGGTAAGGACTTTCCGAATCCCGCGACCCTGTTGATCTGCAAGAACAATTACTTTGCGTTTAGTTTTATTTGTGCCAGTTAAGGCGGTAAATTCCATTTTTTTCATCTCATTTTTTCTTATTATTGATTGGTCAGTACTTTCGTTCAGCATAGTGTCATCCGTGAGCGACTCTTTAGTGAATGTTCTAGAGAACTGGTTGTTTATATCGGTGTTGATATCATCATACGACCCATTTTCTGTCTGTATGGTTTCCAGTTTATTCATAAGTTTTTTTATTTTGAGTTTTTAATATCGAAATTTTATGAGTTAAATAATTTATTTTTCTTCGTCGCTTTTTGATTTGTTGTTTACATGTTTTAAATGAGAAAGGCTTTCCAAGATGTTTCGTCATAGAAATTCCTGTTGTTTGCGTTGAAATTTCATTTGTTTCTGGAATGCTGTGCCTAGGTGATACTGGATATACACAGGAAAATACTTTTTTAACCTTTCGTATAACCGGAGTAGAAACAGCATTCAACAAGTTTTCCGTAATGCCAATCTTCTTATACAATGCTATCACTTTTGATGATTTTTCAACACTCATCTTTAATTGTATATTTTGTAAATTCAAATTTTCAATCTCTTCATTAGCTGAAGCTAACCTTAATTTTAATGTAGAAATAATTTCTTCGTATTCTTCAAGTAAAGTATAATCCTTTTTTGAAGTGGCAGGTAAACTGTTCACTGATGAATCTAGTAATGAACTATTTTCAATATCTACAGCTGTCTCCTCTGTCAAGCTAACATTTAATTTTGGAGTTTGTTTTTTTCTATAGGTGATATTACAATATTGATCCCCATCCATATTGGAGGGTAACGATATATATTGTTGTTATTATACTCACGTGGCGTAGGCAAGCCAGGCGATACCGATGGAGTCCAGTTGTGTTAAATATATACTCGTATTTCACCGTTTGTAGGTACTCGTTTTATCTATTCAAGTCGCAGATATGTGTGGCCTGGTAGTACTTTCTTTTTGTAGTTTATTAAGAGACAATGTCAATAAACCTCACAAAAAGTGAAATCACTCACAGTAGTGGTTCGAAACCGACAAGCTTTAAGTGCATCTCCGCGGCCGCCTTGTTACCCAGCTAGCTGCGTAAACATTAATTCTTCATAGCGAATTTTAGATTCATTAGATAATGTTAGTGATTTCTGAGGACGGCGAAACGGTTACTATGACTCACCGTTAAGGATTTTTTTCCGCATTCCAATCAACTTTGTACACAAATGTTAGGACCAAATATGTCGTTGTTCAATGTTAAAATATCACTGTTTATATGGATTTCAACTAGATTACCATACTTTTATTGTTTAGTTTGTTTATTTGATATATTTATTCACAAATTGGTTGAAATCAACTGTCAATGATTTAGCACTGTTTTATAGTGTATAGTCTGATAACGTTATCACACATTTCACTTGATATTAGAAGCGATGTAACGGTATTTTTTTCACGATTTAAGCACTAAAAATAGTTTAAATTAAATTATTTACACAGATCACTTTTGGACAGAACTATGGTGAGCAGCGCCACCTGGTGGACCTGGTGGTTTTTAGTTGAAATCACTTAATGTTAAAAAGTATAATATCATTGTATACTTAAAAATTTAATAATGTTGTTTTAAGGAAGTTTGTTAGTATTAAGGAAATAAAGGCCAGGTGGAGTGACGATTTGCGCAAGATGGCTGGCAGGAGCTGGATGCGAGAAGCCCAAAATCGATCTAAGTGGCGTGCAATGGGAGAGGCCTATGTCCAGCAGTGGACTGCGATAGGCTAATGATGATGATGATGAAGGAAATAAAGAGGCTTTACACATAGAACTCAGAAACAATAAAAAACGTTGTAATTAAGATGGAAGTATCATTGGTGTTACTTCTGTTGTTGCAGATTAGATGACAACATTTTATATTATCACTAGCTTTTGCGCGTGGCTCCACTGTGCGCGTGCATGTCGTTTATCACAGTATAAGTAGCCCATATCCTACCTCAAAAATCAAACTATCTCCATAACAAAAATTCATCTAACTCTGTTCAGCGGTTATTGATTCTCCATACAAAATTCCAACCGTCTTTTCGCCCCCTTAAAAAACGATTTCGTTGTTAAAAATATCCTATATCCTAAATCCTACAATATCGCCCTCGTGTATGTCGGTTATATTGGTGGAAAGTAGCCTATTTCCTTTCTTAAGAATCATACTGCCTCCATACCAAATCCCATCTGAATTGGTTCAACGGTTATTGATTCCCCATACAAACTGCCTTTAAAGAATGATTTCTGGGATAAAACTATGTCCTTTCCCGGAACTTAAACTATCTCTGTATCAAATTTCATCCAAATCGGTTCAGCGGTTTAAGCTTGAAGAGGTAACCGACAAATAAACAAGCAGATAGATAGACAGACACGCTTTCGCATTTTCATGAATTAAGTATCAACAAATTTAAGTCTGTAAAACAAAAACTATGTGAAAAGGCTTACTACACGGTTAGAGATTATTTAGACGACAAATTTGCTTGGGATTCATGCTGCTCACTCCCGCGTTTACGTTCCTATCATTGTTGTTATGTTTGAAAGTGAAATACATTTAATGTTTGTGTAAGTATGTAAATGTGAGTATAGTGTAGGCTTGTTATGTTATGTTAGTTCATATTTTTAGTAACTTTCCGGCGGTAGTGTCGTGCTTCGGGTCGTTGATCTTAACCAATATCGGTTAGGCTACACGGTGGTTGGATCCCGTATGCCGTCTGTATGGATAGGCTGACTAAATACTATGGTCCTTCATTCAAAAGGCCTACCCAATCTCTACACTATACTCGCACAGTTTTCTTTAA
Organism: Arctia plantaginis; assembly: GCA_902825455.1. Classification (NCBI taxonomy): domain Eukaryota; kingdom Metazoa; phylum Arthropoda; class Insecta; order Lepidoptera; family Erebidae; genus Arctia; species Arctia plantaginis. Next base: position 390,719 of record CADEBD010000291.1, on the reverse strand, counting down.
TTTTGTTAACGAACTAAAAAAAGGACACCTCTGTTGTTTGTTTCTTCGTTTCTTCCCAGAATGAGTCTTAGCAAATGCCGGCTCCTTCTAGCAGTAAAGTCTGACTTGTAAAAATATCTGAAAAGATTTACTTGCAGAAATAAATATCATTCATAATATTAGTATAGATTGTAATACTTTTAACTTAGATGCAAGCTGAAAACTGTTTTTATTTTTCATTTTGTTAAAACACCACTCCCACACTAAGTTTTTTTTTTAATAAAATTCTACTACATTCACACATCTAGTCCCAAACTAAGCAGAGCTTGTACTATGGCTACTAAATAACTGATATAAATACATATATCCTATTTTTTTAAATACATACATATTAAACATTAAATATTCATGCACACAAAGGTTTGACTTGAGCGGGAATTGAACCCACGGCCTTTAGAATAGCAGTCCGTTACACAAACCACTACGCCATCTGGTCGTCAATCTTAATCATACTCATATTTTGTGTCGCGGGGACTTCTTAAACATCCATGAAACGTATTCAAAAACCAGCCAGACTCAGAACAGTAATTTGTGAATCACACAAAATGTAGCAATACTGAGCGCAGTAGGCAGCGGCGAGGTGACCGCTTAAACCACTACGCTTTCCATGGATATCGGCTGTTGAGGATTCAACTAGTGCACTGCTGGATATAGGCATCTAGGATTAGAAAGGAAGTATTGTTGTACTATACCACGCTGGCGGGTTGGTGTAGGGTTTGTGTTAAGTTTTCCTTCTCTTTGCAAAGATTTTGTCCTGCGTAGTTTGCTACCTTAGTCGGCTCTTACGACACCTATAGGATTGATAGGGGTGATGACAATTCGTATTCGTTATCCGCAAGCACTCGGACAGTCAGATATTAGTAATGTAGTTATATCATTAAATCGAGCGGCCTGCCTCAAATATTGTGTCGTGTGCTACCAGGAGACAGTGTGCTAATGGTTCGTCATCCCTGATGTGGATTACAGTTACACCTTTATCGAACTCGCTGCACAACCCCCAAAATGCTGCAGGACCACAAACTACGTTGGTTATCGCGTCGTCAAGTATAGCTGGGCTGTACGAGGGGACGCTCCTCCGAGGGGCCAACGCGAGGACACAATAAAAACTATTCATTGTTATTGTAGTCCGGGATAACACATAGGCTACCATTTATCGCATAAAATTGATTGACAAAATTGATGTTTACGATAATGAAACCGCGGGCAAAATATATAAAGCCGTTTAGGCTACAGAGCGTGCCAAAGAAATATAAAGTATATATAAGGTTTACCTAAGAATTCGTGAAGTCAGAAAGATATTGATTTTCAGAAGTCTATTATCTATGTTCAATGTTTATTTTTTTATTTCTAGGTACTATCCAAGAGAAAATTCTGTAAAGACAAGATGCAACGTAACAGCAAAGTTGCTACTATTAACCCGTACACACGGCAGTTGAAGACCTTCGTTGCGCATGAACAGTCTTACTTCATCTGTAAACAGGATCCAAATAATATTAAGTTCTCTTTTAGCTCATAGTACCAAGGTATTGCGTTTTCGAACTATTTTCAAAGCCAAATAAATGAAAGAAATAAAATACAAACTAATTTTTGGATAAACTAAACTCCCGACTGCCTAAAAATGTATCCTTACTTAAAATGTACAAACCTCTTAAGCCAAAATATATAAAGCCGTTAAGCTACAAAGCTTGCCAAAGAAATATAAACACATACATACATACAAACACTCCTTCCGAAGTATTCGAGAAAAAATAACACAGTTATCTTGAAATATGAACACAAGAACAAGTTGGTTAAAATCACGTTTAATTTAATAATTTCAATATAAAATCCAAGTAACCCTAGCTCGCCCTATCTGGTTTCTTGGCCCAATTTACGTTTTGCCCGTTTATAAACGATTACATTGCCAGGGATAGTAAGCGTCAGACAAGCGGCCAGTTACAGAGAACCAATTCGAAACGATCGAACCCAAATTTAATTGGGAGAGGAATAGAAATTTGATGATAATGATTATTCATCATTATCATCAAATTTCTGCTTCAAGTCAGCATCAGTCAAAGAAGTAAATGTCAAAGTTCTATAACCAGCTTTGTTTTAATAAGTGTGTTATAGTGCTATCTCATCAAATCGCTGCGCTCAACCAATGCTAGATATACCGACCATCGCATACTCCAGAGATTGTTAACTTGATCAACAGGAGCCCTGAAGGATCTGCTCAAAATTTTTGTTTTCTACATAAATTTCAAGCGTATGACAATACTTTACATATTATCAACTGTTGTAAAAGTAAATGAGTAGGTAATTATACGTTATAAGTATAGATTTTTGGTTTTAGTAAGTTGTATGATTTCACAAGACACAAGACCTTAAGTCTTAGAAAAGTATCTTTAAAGGTTTTATAGAGTTGGCCGAGACACTAGCGTTATTGTCAACTTTTAATCCACCTTTTTTAATTTTCTATATCTTTACTTTATTTTTTTTTATTTGTCACTGTGTTGAATAAGTTTTATATTACTTATTAAGTTACCGGTAATTAACGCAAAAATATGTAACCACGACCAGTGCAAAAATCTATGTATAGTGCATGAAAAATTCATTTTATTATTGTACTTAAGACACACACACCCTCACTCACACCACACACACACACACACACACACACACACACACCCATATTTACACACACAGCACATACACATCCTCCCAAACATATGTACACACCCGCACACAAATATATCTAATTAAACATACTAAACTTAATTTTGTCTACTATTGTAAGTATTTGTTCACCTTGTCGTTGAGGAGGAGCTGACTCCCTACACACAGTTTGGGAATCAGGGCTGTATAATGTTTATAATGCACTTATTGTTAAAATAAACATTTTATTATTATAATAAACATTATAAAATCGGTTCTGGGAAAGTTTCAACTAGGTATCTTTGATGTGAGGTCGCTTTAAGTTAATTCTAATTTTAAATAGAGGGGGTCCATGTTACGCCATGAGAAAATAACAAAAGTTTGAATAGCACTGACTTATTGAAAGCGAACTCAGCGAATGTGAGCGTTATCTCGCCGAGTTGGCTCGCATTGAACCAGACCGATGACGAAGGCACACGTCTACACGCGCAAGACTACCAATTGGCTTTTTCATGCGTTATTGAATCCCAATTTTATTGTTTTGCCTACGCGTGTTTTATATAAAACTAGCTAGTACCGCGATTTCGTTCGCGTGGAATTCGAAAAGCGGTGTAGTGGTGTAGTACGGTACGAGACTGCCATTTTCATTGAGACCTAGGGTTCAGTTCCCGGACCGGGCAAAATTTTATTGGGTTTTAAGATAAATAATAGCCTAACTTACTAATTATAGAGACAGCTTCCCGCTAGTAAAATATTATCAAAATTACCGTTTTCAAGATTACCGGGAATAAACAGACAGACAGACAAAAAATATTTGAACTGGTCTTTAGGCATAGGTATCGTGCAAATAACCGTGTAAGTATGAAATAAACCTATGATTTTAAAATTACAAACATACACTTTAATTTTATTTATTTATATGTATAGAGGCAATGTTCAAACAATTATGGACTTCAGGACGTTGTATAGTACCCGTAGAATGAAAAGGGTATCTGGTATATATATTTTTATTAAATAAAAATGTTCGGTGGCATGTCGGACTCGAACCGACTAAAACCGCACGCCTTCGCCGGGTACTAATAGCCGGGGAACCAGGTATACCCTAGAAAGGAAGTCCCTGGTGCCCCGACATACCTCGGGTCATCTACAGACGAGTAGACGACCCCCGCCCCGTGTGGGAACCCCATGTTCCCTGTGCTCCCTGGAAGCGAGCGCGCTTCGCAACGCGCTCGCCGCCACCCCGGCCTGCTTCTGCTAGGGTGACAGATTGCCTCACCTGTCACCCCCAGGCCTGCGCTTATGGAGGACGGAGGTCGTTCTGCGACCTCCGGCGCCTGAGTCGCCTGCGCTGCCTGGCCCGTGCCCGGGCCTGGCGGGCCGGGAGAGTTCTAAACCTCTCCCGGTCCCGCTCCGCCGTCTCCTTCGCGAGCATAACTTGCTCGCAGAAGGAGACGGCAGAGTTCCACGCACTCTCGCTCCACACGATAGCCGCAATCAGGCTATCGAGCCAGAGAACTCCCACTCCGATGGCCGCCACGAGGTCTCGCCTCTGCTCAACCCACGCCGGGCACTCTGCCAGCGTGTGGAGAGCCGTGTCCACGGTCTGGCCATCGCAGTGGTGGCACTCAGGCGTTGGCTCCTTGCGGATCAGACACAGGTGATCTCCGAAACATCCCTTCCCAGTGATCACCTGCGTCAATCGGTATGAGAGGGTCCCGTGACGCTTCTCGAGCCAATCCTCCATAACGGGTCTTACCGCCGCAATGACGGCCCAAACCTTCCTGGGCCTCAATTCTGCTATTTTATGTTAACGCCAAGCCACTGTCATTCCATTGACACGCCATTGAGATGCCATTAAGACGCCATTGACATCTGTGTAAATATCAGTATTCTACTAAAACTAGACTAACACAAATTCACAGTGTCAATAGACTGTTGATATAGTAATATCGGTCACAATGGTGATATCAACAACATTGCCATACCTGGAAAATTAAATATATCAATTTCTTACTTTAAAATGTATCACGATATTTTTATCAGTCATCGGGTCCGAGTCCGGGTAAGTCCGTGTGGTGACGGATTAAGAATACAAATTGTCACCACCCCAATTCATCCCGTGGGTGTCGTAAGAGCCGACTAAGGGAGCAAACTAAGCAGGACAACAGCACTGCAAAGAGAAGGAAAACTTGAAACAAACCCTATACCAACCCGTCTGGCCAGCGTGGTATAGTAGGGGTCGAGACCGGGGCCGAGGCAGGTTTGCGTGCCCTCCCTCGGCGGCTGCTTGCCACCTTTGGTGGCATCATCTCCTGGGACGTGTCGGTTTCCTCGTCCCTGGAGCGTCCTCGTTTCCGGCTGTCGCTTCGCTCCGCCTCCATGGCGTCAGCGCCATCCGACGAAACGGCGGATCCGGAGCGCAGCCGATCTGATGCTCTTCGGCTCCCAGAGACCAGCGTCAGACTGACTTCTGGGAGCCCCATCGAGATAGGCGTTCCCGACGCTATCTCACCCTCCGTGGATGACCCATCCACTCCACTTTTCCTCTTCTCCTTAGTTTCAGAGTCCGTTTTGCTTGCCTGTTTTTGTTTTTGTGTTGGTTGCCGTTTCTTTACATTTGAGTTAATGGTTTCCATATTAAATCCCACGAGTGGGGGAGAACTAAAGGTCCACCCGGGCAGAGATCCCCCATTACCCGGGCAAGCGTAAGTTTTTAACCCAACCGAGGGGTCCGCAGGTACCTCGGCTTGGAGTGCGCTCGCGACTGAACTTCCCATCAGCCATGCATCCCCTGGCCACGCACCAGAACACGGGATTCGGGGAATTTTTTAGAGAGGTTATCTTCCTCGCGGTCCGGGCGGTTAAGCCAAGACCCTCGCCCCCGATCAGAGCCGCGAGACTTAACCACAGCGCTCTTCTCGGGATTACGATATGCCGACGGTTGACAGGGAGACTACGTCCCCCTGCCTGCTCGGTGGTAGTGTCAGTACACGCCGAGCCCGTCCTCCTTTCTCCACCGCTATCAGCGGAGAAACTGTGGCCCCTACAGGGCCCCGCCATCCGGTTTTTTACCGAGGTTTCCTCCTCCATGCTCCGAAGAGCGAAGAGCCAGCAGGGCAACCGGCAGACACGCCCACCCTGCTGGACCAGGCCTTGCCCGAGAGCCGATGAACGGCTGCCTCTTCTGCTAGAATATTGGCCGCTGGCGATAATCCTCTCCTCCAAGAGGACAAGGAGGAAACAGTACCATCGCCAGCGTTTCCAGGGTGCACCACGAGGAGGTTTTCTAGCCCAGCACCCCAGGCCAAAACCTCCTTTCTAAGGAGAGGCCTATGTCCAGCAGTGGACTAGTATAGGCTGTTGATGATGAAGTCATCGGGAGGCCCTTTTGGTCTGACATAGTTATTAGAATAAGAAAAGTGCAAAACTTTTCCGACAACATTTTATCGACAGTCTATTGATATAATTATTAATAGCAGAATTGAGGCCCTGGCTGGACATGTCATTATTTACGGGCCTGTTGGTCTAGTGGTTAATGACCCTGAATACTAATCCGGAGGTCTAAGTATGATTATCAGCAGTCTGGTAACCATTGCTCTGTCAAGTTTAGGATCAGACAGCAGTGTGAGGTGTGCTAAGCTATTATCATATATGAAAAGTAGGATAAACTTTAGTATAGTACGATATTAGCAATAATCTTTAACATTTAACCAATTTACTGTAATTGGTGTACAATAAAGCATATTGTATTCTATTCTATGTTCTGCATCCGAATATTCTACGTACTATCTAAGCCGCTATATAATATCTAGTAGTTTTAGAATAGCTGAAGACCAGGCTGTGTAGAGACAACTGGAGGTCACCAAAACACTTCAGAACGGATATGACCTTCAGCAATGAAGTCGCCGGCCCCGGAGAATAAAATGACAACTGTCATTACAATAGTTTTAGTGTTATGTCATATTTGGAGTCTACAGAGCCCAATACATCCATTCAATTTTTTTCGTAATTTTTCTATCGTTATTCACAAAGTTATAAAATATTACAATATTATTCGTCCAATTTTCTGAGGCGCATATAACGCGAATAAGATTACCAGACACTATTGATATAATTGTTTCATTAAACAATAAATAGCAATAGCTTTTACACTTATATTCTCGTGCAAGAAATCAACGATAAAATTATAAACGCCAATATCATTTTATTCTCGTTCAAAAGCTTTTAAGTGCAGCGACTAACATTACCTTGGTGAACATAGTGATTCAAATGTTAGTGAGTGATGACACTATACACCATCTCGCGTAAATACTCGCACGTGCCAATGTTTGTTTACTTGATTACTGTCTCTTAAAACTTCGTTGCATGAGTATCATAATTCCGTTTTCAAAAGATTTCAAGATAATAAAAGTAATCATCGTGCGTAAGTGTGATTGTATTAAGACAATTAATATTATCTTAAAGTTGGCTGTATAATAATCAGAAAACAGTTTCCTCGTCATAATATAGGTATTTTAATATGAATCAAAGGAATTCGAGGATTAATATTTTATGAGAAAGCTCGCGGATCTGAACCATTGCAACGACGGTAAGTACTGTGGTTTTCTTCTTATTATTTTGATTTCATTAAAAATTTATAATTAATCTCTGTATTGGGGAGACTTGACTGCCTCGGATTTGCAGTAGTAGCGTATGCGACTGCTGTTCTGAGGTCACATCACATCACATCAACATCAACATCAAAACCCGCAGGTCTACTGGAGGAAGTAAATTTGAACTACAGCGTAACTTTTTTGACCTGCTGAACCAGTTTGGCCTATCATAGTTTGAGGTAGTTTTATGAGATATTCGATGATTTTTTTCTTATCTTGTCTTACAGAATCAACAAAAAAAACAATATTGTGAAAATAACGATAAAGAAGTTAATGAAGACTTTTCTCCAGATGTTTCTGAATATGTGCCGAGCCAAAACCGGTTTATTAAAACACCATCAAGTATTGGTGGAGACTCTGATTACATAAAAGCAGCCACTCATGATATTTCCAAAATGGCTTAAACCATTTCAAATATTTATTTCATTTTCAATTCAGTTTTTCGCATCAGACAGTTTATACGGCGTTAGAAAAAGTCAAATCTGACAAAGGCTTAGTTGATAACAGAGGGCACCATAATAACAGGCCACGTAAAATGCTTCTAAAAGTGGAGGAAAATATCATCCAATATTTTTTTTTTTTTTTTTTTTTTTTTTTTTTTTTCTTACAATATCTTTACAGTAGTATTCCAAGGCGATTAATCTCTGTATTGGGGAGACTTGACTGCCTCGGATTTGCAGTAGTAGCGTATGCGACTGCTGTTCTGAGGTCACATCACATCACATCAACATCAACATCAAAACCCGCAGGTCTACTGGAGGAAGTAAATTTGAACTACAGCGTAACTTTTTTGACCTGCTGAACCAGTTTGGCCTATCATAGTTTGAGGTAGTTTTATGAGATATTCGATGATTTTTTTCTTATCTTGTCTTACAGAATCAACAAAAAAACAATATTGTGAAAATAACGATAAAGAAGTTAATGAAGACTTTTCTCCAGATGTTTCTGAATATGTGCCGAGCCAAAACCGGTTTATTAAAACACCATCAAGTATTGGTGGAGACTCTGATTACATAAAAGCAGCCACTCATGATATTTCCAAAATGGCTTAAACCATTTCAAATATTTATTTCATTTTAAATTCAGTTTTTCGCATCAGACAGTTTATACGGCGTTAGAAAAAGTCAAATCTGACAAAGGCTTAGTTGATAACAGAGGGCACCATAATAACAGGCCACGTAAAATGCTTCTAAAAGTGGAGGAAAATATCATCCAATATTTTTTTTTTTTTTTTTTTTTTTTTTTTTTTTTTTTCTTACAATATCTTTACAGTAGTATTCCAAGGCGATATTGTAGATACATTAATAATAAACTTAAGCCAAACTAAACCAAATTACAAACTAAATCAACAAATTTTACTTAGTGCTATAATTGTAAATTCACTCAGAGAACAACAAAATATATCCACATCGTCAGCTATGAGGTTGAGTGTGCGCAGCGCGCGCGTCAAAGGTGCCTCGCGTAGTAAGTTAGTGCGTGCGCGCGGCACCGCCAGAAGGCGCGGTCGCCGCCGACGTCCCGCGTAGCGTATATATTCAATAGTTCCCTGTAGTCGAGTCACATTATGTAAGAAAAGATTCTGCCAGACAATATCTATCAGAGCTACTTAATGTGAGTAAAATGTACCGTCTATATCAAAGTCGGTTCCAAGAGGGAAATTATGACTGCCCGATAGCTTCTAAACGGCAATATGAAAACATTTTTAACACCAAGTTCAATTATTCATTTTTTAAACCAAAAAAAGACCAATGCTCCACTTGCACTCTTTACTGAGAAGCTGATTCTGTTCGATAAGCGACATTGCAAGATAAGTATGACAAACACCAAAGAAGCAAAGATCGAGTACGTCAAATTAAAAAAGAAGAATAGGAATCCATTGATCCTTCACATACAACCATAGCAATCTTTGATTTAGGGAAGGTATTAAATATTCCATAATCTGCAGTTGGAATATTTCATTATAAGAGGAAATATCCTATTTACAACTTTACTACTCGACTCGACCCCTTCGGATGGCGTAGTGGTTTAAGCGGTCGCCACGCCGCTTCCTACTACGCCGAGTGTTGTGGGTTCAAACCCCACATGGGACGACACTTTGTGTGATCCACAAATTGTTGTTCTGAGTCTGGCTGTTCTTTGTGTCCGTTTCATGTATGTTTGTAAAGTCCCCCGCGACACAGGATTTATTCCTAATGCGGGAGTTGTCTTTTTTAAACGAACAAACGAACTATTTTTGATAGTACTAGACTTAAAGGTCACTGCTATGTCTGGCACCACACAATTGCAAAAAGAGGAGCAATAGAAATAGGAAGCTGCCTGTGGCAATTTTTCTTAAGTGAGAAGGAAAGAGGTATGAAAAACATTTTTTTATACTCAGATGGTTGTGCAGGACAAAACAAAAACAGATTTATATTTGCTTTATACAGTTTTGCTGCTCAGAAACTATATAAATAAATATAACACATAGATTTTTCGAAACAGGCCATGGCCAGAGTGAAGGCGATTCCATGCACTCTAGTATTGAACGTGAATTAAAACACAGGGTCGTATATACACCGAACAGATTTATGCTATCATTATGAATGCTAAAATCAACGGCGAGAAATATATTGTGAAGGAAATGTTACAAAATGAGTTCTTTAACATAAAGGATTTGATAAAAAACAAGAACTGGGACAATAATGAAGAAGGTCAGAAAATAATGTGGTCTAAGGTAATGGAAGTAAACGTTTTACATTCACAGCCATCTATTCTACGCTTTAAATATGATTTTGATGCTGAGTATTCTCAACTTAATGTCGAACAGTGTCAAACAAGAATGTCAAACAAGCTAGAAGCAAGAGAGGTATGAAACAGACAGCGCCTATTACACCAGGTTCTGTCCGTGATTTTCAGTTGAATGTGGCTTATAGGGAACCTTTGCCACCAAGTAAGGCTTTAAACGATGACCTTATGAGCTTGTGTAGATCAGAAGCGATCCCAGTTTTCTACCATGCTTTCTACGAATCTCTGACTTATGAAAGTAGTAATTCTGAAAGCCATAGGTTTATTGATAATGAAAATCAGGACGACTAATTTCTTTTTAAAAAAATTCTTGTGCATTTAAAGTTAAGTAAAATCTGATTAACATAACTTTATTTTATTTGCTTAACCAGAATAATAGCCCTAAGTTTTATTGTCTTATTATTGATATCCCGTATGAACGAGAATAAAATGGTAAGATACTATATTTTTCCATAATTTAGCGCTATCAAATGATTGAATATCAATGTAATAGGATATTACAATATTCAATTTGTAATAAAATGACGAGAACAAAATGATAAGTGTGTAATACTAAATTACGCTAACTTTATCTTTTTACTAACTTCTTAAATTTTGAATATCTTGAATTTGATTGATCCAATTAAAGGGTTGTTAAAATAGTTTAAAAGCTTCAAAAATTAGCTTTCATTTGAGTCCTTTTTGGATTATCTAAGTCTATTATCAGACAAGTTATAGACAAAAACTGGTTTTTTATTTTTCCTGAAAAGTTAAGTTTTTGCGATTACCATTTTATTCTCCGGGGCCGGCGAAGTATACAACTGAGAAGGAGATATACTCGTAACATTCTTATTCTTACCCATTTTCCTCGTAAATAATAACAATTGGGACATCTAAAACACAACGCCATCTAGTTTCAAACTAAGCTGAGCTCATAATATGGCAGCTAGATTGACTAATAGAATACATACATTCATACTTTTTTTTGTAAATACATACATATTGTACATAAAAAACACCCCAACTACGAAACAAATATTTGCAGATCATATAAACATTTGGTCCGACCCGGGAACCGAACTCTGAGAGCTATTTGAGCTACAGTCCCCAAGTCACCCTAATTCCCTTGCCTCAACCGCTTTTCTTAGCCCCTTAAATCTTGTCCCTGCGTCCCGTTTCAAAACGATTACATTCAAAGGGAGGATTGGTGGACGGCTGTAACAGAAATCTTCCAAAATCCTTTTATTTTATTTACGTTATTTGGTTCAATGTTTAATTTGCGTATTACACATGGACCGACCCTAAATTAAATCAGAAAAAGGATGAGAGACAGTTCGTTCCCACCCTTTAAGTCTCCCCTAGAATCAAGGGGGTGTTTGGACTCCCGTAACAAAACAACAAAAGGATTGCTCAACAGCGGAACTTGGCAAAAAGTGAGTATTGCCTAATGAAAAAGTAATAATACAAGATAAATCCTTTAAAAAAAAGTTGAACCGACTTTAAATTATACTAGCAAAGGGCACTAAAAACCTACCACCAATCGTGGTTCATTTTCTGACATTTTTTTTCTGAGTTCCGTTGTCTGTCTTTGAAACTCATCATCAGATCTACATGAAATTTAAATGGGACCATTTAGGAATAAACCCTTTTTGAACAAAAAAATAATTTTACAAAGACGTCTATAAATAACATACATAATATATATATATATATAAACATCCGAAATAATAACCTCCTCCTTTTTTAAGTCGGTTAAAAATACCATCTTTAACACGCTTTCATTAGCTGGGTATGTCAGGTACATTGTTTTTCGAAAGGGGTTTATTGTAAAGGGGAAAATGAGTTTTGGAGACAGACGAAACTCTTCAAAAAATGACAGCAAATCAACCGCGGTTGCTGTTAGGTTTTTAGTGCTCTTTGTTAGTATTGTTAGAAGTCGATTCAACTTTTTTTTAAAGGATTTATGCTCTTAGAAAAACCCTATAAAGGTTTGCGGGGTGGTGTGGCTATGAATTTCATTTCCGATCAAGTTATTTTTATCCTTATTGGAACGAAGTTCCTTATCGCGCGTTGTGAAAGGGGGCTAGACGGAAAAAATTCTTACGAGAATTGGTCACGACACTTTTTGCTATAGTAAGCTATTGTAAGCTGTGCGGCATCGCATGTTTCTCTGTCTGTCTCTCTCTCTCTTATAGAAAGCAAGCCACATATTTTCATTTCTATCTTTTTATGTCAGTCATTCAGCGCCATCTATCGAATAGATAGGAAATCATTTCTCAAGGAGATTTTACCAATGTATAAATTGTTTTAATTAGAAACCAACTGAGAAATATGTAAGTAATAGCCGCTTTCATAGATGGCGTTGTAATTAAAATGTGCCGAATCAGTTTTACTCGATCGTTACAACTTCGTTCCTATCGGGTGTCCCACGACACCACACGGCTTTTTTTAATGAGTTTAGAAATCATATTACTTAATTTTGTAGAATAAGGGACGCCGCAACATGTCGTGTCATGCGGTTTTATTCTACAGATTATCATATATTATTGTTAGCCCAGGCTTGAATTGAGGCAAGCAAGAACTTGATCAGAAATAAACCGTACCGTATCGCGACGTCAGCCGGCCCTAATGAGTGGCTGGGCTTTCTGCGAGATGCCCCGACGTGACGCGGTATGTTTTGGCATGCTACTTCATACCATAGCATCCTTCGGCTGCCGAAGGACACCCTGGCGTGCCGTGCCTTACCGCGACGTTAGTCAGCGCCGGCCCTAAACCAAGGCCGGGCAAGAATGGAAATCCCTGATACCCCGACGGGCCCCGAGTCATTTACGGTTTTATAGATGGTCTCCTGATGTATGGTGACCACAGTTTCCCCTCAATGCCTCTAAAGGAGCTCAGGAGCGCGTCGCGTCCCCACCTGTCACCCCCAGGCTCAGCGCTATGAAGGAAGGAGATCATTCAGCGACCACTAGCGCTTAAGCCGCCTGCAGTACCTAGTCCAATCCCGGGCCTGGTGAGCCGGGAGAGCGTTCTAAGACCCTCCCGGTCCCGGTTAGTTGCTCCGTACCATGGTCGTAATCAGTCACGAGGTCATGCGTCTGCTCCATACACTGGACATTATTGCAGCGTGTAAAGCGTCATGACCACGCTCTGGCCATCGTAGTGGCAGTACCCGGGCGTTGGTTCTTTGTGGATCAGACACAGGGGGACCTCCAAAACGTCCTTTGCGTCAGCCAATATCAGAGGGTCCCGTGTTTCCTATAGCGCCAATCCTCCAGAACGCGTCTTACCATCGCAATAACAGCGTGCCAGAATAAAGCCGCCCCATAATCTTCCGAACGTAAAAGTTTCGCCCGGTATAGGTAGGATATTGCGGAACCATGCGCCCGCATCTTGAGTGATTCAAATTATACTTTAAGAATGTAAACATTTGCATTTATTTTCGTACACTGATCAATAGATGTTACTTTGTTGAGATAAAAATACATTAGACATGCAAGTTATGAAAAAGTTTCGTTTTAGTATCGATTTCTGTTTTTGTCGCCCCCTTGAAAATTCCGCCCGGATACGGTGCATGCTCTGCACACCCGTACCCGGCGGCCCTGAGGTAGCCATTTTCAAACTCCACGCGAACTTAGTCGCGGGTACCAGCTAGTATTATAATAAAAATGGGATTTCCATATCGAGATCCATTCATCATCATAAGCCTACCGCAGTCTACTGCTGGGCATAGGCGTCTCCCATTGCACGTCACTTAGAGGGAATACTGACGTTTGAGGATTGTACAATTATTATTTTTTGTTTGTACATTTTTTATGCCACATAAAGATAGATCACTTTTCTTCGGAATGGTACACATGTTTTTGCAACATGGGATTCAATGGAAATATCAATATGGACCCATCGTTAACACGTAAAAAATTTAAAACGGATCGAAAAACAAAATGAGTTAATAAATTAATATCAACTGTCGTTTAAAATGTAAGTTATAGTTCAACATTTGTAGTCTCAAAAGCCCAGAGGGGCAGACGGGTCACCTGATGGAAAGTGACTATCACCGCCCATGAACGTCTGCAACTCAGGAGTCACAAACGCGTTACCGGCCTCTGAGGAAGGAGTACTTTCTTTTTTTAAGGAATGTCGTATCGATAACTTGTTCCACAGATTGGTTGTGGGGGGCAAAAAGTGTCTTGAAAAGCGCACAGTAGTAGAGCGCCTATTATCCAGGTGATAGGATGAAAATATTGCCTTGTGGAACAATGGCGGCAAGTTGCGGCCGGTTCTAGTGCAAACAATTCCTCGGAGCACTCTCCATGATATATACGACAGAGAATGTTACTCCCAATTGTATAAATGCAGGTGCACACGACCGCGTACACTGTCAATATCCCATCAAGTGGGGTAGAGAGCACATTTGTGGTCACTGATCGCTTCCGCCCGCTCCATTGAGTGCAATAAACTAATTACGATACACAAACACACAATTGACAGACTATCCTTAACCGCATGCCGATAAATACCCACTTTACAGACGTGCAACTATTTCCTCCATAAATCTAATTATTTGAGGTATGTATGTACATTTCTTTGGCATGCTCTGTAGTAGGAACGTCATAAAATCGCAATCACCTGTTATAAATCATATGATTAATCTATTCAAATAAATAAAATTGAAGTGTCTGTTTCCGCAACACGTATTTAAAAGTTTGCCGAGTTTTTGCCATCCTGATCTCAAGAGGGATTCAAGATCTAAGGGTTTTGCACCCAAATATTGAAGTTGACTAGTTAACTAAGAAGAAGAACTTGGAGAAAAGAGTAAAGAATATAGGGTAGTTAAAGCCCGTGCGTTGGTGAATTGGAAGACACTCCAAAAGAGCGCGATACGGGGACACGTGATCATATTTGCGTAAATTGAAAACGAATCGAATGCAATTATTGAGGAGGCGGTCAAGCTTATTGAGTAGATCTGCATTCAGGTCAAAGTAGTCAGTAGTAGAAGTACATCACCATAGTC
Source organism: Arctia plantaginis (assembly GCA_902825455.1). Classification (NCBI taxonomy): domain Eukaryota; kingdom Metazoa; phylum Arthropoda; class Insecta; order Lepidoptera; family Erebidae; genus Arctia; species Arctia plantaginis. The sequence goes on along the minus strand of CADEBD010000291.1, from coordinate 375,617 downwards.
GACTAAAAGGAGTATTAGAGTCTGATCAAGCAGTACCTTAGTTTTCACTGCGGCAAGGCTCTCCAAATATGGCCTGGCGATTTCCTCCATTTCTAAAGTTAATAGCGAACATAAAAATACAGTGATGTATCATCTTTTTCTGCGACAGCTAAAAGTGGCCAGTCTGCAGTCGTATTGCAGTGATGGGGGTGCATTCGGCCGGTGAGTCGTGCTAAGTGTTCCTCCTCCCCCCGCCCTTCACACGGATAAGCTTATTACGAGGTAGAAAGCTCGTTATTGGAACTGCACTGCACGGATGGCGTAGTGGTTTAAGTGGTCGCCACGCCGCTTCAGTGTTGTTGGTTCAAACCCCACATGGGACAACACTTTGTGTGATTCACAAATTTTTGTTCTGAGTCTGGGTGTTCTTTGTGTCCGTTTCATGTATGTTTGTAAAGTCCCCCGCGACACAGGAATGTATATTCCTAATGCGGGCGTTGTCTTTTAAAAAAAAAACATATACTGATATACTAGAGATGTGTTTAAGCTATGGGACCAATTATCTACTGTCATTAAAGAAGAGAAGGAGATAAATCCCTGATCTACCTATTGAGGTGGGCCAGAAGCAAAGCCGTCTTAAGCTGAGATTCTTAAGCACAGAAGACTTATTTTCTTTTTGGATCAACTCTTTTATTGTTCTCCAAGGAAGGGCTTTCGGGGGGGGGGGCGTCTGAATGCGGACCCAGGGTGTGAACCCAGCGTAACGTCGAGTGCTGAGCTAACTAGATGTACATATAGCTCGGTGACTCGTATTGCCTCTTTGTTAAGGCTTGAGCTAACAGATGATTTCAAGAAATATATTTTTTTTTTCGATTTAAATCAACTACTTATTTTAATTCCTTGTGGTGACAATGTAGTACAGCCATTTGAAATGTTTACTTGGTCAGTCCGAATATCAACTTTACCGCTCGTGCCGCCATATTGAAAAAATCTTGACTAATAGCAGTTTTTGGACATTATCGCCTATTTTATTCATTTTACAATATGAAGTATGTATGTGTGTCGGTGTGGTGACGGATTAAGAATACAGAGTGTCACCACCCCTAGTCATCCCGTGGGTGTCGTAAGAGCTGACTAAGGGAACAAACTACGCATAACAACAGCAACGCAAAAGAAGAAAAACTTGACACAAACCCTATTCCAACCCGTCTGGCCAGCGTGGTATAGTAGGCCAAAACCTCCTTTCTAAGGAGAGGATTATCTCCAGCAGTGGACTGTTAAAGGCTGTTGATAAACTTATTTTAATTCTTAAACTCTAATTACTAGTTATAAGTATTTTAGAATTGTCAGAAGTAGGAGTTAGTGAGAATATGTAAGCCGTGACAGACAGTTGCAATAATTATGTTGAAGGATCTTCATACTCGTATAGGAATAGAGAAGAACAGATAATAAACTCACAGGAAGTTCTTCTTTTAACATGTCTCGTATTATTTTATACTGATTTTAAAAGTTAAAAGTGAAAGTTACATGTGAAAACAATAAAACACATGTTTATATAATAAAAAGAATTCAGAAAATGACCAGTTCCTATGCTAATTTGCTTTGATTGCTATCAGCAACACTATTAATAATTATAATCATCCCAGCAATAGCAATCTGGTATAGACACAAGCGTAAAGTTTAATAATAAATAGGTAAAACCACTTTCACCCGCACACTGCACCACATCCACTCGGGTATTTCCTCTCGGAGACCGAACGTCAGTTATACTACTTCATTATACATTCGCAAGAATTAAAAATAATCCTAGTGATTTCCCCGCTAAGTACAAGAGAAGTCTCACAAAGCAAGAAGATTGAACGTATCTATTATATTTATCACTTTTAATGTTCAGTTGGTGCCAAGTCGTTTTATCAACTTCAATTCACTTACTTAAACAGCTCTGTATGAGGATATTTTGTATAAATAATGTGTTTAGCCTTTAATATACGCAAACATACACTAACGCCTATTTATTCGGAGTGGTCGACAAAGTCCTATTAAACTTTAACCAGGGACTCAACGAACTTTATTCGAAAATTGGTAGAATATTAAAGGGATAGGTAAGAAGGGAAATCAACGGTAGGCAGAGGACATTGCTTTTAAGTGTGGAGTGGGTAACATGAACAACATCTGACGCAGGTCAGGGTCGAGTACCTGAGACTAGAAATAGCCATTACCGGCAAGTCGGAGCCCTCTGACAAAACAACAACATACTTGACTCATTCAACATTTAACAGAACAGGTTTTGTATTGATCTATAAATATGAAAAAAATGTATCGTAAAGTAGCTCTCATCATCTCGTCGCGATACAGTACCTACTTGTATCGTTACTATCATAATATAATTAAAAAATTTATTGAAAACCACGTTATGTAATGTAGTACAGCCATTTGAGATTTTTACTTGGTCAGTCCGAATTTCAATTTTACCGCTCGTGCCGCCATATTGAAAAAAATCTTGACTAATAGTTGTTTTTCGACATTATCGCCTATTTTATTCATTTTACAATATGAAGTATGTATGTGTGTCCGTGTGGTGACGGATTAAGAATACAGAGTGTCACCACCCCTAGTCATCCCGTGAGTGTCGTAAGACGACGTCGACTAAGGGAGCAAACTACGCAGAATAATAGCACTGCAAAGAGCAGGAAACTTGAAACAAACCCTATACCAACACGTCTGGCCAGCGTGGTATAATAGGCCAAAACCTCATTTCTATAGAGAGGGCCTATGACGAGCAGTATACTAGTAAAGGCTGTGGATGATACAATATGAAATTAAAATATAAAATTAAACACGAGAACTTTTCCTACAATGTGGAGTGAGATTCTTTGTTACAAATCAAGTCTCGGCGAACGAGCGCCTCAAAATGTGTTTCAACATGCGTTTTGGCTAAAAATCGCATGTCCACATCACCTGTCACATGGAAGCCATCCTACAAGAATAGTAGACAGGAACAGTGCTAGTTGTCGATGTCCCTTTCTATAACCCTCACAACGTATCCATCGTATCGGTCCAGTACTTACTCACTTAACATAGGTCTGAAGGTGTAAATAAGCTAGAATTAAGTAAAAGATAATAAACTAATGAGCTTATTGCTAACTACGACGTACGTGTTCCTTCCTTACAACCGAGAGATAAAAATAATAAAGTAGCAATGAACAGGCCATAAAGCGAGTTATATCACCGTAACGGTGCTGTTCCGTGAGAGGGCTCAGGACTAACTGGCCCTTAAATCTTCACAAATGCCCTCGGTTATTGTTGTGGTACTATTAACTAATTTAATTATAATCGATAATTCTAAATAGGGACTCTATCCAATCTACAAACGGTCTAAATCGAAAACATGCCGACTTCCACATTCAACGATATTTTTTCGTTAATAATATGTTAAATTATTTCAATTAAATTAAATTCCATTTTACAGAAACACACCAAATTAAGTGATTACTAGAATTCCTGTATCACGCAATGATAACTTTTGCAATTACTTCGAATAATATAATTTATATGCCGCACTTATAAACATACCAACTCAGTCATCTGAACGTATCATAGGTGTAAAACTAACACAAATAACTAAAGACCATTGATAAGAACATCCTGCAGTACGTACAGACCTTGTTCAGAGTTTATCAGGGAAGTGGACTAGATCCCGAGAATGTGTCAGTCCCGCCTGAGCGACCAGCCGTAGGCAGGTGGCGCACTCGGCTAAGAACGCGGACGGACTAGGCAGACCACAGCACAGCATCGTCTTGTTGACTAATATAATACAGACGAAATTCGAATCAAAAACGGTTTCTTCCTCGTTCTTGACCAAAGATAAAACAGCTTACAAAAAACAAGTGAATATTTTGTTTTTGTTATAAATAAATAGAGTTAAATAATTTTAAATGTGCAATGGAAGAGAAACAGACTTTTAATCATCCTTGATTGCAACAAGAAGTGATCACAAACTGTGTGCATCCCTTTTTTTTTTTTTTTTTTTTTTTCCGTGGAACCAGGTATTCCCTAGAAAGGAAGGCCCTGGTGCCCCGACATACCTCGGGTCATCTACAGACGAGTAGACGACCCCCGCCCCGTGTGGGAACCCCATGTTCCCTGTGCTCCCTGGAAGCGAGTGCGCTTCGCAACGCGCTCGCCGCCACCCCGGCCTGCTTCTGCTAGGGTGACAGATGGCCTCACCTGTCACCCCCAGGCCTGCGCTTATGGAGGACGGAGGTCGTTCTGCGACCTCCGGCGCCTGAGTCGCCTGCGCTGCCTGGCCCGTGCCCGGGCCTGGCGGGCCGGGAGAGTTCTAAACCTCTCCCGTTCCCGCTCCGCCGTCTCCTTCGCGAGCATAACTTGCTCGCAGAAGGAGACTGTGTGCATCCCTGATTCCTGTATGTTGCCAATAATCGTTACACTTTAGGCAGCATTCTCAAAAAGATTATAAAAGAAAAACGTACTATGACTATCTTTCAGTATTAGGATTTTCCTTCTCCCTCTCTGCAATGTCTAGTGAGTCAGTCAGCCTATCTGACTTATCATCAGTCACGGGAGTCAGCACACAAGCGCATTGTAATGGAAATAATAATTCACAAATTGTTAGCCTAGCAAGAACACGTTTCACACACGTGCAGTTTACTTCCTGAAACCCCTTGACTTTAGTACTTGGCTCGTGTCAAAGTGTTGATTGATGTTTAAGTCGTTAAACGGAAGATTTTTGTCTAGCATATTGATCTAGTATTTTATGATCCTGTTTTCAGAGCCATAGTAAGTGACTGATGAACATGATCATCTGTTCTATGTCTGTGTTTACACACAGAGCAAATACCACCAACCACCAACAGCCTATAACAGTCCACTGCTGGACATAGGCCTCTCCTTAGAAAGGAGGTTTTGGCCTACTATACCACGCTGGCCAAACCGGTTGGTATAGGGTTTGTTTCAAGTTTTCCTTCTCTTAGCAGTGATGTCGTCCTGCGTAGTTTGCTCCCTTAGTCGGCTCTTACGACACTCACGGGATGACAAGGGGTGGTGACATTCCGTATTTTTAATCCGTCACCACACATTACTGTATCTGTACTTTTTTTACTTGATATCACTAATTAAACTGGTCAAAAACTTGAGCGCGGTGAGTATTTAACATTCCTCACTCGACGAACGTTTAAACTCGCCGAGGCGCCTGTAACTCCTCGACTTGGCAAAAACGTGCAGACAAGTTGACAGCGGTCACAACACGATAGCGTCAACACAACAAATGGTTAGGCTGAACGAGGAGAAGCTGCAGTGGTGTAAACAATCTTCAGACACTTGTAGAAAGATTGTCCATTTATTAAAATTTTGTCATTATATTAAATAGCTTTTTTACACTTAATCTAAATCTGATCTACTCGTGTCATTGCTAACATTCCCCAATCTACGTGCATTTATTATATCCATTTAATATTTCTTATCCACTTTTCCTTTCATAAGACTCCTAAATGTTCATCCTAAAATGCACGGTTGAAGATATATAGTAACAACCCAAATTTTAGTTCCACTTATGTAATAACATAAGTGTCACTAAAATTATGATCAGCAAAATGTAGGCGTTCAATCCGCGTCTGGCCATCACTTCAGGAATATTAGGCATAAGTGTATGATGTTCTTACAAGCTAAGAAATCAAATACAGGTATAGACAATCGGGATATTTAGAACACGAGTAGAAAGCCTTCTATTATCTGCCTGGACAGATTAATCCGCAAAACCGTTGGTCCTTTATCGCTTCTCATTAAAACGTCATTATACAGAGAAACAAGGGCTTTGATTTCGAACCATTGCTAGCTCCAAGCATAAACAAACCAAATATCTAACTAAGCCTTAGAGTCTAAGGTGATTCTAAATAAAACTAAATGCAGGAGACCTTTGTTTATTTTTAAACACAAATTAATAAGCTCCACTGACAATACTGACCTTAACCAATAGTGGGGGCGGTTTCCGCTTGGTAGAAGATGTGGTGTTGCCAGCAGTGTTGTGAGCAGGAATTTGCTATTTTTATTATTTTTGTAAAAATTAAGTATTTTGTGTGTAGTTGCCAACATAAATCTTTTCTTTCTTTGTAACGTATTGTTATTTCAATGGATCTTCTATATACGCGTAATAATATTACAAACGAGATTAATTATTAAAACTATAAGCTTTCACACCTAAATGTCATGCCGATCATCATGAAATTTTGTATATACATTGCCAAGGATTTAGACAATAAAGCCCAATGAACCTTTTGAAAATGCTAGATAGCTAGTGTTGATGAGACCGATTAAGTCAGATGCGATTCTTAACCGACTTTAAAAAAAGAGGTTCTCAGTTCATTTGTATTTTTTATGTTTGTTACCTTACAACTCCGTCATTTATCATCTGATTTGGAAAATTATCTTTTTAAGGGTTTCTTCGCTCATCACATAGTGGATCTATTAAATAATATAGTAAGGTACATTAATTTCTTTTTTCCAAAATTTTACACACTGGACCACCATTTTCTTGGTAACAGTCAATGATACCTATTACTTCTGTTCGAACCTGACAGAACTATGAAAGTAATGAAAAGGCAGTCCAGAAAGTACTTAACGGGTCCCAAATTCTGTATGACCAAGATGTCTTATTTTAATATGGCGTAAAATCTATTGACAGTGTAGAGCTTTAAGAAAGAAGCGCCGTGTTCAGCGGCGTGTTTCACTCGAGGCAACTCATTGTGAGGCGGGACACGCCTCGTCCGCAGAGACGGCACAATCTTCTTTGATTTTTCAATATCCGGCCGGTGCTTGGTGTCACACAATAATACGTGCCTGTCTGCAAATATCTATCTAGTTATGGTAATAACTTGGCACAACTTTTAAATGTCAACGCAACAATTATACGAGGTCCGGCATGTACGACCTTTAGTTACCACTTCGAGTTCCGTACCTCCTTTTGTTTTTTTTTTTTTTTCTGTGCGGAAATCCCCTCGGATACCAGGGGACCAGGAACCAGGTATACTTATACTTATACAGGTAACTTGAAAGGAAGTCCCTGGTGCCCCGACATACCTCGAGTCATCTACAGACAGTAGACGACCCCCCCCCCCCCCGTGTGGGAACCCCATGTTCCCTGTGCTCCCTGGAAGCGAGCGCTCTTCGCAACGCGCTCGCCGCCACCCCGGCCTGCTTCTGCTAGGGTGACAGATGGCCTCATCTGTCACCCCCAGGCCTGCGCTTATGGAGAACGGAGGTCGTTCTGCGAGTTCCGTACCTCCTAAGTTTGTTCAGGAGGCTAAGATTTTTTCTCAGGATAAAGTGGACAAATGAGCAGACTGTTCACCTGATAGCAAGTGACTATGAAGGTCATATCGGTCCGGATATGCGGCAGGCGACAATTTCTTCCACAGATTCGCTTCTCGAGAATAAGGTTCTCAAAAAGCGCACATCGGTGGCACCCAAACAATGATGATGAATATTTTGTCGCATTTGTTTTTTTTTATATTATTTGGTTTTTGTTCCAAAAACATATAGGTATATAAGCTCTGCTCTGTGGGGCATTGGCTCTTTTGGAAATTGGGTCACGACTCTGTTTGCCTGTTTCGCAAAGAAAAACAATTGTTTAATTTTATTTTGCTAAGGTACCCTTTTTTTCCGTGCGGAAATCCCCTCGGATACCACCTGTCGGTGGCATCTCGGACTCGAACCGACTAAAACCGCACGCCGTCTCGGGTACTAATAGCCGGGGAACCAGGTATACCCTAGAAAGGAAGTCCCTGGTGCCCCGACATACCTCGGGCCATCTACAGCAACAGGTAGACGATGCTAAGGTACCCTAAACGGTTGCTAGTTTTCAACAAGTGTGCATGAGTTGTTCTGCTCGAAGTGATTAGCCATCCGCTCCTCTCCAATAACTTTAATATAACGATTCAAAGCAAAAGTTGTAGACAAACTTTTTTCTTCAGGCGAAAATATTTATAGGTATGTCACAGCAAAATAGTTATTGGCTAGACATAATTAGATCGATATAACTATGTTGTCTATAACCATCGCTGATTTTTTTCTGGCAGGCACCCTGCCCCCTTTCATAGTTATAAGACTGATCAGCTGAGAACGGTTTATGCAACAGTGCCGGGTTAAGGATATCTAAAAGTTTACGATTATAACTGTTATTGTTATATTTTCAATCTATTTAAAACAAATATCCTTTTAAATAAAACACTTTTTATATAACCAATACCTGTAACGTTCAATTTGCTAACCGCCCTTCTTATATATCGTCGCCTATTAATTTATTAAAAAAGCAAAACAAGTCTCGCGATTACGCAATTTCTCAACTGATTGTGACCTCAAAGCGACGTTGATTCTTAAACGATTGACTTCATAAATAACACAAATTCAGAATGAAGCCGTAACATTACAGTATAATATACAACACACGGTAACACAATCACATTTTTGTGTAACAAACAAGGTGGGGGCTTGTTTGTACACCCCCTTGTAAGGGTTCGGCCGTTTGGCATTAACTTATTGAAAATATGTATAAACAACACATATATATTAATACGTAGGTAACGTATTGGCTCTTTATTGTTTACTAGCTTTTGCCAGCGGCTCCGCTCGCGTATATATCGATTATCGCGGTAAAAAGTAGCCTATGTCTTTCCTTAAGAATCAAAGTATCTTCATATTAAATTGCATCTAAATCGGTTCAGCGGTTTAAGCGTGAAAAGGTAACAGACAGACAGACACTTCCGCATTTATTATATTACTAGTATACTAGTATGGATGCTCTGTGTAAAAGAAATTGCCAGCGATCAAAATTATCATTTAAATTAATATCGCCTCAAATTCCGTTATACCGCTAATGCAAACCTCACGACGTTCAGTTTAGAAACCGAGTCATATAAAGATAGATGAAAATCGAAGAATTAGCAAAATGACATAATTATACTCGTAATAGGCTATTAAATTCTCCTTGAATGAAAGTAACCTACATTTGTCACTTTATTTTTATATCGTATTTTCTTTATAAAAATTATCTCCACGTACTGCCATTACTTCACTTGTATGACGTGCTGTACCCTCAGTTTATCATTCAATGTTGAGGCGTATTTGCCTATTCTTAAATCTGACCAATTTTGTCTTCTCGAGCGACGCGATGGGGGATTTCTTTGTCATCATCACAGCTCACCCTAAGTAGGTGAAGGACCGGTGTGTATGTTGGCCACGGGAGCCATGTTACTTGCTAAGTGCAAATAACATCATTCGGCTTCCATGATTTTATTTTCTCACATTATCTTTTCTAGAAACCCTCCCCACCTACAGAAAGACCAATAGTCCTCCAGTAGTGATCCAATTAGATGGAACACGATACGCTCCAGGTACACTTACACTTAGAGCACTCCTTCACTCTCATAAGCTACGAAATTAAACAGTTCACCTCTAACCTAATTCCAAACCGAAACCAAGAGACACGGGCGAGGAGCGGCTCTAAGCCGCAAAGTATTTAAGCTGGTCACACCGGCAACCGTTAAGTTCCGCCGAATAAGTAAACAAAGGGACAAAAATGTTAATAACTAACGGCTCAACACGTCTCGAAGCTAATCCGCCAATGAATGCTTTGCCTCATTTACAAATTATATTCATTAGTCCATAGATACTAATGTAAATCCCTTGATTTGGGTATGAAACGTTAATAAATAATCCAGCAAGACACAATTAAATAGACGAGCAATGTGTTATATTTCGAACAGGGGATTTTGCAACGCCTCATTATACTTACATTTTTAATCAAAATAACAAAAATAACTGCCGGTCGACAATGATTAATCCTGGTATCGGTTTTTACAAAAATAATAGAAGTTTTCGTATCGGGTCAAGAGATTTTTCTTCTAAAGACTTTCTCGACTTGGTCTTACGGTTAAAGCACTAAGTATTGTGTTTCCGAGATGAGGAAGTATTAAAATTAAGGTTCGATAATTCGTCAGGCTGACCTGACATCTGATTGACATAAGACTGATCTTATGTCAATCAGACGAAATCTTTATTAGCGAAAGTATACTTAAAAACGAATTAATATTAGACACTTTAGAACATTACATTGCTTCCAACTTTTACTCTACAACTAAGCTACTCCATCTTGACTGGTTTCACGACTATGACCAGAATCATTATTGACGAGTAGGAAAACGTTCAAAGCTACGCAAAATCAGAAAGGCAGACAATTAAGCAGTGGATAGCGTTCTAGACCTCATATCAGCAACAGCCAAAGTAAGTTTTGGCCTACGCTGGCCAGACGGGTTGGTGGGCTTCTTCAAGATTTCCTTCTCTTTACAGTGCTATTGTCCTGTGTAGTCGCTTAGTCAAAGCCGTTTTTGGCCATACCGGGGTCCCCGAGCACACAAGAATTTGCGGCCCTGTTAGACAGTAAAACGAAATAAAAAGGTAGATACATATAGATACATAAATATATAACATACATAAATACAGATGTATTTATGTATGTTATATATGTTGTTGTTGTTGTATATATTTATGTTGTTTGGTTTAGATCGGTTACGATTATAACAATGGTTTCTTTCGGGAAATCTGTTGTGCAAAATCTTTTGTTATATCTTAGTCTGTCAAAATCTATCACTTTCACTTTTTACTTGAGGATTTAAAAATTGATAAGTAATGGTTACGGATTATCGAAGAGGAGAGCTTAGTACGCGTAGAACCAATTCTAGTTATAATTGGTAAAATCGTTTTGGACAGGATGAACTTAAAACACCAGCTACTTAAAACATATTTTGAAAAGGTCTCCTAAATTATTACGTTTTACAAATTCCTTGTGAACTAGGCCAATTTCAGAATTATCTTTAAAAATTAAAACATAACGAATTATTTTATTACATGTTATACATCAGGTAGTCGGCAGTGGCGTGGTTACCTTAAAATTGTAAACGACATCCCAGTGTCAGTGGTGTGGTCCAGTGTTATCGTTGACAATACACGGTGTGGTTAACTTGACTGTTACTTTAAAATTATTTATCTATTTGTATTTATATACTTATCATTAATTTTAATATTTATAATAAACTGAATATTGAAATTTATTTTCTGTTTAACATATTTTATTACTAGTTTATCCTCACTTCTCAGGTGTTCCTAGAACGATACCTACATGCACCAACTTGAAAAAAATGTGTTAAAATGTTATTTTATAAATACATGGAAGGATTGAAAATGAATAAAAAAATTACGATTTTTACAATCCAAGAAAAATGGTTCAATGGTGACGTAACGGAAACCCCATTTCCTATTTGGAAAGATTGGCAATGCCACATTTTCTGTCACGTTCCGCAATGTCATGACATTGTGGCGACTTTGTAGCAACCCGGAGCAATAACAAATAAATGGACTTGTTATTGCTCCGGGGTTACCACAAAGTCGCTTTATTAAGTCCCGATTTATTTATAATAATTTTTTGTCGGATTATATCGATTTAAAATAGAAAAGAAAGTGCATCATATAAGCGAATATACCTCTCTATATATTAGCTTTTCGGGGCCCCCGTGACTATTGGTTGCCCTGTGTACGGGCCCTGTTATGGTAAAGACGTTACTGCCCTTAGTTGGTTCTTATGAAACCCACGGGATGAATTGGGGTGGTGACACTCGGTATTCTTAATCCATTCATCACACGGAATATTCTTTTGTGAAATATCGCGATTTGTGGATATCACTGTCTTTGTGCACCGTACAAGAAGGGCGCTCAGGGTTGGCACATAGTTTAAACATTAAAGTAAGAAATGAGCTTCGCGTCTCGAGCATTTGAACTTGGTTGCCACGTTTGCTATTAAACCAATGACTTGAAAGAGTCAATCATCATGTATTACTTTTATTTTAATCACAATAAATAAGGTCTATACATTACAAGTGTGGTGACGGATTAAGAATACAGAGTGTCACCACCCCTATTCATCCCGTGGGTGTCGTAAGAGCCGACTAAGGGAAAAAACTACGCAGAACAACAGCACTGCAGAGAGAAGGAAAACTTGACACAAACCCTATACCAACCCGTCTGGCCAGCGTGGTATAGTAGGCCAAAACCTCCTTTCTAAGGAGAGGCTTATGTCCAGCAGTGGATTATTAAAGGCTGTTGATACATTACAAGTTGCCTGGTCGATTTGTAACCATATTTTATAATTCTCAACGTTTCATTAATATTATCTTTTAATAATAATATAACCTGAACTACACGGATGGCGGTGTAGTGGTTTAAGTTGCAGACGTTCATGGGCGGCGATGGTCATTTTCCATCAGGTGACCCGTCTGCTCGTCTGCCCCCTCTAAAATAAAAAAAAGGTGGTTACCTCGCCGCTTCCTACAGCGCAGAGTGTTAAGGATCGAACTCTCCATGGGACAACACTTTGTGTGATCCACAAATTGTTGTTCTGAAGCTGGGTGTTCTTTTTTGTCCGTTTGTAAAGTCCCCCGCGACAGAATATATTTTTAGTGTGGGAGTTGTCTTTTAAAAAAAGGAAGAACTGTTATTGCATAGATTTTAAGTAGGTAAAATGACAGGTCAACATTATGTATAGCTCTTCGCAGCAGTTTTCACATTTTTTAACTACTAACTTACTTTCCAATTCCATCTTTGTGTTTTTATTTTATTTAGTTATTTATTTTAATACTTTATGCACAAATTTCAACTGACTTGTACGATGGCGGACAGCGCCCACAGGCATTTTCTACCAGTGTTTTTTAACTATGTAAAAAACTGAGAAATGAGTTCATAATAAGCTTATTTATTTTTTAACGCGTTATACCTATTAGTAAGCTGACAATACAAGCTGACCATACACAATATCTCACAATAGAAAAAACTAATACTCCTGTAGGAGTAAAACGAATACTTTTATGCGTGAGCAACCTGCAAAACCAAATACTTCATTAAAATAATACTTGTGACAGCCCTTGAACAATGCGATACATTATGAAGGCAGTCGTGGCGGTTGGCACGTTGGCACTCACATCCGCTTGTTTCTTGTTTGAACACGTCCTACCACCGCCATCACTTGACAAGTTCGCGAACTACTGATTGTACTTGATACTTAGTTCTTTGTTCTGAACTGCTTTTCTTATTGACAACATGCTCTAACTTTGTCGGAGCAGTAGAGGTTCGATTCTGTGTTAATATTTTGATCAAGACGATTTCAAACAATTTTGGAAATTTTATGAAATAAAGAAAGTTTGAGTTTGAGTTTGATATACCTACATAACTGTCTTTGTTTGCACTGGTTTTGGTTGTTTTTTGTGTAATATGTGTGTATTTAAAAAAGCAGACGAGACACACTTAGTCATTTATACTGTGTTACATCTCAACAACCATCTGACGACCATTCCTAGCACCGCGTGCGCTCTTTGATCCAATAGCACGCGCTTCCCCTGTTGGCCGTTACTCATTTTCGTCCCAATTCACGAAATCATTCTCACCTCACCAATTACAGAAAAGCGAAAGAAAAGGTGTTACACAACAAAAAGATGTAGGTACTTATGTTTAACCGTGTTTAAGTAAATTAAAGCTAAGCTTAGTTTGGGATAGCATTTTACGTGTTTTATTTACTCATACAATCACGTGTGTTTAAGTATTATCGAATAATCAATAAATTATAGTTAGGGGAGACATTATTAGGTTTGTGGCGACAGCTAGCTCCAGATTGTTTCAGTGAGCCAGTAAGGTCCTCTGACGGGTCACCTGATGGTAAGTGAATACCGCCGCCCATGTACATATAAAGCTCAAGACACAAGAGCGTTGCCGCCTTTTCAGTCCTAGCTCCTAAGAGTCAGGTAGATATTGAGGATTTGGACTCCGTTACACTCACTCGGTGAAAAGCAATAGAAAAACTTCGTAACGCTGGTTTTCTGAGAGGCCGTGGTAACGCCCCGGTCGAACCTGGCCCATATGTTCCATGGCTGTCTTAGTCCCTTCAATTCAAGCAGTAACCATGACCAGTAAGAGCTTGAGCTTAAATCAGAAAGTCAGCCATCGTCTCACTGACTGCTCTAAACAGTTGCATAACCTCGTGCTATGCTCTCGTCTCGAAAGAAGAAGTACATACATTTTCTCTGCTCCATAAGTACCTATTTCAAAGATAAATCAATGTCCAATCCTGCAGCCAAGAAAGCAAGGAGATATGATATGATTTGATGGCACAAGCCGTCACGTCGTCGCGTCGCATTGCTCTGATTGCGTCCCTGGGGCGACGTGGCGCGCACGTGATGTGATACATCTCCACTTGTCTTGATCTTAACAAAACTTGACAGATCCAGCGAGTTTCACTTGCTGAGATAGTTTTCTATTTGGAATAGTTTCTTTGATGCCTTGCGCTGCTGCAATACCTACACATTTGTCTTATTTTACAAAGCGTTAGACACAGTCCTAGATAGCTGTGAAGAGGAAAAAGGCGTAACCCCCCATGAGCTTTAAGACACATTACTTACATAAATGAACTTCACCATTCTAACCTTGCTATTTTTTTACCATTTACTGCGCATCAGCTTGCAATTAACATTGCATAACCACAAAATTGCTATAGATTTTGCACGAAAATGCCTTTGTTTCAATCGTGCAAATCTGGTAGTACCATCGTTCCACTGTTTCGGACATAAAGGCATTCAAGTTTGGATAAGAAACGCCACCCTATTTTTATGACTATAGAGGTGTATTTAATATAATTAGAAATGGCGTTTCGGATTCATATTTAATAATGATAAACATTATGATAAGGTAAAGTGTGTGCAATGAGAACACAAACGTTACGATTAGTACCTGTAGTACATACCTACAGATAGCGGCATTATTTTCCTTCGGCTTCTTTAGTTTTATAAGGACAATTATTTTGACTATAGACAGACTTGGGCATGACGGGCCTGTTGGTCTAGTGGTTAGTAACCCTGACTGCTAAGCCGGAGGTCGTGGGTTCGATGCCCACCCTTTTTTTTTTTCCCGTGCGGAAATCCCCTCGGATACCTGTCGGTGGCATGTCGGACTCGAACCGACTAAAACCGCACGCCGTCTCGGGTACTAATAGCCGGGGAACCAGGTATACCCTAGAAAGGAAGTCCCTGGTACCCCGACATACCTCGGGTCATCTACAGACGAGTAGACGACCCCCCCCGTCGATTCCCACCCGGGACAAACATTGTGATGAGCACGGTCATTTATTCTGTGTCTAGGTGTAATTTATCTATAATATGTATGTATTTAAAAATATATAAGTATGTTTATCAGCAGTCTGGTTACCGTAGTACATGCTCTGCCTAGTTTGGAATCAGACGGCCGTGTGTGAGGTACATCTTTAATTCTTTTTGTTGTCTCGTTGCACGGGCGGTGGGGAGAAAGACGCGCGAGCCGTCTGCTTTTCACCGAGTGAGAGGTTACCAGAACGCAAACCCTCCCCTCCCCGTGATTATGAGAGGAGGAACTAGAGGCCGACAACGCAAGTGTGACTCTTAAGTTGCAGGTCACCATCAGGTGACCCGTCTGCTGGTTTAGTAAAAAAAAGACGTGTGGCACTCGGGGACTGCCGCGGTAAAGCTATTGCATAGCATTTTTTATCAACTTAGTATTAATAAATTTAGTGTTAAATAATTATCTCAGGAAAACCCTGTAGAATTTTGCCCGGCTCCGGAATCGAACCCACCAAGGCAGTGTTGTCAAATTCCACGCGAACAAAGTCGCGGGTACCAGCTAAAAAATCTGTAGGGGCCAGATTGTTCGTCTCCTTTTCCCGGTTCAGACAAACCCAAACATGGGAGTCCAAGTGCTCCAGGTACCGAGAAAATCAAAGGGGGGAGAAATAAAAAAGTTGAGGGGAGAGAAGGGGAGGTATTTTGAAGGGACCTCAATGCAATTATAAATTTTTTGGTAGGGGGGGTATTGTATGTGGATGTTATTACATTAATAAAAATAAACTGGTCTCCCCCCTTTGTCATGTCAAAGGAACACCCTACATTAAAAAAAGTTCTGCTATTCATCGATAGATGGCAAAACTAACAAGTATCACCGCTGTGCTGGTCGGAGTGGGAGGTGTTAGGTCATTTTCGTTACGGAATTTCTGGATTCGGTCTCCACGCTCAAGGCCCGCGATAGACAGCGATAGCAGATAGAAGCTATGCAATAGCTTAAAAAAAAGAGTGGCACTCCGGGAGTGGCGACAGAAGTAATAATTTATATACATATATACAGAGGTGTCGGTAACGGTAACGGTAACAGTTCAATTGTTTTTTCCTATTGACGACCGGATGGCGTAGTGGTTTGTGTAACGGACTGCTATTCAAAGGTCGCGGGTTCGATTCCCGCTCAAGTCAAACATTTGTGTGCATGAACATTTGATGTTTGATTTGGTCTGGGTGTTTCTATGTATAATATGTATGTATTTACAAAAAAAAAAGTAAATATGTATTTATATCAGTTGTCTAGTACCCATAGTACAAGCTCCGCTTAGTTTGGGACTAGATGGCGTTGTGTGTATGTGGTAGAATATTATTATTATTTCAAAAAATATATTCTTTTTTTGTTGTTCAAAAATGCCCAACGCGCCTAATGAAGTTTTCACTTCAAAAATAATTTCTCTGATTAACAGAATTGATCACCTGGTCATGTTCTATTTTTCATGTACCTGCAGTTTCTTACTAGTTCTCTACATGTAATAAATTCGGAGTCAAAATCCCAGGATGAGCTAGCGTCCCGTGGGACGCTCTGATTGCCTTCCGCTGTCGAGACCGCAGCTGAAGGCACCACCTTAATTAACTACGGTATTTTCATGAGGTAATGAGTACCTAAATTAAAATAAAGAAACGTACAGTGCGATACTTTTTTTACGAGAGACGAGCAGTTTTATTATTTTTACTTTGATCTATCCCGTCGCTCGTAATAATTTTCCTTGTATGGTTAGGTAATACTGTATTATTAGAGATTAGTTACTGCCTGAGGTATTCCTATTACCTACTTTCTTTTGAGCCTTTGCACACCCTAACTCAAATATCGTATGTAATGTTTGTTGCTGGCAAAAAGTAGGCTTAATAGGAATCTACCTACATCTTTGGAAATACTTTATTTTATTTTATTCAATAACTTTATGCACAAAATGTACAATGGCGGACTAAAGGCCATAGGCATTCTCTACCGGTCTACCGTAGGATGGTGTGGAAATGAATTAAAAGGTGCACTACACTTTGGTTGAAAATTTTAAAGTGAGCAAAATGAACTAATCCGTGTGCTGACGGATTAAGAATACGGAGTGTCACAATCCCTATTCATCCCGTGTGGGTGTCGTAAGAGCCGACTAAGGGAACAAACTTCGCAGGACAGTTCTGCTAAGAGAAGGAAAACTTGAAGAAACCCCTATACCAACCCGTCTGGCGAACGTGGTATGATAGACCAAAACCTCCTTTCTAAGGAGAGGTCTATGTCCAGCAGTGGACTATTAGAGGCTGTTGATGATGATGAGAAAATAACTAAATATTAGGTAATACTGTATCGCAGAGAGAGAGAACATTATTGGGAGTATATTTCTGTTATTGTTGTCGTAACCTTATAAACTGATGTCCGAACTTGTAGCGCCCTCTAGTGACAGGTAGTAGTAAATAGATAGGCGTTCAGTCAAGTGCGATCCTTACGTCAAGCTGAATGGTTAAATTATTTGTGTTCATTTTCATTAAACGAGTACGTTCCAATCCCTCACCCAGTATATATTTTGACGTTTCTGAACAATGGGTTGTAGCAAGTGCCAGGACCAGAAGCAATAAACATTTTTTTACAATCATAAAATCGCTGCACGTTGAATAATGATTGTTTATATATTAGAATAAACTACCAATCTTGATAGAAATTGTAAAGCTATTACACAAATAATAAACAAAAGGTTCGCAGCTACCCCCTTTTAATTGGATCTTGTAACTCGACACGTTTGGTACCTGGAGCAAGGGAAGGGTCGTATGGGGGGCCAATAAAACAACACAATCAAACTCTTACATTTAACCAATATAATTATTATCTATTATGTACAGAATGTGTCTTACAACTAATATTCACCGTCAACAACACTTTGTACAGTCGTACAATACAATCTTTCCACCAACACTGCTGTGCTCACTACCTATGGACCGAGGCGCTCGTTTACTGGGACACTGAGGTGATCCTCTATGTTTGATTAATACCTAATTACAACGGAACATTATGGAGTACGTTTAAGGCCACCGTAGATTGAATATAAGACACTCGACACGTCTCAATACCTCTATAGAGCACCGGCAGACCCGGGTCTAGTCAGCTATCCCTGCAGAAGGTTTCAAGGCTTCGTAAATAAGGAAAGAAGACCCTCATTTTCATAAATGTTTAAATAAAATTATGAAAAAAACAGTTTTGGTTGGTAATCTTTATATATTCAATTATTCTGTGTATGTGACTAAACTCATCCTAAACAGCTGGACCCATTTTGATGATTTTTTTATGTGTGCTTAAGTGGATTCGAGAATAGTTTAGATTCACAATTCTAAACCACCACAAAATGTTTTTAGTTTAAAAGACGTGTGCAGGTCGGATGCAAGTAACTTTTAAAATTACATTTTTACCCCCTTTTATGAGTATTGTGAGTATCAAACGACTGTGTTTGACAGATGTAATTAAATTAAATCGATAAAATACTGTTAGTTGTCGTTGCAGCCATAGAGAATCACTCTCTAGTTTAGGGGAACTTACAAAAAGCGTATTTTCGGAATCATTGAAACAATATTGTGCTTTTTTTCGGTCCTCTTCCTCGCTGAAATCCTTCGCGTGTGAACGTGGCCGTCAACGACCAAGCTGAGGTTTAATCGAGTGCTGCGCCACCGCCGCGGTGTCGCTACTCACTACACGTCGAAGCGTCATCACTCAAAATATACGTTGATAGCGAACGTATCGTCCCCTTCGCTAGCAATTCAATCGTACAAACGGTGGTTTTAATTGGACGATATAAATATTAATATGTACATTTTATAAATTAGGACAGTTTCGTACGAGGTCGGCCCAGAAGTGCGAACGAACCTCGAAATCGAATGTCATACGGTCTCGGGATAAAAATAGCGTTAATCTCATCGTTTAAGTTCACAGGTCGGAGGGAGGGCGAGGGCGGGTCACTCGCTGTACTGGCAGGCCAGCACGTAGAAGAGCGTGGCGGCGCCGCGCGGCAGGCGGCTCACGTACTTGGTGAAGGGCGCGGCGCCAGGGTCGCAGTAGACCAGGCTCAGCGCGTTGTGCGCGGGCGGCAGCTGCAGCAGCGCGCTGGCGGCGCCGGGCTCGTCGGGCGCCACGTACGTGAGCGCGCCCCCCGCGCAGCGCGCGCCGCCCAGGTGCAGGTGCACGTCCAGCCGCGCCGAGGAGCGCTGCTCGCGCGGCGCCAGCAGCGAGTAGGCGCCCGGCGCCCAGCGCTGCAGCTCCAGCCCCGCGTGCGTGGCCAGCGCCAGGTCCGAGCACTCGGCCAGCGCGCGCAGCAGGGCGGCGCTGCCGAACAGGCGCAGCAGCGCTCGCAGCGGGTGGTGCGCCGCCAGCTCCTCGGCCCACGCCGCGGGCACGCGCTCGTACCAGCGCCGGTTGGGCGGGCCCACGCGCTCCCACGGCAGCTCTGCGCCGACGGACGGGTCAGACACGTGGCACGGGTCGCTCGAGGCGCGAACGAGACTAGACACCTACCTGGGTCGTCGAGCGCGGCCATCACCTCGGCGAGCTTGTCCTGCGACAGCAGGTCCCGCAGGCACACCTCGCTCTCGCGCTCCATCTGCGTCTGAATCTGCATGCGGCTGCGCGGCGACATGTACGTGGGCTCCAGCCACTGCGACAGCACCACCTGACGACGAACGAAACGCTCGCTGCCGTATATCGACTTTTCAAAGTGTACCGAACTCGAGTCGATTTAAATAACTCGTTCGACATAGCGACGAATTCGAAACTTAAACTCACGATATCGTTGTGAGGCTTGAGCTGCTGAGGCGGGTCCGGCGCGTCGGGCGGTTCCCTCTCGTCCTCGCCCTCCGGCGCCGGCCCGTGGAACCAGCCGTTGATCGTCAACCGCGGTAGTTCCAAGGACAACACTTCCTCCACCTGTGTACGTAAACCAAAGTATATTTATTCGGTCGCTTAGTCAGTTACTCCAACGAAATTTTTCCCACGACACAAAAATTCTCGCTTTATTTTCAGGAAAGTCTTTGTCGCTATGTGTAGTGCTCTAGACCTTAAAGAGGCTAACGTGAAGCTTACTAGACATAACAGGTACATCCATAATCATCATCAACAGCCTATAACAGTCCACTGCTGGACATAAGCCTCTCCTTAGAAAGGAGGTACATCTGCTCTTCAATAGATTCTGAGCCACTTTTTGTTTTGATCACCTACTATAATATCGGCGCGGCGTAGTGATCCAATGAACGACAAATATATACCTGATGAAAAGATTCATGGCCGACTTTGAAAAACGCAAACATGTTGTTCCTAGGGTAGACGTCTCGCACCACATGCGTTGGGTGGCCGTGCTCGTCGCAGGCCAGCTGCTGCAGCGCGCCGCCCATGTGCCGGGCCCAGCCGCCCCAATCCTCCACACACTGCAACAAAATACACCATTAACATTTGCGCCAGGGTATCATAGGTCCCACTACTGTACTGACAAAATCAGCACTTGACGTCTTCAATAAATCAAAATATACAACTAATAAAAAGTAGGTATTTCATCCCTTGTGAAATGTACCCTTGTATCTCTGGCAGCATGTAAATAAACACTACTAACAAACCTGGAATTACTCAAACTCAAAATATCTTTATCACATAAAAAAAAATGAAATTTTCTGAGACTCTAAAGCCATAGATAAACACACACACAATAGCAACAATCTGTTTTGCCAAATAATTAGCAGAAGGAAATTAATCCATTATATGCCTGTCCTGATCTACAACTGCCCATTTCCAAAGGATAGAGTCTCATCAGAATCATCATTATTATTAGATCAAAGCTACAAACTCACAAAGCTACACATACCTCAGTGTGATCCCCACCCGCACCATTCTCAATGTTGTTCTTATGCTTAGGAGGGTCCGGTCGCCAGGGCGCCAAGTAGAAGATAAAAGCGACCCGTCTGTCCGACAGCAAATCATCATGGACTAGTAAGTGGTCTCCAGGACCATACAGTGAACATGATGCTGATACTGACTGAAGAGTCAAGCCTGTCACGTGTGATACCTACAACAACAATTCAGGGTATTAGCGATGGCCTGGCATGGCATGCATGGGGCATGGCAGGCATGGATGGGGTGACAGGTGAGGCCATCCGTCACCCTAGCAGAAGCAGGCCGGGGTGGCGGCGAGCGCGTTGCGAAGCGCGCTCGCTTCCAGGGAGCACAGGGAACATGGGGTTCCCACACGGGTCGAGGTCGAGGTCGAGGTCGAGGCACCTGGGACTTCCTTTCTAGGGTATACCTGGTTCCCCGGCTATTAGTACCCGAGACGGCGTGCGGTTTTAGTCGGTTCGAGTCCGCCATGCCACCGAGGGGATTTCCGCACGGAAAAAAAAAAAAAAAGGGTATTAGCCCTGGTGGTTTACATGAGACTGCAACTAATCAAATCATTTCAGCAAGGAAGTCTTACCCAACTCATAACCTCAGTCTTGAGCAACTCATATATTCCTCTAATACTTCTTTGCCATGTCAAGCTGGCCAGGTCAGCGGTCTGGTGAAACTCATACAGGTCCATCTTTTTCCTTGACCAATCTAGTGTGTTCATGTCATCAACTATGTTATTGATCATCTCAGGGTTGGAGAGAAAGTCATGAAGGAGACATAAGCGGAACGGCTCACAAGTTAATGTAACCGCCTCATTGCTAAAGTCTTTTTGCTCCTTCCAATGCAGAGATAGCCTATCTATTAACTGTTGTGACTGCAAAATAAAAGTATTTATTACAGGTCAGAATGAACAGTAAAGATTTATTTGTGGTGTAAACGCAGTCAGAAATGAAGGTCCTGTAGACTATGTAACAGTTCCACATGTTTAACAATGACAATGATATGCAAATATTAATTTTATTCCACATCTAAACTGTAATTAATTTCAGCTGTTTTTAATGTTTAATTTGGTAAGTATATTACAATACAAATTTTATCAGGTGGGATATCAGTAGTGATAAACAGATTTAAATTACAAAAAAAACATTAAAGTACGTTTTCCAAGCAGCATCTAAGTATTTTTTATAAAAAAAGCACAATAGCATGACAGTTGTATTATAAATATGTGTAGTCTATTTGGTTGTACAAACTTTGTACCTTAATTTTAGGATTAAACTGTGGGTCATCCATTCTGTTAGCTCTGGGGTTGAGCTGGGCCTTGACAGCCTTCAAATCTGTCACAAAGTCTCCCAACACAATGGAGTTGTCCTCCCATGATTCTTCAGAGTCTGAGCTATACTCTGATGTAGAGGAAGAAGAAGAATAGTCAGCTGAAAGCAGAGGCCATTGGTAAATAATATCAAGAAATATTCAATGTCTGAGTGGTGGTTAAACTGTCTTCTTTAACTCTGTATTGGAGTAAAAAGATGAATATGATGAATACCACCAATATCTGACGTGACACTGAGCTGGGGAATTGTGTTAAACTAGCTATTACTGACAACTACATGTAGTTGTAAGTGAATTACATTCATCATAGCTGTAGATGTAGAATAGAAGACGTTAAAGAAATTTACCAAACGCCCTGATGTAAACAAGCGTCGCACATTTCAATGATCGTCAAAATTTATGTTTCCCGCGCAAAGCACTCTAAAATTCAAGGCACTAAAACTCACCTCCACGGATCCGCTTGACTTCATCGGCAGAGGCCTGGTATGAGTTAACAGCGCATACATCAGAATCATCGCTATCCGTATCCGAGATCTCGATCACGGTAGATGAGAACCTGCGTTTGGCGGGTGGCCGGGTTTCAGGTGCACTACTGTTGCTATCGCCCGGGCCTTCGTCTGCGAGAGCCGTGCTTGACGACGGCTCCTCGTTATCTCTGCTAGACGAACTCATGGTTTACCACCAACACTACATAATACGCGAAAGAAAAACAAAAGTAAACCAATATGATGCGACGCCTAACCTAAAATTTTGTTGACGTACATATTGATTATTGTTGCCCAGTACAAAAATGAGATTTTAATGTGATATTATTGATTTAACAAAATAATTATATCCCTTTTGTTATAACTCGCTGAGTCTCTAAATATCTGATTAAAAATGTGATTTTTAATCAACTTCAATCAAGCCTTTGCCCATCGAGGTATTTTTTAAACAGTTGATCGCAGTATCGCTTATCGCTCTTTCATTGATACATTTCATACAACTCAGTAATGGCTGTATTCTGTATTCACAATACGCAAATTGACATATGTGACATTTGAAGTTCTATGTGGTTGTATTTATTTCTGTCAATTTCTGTATCAGTGTCTAGAAATCGGTGTTCGTTTTCAGAAATTTCTTTGTTATTTTGCTGCGGTCGTAAATCGTGGAATAAAAGCCTGATATAAATCGTCTCATTGAAACTCGGTACAAGTTTGTTGGTGTCCAGCTGTTCACAATACTCCTTAACCTAATTCATAATATTCCGCAATGACGGAGTTGTTGCAGCAACGGGACTTAAGTGAGCCTCAATGCCAGTTCTTTGTAGTGCGTAAAAAAAGATTATGTCGAATGACTGTGAAGCCAGGGCGGCAGTATTGCGGTGAACACGAACCTCTACCTAAAACAGCTGATGGTCAGGTTGTTCTCGTTTTTAAACTTATTGTACTATCTAGACTGAGATATAATGTTGAGCTTATCTTAATGTTTATATTTTAGGACGACTCTCGTGTACCATGCCCGAACGATCCCAAACAGTGAGTAAAAACATTTAATCCTTAGGTTAAATATAGGATATTAAAAATAATGTTAGATCTGTATATTTCCAGCACCTGCTATGTAAGTAAACTGAAAAAGCACCTGTTGATCTGCAACGCACGCCCAGTGCAGCAGCCGCCTTACATTGTTCACAATATTAACTGTCCCACAGAGACGGATGTGTACGAGAGGAAGCCTCTCAGCCAACTGTCTAAGGAGACAATCTTAGCAGTCATAGACAAAGTAAATGCTTTATATGACAGTAAGTATGCCTGAAGTATGTCTTACTTGAACTTCAAATTATTACAGATATTCAGTTGGAAAAATAATTTTATCTAGTTTTATGTAGAAAACAACTTTGTTATTCAATTTTCAAATTATTATATAATTTGTAAAACTGTAGTTTTTAATTAGTCTTACATTTCATATGTAGAGGCTTGTTATAAGCAACCTTTTTTTCTGTATGTATAGTGTGCTCTTAGTCTTTAAACCTTCTTAAAATAAAATAAATAAATTACTTCAAACTAAAATTGTCCACACCATTTACATAATTATTGATTATTTGTGTAAAATAACAATAAAAGTTGTAAAAGACAACCCAAAACAAGAAATCTTACTAGAACACTATTTCTAACTGAATTCTAATATTAAATAAAAACAAAATGAGGTTTTGATTCCTGAATTTCATGACCTTAGACAACTGAACAAGCTGGCAATGGCCCTTATATATAGAATAGCAGCGTTTTACTACAAACTTAACTTTTTTAAATAGAGCACATAAACGGCCAGATAGTGACAGAGCCAGAGCACCCCATACACAGTGCAGTCCTAGAGGAGTTCTCAGAGGGAGATAGAGCTGAAAGCTCCCTAAGACATCTGAGACAGGTCTCCAGCTTGCTGTGGCTTGTTGAGCGAGAAGGTCTGGTTGGGGATCATACTTGCTATGTGGAATTGGGCGCTGGAAAAGGTAACTACTTTAATTATGCTTAATTTATACAATACTGCCGCAGATGATGACATATTTTGATGTATCTCACTCAGTCACTTTGGAATATACTATCTCTGTCTATTGCTCGTTATGATTATTAAACTTTTTTGCAATTTTATTTGATAACTATTTGTGGTATAACTATGCAAAAGGTTTTGATTTGTTCCTTTTATGACAAGTCTCGTCAATGATGTCGATGAGGAATTTAAATCTACCTTTACAACAGTGAATACCCATTCATATGACAGGTCACGTGTCGTACTACGCTTGCAATGCGTGGTGCGCGGGAGAGGAGGGCAGCTCAGCGCTGCTGGTGGACCGCGCGTCGCTGCGCCACAAGCGCGACAACAAGCTGCGCACGCGCACGGCGCAGCGCCTGCGCGCCGACCTGGCGCACCTGGCGCTGGGACACGTGCCCGCAGCCAGCGCTTGCCGCGCGCTCGTGGGGCTGGCCAAGCACCTGTGCGGGGTCGCTACTGGTAAACAATTTCGCTATTTGCAAGATCGACACCCTTACCCTAAGACATATCAAGTCAGCTACAGGTTCAAAAAGCACAGTATTTGAACTGATATTTGGTAGGAAAAGAAAGTATATTGATAGAAAGAGTTTATTGCTATGTGTTATTAATACTAAATAGATTAATTGATTAATAAATCTATACTAATATTATAAAGCTGAAGAGTTTTTTTGTTTGTTTGAACGCGCTAATCTCAGGAACTACGAAGTTGCGCGGGTCAGCTAGTAATATGATAGAGAGTACGCGTCTACCTGCTTCGGGTGAAAACGTAAAATGATTGTAATGACGCGTACTGAATTATGTGTTACGAAATAATGATGACCGGGCGAAATGCAGGAACTGTGTGCATGGTTGCTCCGTACACACAGTTGTTCGCAGTCTTTTCATGAACCCCACTCCTAATCTGTTGAATCAGAATCTTTATATTAGGTAATAACAAGTAATCAAGTGCATCTTTTTAATTTTTCTTTATGCTGTCTGATCGCACAGATTATGCCCTGCGCTGTATGACGAGTGAGAGCGCAGTGCGCAAAGCGCGCGGGCTGGTCCTGGCCACGTGCTGCCACCACCGCTGCCAGCAGCAAGCCTACGTCGCCAACGAACACTTACAGGTGAGCTGATCTGCAACTGGTGAAGTTGCCAATCAAATGCAATGCCTGATTTCCCACAGAATTCATTATTGTCTAAAATATTGCTTCGTTCCATGAAAATTCCCTATATTTTGCACATCATCATCAACAGCCTTTAATAATCCACTGCTGGACCTAAGCCTCTCCTTAGAAAGGAGGTTTTGGCCTACTATACCACGTTGGCCAGACGGGTTGGTATAGGGTTTGTGTCAAGTTTTCCTTCTCTCTGCAGTGCTGTTGTTCTGCGTAATTTTTTCCCTTAGTCGGCTCTTACGACACCCACGGGATGAATAGGGGTGTTGACACTCTGTCTTCTTAATCCGTCACCACACAGACATTTTTTTTTACACATGGACTGACACTATACACTATAATTGCAGAAGCTCGGTATAAGCGGCGATGACCTGAACGTGATGTTGGGAATAGTATCTTGGGCGACGTGCGGCGATGGACGTAGCCGCCAGTACAGGGAGAAGTCCAACCTGCCTAAAGACCCCAACCAGGCCATCGATATTAGCGAGTCTAACGATGGCGAAGAACACCCTAGAGACGAAACAAATGAGGAAGATCAGGCGGGCGGGCACGATCGACTGGTGCTAGGACAGGAATACCGCGAGAAAGTCGGAAGGCGTGCGAAGCAGTTGCTCGACTGGGGCCGTGTGCTGTACCTCCGCGACTGTGGGTTCGACGCTCGGCTGTGCTACTTCGTACCCACCACTGTGTCGCCAGAAAATGTTTGTATAGTTGCCAAGAAGTGTAGATGATAATATGTAATGCCCTGATCTCTGAGAGTGAGTCTTATATAAAGCTTCCTGATTTCCCACATAATTGTTATCCGCTAAGTGTAAATATAAATAAAAAACCTTTTGCTTCCGTCCCTCCTGTTCAAAAGATTTTAGAACCTCATAGCTTGTATACATATAATGCTCTTAATCTTGTGATAGATAGATAGACGACACCGATCGACACCGTAAAACAAAAACAATGGTTTCTTTCTATTACCAAAAGAAATTCTTTATTTTGTAACTACATCCAACAAACAATAAATAAATAAAAGTAATTATGTGTTAATTAACAAACCTGTTAACAAAAGAAACGACATTCAAAGTTTATTATTGATGTCGATTATATATAAATCACATTAATTATTTTTCACAATCTCAATAATGTAGGTATATAATACGCGTAGCCATTAATCAAAAACTCTCATTATACTACAGATAATAAATTCAGTCTGCTTCGCTTCGAAATTTAAATAAATATATTTTTTCTTTACATACATAAAACACTAAACAAATTAAAATGATCATGTTCTTGCACATGTACGCAGTCAAGTCTGTTGATATCCTATCGCAGGCTTTAGGCGGCATTAAGAAAAAAACAGTCAAAACAACACTTTTTTTTTTTTTTTTTTTTTTTTTTTCGTGCGGAAATCCCCTCGGATACCACCTGTCGGTGGCATGTCGGACTCGAACCGACTAAAACCGCACGCCGTCGCCGGGTACTAATAGCCGGGGAACCAGGTATACCCTAGAAAGGAAGTCCCTGGTGCAGTCAGAACAACCCTAAAGATAGTAGCGAGAGTGGCAGGATGTTGACACTCATAAGCAATAAACCATCAGTATAGTCTAATATAACTGCCATGACATTACCTACATTAAAACTTTGAAGAGTATTACTAGAACCCTTTCTCCACCTTCGCTAACTAAAGCCATATAAAATAGTTTCGATGTTCACCTTGTTTTGCCCCCCTTGCTACGGTATTCGGTGGTCGGGGTTCACACACATCAACAGCCTTTAATAGTCCACTGCTGGACATAAGCCTCTCCTTAGAAAGGAGGTTTTCAATCCCAAGTTATGACTTTTCGGAGTAAAATTGATCAAAGCTGGTGGTGTAGAGGCACGGTTGACCTACAAACACCGTTTACATAAGTACGTTACACTGCTTACAGTGAAACCACAGACATTTCCACATTTATAACGATAATTTAACATCAGGGATAAATAATCCGTAACCAAGAGATTTGACCAACACTGGGAAATATCGTGATAGAAAGACTGCTCCATAGTACAAATCACACTAATGGAGGTACCTGTCACCCTGGATAACCACATAGCTACTTTTTATGCCGAAAAAATGTAGTCTGGGATGAGCAAGGAATTGGAATAAGCTGCGGGCGCAGCAGCGACAAATAAAACAACTCGTAGCAAATATAATTGTGTATATTTATATCAATTATCATCTAAAACAAAATTCTATTACTATACAAATGTTCAATGAGCCGAAGTGCGCCGCAGTGCCGTCCCCGAGCGCGAGTCGGCCGATAGTCGCGCGACAGTCGGCCGATAGTCGCGCGACACTCGCCGCCACCGGTGACGTCACTGTTGCTACCAACCAATTCGGTCCCGACCCACATTGAACTTAGCGCCGCCAGAAAATATGAAACACTTAAAGGAAGTCATGACCAGCCACCAGTTTCTTCATTAAGCCGTCCACGATACATCACGTGTGCTATGCTTAAGTAAAACAATACATATATGAAATGCTTTCTAATCTTCTAGCAGCGTCAAGTACGGTTGCGTTGGTACTATCAGTAATAATCTTAATAATTAGCAAACTTGTTGCCGCCGACAAAAATAAATTGTATAAGCACTCGACGAGTGGCCTAGCTGTGCTGTGCATGCGCAGGTCGAGGTTCGCTGTAGTTACTACAATAACTAAAACGATTATTTATCGAAAGAAAAAACACTCGAAGTTTGATTGCAAGTTGCTTCATACGTATGTTAAGTAACATTTTTATGTATAACTAGCTGAGACCTGCGGTGTTACCCGCGTTTGTTGTTATTATAACCGCTGGCAACGCCGCGTGGCGAAGCTAGTCTAAAAAAAGTAGCCTAAGTTACTCCTTATGTCATCAGCTATCTGCCAGTGAAAGTCCCGTAGAAATCAGTCCAGCCGTTCCAGAGATTACCCGGAACAAACAGACAGACAGACAAAAATTGTAAGAAATTTAATTTGCATATGCATTTAGTAAAAAGCGGTTATTTTAATATTACAAACAGACACTCATATTTTATTTATTTGTATAGATACGCGTCATTAATATTGAGAAAACGATACACTTTTACGCTGTGATCAAACATATTAATTTGATTAAAGTCCCCAAGACCGGACAAGACGCACGTTAGTAAATCCATGCCACTACATATGAATGTATTTTTCTTGTAACGTAACTTACAGCGAACAGCGGCCTTGAAGCGCGGCCACTCAACAGTGAATAACATCTAACTTAATTAAATAACTATAAAAATAAAAATTATCTATCACCAAAACGTTTACATAAAATAAATAAATGTTAAATGCTCTGTTACTGGCGAACAAACCCTCGATTACAATACAACTCCATTTTAGTTCTTTGTTGAATACCGCATGTGGTGTTGCCATGTCAAATATTAATTAACGTCAAATTGGAATGCGAACTGGTAACCCTATTGTAGAAATATTAAAAACTAATGGATTTAAAGAAGAAAGAAGTAAGTATCCACTGTCACGTAACAAAGTTGAGGGCGTATACGTTAGTGTACGGTAGTTACGTACTTTGTAGAGTACGTGAGACCGCCACGAATGGTCTCAGAATCAATATTATTTACATGACGCGACGAAACTTGTACATTCTAAAGTTTAAATGAAATATCCTAAAGTGAACGTTACATCTGACAGGGGCACTGATAGTTTTATTCAACGGGTCATTTTCAGATCATTTAATCTTTTTAAACATCGTAGCGATTTTAATTTATTTATTCTCGTATTCTGAGGATACTGATGAAACTTTTAAATATATTTTGTTTGAAATTAGATTTTAGCGGTCGAGTCTAAAAATACTATTGCACATTATGTTAACGTGAGTGACGAGTCATATAGAACAGCCGAGTGTTCGACTGCTGCGCACTTCACTCTACAGGATCCTACTCAGTTTAGTTCAGGAGAGAGAGGAATCAGTCGTGAATTTAGTAGTATTCTGAAAATTATTTTAAGGTACTAGTAACCCGGGTCAAACGATATTTAAAAGTAATCTGTAACCCCATGAACGCAAGGCAAACGGCTAAGCCGTAAGGTGCGAAGGACTTTAATATATATAATAATAATAATATTGTAACACATTCACACAACGCCATCTAGTCCCACACTAAGCAGAGCTTGTACTATGGGTACTAGACAACTGATATAAATACATATATACATTTTTTTTTGTAAATACATACATATCATACACAGAAACACAGACCAAATCAAACATCAAATGTCACGCACACAAATGTTCGACTTGAGCGGGGATCGAACCCGCGACCTTTGGAATAGCAGTCTGTTACACAAACCACTACGCCATCCGGTCGTCATATATGTAGAATAAGTGTTTTTAGTAAGTAAATAACAGAAATTAGGTAGATAATAATCGTAGATCGTCTTGTTCCATTACCGATAGTGCACAGTAAGAACTACAAGTCCGCGCCACTGTAGCCGAGTATGGGAGGGGGGAGGTGGGAGGTGGGAGTGACTCGGACCCTACAATATATTACAATATGTACACACGGGCGTACCCTTGACGTCACATTCGAGATGGCAGCTAACACTCTAGAGCCAATTTATTTAAACTGTTGAATGAGTCTAATTCCTTGTTTTATACATTAGTTCCTTTCATCTACAGGCACACTACATTGACAGACATTTTCTTTAAAAGATTTATATGAAACTAAATCTCATAATAAACACAAAAAACACAGTTGAACCAATTACAACCCATATATAAAAAAATATGTTCTCTCTATACGTACAGAATTATTAAGTGTGAAAAACAAAGATTTCGTCAGTTAATTTTTTCCTATGTATGAATCTTAAAAAAGCCAATTTTTGATGATTAAATTTCACTATTAAATTATAATAAATTTCAAAAATAATTGTATGGGTATCTTTTTTTAGCAATAAAAATTACAAATAAAAATATTGTGTCCATTTTGGTGTCACATATTCCCTATTCCTAAACCGATAAATTAATATTTGTAAGCCAAATTACTCGAGCCGGGAAATGAACCTGGGACGAATAAATATTATTATTACGATATACATGTATAAAGTTCGTTGTATGGACTCTCGTCGAAGTTTATGATAGTCGAGATATGACACCATTAAATATTGTTTAAATCGTGTATGGAAGCGTTAGCACACCGAACATCCTACAATAGTCGTTAACTTTAATATTATATATTGGAGTATTCACCTAAACACACATAAAATTACTTGCCCTGATCAGCCCCGGTTTTTTCGAACCGGGGCAGGAACCTGATAGTGGCGCCCTCTAGCGTTTGACACTTAAAAAACTCACATATATATAAGTTCACTTGTAGTGTGGGCCTGTGTGGTGGCTTTTTCTTACAAGTCGACGGTGAGCCAACCAGGCTTACGTATGCTAGACGCTTTGTAGAGCAAGTTTTTTTATTTTTAATCATATTAGGTGTTACTATTGCTCCCTCCTAGATCCGGGGCTGGCCCTGACTGATTCATAACGCAGTACCCAAACCACTAGGGTTACAACTTGACATTTTGGCAGTTGATACTTTTTATGTTGTAAGAAGTTACTAAGAAAGGATTTTTGGAAATTCTACCCCTAGGGGTACAATAAGGGATGAACGATTGTATGGAAATTCGTCACTTTCGCAATAGTTAGTCGCTCATAATCATAGATGTTGTATGTTACGACAAAAGGTGAGTCTAAACACGCGGCAGATTTCACTAGTTGTATATGAAATTATTAATTAAAAATCCTAAACGTTTTTTGTTCAAGTTGTATGTTTTGTTAATCGTCAGTCAACAGCTGTAGTCGTACAGTACCCACAGTCCTACGACAGCGCGTTACACACACATTTATAATAAAATAACATAAAATACTGTACAACTAATTCACATTCATTTAACATTTTCATTACAGGAATTAAGTACACATTTGAAGGTGCTTGTAGTGGAATTTTTCATATTTTTTCCATAAAACCAATAAAATTATGAATAACAGGTAGGGATTGCAAGTTATCAGTAAGTATTATAGAACAGGGCCGTACTTAACGCGTTATATTTATTAAATAAAGCAAGATAACGAGGCTACTTATTAATAAATTTAGCGACATTTGTATTATACAAGTCTTTTTAAGTAGATTTTTGATTTAAACACACCCGAGACCCGTCACATTATATACAAGAGATTGGTTCCCACCGAAGGGCACATCGTCAGTTAACTCTGAACAATATTTCTATCAGAGATAATATTAAACATAATGTTCTAGTACGGACTCAGCCATATATATATCTTTCTTTATACATTATTTTGTTTATTTTAGAAAATTCGTTTATAATACAGCAAAGGACACAAATTTTAAGGTACTTTTATAATTTTCAATGTTATTTTATATGTTAATTTACAAAATGCTGAAATTAGTAAATGACAAAATTTAACTATTAAATATTCGTGTTTCAAAATATATAATTATTAGTTTGGGAATTACGGCGATCAGTAGGGATTACCCTATGGCCTATGATCAGGACCAGGGCACCTCGTATCGATACGACGGCGATTTGTATCGATAGTGTTTGATGATGAGATGATGAAATCGATGATAGTCATAGAAAACTAAATTTTAGAGATACAGTGTCTACCTGTTTATATCTTAGATGAATAATGATATTAATAACTAAACGTTCCAAATGGTATTCAGCGTTTAGTTTTTAGTTTTAGTTTCTATTTGTTGTTGTTATATACCCCTCCTTTGTTTTATAGAATATTATTGAATATGATAAATAGATCTTCAACTCGAAGTTAGGTATGAAGGAGGAAAGTGCGTTTATAAACGAGACGAGCATGGTGTGTGTGTGAAGTGGTGGTGGTGTGGTGGTGCGGTGGTGGGCCGGTCAGTAGCCGTACTTCTCCTGTATGGAGGAGACGACGCCGTTGGCCAGCGACGACAGCCGCCCCGCCACGCGCGTCACGCCCGCGCGGACCGACTCGCGCACCTGGAGGGGAGGGGGGGGAGGCATACGTTACTTACAAACGGAACAGCTTGCCGATTCTATTATTAATATTAAGTACTTGTAAATATTAACGGGTATCGATCGAAGTTATTTAACTAATAACAGAAAACCAACTAAACCAAAATATCTTACATATTTTCAATTATTATATATTGTAAACATTTTAACCGCGCAGTTAAAATGAATCTATATTATTAAGAAAATATGTATTTGATTTTAACTGTAGCTATCTTTGGTTTCAATCAGTCTTTTTTTGTTAAAATCAACTTCCACACTAGGAATATATCCGGTGTCGCGGGAGACTTTAAAAACATATATGAAACGGACACAAAGAATACCCAAACTCATTTGTGGATCACA
Organism: Arctia plantaginis; assembly: GCA_902825455.1. Classification (NCBI taxonomy): domain Eukaryota; kingdom Metazoa; phylum Arthropoda; class Insecta; order Lepidoptera; family Erebidae; genus Arctia; species Arctia plantaginis. Next base: position 342,125 of record CADEBD010000291.1, on the reverse strand, counting down.
CAACGTGTCGTCGCAGAGGGGATCGAACCCACAACACTTAGCAGCGTGGCGAACGCTTAAACCGCTACGTCATCGGTGCAATCCGCAATAAATTTAGTTAGTATTTAATCTAATTCTACAACAGATCTTATAAGAAGGTATATAGTGGAGGCTAAGTGTACGTACATCGTCGAGGTCTGGCGCGGAGACGCTGAAGGCGGGCGGGCGGGCGTCGCTGCCGAAGTACTCGGCCGACGAGATGCTGCTGCTGCCCTGGAACCGCGACAGGTTGCCCTCGCGCTCCCACCGCGACTCCTGCCACACCACACACCTCACACATCAACTAATCATGTAACTCTTAAAACGGTAGATATAGTCTAGCATATATTCCGACCTGTCATAATGCGTATGTTTAATAAATGACAGGTCGAGTAATTTTAACGAATAATAATAATAATTATTTTTTCTTAGCGAGAGTAGGTGACTCTCCATTACATCAACTATTTGCTAATAAAAGCCGCGTATAAAACAGGCTAATTTTTTCGGAAGTTATTTCAAAAATGATGAAATTTCTCAGTTCAATTGTACTTTTTAATCAACACTGTTATTTTGATATAACAAATGGATATTTAATTTGAATTATTTAGAAATTTGAAAAACATTCGAAACATTTTTCGTCTTAAAACTTGTTAATTTGTTATTTGAATTACTAAAGTGTTTATACAAGTGGAACCTAATGTCAACAGAATACAAAATATTTAATTATTAGTTACCTTGTAAACCACACATTTAAAGTTGAATTGGCTATGAGTTAAACAAAAGTTTAACATGTACCTTGTCCTAAATGTAGCGTCGAATCTAGTTATATTAACAAAACGACTTTTGGAACGAAGTTCCTTATCGCGCGTTGTGAAAGGGGGCTAGACAGAAAAAAATCTTACGAAAATTGGTCACGACACTTTTTATTTTGAATTCAGCGCCATCTATCGAATAGTAAAATTAAAATTTATGTTCTTAGGTTGAGCAAAAAATATTGTATTCGACATCATTTCTCAAGGAGATTTTACCAATGTATAAATTGTTTTATTTAGAAACCAACTGAAAAATATGTAGGTAATAGCCGCTTTCATAGATGGCGTTGTAATTAAAATCGTGTCTAATCAGTTTTACTCGATCGTAACAACTTCGTTCCTATCGGGTGTCCCACGACACCACACGGCTTTTTTAACTCAATTTTTATAAAGACTATTTAATTTATAAAAATGGCATCGTGAGACTATTTTTTTTAAAGCAAACGAAATCAGATATTCTGCTTCGAGATAGGCCGGATGAACATAATTCAATACCCGTTAAATTGAAATGGGATTCAAATTTAATCTTCCATTCTCATGCTCGTCTAATCTTTACCTCGATAATTCTGAAGGTAGTTATCATTCCTATCGTGTAAATGATGTATACAACAGTACCTGTTCACCGAAGAACTGTGCGGAGCTGATGGCCTTGGCGGAGCCGAACTTCTTGACGGCCGAGTCGTCGTCCACGGTCTCAGCTCGGCGCGGGCGCGAGCGTCCAGCGCCGGTGCTGGTGGTGCCGGTGGTGCTGGTGGTGGTGGCGGGAGAGAACATGGTGTGCACGGCGCGCGCGGGCTCCGGCTCGATGCTGTGCACGCCGTCCAGCGACGCCGACGAGGACAGCTTGGAGCGCGACTCGCCCTCGCCGAACAGCTTGTCCAGGCCGCGGCTGTTGCTGTACGGCTCGTTTCTGTGCACACCCCGACATCACTCACAACTCTCCATTCAGACTTACATAAATGAAAATGAACACTGAAAGGTCTCGGACCAAAGTTTCATTAAAACCATAAGGCGAATGCTTTCCTATCAAATAATAATAATAAGTATTTTTTTATTTTCTCTCACACAGAATGACATATCTTGACATATTAAAGTAGATACACAGTTATAGGTGAGTTGAATCTGTGTGAGAGACTGGTATCTGCACTAGGTACACCTGTATTACAGATTACCAGCCTCTCCTGACACTAGATGCGTAGGTGTTATCCTGTAGGTATAACTTGATTAGGTGAGAGCTAAAGCAAAGTGAAGTGAAGGAAAAATGTATGTGTGTGTGTGTGTGATGAAGGTTGTGTGTGTGAATAGAGATAATAACCCTACAACGATGAAGATGATAGTGATCGGATGTGCGTGATTGAACGTGATTTATAAAGGAAATACATGGCACTAATATGTGTAGATACGACTATACTTATACAAAAATAAATATCGAAATCAAGAAGGTGCTAAAGCACGCACTACGCACTCTGATTATAATTGTGGATGAAATAGATTTATTTTATTGCTCACTGAGTGAATTCACAATAACAGCATTAAGAATTATTGCTTATAATAAATAAGTAGATGGTATAACACTATCGCATTGGGCTAAACCTGAGTTGTTTTTAATGGAAATAAATAAAAAAAAAAGAGTGAATCGATTGCAATATACCTAAATCCTTAAAAACTTAGACGGGAACATCAACATCTACAAATTGCATGTTATAATTTAATTTAGCTTATTTAATATAACGTAAAGCTTTTACCATCCATCTGTTATTGAAAAAGAAAGACTAAAGAAGGAGGACACACTGGAAAGAGAGGTAAACTGCTCACACAGATGGGCTGAGATGATGTAAACTAAAGCAGTTCAGGAGGAGTGGCGGCGGTTACCTGATCATGGTGAAGGCGGAGCTGAAGTCGTCGATGTCGTCGATGGGCGTGCGCGTGGGCGCGTCGTCGTGCTCGATCACCGTCATGTCCGACGTGGCCGAGTGCGTCACACCCGCTCTACGGAAACAGGACATCTGTTACTTATTTGTAATTATTTTTATATATCACTTATACACCAGGTTCGACAACAGTGTTCATCGAACTCACCGAGTTATGATACTCGAGAAGTCCGATGAGAAATTAAACTGTCTTGGAACCCGCAACGACATTAACCAGAAGTAAATTGGAAGAGTTGAATATATAGTAAATGAACTTCCCTCCAAAGTGGAAGACAAAAATGAAGTAAAAATGGTAAATACACTCTTTTAAATAGGGAAGCATCACGAATACAAAACATTATGGGTCCTATGGGAGTTATCCCATATTATGTATGGAATTCACCCTAGTCGACACATGCTATTCAGCATTGTATTACGTTAATTGTATCAAATACTACGTTCCCGGAGGAGGAGCTGCGTGAGGGGGGGAGGTGGGGGGTGTACTCACGCTCGTCCGGCGCGGCTGGCGGCGGCGATGCCGAGGCGGTCGGAGTTGGCGCGCGCGCTGGGCTCGCGGTAGGCCAGCCGCAGCGACGCCACCTCCTGCTCCACGTTCTCTATGGTCGCCGAGCTCTCCGTCGCCTTCGTCTGCGCAAACGCACACCGTTACGTTATTACATTCGATTCCCGCTCAAGTCAAACATTTGTGTGCATGAACATTTGATGTTTGATTTGGTCTGGGTGTTTCTATGTATAATATGTATGTATTTCCACAAAAAGCATATATGTATTTATATCAGTTGATTAGTAGCCATAGTAAAAGCTCTGCTTAGTTTGGGACTAGGTAGTGTTGTGGAAAGTGGTACAATATTATTATTATTATTACTACAGCAAGTGCGAAAAGTTTTCGCCACTTACCTCTATTTTGAGTTTCTCAGCCATGATGGCCTCCCGCTCGATGTCGTCAAAGTTGGCCGCCACCTTGGTAGCGCCCAGCCCCCCCTTGCGAGCGCCCAGCTGGTGCAACAACACGACACATTCAACACTACTATACACATACCTACAGTTTACACTGTACGATATATACGTTTATACACTCACAGCTTCCAAATAACATTCCTGAACACATATCTAATAGATAAAATTGAAAATCGGCGGTAGCCTAGTGGTTAAGGCATTGGACTTGCAATCAAGAGATCGTGGGTTCGAATCCTGACCAGTACACTACCGACGTGAACCCCACTCCTAACACAAGCTATTTAGCTAAGCGGGAGGGGTTAACGGGAATACTAGTAATTTCAGTTGCTAGTAGACCTTTTTTTTTAAATCTATTTAATTAGAAGCTTGGCTTAACCAGCTGTTGTTAAGGCTATTTTGACAAACAGTTGCCAGATTAATTGGGAGAGAGAGAAACAAAATTAAATCAGAAATTCTTTAGCACTGTTTTATCTTTTTTTAAAGCCGCGTAACATTACTTTAATATCCAGGTACAAAGTTAAAGTTACCCCGACATCCGGTATCAGACCAAACAGCTTTGTAATAAAATAACACATTGAAACGGTCGGTCGAACACCTAGGTGAGTGTGAAATGTTAATTTGTCAGCGTGTTGTGTTACGTACCCCGGAGCGCTTGGCGGGCGTTTTCCTGGCGCCGATAGTGGAGGCGCGGGGCGCGTCCCCCGCGGCGCTGCTGGAGCCCCACAGGCGCGCCTCGGAGCTCAACTCGTTGTCCGGTTTGGACACCTGACATTCAAAATATATGCTACAGTATCATTCTATTAATATAACAAAATAAAATAGATTTGTGAATGTTAGTTTATATGTTGTAGTAGTTTGAGAAATGCAACGTGTTTTTTTGAAATATCTTCGGATCTCCGGCTCCTTGGGGATGTATGTAGGAGCCAGGACTATGTGGTGATTCCACTAAAAACCACCCCGACGGCCTGACTCTGGCGCCCTACTCCGAGGAGGACCCGGACCATGTTATTTCAGGTATCCTACTTCAGTCCTAGGTTCAACTTTGTAATTATTTAAAAATACCTTACAATATCTTATTAATGTTACCTAAATAACGTATTGAAGTATATTTACTCTACATAAGACCGCCGCCTGTTATCCAGCATTGTTAGTATTATCATCAGCATCTGCATGTCTACCAACTGGTGGCCGTCCAGAGACCAGAGACCAAAAATTCAATCCCAATTTATTTAATCACATCAATAAATATCGTTGAAAAAAAACTCAAGAAAAAAATCGGTTGTCTGTAAAGTTGGTTTACTGACGATAGTTGAACGTGACAACGTCATAAGAAAATACTGATGGAATGGTTGCATTTTTCAAAAATGTATTATTGTATACGAGTAGTAGCTGTCCACGCGGACGCATCGCTCACTCAAGTAGGAGAGAGACAGATGTCGAACGCTGCCGAACGCGGAGGCCGATTGTGCCTCTTTGTCACTCGTTCCGCGCTCTCGCTTGCACTTCAAGCCTTAAATGGAACGCCTCAGAGCGAGGTAACGCCGTATGAGTCATGTTTTTTCGAGCGTGCAGCCGGCTCCATCGAATTATAAGACGTTGTCACGTCAAAAAGTAAAATTGTTGACATAGAGAAGAGAAAGGGTGTGCGTGTTGAGTACAATTTATATTTAGACGCGGAAGTTGGAATTCAGAGCTGAGGACAACGATAACATATCTGTGACGTGGCGTTATCTACGTGCACTGGTGACACATCCATGTGTCTTACACTTGTCACTATAGGTGCACGGGTTTCCCCGTAAATAACATTGTCCATTATAAACAGTTCACTATTTGTCTTGTAGACAGGTACACCAGGTAGTATTGATTAAGTGACTACGCGAATTGGGATATTGAATACTAGCCGTCACTAAACTGAGCCGGGATTCGTTACCGACGCTGGACATTTATTTGGGTATTCCATAAACAGTCGTCTTGAATGTTGGTATTCTTTGTACTTGTAATATGTATAAAGCACAAAAAAATTAACCAATTGACATTTAATTCTTAGGCAACATTAATGGGAGTCAAGTGCCTTTTTTTAACTTTTTTTTTCTAACTTTCTTTTTCTTCTTTTTTCACAAAATTTTATAAAAACTGAAACAATAAGTGAATGCATCTTCACCGCAAACCAAGGTTGCTTTGGGATAAGTAAAGTTATTAAACAGTATCGATCTATAACCGGCCACAAATCTATAAATGGTCGAACCCTATGAATAATAGATTGATTTCATAAACACGTGGGATGTCAGTACATAACAGTGAAGTCTGAATGCTAGTGCAGTGACGGTGTAAGGCACAATAAGTACAGAGTTGATATGTATGTGTAACAGTGAAGTGAACTGAACCAAAATATTTGTACAAAAAGTGCCACAACAAAGTCGTAAAGGGGTACAATCTGGTTACTTGAACACGGCGAACTTAATTATTTGAAATATGAAGATTTATTTTGTAAAGTAACGTTTTCATGAAATTACAAATGATGACAGTCAAACCGCTTAAATATACACAAGCTAAATACATTGACCGTTGAGAATCCTTAGCGTGATAAAACATGCAATGATTATTGTGAAATTCTATACGTTTTTTTAAAAGCAAACAAAATTATCAGATATTGAAATTAACTTAATGACAATTTGAATTAGTCAGTCAGTTAAGTTATCAGAGAAAATGAGAACACGTTTTGCTGTGGTTACCCACTGACACTGAGTGGTCCATTTGTCTAGTTAACAGGAGCATTTTATCGTTTTTGTTATTTATTTGATAGTAGGTATTGCGCTGAGGGTGATCCCTCAACACAATACAACAGCTATTTTCATACATATTTAAAACAAAGTATTAATAATTTCATTATATGTATATAAACAAATAAAGGTTGCCTGTAAGATATTGCTTTTTAGCGATAAGGCCGCCATTTGTACATGGTCATTAACTTGGAATACTATTGTATCTATAATATCCTGAATTGGTGTACGAGTACAATAAAGATTATTCTATTCTATTCTATTCTATAAACGTATTCATCACATTTAAGTATAGTTATATAAAGAGTGATTGAAGTGATTCAATACAATAATATGTATTTCTATAGATGTCACAGGACCCACTTCATCATAATCACAATTAATATAAACCTTCACACAAAAAACTCATATTATTAAGCATGGCAACATAATCAAGCACTTAGCAATGGAGACATACCTTTTAATAAACATTATTCCATAAAAACTTTCTCCATAAATATTATATAAATGGTAATATTTGACGCTTCACAGTATATATCACTGATGTTTAGCATAGAAATCACTGGAAATGTCAATGTCATTAGAATCCCTGAATGGATTAAAAACTGCATGGTACTGCATATATGGTCATGCGATGGCTCATGACGATCCTGAGGATCAACTCATGTTTTTGAGAACATTTTAGTGAGACACAGTGAGTTCCATTTTCAATTTTTTTGGAACCAATTAATATTTATGATCATTAAAAGATTTAATATTTAAAATTATATTTCTAGACAGCCATAAATTTAAGATACATAGAAAGTGTTTGTGGGTATCTACTCATTATCAATTTGCGTCAATATGATATCATTGTAATTAAATGCAGACAAGACCTACAGAGAGGGGTGTATATTTGCTGTTGCTCCACCTTATGTCTTTGTGTTGCAGAACGGTGGGAAAATCCGTCACAGGAATGATTAAGAGCTTCGTGAAGCTTGCTACTGAGATCATGTAAGAGGATTTTTTTTATGGTATAAGAGGGCAAACGAGCAGACGAGTCACCTGAAGGTAAGCTACTACCGCCACCTATGGACAACTGCAACTCAAAAGTCACTAGTGCGTTGCTGCCCTTGGAGTCCAGCGGGAGGGGGGATTTGGGCTCCGATAACCTCACTCACTCAGTGAATGGCAACGAAAGAATTGCTTAACAAGGGTTTTCTGTGAGGCTGTGGTATCACTACGGTCTAGCCGGCCCATGCGTGCCGAAGCATGTCTCTCCCACTGTTGGCGGATGGCGGAATGAAAGCGCCTGGGGAGTCTTGCCTTCCTATTCTTGCAAGTTGAATGCATCTTCAGAAATGGTAGGCAAGGTCTGTTTGGAGTGGATCTTGATCAGAGACACTTTGTATGACCAGTGACCCTACATGTACCCTTGTGTCGGGTCGCTCTCCCGAGTGAGAAGCGCGAGTAGTGATATGGAGGGTAAGTGGTGAGGTGTTACCTGTGCAGTGGTGGCAAGCTCGCTAGTGTTAGTGGCAATGTTCTCCGCGAACCAGTCTACCTCGGCCTCCTTGCTCTGCTCCTTCACCTCGGCCGGCGCAGCATCCAGGTGCAGCTGAACAACACATTGCTTATCATTTTAAAAGTTTAGACATGTTTTAGAAGAAGTAACAAACATACAAACACACAGACTCACAAATTTTCGCTTTTATAATATTAGTGTGAATATTCTCACTAATTTTAACTAGACAAAGTACAAATAGTTTAAACAATTATTGCAGTAGTAACACGCCAGCTAGAATAAAATGCTGATAAGTTGCAACCTTGGGAAAGTGCTATGTGTCATAAATGAGTCACGTACAACAGTCATTAAAATTTAATATGAGTTATAATTTGTTGATTGTTGAAATCATTAAAATTTCATCATCCCCTAAATAATTGTGGGGTGTAATAGATCAGGCAGTGAGACCTTACACCCAAAAGAAGTTTTCAGTTACAAACATGTACTGCATGAGATGGGGATCTTCACTTTTTAAGAGGACCTGAAGAAGGAGAAATATCACTCAGTCATTGATTCAGCAGAATTGTCAAACCTTCATGGGAAATAAGATTTACACACAAGTGAACTATTAGAATAACAACTATTTACAGGTTCCAGTAACTACGCAAAAGACCCCTTTTTTTCCCCTCGGATACCACCTATCGGTGTCATGTCGGACTCGAACCGACTAAAACCGCACGCCGTCTCAGGCACTAATAGCCGGGGAACCAGGTATACCCTAGAAAGGTAGCCCCGAAGACAAAAGACCCTAGAATTAAATCTTTAAATAAAAAAAGAAACGTGCGAGACATTAATTAACATACTGTGATGTATTACATACATTTATTTAAGGCAGATATTTGTTTAGAATAGTAGCTGTGTCACTCTTTTATCTTCTCTTTATGCTAAACTCTAATACATCCCTACAATATAATGATTTAGCTCTCAGCAGTTGAGGAGTAGAAGTAAATCCCCTCACAATAAATTGGATAACTGTATCAATGGATGTAAAAAGAACATATCACTATTTATTTACTTACTTTTAGCTAAAACAACTTATAAATTGAAAATATAATAAATCAATTAAAATACCCCTATTCATCCCGTGGGTGTCATAAGAGCAGACTAAGGTAAAAAACTTTGCAGAACAACAGCACTGCAGAGAGAAGGAAAACTTGACACAAACCCTATACCAACCCATCTGGCCAGCGTGGTATAGTAGGCCAAAACCTCCTTTCTAAGGAGAGGCTTATATCCAGCAGTAGACTATTAAAGGCTGTTGATGATGATGATGATAAGGCATATCTATCTGTGTATTTTACATAATTGACCTTAGTAGACAAGGAGAAAGTGTTTAACAAACAAATTAGAATAGTTAGGTACAGGTACACACTGTTACACTTTAAATACTATTATTTATAACTAGCTGACCCTGCAAACGTTGTTTTGCTATTTACATTATTTAAAATGTTTTTTTTTTTCTTTTTCTTAAAATCCGTTCTTAGCTGACCTCTACTCGGTGAAAAGAATATTCCCACCAAATTTCAAGTCTTTTGCTCGAATGGTTCCAGAGATATCGTGATGAGTGACTGTATACGTAGAAATTTCTTATATCTATACTAATATTATAAAGCTGAAGAGTTTGTTTGTTTGTTTGAACGCGCTAATCTCAGGAACTACTGGTCCGATTTCAAAAATTCTTTCAGTGTTAGATAGCCCATTTATCGAGGAAGGCTATAGGCTATATATCATCACGCTAAGACCAATAGGAGCGGAGCACCGGTGAAGAATGTTTCAAAAACGGAGAAAATTTATTACTATTGAGAGACGCAGACGAAGTTGCGCGGGTCAGCTAGTATATATATATAGATAATAGTTTTTTTTAAAGTGTATAAGTATTATCAGTCAATCTAACTAACAAGTTCATAGTACAAGCTCTGCTCAGTTTGAAACTAGATAGCATTGTGTTCCAGATGTCAAAAAATATCTATATTTATTTATTTTGAACATAAATAAATAAATTAGAAAAAGACTTACCCAACGCTGAAATTATTTTTAATTGAAAACATTAGTTCCTCATACTCCATATTATTGGAGATACCAATAGATTATAATATATCTTACTATATGATTCAATTAAGACAACATAAAAATTAAAAGCTCAATACAATTCATCTTATAATAAATTTCCAATAAGAGCACAATTTCCAATAGATTAATCATAATACACTATTATTAAATATATCTTTACATTACCCTGGCCATGGACAAATGTATATTTAGAATTGATTAAAATATACATAAATAAAAGTTGCTCTGATTAAATATATTTATATACATATATGTACATAATACAAGGACAACCTTTTTTATTCCATGATATATAAATATTTATATGTATTAGAACTAGCCATAGATAATGCAACCTAGTCAAAACAGACTATTCAAAGGTGTAATATCTATTATATGGTTACATTCATATTGTACATTTAAACATTAAACTAACTATTTATGGTTATGCATTTTGTATATTGGCAGTGTAATTAATGCTTACAGGGTAGATAAAGATGTTATGATACCTACCTTTGTTCCATATGTCTTCATAGCCTGCTCAGACAGTAAATTTAACTTGTCACGATACATCTGAGCCACTCTGGAACTGTATTTTTGTCGGGCATCATCTGTCACCAAGCCATGCGTACGGAAAAACTGAGTCTAAAGAATAAAAAAAATAAACATTAATGGTTTACTGATTAGATTAGCAATGACTAAAAGTTGCAGCTTTTTTATATTTTGCACAAGCTTTATTAGTTTTAAACATCTGTATTTAAGAACAATAACTTGAATTCTGTCGTGATATCTAACAAAATTACTTGAAAGATAGCAAAGGATCACAGCTAAGAGCATTTTTGTACCGCGTTGACGTTCCCGCCAAGCTGCATGTTTCGGAGCTGCTTCCATGTCCAGTTGGTGTCAAGTTGCGTGGATCGCACGAATGTGAGGTGTACGCCGAGGCTGCGGTGCACCGCCGAACAGTCCAGGCAGATGAACACACCGTACGTCACAGACGACCACGTAGGATTCTTCGCGTTGCAGTCGAAACATACCTGGGTATCACAACACACTATAATTATCACTGAACTTTAATTCTCTACTACTCTGGCTTCTGAAATATACACACTTTATTCGCCGGAATAGAACGTAATCTCTGGAATATTGCTTCAATATCGTTTTTACTTGGCCCCGAGTCAGCCATTTTCGACGTGTTGTCACTAAGTCACAGACGTCAGTCACCAGTCAAACAAATGTCAAGTCCGTGTCAATTTAACGTTCACGTAATCAGTGCGTTTAATTTTATCACTTCGTAAAATTACTTTCAACAAAAGTTAAAGTGATTATTTAGTGTAAATATTGGAAAGTCAGCTAAAAACTGCTAACAAAACAAAAAAATTCAGTGATTTTTTCATATTCAATCATCGCTATCACTGAAACTGACGTTATGAGAATACTTTACATCATTAAAAACTCCTTTTTAGATCGCTTTGTTATTAACTTTGTTTGTACATACTTTTATAACCAAATGAATACATACTTTTATAACCAAACAATGTGAAGTATTATTGATATTTAATTTTCTAAACTTTATTGTAAATCTATACAATTCAAATAAAATTCTTTCTTGTCTATGCTCTCGTAATCGTCGAGTGAGCGGACAGCGGACGCATGTTAAATTTCTAGAGATAATTTTGTTGATAAACTCATTTGCTGAAACCGCATAAAACGTTAAGAGAAATAAGTTGCATTTTATTAATTAATATTGTACCGTCTCGAAGTTGTGATCTGTTCAGATCAGTGTGCGTTTGATGGACGCTGTGGAGTGACCGCATCTCGCAATCGAGGAGCTCGATTAGTTATGTCGACGTGCCAGTGTCTTCGGGCTGTGTAGTGAAAGTGCCTAGAAGTGTATCGACGTGCGAGAATGTCGGAATGGCTAGTGAAATGGGTATGAAGCGGTCGGTGTAACCACTTCAATGGATAACGTAAACTTTCAGCCGAGTGGCGAGGAAATTGAGCGGGCGCTCATGGACCTAGGCCCGCTGCTCGGCGTCACCATCAAAGAGGAGGTCCCAGACGAGCTGGCAGATCCTAATGCCTCCGCACGCTCTAATCTAAATGTAAGTACTTCAGGATACAGTAACAATTATACATTATCTAGTATTAGTGAACATTTAATTACCTGATATCACGGCAATTTCTTGGCCTCTAAACAGTTGAAAAAAATAAATTTCGCAAAAGTATTATTTGTTACTATATTTTACAGCTTTCTATTTGTATATTGTATAGCTTTCTATTTCTACAGTAACTTAAAAAATATCTAGATATTTTGACGATATACCTACCATATTATACCATACCTTGTGAAAATCTAAAACAGGTTTACTGCTTTTGTTTAACTGCTAACTACCTTAAAGTGCACAATCTGGCTTCATCACCCATAAACTGTCACCTTAAAATGATAATAAACAGTCAAGGAAATAAGATAATAGTTACAAAATCAAGCAGGTGATGAACATGTATACTGATGATGTTTTGTCAGCAAAGGCATAAAACATAGTTACTAGACAATACCTCATTTTGGTGGAAGTGGGATTCCCAATAATGGGCATTCTATTACATATACTAATTTTTGAACATGATTAATGTTAACATATAAACCTTCTATCTATAACTTTAGTTATCAAAGACCCAGAGACCATAGGGTATATCCTAATTTCAATAACAAAACTATGTCCAAAATGAGCATGAATATTCACAGACAAAATTTAAGAGTGGAAGAATATTTAAAGAAAACTCTTCTAGTAGGTATATTACTAACTCTTTATAATTCCTTATGAAATGAAAGTTCATATAGTGCAAATAAGATTTGTATGACTGAAATTTGTAATTGTTCAGTTTTCACATTTATTTATTAAATAAAAAACTACAATATATTTGACGGGAGAGACAGGTAACATCATTAGGTTATTACAATGTATTTTAAATTTGTGTTTCTTTGAGGTTGATTGAGATTATAAAAATTCTACATCTATATTTGAGGGTAGCAAACTTTATGATTTGTTCGTAATAGAAAGTACTGACTATCACTTAATGATGACCTTGATTATCTCAGCAGTAGTATTCACAAATAAAATAATACAATAAGACTGATACTAAATGTTTACAACTTAAATTAAAAGTTAAAGCTCATTATTGCCTTTTGAATAAATTTCAAGGGTCCTCAGATAAGAGCAATGCAGCTTCGAAAAACTCAGCAAACCAATCTGACTATATTTGTCCAAACATAACTGTCGTTATTTCAACAACAATATAGGCCCTCCTTAAAACTAAACCTAAAAATAAAAATACAGTAATTTAGAGGAACTGAACAGCGCCATTTATCGAGCGTAACAACTTTAATAATGCATAAGATACATGAGTGCATACCTGTATTGGAGGCTGATGTGAAAAAACATATTCAAACAAAAATAAAAATGCTTGCAACTCTGCAAGCTGCAATGGCCAATGGGTTGAAAGTTGCAACTAAATCTAGAGAACAAACTCCTCTACAAGAATATCTTAGAGCCTTTTTGGACCTACAGCATTCATCTGTTGGGAACAGCGTCCTCATCAAACATAGAGATCCAGCGGTTTCAGTCAAAAACTCTGCGAATGAAAACTGTAGCACCCTGGTACATAACAAACATGTTTCTCTGTAAAGACCTGAAAATTGATTTTTTTCTTTTTAAAGACAGCTCCCACATTACTAATATATTATGTGTCGTAGGGGCTTTTACAAATTTACATGAAAACGACACAAAGAACACCCAGACTCAGAACAACAATTTGTAAATCACATAAAGTGTTGTATGTGGCGACTGAACCCACATGATTGACCGCTTAAACCACTACTCCATCCGTGCAGTCAACTACATTTGGAGTATAAAATAAAATAAAAAAACATCTAACATGCAGCTTTATGGATTCAAAATTAGACAGAACCTGTATGATAGTACCCAGACTGCTGATAAACACACCCTTAGGTACATTACAGATACATTGCAACGAATAGTATATTCGGCAGTATACCGAATACCGAATATTCGGCGAGGCCTCTGACCGAATAGCCGAATATTAGGCAAAAGTATTCGGCTGGATTTTAGCGCCAAAAGCTTGTACAGACGTGAATTAAATTATGTACCTGTTTTATGTACCAATGACTACTTAATAAATGATTATAAAAGAAATGAGAACCTTACCCTTCTAAATGTTGATTACCACAATAATTCAAATACATAGAATCCTCCATTTTTCCTATTCAGAAGATGATTATGTAGCTGTGTTATGCACCAATGACTACTTAAATGATTATAACAGAAATGAAAATATGAATATATACGTAATCAATCGATTTTAATTTTTCATTTTACCAATTATTTCTCAATGACAAAATATATTATTTAAGTATTCGGTATTCGGCCGAATAATATGTAGATATTCGGTATTCGGCCGAATATAATAAAAGCAGCCGAATACCGAATAGTAGCCGAATATTCGTTGCAAGTCTAATTACAACTAATTTATTATAGCACTTAGCGGATCTCATTAAGGATGAATTCTGTCTGTAGTTTAAGCTGTAGTGGGGGACTTAAGAAGAAAAGGTATCCTAACAGATCTAATTTTCAAAACTTGTCATTATTAAATAAATTAAGTTATATCTTATCTTCTCATATCTTTTTGGAACCAGATTAAAATATAACAGATTATGATCTTAATATAATTTCTATCAAAGTTCTATTTAAGTTCAACTAAGTTCCATATAATTATTTTGTAATGTAAGTTCAATTAGAATCCTCATTGTTTCTGGCCGATTCAAGTGCTTTAGCTATTTTTTACATCCAATATGTTGTTATCCCTTAATTTGGCATTGTATGTCTTATCATACTGGGACTGCAGAAAATATTTAGTTAAAAGTAATACAACATACTTTGATGAAATAAATATTTAACACAAATTACCTTTGGTCTACTAAATAACATAAACGTCTAGCAACACTATTATTGACACAACTACAATTAATATCTACCCGGCGAAAGTCACCTGCACTTTCCAAGGTATTTATGTTATTTTTTATTATAATTATAATGAGTTGGACTTGTGTAATAGCAGTTATTTATGCTTGACAGTGTAATGAAATGCTTATAATAGAAATTGCAATATATCAAAAGAAATTTTAAACACTAACATCGTGTAGGCCGCAACGCACTTGTGACTTTTGAGTTGCAGGTGTCCATGGGCGGCGGTAGTTGCTTACCATCAGGTGACCGGTCTGCTCGTTTGCCCCCTTATACCATAAAAAAAATGTATATTGTGACATACATCACCAAGTTCGTAATAATAGATTTATTTATTTATTTGTCATGAAATCATCAACAGCCTTTATTAGTCCACTGCTGGACATAAGCATCTTCTTAGAAAGGAGGTTTTGGCCTACTATACCTCGCTGGTTGGTATAGGGTTTGTGTCAAGTTTTACTTTTCTCTCCAATGCTGTTGTTCTGCGTAGTTTTCTCCGTTAGTCTGCACTTACGACACCCACGAGATGAATAGGGGTGGTGACACTTTGTATTCTTAATCCGTCACCACACGTGATATACACTGCCAATTTAAGGATGCTTGGTTGCAGGATTTACTTTGCAAAACCTTTTTTTTCTTTGTTGGCACCTAAAGCTTTAATCCCATGGTGTTGTGGTGGTTTCTTCTTTTTTTTTGTCATTTTCTCCTGCTCCTTCAATAGATAGTTCCCTAGAAACACCAGCTCCAGCGAGAATAGAACAGGCTTATACCAGTTTATTAAAGTATCTATTCAAGTCCTTAGAACCAAAATACCAGTGTTGAGTGTCATACCATCACTCCCAGCTACAACTCCATTAAAGCTTGCGCTCTATGAACTAACAGAAAGCAGTCTTATGACTCCTACCATAGTAGCAACTCCACGACCACCTCTGCGTCACGTTTGCCCAGAAATACGCCATCGCAACGTCCTATTTTGCGTGTTATCAGGCAAATAAGGAAAATACCAAAGCTTATTATGAGCTGCGAGTGAAAAAAAAACTATCTATCAACGCTCAGCTCTAAATTATTTACAAAAGTTATATTTTCAGATGTGGTAGAGCAGACCAAGACCGATACCGGGCAGTGGCCGGCTTAATTTTACAGTAGACGAATTACGTGACTTTTTAGCCATACACATTATTATGGCTGTCGTGAACATGTCGATTATTGGAGTGTGCGGTATGGAAACCAATTACAGTGCAACCTCGATATAACGAAACTCAAGGGAATTATAAAAATATTCGTTATACTGCGTAATTTTTTATTATATAGGTTAGATTGGACTACGATTCGTTTTAACAAGGTAAAAAACCTTGTTCATAAACCTCAACTTTACGTATTTAGATGCTCATCTGTTTGACTTGATAAAGCGAACGATTTCCACTAATAAATGAGAACACTCTTAAACTAAAAGACAGTATTTTCTATTTCGAAAGAGTTTACACAATTTTGAGCGATTTCTATTTCTTTCATTGTAGGATTCTCCTCTAAATAATTAATGATTTTTTTGTTTCTGTCCGACACTTAAGGAACACCTTTTTCGTTTCTCAGCCATTGCAACTTTAAAACCAACAACAATTACAAACAGCAGTGCTTACTTTACTGACCATCAAATCAAACAACAAGAAGCATCAAACTCGAAGAATTTTACTGTCGAAACATGAATTACTGTTGTACAATAAAATGGGAATAGTTGATAGAATATATACGTTATGTAAAGGTTACAGGTTGAAAAAGTCGTTAAATAGCGGTCAATACATTTTTATCTTTATTCTGCAATGATTAAAAATTCGTTATAAAAAGGTTTTTTTAAACATATATTCGTAATGTATATTTTGCATTAGCTCTTATGATCGTTTCTAGGGGATTTCGTTAAATCGAGGAATTCGTTATGAAGGTTACACTGGGGAGGCTGACTTGGTGGCGTTAAACCGGTATCAGAAATGTGGACGCACCACAAAGGGCGATTTACATAAAAAAGTGCACCATAAGCTAACCCAGTGGACTCGTCACGTTTTATGACAATGTTGGTCATTTTCTGACTATGACCACACAAGGCCGATGTAGGTTTTGCTCTAAGCTTACAAGGTTAATGTGTATGACATGGCAACTACGTCTGTGTTTCGTTACCTGCCTAGGTTCTAGAAATAGGTCAATGCTCTGATATTTTTTTAACACCTCTGTTTTATTTATGTTTTTGTTTTATAGTTTTTATTTTTGTTATTATGCTGTATTTAGTAATGTATGCCTCGGCATACATTTTTATATACTAGTTATACAACGTGTCCCAAAATTCAACGATAAGCCGGTACCGGTGTATGGTCGGGTATAGCTGCCAAATTAAGGATTAAAAGCAATTAACTATTGCCCGCGGATTCTCTCGCGTAATTATTTCTAACTTTGAAAATGACAAACTTTCATACAACCGTTCATCCCTTATTGTACCCCTTTAGGGGCGAAAGCATCAGCTTCCAAAATGTCAAGTTAGTAGACCCTGCGTTGACGAGTCAGTCAGCCAAGGCAAGACATTTTATATGTATAGAAGATATCCATTAACGTGATGTTACGGCTTTTTGGCAAAAAAATTGTCACGCAATTTCTGCACATTCAAAAATACTAAATAATACCCCCACAGCATGTTTTAGAACGAATCAGTACCGAACAGTCAATATTCGTTCATCCCGCATTAGTTCACACGTATTCGTAAGATGCTACCGATTTAAAAACAACACATTTAAGAACAGGATTTCCGTACAGAAAAAAAATGGCACATCGAACAAGCCCAAGATGGGCATCGTGTGATCACACAATTTCTGCATGAAGTGCACAAAGCCAGATAGCCCTACGCAGTAGCTCGATTAATGATTTTAGAAGAGTTATTAGTATCTAAAGCCATTACACCATTTAATCCCTGAAGTCCCTATTTGCCGCCTATTATGTAAGTGGTAGTAAAGTCATAATTGGTAAAATGTGGGTGTTCAATATAACCGGGCCTCCCCCCTTCGGGGATATAACCGTAAGTATTAATGTCACATTAGCTATTATTTGCCAAACCAAATATTTTTCAGTATCAAATCTTTTTTACAAAAGCTGTAATTCCATTCTGTCATTAAAAATAATTGAACTCGTGCAACCGTTAAGCTGTTAAGTTTAAACAAGCAATTTGGTTTCTTTGATTGTGAAATTACGTAGTGTTATAAAAAAGAACAGTTACCAAAAATATAGATCTTGATCATTACATTTACGTCAAACAGTGACTGAACTAATGACTTTCCTCTTGCAAGGTGTGCGTGAGTTCATTGCACTCATGATTTATAGAAATATAAAAAGTGCCATTTAAATATTTCCTTAGAAATTTACAATAACCCCAACTCAGAACAGAACCTAGGATTTTTTTTAAATCAGAAGGTAATTCTCGTAATTTACGTTTGGTCAAAATTCAGCTTCGATCTCGCAACTGTCATAAAAGGTATTTTCGTAGTAAAGTATTAAACATTCAACGTTCACTGTAATGTGATTATATTGTATTGTGACCGAAAGTTAAATCGGTAATGTGCTAGTCTTAGTAATACTTGACTATTTTAGTTGATCGGTCGTCGAGAGTTGATCGGAACTGAAGTTTGACCGAACTTTTAGTACGAGAATTGGCCTTTAGGTCAATGTTCCATCTGATTGTAATGTCATTGAAGTTACATAGGTATAAAAATCCATTATACCAGTAATAATAAGGAGAATAAATAATTATGGTCAAACACCCAACGTTGTTTCACTCTCCCAAGAGGAGATGTAGGTATTGATAACTTATCAGCAAGTTAGAAGTCGCCAGGTTTTACTTGTAGCCATATCTACTTGATAGACCTCAGTGTATACTGTATGTATATTACACCACTTTTTAGAATAGAAATCAAACAATAAAGTTGCCCTTTTTAGGGTTCCGTACCTCAAAAGGTAAAAAAGGAACCCTTAAAAGATCACTTTCTTGTCCATCTATCCGTGTGTCACCACCGATTTTCTCAGGAACCGGTAGACCTAGCAAATTGAAATTTATACCAGATGCTGACGTCTATGGTCCCTATTAGGTGTATAAAAATCAAGGTCCTGAGTCAACACGATAAAAAGATATTGGAAAATTTCGATTTTCGCGAAAACTTGTAATTACCAAAATTTACCTTAATTTTCACCTTTTTTTTATTTTTCAGAATTTTCTCTTTACTTGTGCTGTAAGACCTTGCTTTAAACCAAAATTGTCAATTTTAGGTCAACCGGAAATACCCTATAGGTTTTGGGTCGAAAACCAATTTGGTAGTTCCCGTTGACCTAGAATCACGAAATTTGGCAAAAAGAAACGTCTTACAGCACAAATAAAAGAATAATTCCAAAAAACAAACAAAGTTGAAAATTAAGATAAATTTTGGTACTTACAAATTTTCTCGAAAATCTACGTCAAATGTGGGTAGGTAGGGAACCCTCGGCGCACGAGTTCGACTCGTAACTGACCGGTTTTAATACTTGTTTATAGCATTAACAAAGCAATGCAATGAAATGTTTAATTAAAGGTTAGCAGCACCCCCGATGGTGGCATCGGCGGCGCGGGAGCCCCGGGCGAGGGTGGCAGCGCGGCGGAAGGCAGCGAGAATGCAGACGGAACAGAGGGCACGTGCAAGGGTACGAATGCGGATTCGTTGGCCTCTCCGTCGGCACCGCGAGCGGCGCTGTCCGGCACGCGCTGCGTGCTCTGCCACACACCCCTCGCGCTCAGCGACGGCACGCCCAAACTTATGGAGTGTCTGCACTCGGCCTGCGAGCCCTGTATCAAGGCCAAGGTCGAGGAGAAGCATGCCAGCTCTCGGGACTTTTTAGGTATATATATTTCTAATACATCTTTTATTCTGATCAACAGTAAGTTAATTATAACGAAGTTGTTGCGAATTTACCTAGATTCAAAAGCTGTAATGTTCGGTTCCCTTTTGAGATTCCCTCTTATTCCTAGCTATCAATTATTTAGAAATACATGTAATACACACTTCATTTAATTAATTGTAGTTTGTTTGTTTTATTTTTGTCCAATTTATTGTAAAATTCGGATAGGGGTTTTTCTACTTTTTAGTTTCATATAGTGGTACTCTGCATGATGTATGACGGGTTAAATCTCAATATGGATGCATGTTTTAGATTTTAGTAGATAATGTAACAACTACTGGCTATCCAATAAATAAATACAGCAAATGTAATGAAAGGGCCACGAGGAGTTATAGAGAAATTAGTTTTAGGAGGCAAACGAGCAGACGAGTCAACTGATGGTAAGTGACGACTGCCGTCCATATACACCTGCGGGGTTGGGGCTCCGGTAACCACACTCACACGGTGAAAGGCTACGAGATAATTCTTACCACCCTTCGATCAAAGTTAACACCGGTTTTCTGTGAGGCCTTCACTTCACTCCGGTCGAACCATGAATATATCGTATAATAATAGAGAAACACGGTATTGATACGTGATGGTCGTGTGTGTACGAATATTGTGAAATAAGGGTCTGACAGCAATTGGCAAAGTAGGTGCAATTTGCAGTTAGCGTTAGCATCCGTTACACTTCTGCATACTTTTTATATGCGTTGTTTTTAACTGCACCAAATATACTAAAAATGCTAATGGCTAAATATATTTTTATTCTTTAATACTTATCTCGATTTGGTATAAAAACTGTACCAAAAGATTTCATACTCCAGTTATAAAATTAATCTTTACATGTCAATGGCGACCCTGAAGTGCTTGTTTAGAGAATAAATTGCATTTGGTGGTTATTCTACATCGCCAGAAGGTCAATTCTCATAATAAAAACTCGTTCGAAATTAAGTTTCCATCCACTCTCGGTCTCACAAATATCATTAAAGGTATTTTCGTAGTAAAGTGGGTTCTATCGCCACATGGGACAACACTTTGTGTAATCCACAAATTTGAGTTTAGGTGTTTCATGTGTTTTTGTAAAATCCTCAGCGTCACAGGATGTATTCCTAGTTTCGGAGTTGTTGTTTTCTTAGGCTTTCGTCCAACCGTGAACAGCGATTCTTATAACTTTGTCAGTAAGAGGAGTCATGACAATATGACCTCCCCGGCTGCAGACAGTCCAAACTGGTGCTGACTAAAGAACTCACCTGCAGATTGATTAGTCTTAGCAGACTAGAAATCCGAATAGTTGTGGGAACTATAACAGAACACCTAGACCTGAACCGACAACTATTCACCATTAATGCAACGGACATCCAGGATTAGTTTCTTCTGCTTTCAGACATACTTTGCAAAGAGGATGTCTGAGAAGAAACTAATCCTGGAATGCGAGGGAGTGGCCACAGAACAGGCATTATCATTCCTGATACAAAATCTCTCCTAGAAGCCTGTGAACGCCCCAGGACGCTTCTGCGCTTCTAGAAGAAGCTTGGTTGGCTCACCTAGCCAACCTATCAGCAATGCATAAAGAACCATTCTTGAGTCTAATAATTAAGTACTTGACCTTGCAACCGGAGCCCATAATCAATTCCAATATGACCTCAACTAAAATTTAAGGGTACCATCACGTATCCGACTCTGCGACTCTTTATAAGTTTCGACAATGCAGCCTTTAAGGGTCTTATATAAAAATACCAAAAAAAAACCACAGAATTCTGGCCTGATGATCGTGAGACCACCTAGAAAGTTAAACTTTTGAAACAAAATTTAATTTACGTTATGGGTTTTGCAATTAATCGAAAACAGTTGGTTTCTTTGAGTATTTACGTAAAAGTATAATAATGTAGGTGCTTTAAACGCCTCTGCCTAACATTATATTACAATATGTTGCTGCATCAGTACGCTGACGCTACGGCGGTATAACATTAACAGGGCCTCAATTCTGCTATTTTAATATTGTATCAATAGACTGGCGATGGAATGTCGTCGGAATAGTTTAGCACTTTTCCTATTCTACTAACTTACTTGTCACTGATACAAATGTCGTCGATGTCTTTGTAACAGTTTGGTAAACGGTAAATTTTAAATTTGTAAGAAAATGATTTTTTAATTTTCCAGGTATGACAATGTTGTTGATATTACCATTGATGACCTATATTACTATATCGACAGTGTAAATTTATGTTAGTAGAATACTGATATTTTGACCGATGTCAATGGCGTCTCAATAGCGTGTCAATGGAATGACTGGCTTGGCGTTACCATAAAATAGCAGAATTGAGGCCCAGCGCGATGATCGGAAAGGGATATTGCTTATGCGGATGGATGAGGGAGCGCGAGCAACAGCTCGTGCAGGTCAGGGCCGTGTGCCTGTAACCCCAACACTTTATGAGATACTAGCTATTCCCCGCGCCTTTGTTCTCGTCATTATTTCTTATTTCGTGTTTCCAACTTTCAAAATGACGAACTTCCATACCTTCATCCCTTATTTTACCTCCCTCGGAGTGAAATCTTCTTAGATAGGTACTCTTTATTGCACACTTTAATTAGGATACATGCGATGATACATACAGAAAAAAAAACAGTCATACAATGGGCGGCCTTATCGCAGCCTGCGATCTCTTCCAGGCAACTTTTAGATGGACTATACTAATCTATACTAATATTATAAAGCTGAAGAGTTTGTTTGTTTGTTTGAACGCGCTAATCTCAGGAACTACTGGTCCGATTTGAAAAATTCTTTCAGTGTTAGATAGCCCATTTATCGAGGAAGGCTATAGGCTATATATCATCACGCTAAGACCAATAGGAGCGGAGCACCAATGAAGAATGTTTCAAAAACGGAGAAAATTTATTACTATTGAAAGACGCAGACGAGGTTGCGCGGGTCAGCTAGTCTTATATGAAATCTTCTTAGTGGGTACTTACGAAATAAAAAGTATTAGCTGCCACAATTTCAAGTGTGTAGCCTCCGGTTTACACTCTGCGTTGATGAATCTAACACTCAGTCAGGGCCAATAATATATTTTATATTTATATGCATAGATTATGCTTTTGTATTAATAACATTCTTAATCCGTCACACACACACACCACCCAATTCATCCCGTGGGTGTCGTAAGAGCCGACTAAGGGAGCAAACTAAGCAGGACAACAGCACTGCAAAGAGAAGGAAAACTTGAAACAAACCCTATACCAACCCGTCTTTCCAGCGTGGTATAGTAGGCCAAAACCTCCTTTCTAAGGAGAGGCCTATGTCCAGCAGTGGACTAATATAGGCTGATGATGATGATGATTAATAACATTTGTCAGATAATACTTACTTTACTTTCAAACAATCTTCTTTTACCTTTTCTCTGAGTCGCTCTACTATTCTACCAAATTTAAATATACATATTATTCTATATTCGATTAGATATATCGATATTCGATTCATTCCATATTTCACTAATATTTTTGTTAAATAAATGTTACGTCAATTGAAATTCGATGCAAAATTGTAACGTTTAGATTTGCGTGTTGTATACTGTTGTATTGTGTGTCCTTTGTATATGTTTCTCATGTATCTCGCTGATCTTGAAAAATGAGTTTTTGGTTCAAACTTTTCTGGCCAGCGTGGTATAATAGGCCAAAACCTCCTTTCTAAGGAGAGTCATATGTCCAGCAGTGGACTATTAAAGGCTGTTGATGCAGTTATTAATGTACAAGATGTTGTGTCTCTGGTGGCAGGCGCTGAGCGCGTGACGGTGACTTGTCCTGCGTGCCGGCTGCAGTGCCAAGTGAGCAACATGATCGACCAGCGCTTCGTGCTGGAGAAGATGAGCCTGGAACAAAGTGGCTCTAACGGTCAGTACAACGCAAACCTTTTAACTTTTACTTTTAACAGGCAAGGCGCATCACGTTACTTACACCAGCACAACTGTTCGAATTACTGAAACATTATGTGTTGATATCAAAAAAAAAAACCTGAAATCTTACAGGGAAGCAGCAAAAGCATTCGCCGTTAATTTCGTTGTTGTATTGTAAGTTGTTGGTGGACAGCTTCACACAACAGCTTCACCAAGTTGTTGGTGAAGCTGTAGTTCACGAGTAGCCTCGGACGAAGTCTCAGTGTTTGTTTGATAATTCGTACGTCGCGTTGTTTGTAAACATTCAACATCGAATTATATTCGACCGACTACTGGCTGGTTTAGAAATGCTCTGATGAGTTCCAAGCACTAGTGTTTTGCACTATTTCAATTAAAAGTTTTCAATTACGAGTAAACGTAGCATGTTGGGGAGAGCCTGGATGGTACATCGACATTAATAACTGGACACCTGTCACACACTGCCGTCTGGTCCCAAACTAGGCTGAGCTTGTAGTATGGTAACCAGGCTTTTGATACATGCATACATGGGGATACATGGGGAGACAAAGCAACTGCCTTCGTCTCCCCATGTATGCATGTGTGTGTGTGTGTTATCTAATAAAAACATAGGTATTAAAAATTTGCTGCAGACATTTGCGGTTTTACAAGTTACGGATAAAATTGTCACAATAGTCAGGAAACGGGAAACCACTATCTATTGAGGTTTAGAGTGATGTATTTTACGTCGATAGTTTGTGGTATATTTGGTCTCTCATTCTCGAGTCGTATAGTAGACGCAAGAGGGAAAAAATGTTAAACGATCGAGAAACATTTAACGAAAACCCCATTATTTCCACCATATTACAAAATACTAAAGATTATGCAAACCTGCTATCCACCGCCTTTGGCGATACCTTCTGTACACTACTCCTCGGCAAATGAACGAAAGAGACTGGCCTGAAAATTAAGAAAACTAACAATACGAGCTTTCTACGCGACATGCCCGGTTCCCCTGTAGAGAAATGTTATTACACGTGTCATATAGATACAAGTTATATCTTAGGTATACACAATATCAAATTGTGGTCATTGAAGGAAATTGAAAACATCTATGGTATAATTAGAGGACGTCACGTGTACGTTAAGTACTTTTCTGTACTTGTCACGATAATCGGTACAAGAACCAAGCCTTGCAAACAAGCTCATCCATCTATACAAATAAATAAAATTGGAGTGTCTGTTTGTAATATTAAAATAACCGCTTTTTACTGAATGCAAATGTATGTTTACACGGTACATATGCCAAAATAACATTTTTTACAATTTTGTCTGTCTGTTGGTTCCGGGTAATCTCTGGAACGGCTGGACCGATTTCGACGGGACTTTCACTGGCAGATAGCTGACATAAGGAGTAACTTAGGCTACTTTTTTTAGACTAGCTTCGACGCGCGGCGTTGCCCGCGGTTATAACAATAAACGCGAATAACCCCGCGGGTCTCAGCTAGTTTATTATAAAATCGAAATAGTAATTAAAAACGGCGTGAGGGGTCAATGGACCCCCGGTCAGAACGAAGTTCCTTTCGCTTTTAAATAGACGTTTGTCATACAGTCATTATAATTTATATTATAAAATATCAAGTTAATAGAGTTAAATTGAAAAAAAATTGATAAATAAATAGTGATAAATAAAACACTGAATGGTCTGGGATCATTAAGTTGTGCGATGTATTTAGTTCATACACGGCTGTGACTATAGCAAGAAGTACATTAAAAAAGTCTTGTTACACATTTTTCGGTCTCGCTCCCATCCGCTCAGAGCATACAATACAAATATTACAATCGACTAAGAAAAAACATTCGTCATCATCATCTGCCTACCCTTTTCCCAATTTTATTTGGGGTCGGCGCAGTATGTATGATTTTTCCATTCTACTCTGTCATGCGTCATCTCACTGTTTCACATTCAATTCTGTATTTACCTAGACACAAATAATCTGTATTCGTATCCTTATCCGCGGATATACATTTGTATGATGTGCCAAAGTGTAAGACTATAGCGCATGTGTTGTGCGCAGGCGCACTGGCGGGCGAGCAGCAGTGCAACAGCTGCGACGACACGGAGCCCGCCACCAGCTACTGCGTGGACTGCGCCGAGTTCATCTGCGACAACTGCGTCAACGCGCACCAGAGGTAAATTAGACTTGGCTAGACTTGTATCACAAAAAGATATAGTGATGTTGTCAAAACACAATTATGTCGGTAGTACCCAATGCAGAGTGTGTAGAGTGCGAGCGTGTTCCGCAGGCTGAAGATAACGAAGGAACACACGATCAAGTGCAAGGAGGAGGCGGTGGCGGAGCTGCAGGCGGCGTCGGTGGGGCGCGCCGCGCACGACATGTTCTGCGCCGAGCACTCCAACGAGCGCCTCTCGCTCTTCTGCGAGACCTGCGACCGCCTCACCTGCCGCGACTGCCAGCTCACGCACCACCGCGACCACAAGTACCAGTTCAGCACCGAGATGGCCGCGCAGGCGAGTCCCTACTCTCCTTACACCCGTTACTTGTACTTTTACTAATTTAACATCCTCGGTCATACGAATATCCAGTCTGTTCATTAACGGCCCGAACGTGTGTGACAGGCTCGCGCCAACATAAGCTCGCTGCTGTCGGAGGTGAGCTACAAGCGCGTGCTGCTCGGCTCCGCCATGAAGGTCATCCGCGACCGCCAGCAGCTCATCGCGGACAAGAAGAAAGCGCTCGTGCACGAGATCACCCAGACCGTCGTCAAGTAAGATTCTCCCCGACGTATCTCTCTGTCGTCGTCGGCCCCGTCACCCTCGAGCTGTGCTCTCTGTGCAGGCTGACGAACGCGATCAACACCCGCGGCAAGCAGCTGGTGCTGCGGCTCAACGAAGTGTGCGACGCCAAGCAGCGCACGCTGAACGAGAAGAAGGAGGCGCTGGAGCAGCTGGCCGGCATCACGGACCACTGCGTGGAGTTCGTGAACTGCGCGCTGGAGGGCGGCAGCGACACGGCCGTGCTGCACGCCAAGCACGCCATCTGCGCGCACCTGCAGCGCATCAAGAGCCGCCGCGCCGACATCCCCAACCCCGAGATCCCCGTGCGCATCAGCCTCTCGCTCGACAAGCTGCCCGACCTCGTGCGCGGTGCGTGCCGATACTGCTTTCGCTCACTGCTCACTCACACGTAGTCGATCCTACAGGGTTCAGTCAAATTATACCACTACGTTACAGTGTTGTCGAGCATCGGCGCTATCGTAGTAGACGGCAAGCCGGACGGAGGCGGTTCAAGCGGAGCGAGCGGTGCGCAGGGTCCCTACCACCCCCCCTCGACGGGGTCGGCGGGAGCGACCCACGGAGGTCACGGGGGCCACGTCCACGCGCAGCAGCACGCCGCGCTGCAGGGGGCGCTGCACCAGCAGCAGCAGCAACAGCAACAACAGCAGCAGCAGCAGCAAGCCTCACCGCACTCCGCCGTCGTGGCGCTCCAGCACGTCGCCATGCACCAGGTCACTACCTTGCACTGGTTATTTTTATGTTTTATATCTGCTCACAGTCCCGGTAGTATTTATCCAATAGAAAAGAATCCCACCGTAAAATAACAATATTAAACCTTGCACTCATCAACATATAAAGTAACAATTTTAAAATAAAACTTCCTCGAAACCCATCAAAAAAAATAATTACTAAACTTGCTCTAGTTGCATGAACAAATTATCCTGTACGTTAAAATGTTTGATAACTATTTTATATACACTATCAGCAAACAGTACTAAGTGCAGTAAAAAAATAAGTAATAGTCCTCTACAGATATAAACATTGATTTACAATTCTGTCGCAGTGAACTGTTCATTTTGATGATAAGGCGAGGGCTATAGAAGTTTACATTAGTAGTTGAGGTGTGACAACACCAAAACACTTGCTTTGTCTCTTAACAATATTAGTCAGTGTCGGTTAAGTTGGATTTAGGAGCACATTTGATTGCACGGATGGCGTAGTGGTTTAAGCGGTCGCCACGCCGCTTCCTACTGCGCTGACTGTTGTGGGTTCAAACCCCACATGGAACGACACTTTGTGTGATCCACAAATTGTTGTTCTAAGTCTGGGTGTTTGTAAAGTCCCCCGCGACACAGGAATGTATTTCTAATGCGGGCGTTGTCTTTTTAAAAAAAAAAAAAACGACTCATTCACAATGTTGTTCCATGTCTCAGACATTGGTTCGCTACCAGGTCAGTTCAGCACCTGCCTGCTGTACGTATTGAATGTGTCCCTCCCTGAGTTGCAGTCACCGTTAGCGGCTCTTATTGGCTTTATGATGTTGAAAACAATTATTTATTTAGTTTTATTGTTGGCTTTAGTTTTACATAGAGGTCATCGTTGCATGTCTGTTACCTTTTTTTATCATAATATGTTAGTTTATGAATTAACTTAACAGTTTGTTAAGTAAAGAGTTTCGGTTGTAAACTACATAGCTTTAAATGTGTATTTTTGTGATTTGAACTATAAATGTCCAACCTTTGAAGTTGTATTGTATGCAATATACTGAAGTCGAGTTCGTTTTTTTGTTCAAGCTGTAGTATCATGTTTTAGATGACTCGTGCGCAGTCCGCCGGGTAGCGATTTAGCAGACCTATGTAACTTTATGAATTTATTTTTAAATCGTCCTTTTTCAGTTGCTTCTTTTATTTGATGTATAAACTTAAATATGGTGTCAATATTAAATAATATTAATGCACAAAGCAGTAATTTATATAAATAGGCAGCTGAACTCTGTCCTATCGAGTAATATAACGTTGGTGTCCAGTCGTTCGGGCCCGTGGGCGGCGGTGTGGGGGGCGGTGCGGGGGGCGGCTACCTCCCCCTGCAGCACCAGCTGCGCGCGCGCCACGCCACGCCGCTGCGCCACGCGCACGTCACGTCCACCACGCACCCGCACCATCTGCACGGTGAGACCGGCGCTACCATTTCTAACTATCGCCCTTTATATCACTTACATTTGAGTAAAAATAGAAAAGAAATAGTTAAAATAGTTTAAAGAAATAAAGTATATACATAGTCGTGTACGTGTGCGGTCGCAGGAGTGAACGAGTTGAACCTGCGCGGGCTGCTCAACGCGGCGGGGGCGGGGGCGGGGGCGAGGGGTGCGCGGGCCCTGCCCCCCGCCGCCCCACCGCCGCACCCCCCCGCACACCCGCAGCACACCGCGCAGATCGCCATGCACCACGCCTACCACCAGAGTAAGTAGATCTTCCTGAATCTACCATATATTTATAGCTCACCGCCCCGATAGACTTTGTTTTTGGCCCAGTCGCAGTCCAGTCAATGAAACATATTTCACTCTACATACTTTAAGTTTTATTCTGGGGCAGACACAGATGAATATCTACACGACCTAATCGACTTGAAAACGTACCAAAAATAACCTTAATCCTTTATTTTAATTGACATCGAATGTTTGACAGCTAGTTACAGGGGTTTTAATTTATTCCGTAATTTTTGCGTTTTGTTTTACTATATTCCTTACACTTGACGTTTTTTTCATTTCATATGAAATTTCTTTGTGCTTATATATATGAAAGAAAAAATGGCCGAAACGGTCGAGCCGTTTTGAGCTTTGCTCTTAGTGACACGTTTAGTGATTTATTTTTATGTGTATAGACATACGAATACACACGTTTTTATTTTGGACTAGCTGACCCGCGCAACTTCGTCTGCGTCTCTCAATAGTAATAAATTTTCCCCGTTTTTGAATCATTTTTCATTGATGCTCCGCTCCTATTGGCCTAAGCGTGATGATATATAGCCTATAGCCTTCCTCGATAAATGGGCTATCTAACAGTGAAAGAATTTTTCAAATCGGACCAATAGTTCCTGAGATTAGCGCGTTCAAACAAACAAACAAACTCTTCAGTTTTATATATTAGTATAGATAAAAAAAAAAAAAAATTATGTAAAAAATCTAATATGATAAGGTGGAATAGTTATAAAACAACTTAAAGCGATCGATGACCTACAATGTTTTATTAAAGCAGCTGAATGAGAACAAAATGTACTTATTATTATTGCAGTGATGGGTGCGTACGCGAACTCGAACGCGTACGGCGCGGGCGGGCCGGCGGGCGGGCCGGCGGGCGGCGGCGGCGGGTCGGCGGGCCCGGGCTGCGGGCGGCGGAGCGGCGGGCCGCGCACGCCCTCCCCCGCGCCGCCCGGCCCGCCGCAGGCCCCCCCCGCCTACCCGCACGCCAAGTGGCACATCCCGCAGCAGGCCCTCGCCAACGGTAACATTTGCTAACTATACTTTCAAAATAACACGTTGCATTTATTTATGTCAACCCTTACATAGTTCTAATTATACTGCCCATTGAAAAAAGACATTTAAATGTTAACGCATTAAAATAGAAATGCAATTACTGTATGCTTTTCATTTGTGTCATAAAAACACAGTGACGGAAAAGTTCTGGTGAAATTAGTAGTTCCCTTGCTTTGATTTTTAATATGGCAAATGATTTTTATGATATCAAGTCAACGTTTAATGTTAAAATTAAAAAAAAAACTATTACTGCACGATTTACAACATTTTTTACCTTCACTTTTCTGTAATGTGCGTATAATAGGCTTGTGTCCACTAATAACAAATTGCTCGGTTTATAGTTTCAAATTATAAATGAAGAGACATAGATAAGATAGACCATATCATAGACATTAAAGATTATTAATATTTTTATAAAATAAATTCGAACAAAATAGGCATTAAGTCACGTGACAGCGAACACCAATCAGAAAGTGTTACGTCACGCCACGCAAAACATCATTGTTGTTGTTGACGTTTTCATACAACAGAGCAGGTTACTCCTTATTGTGTTTCGTTTTTAGCAAAGGGGAATGCCCAAACAACTAAGGAAAATAGTATCGGTATAAATATTACTGTGACAAGATGCAAACTATTGTCTAAGATTCGTATGAGTATGTAGTTTAAGAAAATATAAATAACATATGCGTAATTTGCCGGGTTTCAGAGAAATAGAGGGGGGATTTACATAGTCCCCCGTTGTAAGTTAAAATATGAAACTTATTATTTAGCATGCAATTCATAGGAAGATTAAGATCTAATTAGAATACAAAAGATGTGCACTATGCAATTAAAATACTAAGTTACTAAAAGTAACAATTATCTACTCCATTAGGAGTGAATTAAATACCTACCTAATATTTTGCTATGTTAACTGTAGAGGGGAAACCTACAGACTACAGTTGCATATAATTAGGCACAATTAAATAACTACTCAAGTTGATCAAAACAGAAGCTTTATTTAGAGAAAGAATAAGGAACACAAAAAAAAGAACAGACATGGCCAGCACGATCGGAGTGATACCACTGCCTCACAGAAAAATAAATGTTTGTCGTTGCTCCTTACCAAGTGAGTGAGGTAACCGGAGCCCAAAGCCCCTGATCCTGTGTGGAAAGATCAACAATTCAAAGAGGCTGCCCTTTGAATAGTCGATGCCTCCCTACTATGCAAATATTCTCTGTACACAGGTTTGTCCTCAAGGGCAGTGCGAAACTTGTTAACAAGAGCACAACCTATTCTGAAATTCTCCATAAGATGTTTTGCAGCTCTATTAAAAAAAACCTGTCTAAATAATTTGAAATCCTGTTTCAATCTGCCGTTTACTACCTCAACCACCCATCTACGCATTGTGACACATCGTGATTTGTTAGCTTGCTCCGTGGTAAGCTGACGGTGGCCTTCTAATAAGGATTCAGGTAGATGAGTTTGATAACCATACTCTTGTAATTGAGCCACCACATCTCTAAAGCCTCTGTCAAGAATAAAGACGTCTCCTTCTCGAAAATATTGTCGCATAGGCTCATAAGACCTGGTAAATTCTGTGCTCATAATTGTAGCATCATTGGTGGTTGCTTTATATGGCCCCAAGCAATCTAAAATATGACCATTACAGCACACAATCATAAATGGTTTCACCAGGTTAGTATATTTATGCAAACTGTAAGTTTGCTTTTGGAATAAATAATTGCTACTACTCTGCACATAAACATATGTAGCATCACATATGGTGATTGCTGGTTTGGTTTCGACAGGCATTGTTGGGTTTCCGTAAAAACCTTCAGGAATCACCATACTGGTTCTTGCTACTTCTTGAACAGTCATGTGACTGAGACCCAAATAGTGAGGAACTAAATGTAATGTCGTAACATCTCGCACTTTATTCATCTGACGCAGAGGCGGCCTTTGGGGGTGGCGAGCAGGGCAACCGCCCAGGGCCTCGCTCATGCAGGAGCCTTTTGCACTCGCGACAAGTAGAAATAGTGCTTTACGCCTTGCAGTCTAAAACTCATATTGACAACCTGTTAGTGGCAACTGTCTTCAGTTTGTGCTTTTATGTTCGAGCAGCAGTATGTGTTGCAGTGCATTTTTTTGTTTCAAGTATCAGCATTGAAACTAATTCCACAAAGACAAGGGCCTCGCAATGATCTACCAGCGCGAGGCCTCGCAATGTTCTACCCACCCCGGGCCTCGCAACGGCTAAAGCCGCCACTGATCTGACGTTCAAGTGTACTTCGTGGCATATTAAAAAAACCACACAACCTCTCATAACTGTCTCCACTTCTTAATTTGGTTAAATAAATGCACAATGCTACACTAGCATCTGGCACTTTGTCATGTAATTGTGGTATATTGTTCAGTAATTCATAAAATTGAATAGCATTCAGACCAATCCAGTAATAACATAAGTTAGGTTGAATCACGTGGACATTACTAAAATTAATTTGCTTTGTTGACAGTCTTTCCAACATAGCCAGTAGGTTATCCATTTGAGCACCAGTGAAATCAGAATAATTTACTTGTAATTCATCCCAGCAATCATTGTGTAAATGAAAGTTACAGATCCGAGCACTTTGAGGAATTTAAATTCGATAGCGACTTAAGACTTCTTCTTTCAATGCTCTAGGTATTAACAAACGTTCTATATTGCCACAGTTAGAAAAAACACAATGCCTTGTTGAAACGGCTACACGTTTATAGGTCTGTGATATTATTTTTGGCCCTTGTTGCCTTCTTTGAGGCTGGTATAGGTTGTGCTGAGGTAATGGTGGTGGATTATGAATATGTACAGCATTATCTTCCTCATCAGGCACAGGTACATCATTATTATGTACAGGTACTTCCACATCAGGTACAACAAGTTCCATAGTAAGTACAGGTCCATCAGCATTTGGTGCAAGAAATTCAGCACTGGGTACAGGTACTTGAGAGTTCTCAACTACAGGCTCATCTTCAGCATGCATTATATGATTAGCAACATGTTGCAATTGCCGTTGTATGGTTCTTTTCGCTGCCATCCAACATGCTCCGCATACTCTATCCAAACACCGCATCTGGACAAGAAAGATTAATAGTTAGAGATGGTTTTAAGTTACAGTTATGATTATTCTCCTATGAAATATATAATAAAAATTGAACATCTATTATTGAGTAATTTAATTTTTATTTATTTGAAACAAAATGATATACATTAAGTTTTGATTCTACAATTAAATCAAAGATTATAATGTATTTTATTGCAGAGGGTAGGTGTCCTTATGCTTACAAGAGGTATTTGTCATGAACAACAGATGGGATGCAAACAAAACTAGTTACATAAACTGTTAATCATTTGATTTGTTTACATACCAGGTGTGGAGATATCCGATTAAGAATAATATTCCTTTCTTCAACTTCAATGATTGCCAACTTCCATGCTGCAGTCGAAGGGAACAGTTAATGCACCGACGAACGGAACACGAACTTTCCGTTATGGTTTTAATGGAGTCTCTATCTCACTTTCACAATCAGTTTTTACAAAGAGTTTCTGCCTTACAGTTAGTACAAAAAATATAGTCTTTTTCTCAAAATACGTGTAGTTACTACAATGAATCACAATAACACACACGGAAAAATTACAAATTCAAACAACGCTGAACTGTTTGACAACAAACAATAATCATACAGCTACAGTGTTGCCATAATTATAAAAACTATATTGATTGAGATTAAAAATCGAAATCGACCACATACGAGTTTGTATTCGGTGCAATGAGTTAAAAGAAATATGATTTCTTTGATTATTAAATCTGAAAAATAAAGACAAGTATCGATTCCCAATAAACATAATGCCAATTGCTTCCTCAGTTTATGATATTACGGTTTCATACACCTAGTTTAAAAGCTAATATTTAATTTGTAGTTTCGAATCAATGACAAAAAAAGTTTATTTTCATAAATTATATTCTTTTAATTAGCATTAAAGTATTATCATGTTATTATTAAATAATTACGATTGATTCATGTTTAAACAACTGGTTATTTTATTTTAAAAAATCGATTTAATGTAATTATTTGTGAAATGATGTTACCACTACAAAAAATCCCCAACGAAAAATTGAACGACTGATAAATAATAATTAATATATAAATAAAACAACTAATATTTCATGTTCATTTATCCGGCAAATGTGAGACGCCACATTAGGTTATAAAATCATCATAAATATAAACAAAAATTATCACTATCACGAACTTGTGTCACAGTTTAAATAATAATCATCAAGCGATACCACATATGGGCATTCCCCTTTTCTCACCTTAATACAGTTTCAGTTGACACTGGACACAGATGTAAACAGTTTTGTTTCGCAGACTGTGACGTCATTCAAGACGCCATGACACTATTCTGCGTTTTCAAGGAAATTTAAATTGTTTTTTAATACAAAATACGTAATGTAAATATTGCTTTTTCTTTAAAATATAAGTTTTTTTGGGATAAAATAGATATTAAAGTATATAATTAACCAACTTTTTTAAATTGAGTCAACTAGCCTATTGTGAGAAGGGACGGAAGCGTATAACAAGAAGCCTTTGATGGACCGATGGGGTCGGCGCCTGGCGATGATCGAAGTCGACCGTCAGACGGTAGAGATGATGTCAGACGCTACACATAATGCTTTGACATAAGTTATTGTAAAACTTGCTCGTTTTTAAGTGAATCCCCGCAGATTAATCGCGTTTCATACATATTGGAACGAAGTTCCTTATCGCGCGTTGTGAAAGGGGCTAGATGGAAAAAAATCTCACGAAAAGTTGTAACGACACTTTTTTATGTCAGTCATTCAGCGCCATCTATCGAATAGATAGGAAATCATTACTTTTCATCTCAGTATTTATTTTGAATTGTCACTTCTCAGTCATTCAGCGCCATCTTTCGAATAGATAGGAAATCATTTCTCAATGAGGTTTTATTAATTAGAAACCAACTGAAAAATATGTAGGTAATAACCGCTCTCATAGATGGCGTTGTAATTAAAATCGTGTCGAATCAGTTTTACTCGATCGTCACAACTTCGATCCTATCGGGTGTCCCACGACACCACACGGCATTAAGTTTTTTTCTACTTGTCAGCAGCGATATTTATACTGTCCATCTGGCAAAGATGTACTCTTTAAAATACCTAGACGGTCAGTCTCGTATTAGGACAGAGTAACAAAAGAAGTGAATAAGGCCACCGAATAAAGTACGCAAGTGAGTCACATCCGAGCGTTGTCTGCAGGCGGGTACGAGGCCGTGGCGGCGAGCCCGCAGGCGGGCGGCGGCACGCACGACTTCAAGATCACCCTGGGCCGAGCGCCCCGCGCCCCCGCCCCGCCCAGCGTCACCTCCACCAACCCCAAGACGCCCAGCCCCAGCCTCAACGTGAGTACCGGACCCTTGCTCAGCAGGCTCTTGTCTCGCGATCACTGGTTTTTCATTATTAATCGATCGACTATTATCCACTTCGTACATGAGATGTGTGAGTGATATCGCACGATCCATCGAACACGCTCACCTAAATAATGTGTTAGAAGGACACCCGTTCCTCCACATATTTTTCAAAAACTTTAAATATTGTACAAACCAATAACGCTCATACAACTATTTTAGTTTATTTTTATACAATAGCACTTAATCATTTCTTTCAGTCGTAACAACAGCTCGGTCCCGCGTGCCATTGTCAATATTTTATAATATAACGTAAGACCTAAATGACGAAACATAGTCTAAACTTTTATTCACAAATAAAAATAACTCTGTCTTGAACATAATACTGGTTCGGTGTGACCCATTTACCTACAACCATAACTACTGACGATCGGGGTACCGTTAACTACGACATAACTCCAACAAATATTGTGACGAAAACTACGATGATGAATGATATTAAAGGCTCATTTCGGCATATAATATGTTTATTAATAAATAATATAAAACTTTTTTTAACTCGTTATAAAATTTTACTTTACATTCAAAAGTTACAAGCGTTCATGGGCGGCGGTAGTCGCTTTCCATCAGGTGACCCGGCTGCTCGTTTGCCCTCTATTCCATAAAAAAAAGTAGTCCAGACTAGAAGGCCTCTAGCTTTGTTCCCTGGTCGGTGGCAGGGCGCGACGGTCCCCGGCGAGCTGGACAAGGTGTGCGCGGCGTCGGTGCAGGATCTGATGGCCACCATCGCCAAGCTGGACTCGAACGGCGTGCAGGTGGTGGCGGAGGCGCCGTCGCCCGCGCCGCACGTGCACTCGTCCACGGGCGGCGACTCGGACGCGCCCAAGCCCGGCCCCGGGGACCCCAACGAGGACTGGTGCGCCGTGTGCATGGACGGCGGCGAGCTCATGTGCTGCGACAAGTGTCCCAAGGTCTTCCACCAGTACTGCCACATACCCACCATCGAGAAGCTGCCCGAGTGAGTCCACCTCGCCGCTCTAACCTATCATTTTGAATCTTAACTACGAGTTTATAAAAAAAAATATAGTTTTAAAAAACTAAAAAATACGCTTTCTATAGAAAACCGAACTAAAAAAATAGAAAATAAATTTTAAAAAAAGCGTGGGGTGCTTTTTACTATTGACAACAGGCATTCAACGCTTTTTTTCAATTTTTTTTTTTTTCAATATTTTTTAGTTCGGTTTTCTATAGAAAGCGTATTTTTTAGTTTTTTAAAACTATAATTTTTCGAGTTTTTTAAAACTATTTTTTTTAAATTAGTGTATTGTCATCGGTCCTCGATATATCTACAAAGTTTAAACGAATTCTGACAGTTTAAAGTCAGTCAAAATCACGCCCAAAGGAGTCGGTTACAAACATACAAACAAACATACAAGTGAAATTAAAGTAAGTACAAGTGAATTAAGTACATTAATGCTCAATGCGTGTGTCGTTGTGCGCAGTGAGACAGAAACGTGGCAATGCCTGCTGTGCGTGAACTTCGCGGAGCTGCCCCCTCCCAGCGCAGAAGAGGAGGCCGCCGCGGCGGAGGGGGGATGTCTCCCGCCCCGAATACAGAAGCTGGTGGAGCGCATCACTCTGGAGCTGTACTGCCAGTACGAGCCTAGCCTGCCCTTCCGCGAGCCCGTGCCCCAAGAGAACCTGCACTACCACTCCAAGGTACGACCCGCCGCTCTACTGCCTATTATGATGTTTAATTCTTTGCGGTAGACCTTGATTTAATTACTACTAAACGTAGTCGTGAGAGGTACCCAGTGGAGTCGAGGTGTAACGTAGCGGTGTGTGGT
This sequence comes from Arctia plantaginis, assembly GCA_902825455.1. Lineage (NCBI taxonomy): Eukaryota > Metazoa > Arthropoda > Insecta > Lepidoptera > Erebidae > Arctia > Arctia plantaginis. Next base: position 304,539 of record CADEBD010000291.1, on the reverse strand, counting down.
GTGCGCAGATCTCGCGGCCGATGTGCCTGGACATGATCCGCATGAAGCTGCAGCCTCGCGCACCGCAGCGCTACTCGCACGTGGCGCAGTTCGTGGCCGACTGCCGCCTGCTCTTCCGCAACGCCTACAGGTTCAACCCGGTGAGTGTGTGGGCCCGCTAATCCTCCTGACGATCGACTTCGGTCTGTCCGTCTTGGAGAGATCCTCCATGACCGAGCCCCGTCGGATCGGCGATATGGACCACGCGACATAAACTTTATGATTTTCCAGGTGGACAGTCCGTTCTACAAGGACGCTAAGCGGCTCGAGGAATTTTTCGACTCGCAGCTGCTGAAGTGGCTGCCCGAGTACGCCTACTGGACCGGCGAAGGTGAGCCGCCCAACAAGCGCGCGCGCCTCGACTGACCCTCGGCCTCCGCGGGGCCCGCCGCCCCCGAGGGCCCCGCCGCCCCCGAGGAGCCCCCCGCCGCCCCGCACGTGCCGGTGCACAGCTTCGTCATGACGCCGCGCTACATGCCGCACTAGCCACGTCTGTGCACCACGATCCGACCATCCCTCGCTCCGTGGAAAGAGATTTCATACACTGGAGAACCTTCCCCGGCTGGCTCCGTGGATGCGGAATTCGACGTGAAGACGGCTTCATTGAGAAACATAAAAGTTAAAGGATATCGACTCTACCGTAAAATTCCCACAAACATTTTCACAGTTAAGAAGGATTTAGAAGTGATTACTGATTTGAAATAAATTAAATAAAAAGGACCGACGCTCGATCGTCTCGACACGTGCCAAACGTTGTATGCTAGCTACCAGCGCTAGAAACGTCGGTATTATAATCCATTCGGTGAGTGAATGATATCTCACAGAGCCGTTGGCGCCACCGTTACACTATTGAGACGCTCTTGTTCTAACACTCAGTGCGGGACAGTTCACTCGTTGTAATAAGTGCTAAGTGACTACTTAGGTTATGTTATAGTATACGGCTCGGATATAATTTTTCTTTTTAATCTCATACATTTAAAATTGTGTCCGAAATAAATTTGTACATAGTTTATCGATTCTAATACTGAATAAGTTGTTTTCTAATGTTGAAAGTTCCTTTACGTCGCTGTGGTGAGGGTCGTGGAGATCCCCTCCACCCTCTACCTGCGACTGAGCGCCCTGTACCCTGTGTATTGTGTGCGGCTGGCCCCCGCTTCTCGGAAACAGTATAGCTATAATTCGCCACCACTTTAAATGTGCATATTGAAACTGATACTAAATATAGCTCGACCCAAATGACTTGCACACAAGTGTGGAGCGGCGCGGGCCCGCGGAGGCTGCTTACGTTATTACTCCGTTTCAGTTATTGCTACTTAAGTATACGTTGAGGAAATTCGATCTAAGAGAACCATCAACTCCTGTCACTGTGCAACTCACCGAGTCTCACCTCGAGGTCAATGTTTCCTTCGCGTACACATGTTTAGTGTAATTGTTAGATACTGCCTTTATAACGTTATTGTTAGCGGTGAATCTGACAGCGAGGACTATTGCATCACTTGTGTGTTGTGGAGTAGCTGGAATAATCATTGTTACGTGAACAGTGACCACATATTTGCGCTGACACTACTTGGAATTCACGGATGTATGGCAATGCAAGCATTAAATACTCAAACAAAACTTCCTACTATTTTAGTATAATAGTACACAGTGTATGTAAACACCTTTAATCTGCTAATGAGCTGCTATAGAAAGAATATTTTTAGTGTATCTAGACAATTATTAAATTATTTGCCAATATAAGCTAACAAATCTCAAATGCCATTACAATTTTTGACACTATAAGCAAAAAAATACAAATGCTATACAAGAGTTGTACACTAATTAATATCCCCCAAACCTTGTGTATCAGCTGAAGGAGAGGTGGGGGCTTATCCTCGCATAACAAACGCTGGTTCCTTCGCGGTCAGTGCTGTATAATTGTGAACGTTCCTAACGTTAACATGAAAATGTATATGTTGAATACTAAACCTTTATATTGTCATGTAATACATTAAGCTCGTTTATATTTCAATATAAGTATTTTTATAATTAGATACACTATTTTAATAAACATTCGTGACCCAGGCCGGTCATGTCCTGGAATTTAATAGTTGTGATGTTACAATACAAACTTTTTCTTTGTAGTTCAAATTCATATTTATTAAATGTATACGGATTTACTCGCCAATAATATAATAAATACACGCGTGAGTAAAGCCGTATATATTTAAAAAGCTCGCCGCTCGCAGGCACAGGCCCGACTTATTGGAGTATAATGTTTTAATTTATTTCTCTGTTATGGGAACGTAATTTCAAAGCTATTTAAATATTACAAAAAAAAACTTTTAATATCGCTAATAATATTAATCTGCAAATTTGGAATCATTTCATATTATTCTAAAGGACAGAAAACAACCGCTTAGTGATGTGCCAGATATTCAAGCTTAAAAACTTACAAGATCTTTTACATTCAAATTGTAAATTTATTTTGTAAATGTTAGATATTGAAATGTATGTGTAACACTGTGAGCTACTAATACTATGCACATGTACAGTTAACAGCTAAGGTAATATTGACTATTTTTGTAACAAGAACAAACCCCAAATATTTTTAATATGTGTGCTAAATTAATCATCTAAAAAGCTCGCGCAGTGCAAGTTATTTAATTTTGAACGTCGACTGTCGTTTCAAGACCCGTATCCGCGGATATACCTTCCTAATGATGTGGCACATCACTAATGATAATCTATCGTCCTCTCAAGTGTGTGTTCGTAGAGTGTAATCGTGAAATGTGACTACCGGCGAGGCTTTTGGACTGTTTTCCATGTTCTGACGATAGTCTCGCTATTGAAATGGAGCCAGTTAAACAAAACTAAGTAGTTTTAAAAAGCATTTTAGCCAGTTACCGTTTGAATGTGTTGTAAAAGATTTGATTTCAAATGTTATAAATTGCGAGTAGTTCCGTTACAGGTCAAAACTCGCGGCTCCAGAGGTACGGGTCGAGTGCTCTAAGAAATATTTTATCGGTGTACACAAATATTATTGTTATAGTTATGTAACTTAGTTGTTACAATAAAGACTTAGCATCTCTAAGCTATCGATAATCTCCCGATAAGTATTACTGAACTAGAAATAAATGACATTTATTGGCCCTTGTGTTTTTTGTACTCCCCACATCGCGTTTTGTGTCGCGGCAACACTGAGCGCCGGCTGTCAGTTGGCCGCGCCGCTTCACGCGTGACACATTGTCGTGTGAGAGCTAAACGTCAAACGGCGTTTGATAACAGTTATCAGTAAGGATAGAGTCGAAAGCGTGCAGTGGGCGGCTGTATTTTGTTGTTGGTGCACCGTCAACTCGCCGCTCGACGTATTTGTACGAGTACAGGCCGTATTCGGACCACCGGTGGACACGACAAAAGACAGCTGTGTGACCTCGACTAGCGTGAAGGTGAGTGACCTCAACCGCAGGTTGTTGACACATTTGCATTACTTTGCAAAGCAGAAAATGTTATAATATAAAATTATTGCAAACGAGTCGATCTTAGTATAAATAACAATGGAACGAACTGGAGACCGAACATCGTTTTACTCAAAACAATTTGCTGCGAGCGCTTTTTAGTTTAGATTTCCAAATGTCAATATTATAGTCAAGGAAAACTGGTTTCGATTCATTAGCGAACAAGAAATACAGAAGTAATTGTTTATAGATCTGCACGACAGGGGTCAGAACGCAGGATACGTGCCAAGGTTAAAACCGCAGTTAAACCAGCTAAGCTCTGGTGAATGTATACAATTCTTTTTTAAATTATATATTATAATTCTGCTTCTCTCGGGTACACTATAGTTTTCTGTTTCAAAGGACCTTATTGTTTATGTATTGTGTGGAAAATTTGGTGTTGGTCGTTCGAGTTGCATGAAAGCGTAGCCATCAATAAACTTATTTTCGAATTTATAATTAGTTGGACGCGCACCTCTGTCCATTAGGTCGTTATGATGTCGTTGTAGGACTCGGGCACAACTACTTGGTAACAAAAAATCTGCCACGTTAGTAGCCAAGGACATCAAAGTTTTGTTGTGTCATGTTCTTGGATGAGCATGGTGCTGGGGCAGCCTTTTTCAGACGCGCTGAAAACTAAAGAAATGTAAAATATACTTTGTGACTAAAGTTTTCTGCAAAATAACTTCTTTCTAACTTTTTCTTAAACAGAGACATTTCCTTTGTTTGAACGTGTTCAGAAACGAGCTATTAAAATACACGCATACCAGAGAAAAATAATTCATAAGTGGTTAAAGTAACTCTCTTTCTGTCTGTGAACCTGCATTGTTGACTCTTCTGAATGAATGTCTAAATCAGGTCGTGTTTATAAGTTTGATTGATATCGCAAAGGGCAAACGATGCATAACAGCAGCCTGTTTACCTCCCACTTTTCTCTTATAGCCCTAAATTATATAAGGATACATAGTCCGGTTTATCTGCCGTGCCAATCCAAAACACTAACTTTAGAAAACGACTTTTGATTTTGTAAGCTTTGTTACAGTTTTTTACCTTGTTAAAACCCAATACAGTATTTTAGATTATTGTCTCTTCTAAAATACACTAGAATAACAAAAGTGTTGATCAGGGGTACTAAATCGACGTAAAGAAACTGATTGAGCGTTGTTAAGGCAAGACACTAAGTGGAGTTACAGTCTGTTGGAATGCCACGGCAGCTATAGCGCTGCACGTCATACCAGTGCGGATGGCCTCATGCTCTTGACAACGTTAAGTTCTCGCTGATGAAACCGATATTATCCGCAACTGGCCATGATATGCTCTCGTAGTTTGTCTTATTGTCAGCGTTCTATTGGCACTTACTGCAACGAGAAGTGTCCTATCTGATAATGGCCACTTAATTTATGATGTTGTGGTCAGGCCGGCGATGTTTACATTGATATCTGGAGCGACGACACGTTATCTTCTCCGCGGCAGAAGTGCCAATGGCACTCAGTCGCGTTGTGCAATTGTTTAAGAGTTTCATGTACGAGTACAAGTTCTCACGTCTAATTTTACATTTTCCAAACAACCTCCTTCCTACTTAATCTCTATATATTGTAATAGTCTTGCTTCTATTTCGCGGATCCCTTCTAGCGTAAGATTTAGTCGGTTTGATTCGATGGAGGGACGGCCAGGGGGCGGGTTCGGCTTTTTGAGACATGGTTCATTGGTATCTATATTATTAATTATTATAATATCTCTCATTTGTCCGTGTGGTGACGGATTAAGAATAAGGAGGAATTATTCCTTGGGTGTCGTAAGAGACGACTTAGGGCGCAAAACTACGCAGGACAACAGCACTGCAAAGAGAAGGAAAACTTGAAAGAAACTCTATACCAACCCGTCTGGCCAGCGTGGTATAGTAGACCATAACCTCCTTTCTAAGGAGAGGCCTATGTTATGTGTATACGTGGACTGTTAAAAGCTGTTGATGATGATAATGATGATATTGTTTAAGGTAAACTAACATGACAAATAAAACAACTATCGTTAACTGCTTGAGTGTATGTACTTAATATAAACGAATTCGGGGAACCAGGATCAGTGACACATCGAGAATGCGTCTGATAATTCTGGAGGACACTGCGGTGGTGGCGGACTGGGCAGCACGGTTCGTGCTGCAGCGCATCACACAGTTCGCGCCGGGGCCCGGGCGACACTTTGTGCTGGGCCTGCCCACCGGCGGCACGCCATTAGGCATGTACCGGCGACTCATCGAGTTCTACAAGGAGGGCAGGATCTCCTTCAAATACGTCACCACGTTCAACATGGACGAGTATGTCGGTAAGTAGAGAATAGAACTCCATGTTGAAAGGTCTTTCAGAAGAGGATAGATACACAGCCTTTTACTTCTCAGTACCCACTTTACAACTTGGTACCATTAGATTACACATTTCAAGGTTTGTATTTTAATGTAAGTACTAATTACCCGCCGTTCAGCCGTTTTGTAACTACGATATCACAGATTAACACAGATAGGTACACCCGTTCATGGCTCTGTGCAAATCGGGGGTAAAATTGGGTTGTGTCAAGTAAACCATTGAGGTGACATTAGACACTGTTGAGTGCGAGTGTCATTATCAATTTATCAATATAAACAACAAACAAAGGGATAAAGGTAAATAATTCCAACATTATACCTATTGTTGTTACGATAAAATCGCTAAATACCGGCCACCTTAATACTTTATGTAGGTACTTTGGAAATGTTAGAGTTATGTAAATACATAAGTTAAAATCCAGCGGGGACGGTTTCCGGCAACCTTAACCAGGTCGTCCGCAATCAACCGTCCCCGCTGGAAATCATTGGGAGAGACCTATGTCCAGCAGTGGGCAAGCATAGGCTGAGGTGGTGATGATGATGTAAATACATATGTATGTGTTTTAATTCTTCAGTTAATTCATTCATATCTTATTTAATATTAATTCTTATCATATATTTATTCATTAGATCAGTGTCTATTATGTTTTTGCTGACTTGACTCATTTGCCTTCTATCGGCTTTATATCCCACTGTCTAATAGTATTACTGTGCTCTGTGCATGCCACAAACAAGGCACTTTTAACTGTCTTATACCGGCTTATCTTTAGTAGTAGTAGTTGGACCCTAATATTATAAATAAGTAATGAAACACTAGCTGCTGTTTGCGATAAAAAAATAACCTAATCGGATATCGTTGTAATCCTTTCATAAACCTTAATCCTATTTATTGTGCTTTACGCAAATCCGTCGATCACATTAAGGCAGCTCAAGATGCTTCAAATTTAATACTATAAATGGAGTTACATTATTAAGTTTGTTATTACCAAGACCTCCTTTCTAAGGAGAGGCCTATGTCCAGCAGTGGACTATTATAGGCTGTTGATGATGATGATTATAAAAAAACTGGCGCTACGAGTAGGTATTGCCGACTGCGGGTATAAGACCTCCGGGCATGTGTACAGGCCGCACGGAGGTCCACTAACTCCTCGGACCATCAGTGGACCTCCTTCATGCAGGTGGATAGCCGCATCTTAAATCTGCGTATTCGCATCACGAAAGCGACCAGCCCCCATGTCGACCTCTTCAGTCGGAGCCTGCAGAGACATCCAAGAGTGAATAATGGCTGCCTCCTTTAGTAGGTCCCTGTTCGCAACCGCCCACCGCGGAAAACGTAGAGAACGTCATCTGGGGTCCTGGGTCCGGGAGAGCTCAAATCTGATATTAAGGTGATCCGAGAGCGTCTCAACCTCTAACAGAACACGCCAGTTCCTTACTCGTGCGGCGAGGGCAGGGGTAGCGAACGAAAGGTCCACTATCGACTCCCCCTGCTGTCACACGAACGTGTTGGTGGAGCCTCTGTTTAGAAGATAGAGGCCCACCGAGGCCTCCCACCCGTGAGCTCGCCCTAGCCTAGCTGTAGCTCGTCATTGACGCTATTAGATACAGAAGAATTTATTAATGTTATAAATACGTATATATCTCGAAGACTGTTGGTGTTGCCGACCATCAAAAATCCTATCTTGACTGTAATTTTATTTTCCATATCCTCCCTAAGTATATATCCCTATATCTCTAAAATAGATATGGAAGAGTCACTGTTTAGTAACTGGCACTGCTGGCACACAATCATATTCGATACTTAATTATAACTACTATTGCCGCATAGAAATTAAATTGAAGCTAGTTAAAATAAAAAGAACCGGGCTAACTTGAGGGATAGTTAGCCGCTATATTCTGCCTTTACCGTTTTTTACTTTTAATAGATACAATATAATTATCATATGATTCCCAACCTCCTCGGGCTGGCGTATATTACATAAAATGAATAATAACTATACGATACAAATTCTATGTAGAGTAGGTACTAATTAACTAAGAAAATAGGCAATTATATAATAATAACTATTTGGATCCATTCGTTGTGTATAAATGTTTAAAAAATGTATCACTATTATAAGTATTTTTGTTCGGTAACGAGATTCAGTGGGAAGGTACAGTTATCACAGATTCAGATGAGTTATTGTATCAGGTCTGCCGCGCGACCACCCTGAGTCCTACCACTACTACATGTGGAACGAGTTCTTCAAGCACGTTGATATTGATCCCGCCAACGCACACGTACTGGACGGCAACGCGACCGACCTCGTCGCCGAGTGCACGCGCTTCGAGGAACTGATCAAGCAGGCCGGCGGCGTGCACCTGTTCATCGGAGGTATTGGGCCTGACGGACACATCGCCTTCAACGAGCCGGGCTCCTCGCTCGTCTCGCGCACCAGGGTCAAGACCCTGGCTTACGACACGCTGGAGGCCAACAAGCGTTTCTTTGGTAATGACATCAGCAAAGTGCCGCGGCAAGCGCTAACCGTCGGGGTCGGCACCGTCATGGACGCAAAAGAGGTATGGTTGCGTACACAGTTGGTACGATGTCATTCACTACATTATAGTTTATGTAAAAGAATCTGACTGGCGTTTGGCATTAGTCTCAAAAATGAACGAGTCCCGTAAGGAATGTGTCTGTGGCTGCAGGTCATGATCTTAATCACGGGCGTGCACAAGTCGCTGGCGCTGGCCAAGGCGGTGGAGGAGGGTGTGAACCACATGTGGACAGTGTCCGCCTTCCAGCAGCACCCGCAGACGCTTTTCGTTTGCGACGAGGACGCCACGCTCGAGCTGCGAGTCAAGACCGTTAAGTATTTCAAGGTGAGCGATCGTTGAATATTGCGCACAACACTAAGTTTAAAGCGATGGTTACTCTGATCCTCCAGGCGAGATTGATTTATTGCCGTTGATATTCTACACGAAGATGTGGACCAACCCGCGGAGAATTTCTTATCATTCGGATGACATCCACACGGCTGTTTCGTCAACCGCAACTCAGAGAAACCAGCGCCTAGCAGATCTAAAAAAAATCATTTCCATACTCTTGTTCTTGGCTTCATTCCTTCATGATCACGATCACCGCGATGTAAAACTTAGATAGGTACTTACTAACATGTAAAAGGATAGCAATACATACTTACATTCAAATTAAAAACATATTTATTTATTGGACAGCCAGTAGTTGTTACATTACGAGTATTTACTAAAATCTAAAGCATGCATCTATATTAAGATTAATGCACAACAGTTTAAGGTGTCACAACATGTATAATGGAGTAACACTATGTAAAACTAAAATTAGAAAAACATCTATATGATTTTAACACTTAATTGAACAAATATAAAACAAAGAATAAAATATAAAAATATATTAAACAAACAATTAACAAGCTTATTACTATTATATGATTTTAACTTTAACTACCTAAGAGACCACTTGAATCATTTGCTAAGCCTAACTAACCTCATAGCAACTTTTTTTAATTTTGGGAATGCCTCGGCGAATATGTCTACCTCTCCACAAATGGCATTGTATGCTTTGGACAAACGAAATAGCGTTGAGAATTGTTTTAGATTGGTTCTACACAACATACATACTAATACTTATTAATTCGAAACATAATTTTTCTTTCTTTTATAAAACAACAAATGTCGTGACTGAATGTGTAAAAGATACGAAGTTTAATGATGAGCAGGTACTTGGCGACTACCAGTCCCTGCATTTGTTGAAATGTCTCCTATGGAGACAGCATGGCTTGACTGGAGGTGGTGCATGTGGTACTTGGGCCACTACTGCTTACATATTAACCAAACTGTTTTTTTATGCTGCCAGTAAAAGTTGGCCAGGAGTGAAAACTGTTGCTTTTTTTAAAACTACATTTCTACTAAGTATATAAATATCTCTCTGGTTGCCGTCGCCTTATCCTTGACCGTAGGGTAAACCAAGGTCAAGGATTAGTCGACGGCGGCGTGTAGATTGTTATAAATACCTACACATTCTCGTACAAAACTCGCGTCAAATCGCAGCAGTTGATTCTATAATAACTAAGTACTCTATCATTTATCCCCATAAATGCACCTACCTCATTCTTTCTCTGCATCGCCCAATCGATCGACTGGCCGAGAATGCCTTAGGCATTATGTCCGCCAATGTACATATTTGTGTATAAAGTCATAAATAAATAAATAACAAACCACACCGTACGATCAACGATCCTGTGACGGTATGTTGTAACAGCTTCAAACAATCATTATCGTGGGAGAGCCATGGTTCGGCACAAATGGGCCAGGCTCGACCGGAGTGATACCACGGCCTCACCGAGTGACTTACCGGAGACCAAACCGCCGTTCCCCCCCTTATTCTGGGCGGTTCACAGTTCTGTTGGTGCCATTTTTGAGCCCTTATTTTATAATGCTCATTAAGAATAAAACTAAATAAACTTTACATACTACAATATTTGTTCAGTTATAAGCATGCCTAAAGGAGCAACGGTTTTCAAACTAACCTTGGTACCCACTTGTTGGCATATGTAATGAGAAAACTAACAGCTCTAAGCTCGGTGTGGGGTATTAAACGAGCTGCGCCAGTCGCCCCGAGGTCTGAGCGTGTGTCGTGTTCAGGCGCTGAGCGACGAGCACCAGAAGATGATCGAGGACGTGCCGGTCGAGGAGCAGCGCGTCATTCACTAGCGCGCCGCCCCCGCGTACACTCCACCACACCTCCAATAGCTATGCGACCCATACCTACTATTTATATTCTCAGATATTTGTGGTTAATAATTACAACTGCTATAATTGTGTTGTAACCCTACATCGATTCATCTCGCCTGTCATATTCATCTCATACTTCCCGTCCCCTAGAAGTATGTATATATTAATGAAACACCATCGTGATAGCTACGTGTATCACGCCGCGGGGCCAGCTCGTGGCGGCTAGACCTCGCTCGTAGGTATAGAGTAGAGATGTGATGTGGGTGACGCTGGTGGGTGTGTTGCAGAGCCTCATGACGGAGCACAACAAGCTGATCGCGCCGGCGCTGGCGCCGCCCCCGAGCTAGGAGCTAAGGGCTACCCTTACCCGCGATCTCATCGCGCGAACTATTTTTGTTTTGTTTTATAAATTGTAATTATAAATAGGTACTTATATCATAATGTATGTGTAATGTAAAACTTTATAAATATTTTATGTATTATGATAGTTTTATTTTCCTTCTGCTTTAAAAGTAATACACTTACATTTAGACAGATTTGAAATAATTATAAGTATCGCCTTTGTTCGTAAGGCAGCCCCGGATCTAAAGTTTCGGGGAGCGCCAAAATCATAATATATGGTTTAAAATGAAAATATTTTTACCTCCCAATCACGAAAAATGCCAACCATCATAATAATATTATTTTACTACTTCTACTATTCCGTGTGGTGACGGGTTAAGAATACCACCAGTCACTACCCCGTCATCCACTGGGTGTCGTGAGTGCCGACTAAGGGAGCCAAACTACGCAGGACAACAACACTGCCAAGAGAAGTAAAACTTGAAACAAACCCTATACCAACCCGTCTGGCCAGCGTGGTATAGTAGGCCAAAACCTTCTTTCTATGGAGAGGCCAATGTCCAGCAGTGGACTAGTAAAAGCTGTTGATGAAAATCATAATAATATTATATTTAAGTTTTTTTAAGTTATTTACGCTGGAGAGAGGGACTATTATCATGTATCTGGCCCGATTCGAAAAAATCGTAGATCCGGGACTGTCGTAAGGGAATTTTCCTAAGTACAATAGGTCCCCAATCTGTGGAACGGATTATCGTCCGCGGTATTTCCGTCCGGAAATACGACCGATGCGACCTTCAAGAAAAGAGCGTACTCCTTCCTAAAAGGCAGGCAACGCGCTTGTGACTCTTGAGTTGCAGACGTTCATGGGCAGCGATGGTCACTTTCACGTTAAAAAAGTTGCAAGTTGTGAAACATTGAAATAGAAAACATTGTTTTTCATTGGGTACGAGAATACGCGATGTCAGTTGATTAATGATTATGGCCGAGTGTTTCACAGCCAGATTATTTTGGATCTATATTCCGCAGAATTTTGCAATGGAAACCATTGACATAACAAAGTATTAGTTTTCAAACTCAAACCCAAAATACCTTTTCTTCATAAAAAAAAAACTTGAAATCGTCTTTTACGTAGAACAATTTTGAATTTTGTGTGTCCAAGGACACACAAAATACAAAATTGTTTCGATGTTTGCCAGTATGTCCTTTATTTTTCTTATGTTAGAGGGGGCAGACGATCAGACGGGTCACCTGATGGAAAGTGACCATCGCCGCCCCTGAACGTCTGCAGCTCAGGAGTCACAAACGCGTTGCCGGTCTTTAAAGTTGAGGACTATAAGCTGAAAAGGCTAAGAGAAAACAAGATAAAGGAAAAGTTGGAATAGAAATGAAAGTAAAACATAAAATAATGGACAAAATAAATAAAAAACACAAATGTGGTGTAGGCTAGCACACCGCATTAGGTACCACTTAAGAATCCTGTGTTAAATTAATCCCAAGCATCTTCTATGTAATCCATAATTTATTGGGCAATAGGCTTTCTGATATAATTTAGTTATTGCGGATTTATGTAAAAATTCAACGCGACGTGTTCTTAATATGAGAGCTGCGAAGTGTTCTGAACTGAACGATGTTTTTCGGACCCTAACATAACGGGTATATATGGCCCGGACACCTTGGAGAGTTGTAGGGAAGGTAAAAAATGAGTCACGTAGTATAAATACGTTCCCTCATTTATTTATTCGAAAAGTAAATAACACTGATACATGTATCTAATATATATATATTTTATATAAATACTAAAAAAACACGCCGTACAGGAAAAGTGCACTTTAAAAGCAATTGAATTGACATTGTCAAGCCATGACGTGGGAGAGCCATGCTTCGTCAAAGATGGGCCGGCTCGACCTGTGCGATACCACCGCCTCACAGAAAACCTGTCGTTAAGCAATTTCCCTGTTGTATTTCACCGAGTGAGTGAAGTGTGGCGTCTCCCACATACAAAAAACAGAAACATACTACAACGCCATCTAATGAAGACACACCGAACTCCGGAGTAACTACTAAAATAAGAATGCTAATCCTGTATCGCGATATAAAGAATTCCCTCGCCGATTAGCATATATACAACTTCCCAACATCAACCGTTGGGCCGCGGCCCGCCAGGCATGATCACCTCGCCTGTCGGAGGATCCTCCCTTTGTGTTGGAGGGACATGACACCCGTTCCTCCACAGAGGTTTTCGGAGCCCCTCATAATAGCGTCGTTTGAAAACATTCTACCCCAGGGGGGGTACCAGCTGCATTAGCGTTGGAGAATCACCCTCTGGACGTCCACGCTCAGATCACCATGCGTCTGGGCGTGGATGTCTGGGCTGCCCCGCGTATTCTGGGGAGGGGCGCAACACCCCCCGACAGGATATGCGTCCGCGGCGGGAGCAGGCAAATCAGGCCACTCCTCACCACGCTTGACGTAAATTTCTGAAATAAAAGGGGCCTTCACTCCAACCTCAACGCTGTCCACCACCACCTCGAGACAGCGAAGCCGGCATTTGTCGTATCACCTCGGTTTGAGAGCACCTCCCTAACTGCCTCAGCCAGCATCGGAATCCTAGGCATCGACATATCGAGCGAAGTCCAGTTTTCCCCATTCAAAAACTGAATACCCGCACTCCGTTTGCTACACCCCTAACAGTTTCATTAGACGATGGAGCTCGAATACGGGGTAAGGGAGATTCAAGTTTGAGCATGCCACTGGTCTGTGAAAATAAGTTTCCTAATTAGTACTATTGTTTGGATCTAGGTGTGGTTGTGTACGTGACCAACATCACATTTAGGTAGATCAATGGAATTCATACGTAACGTACGAGTTAGTTCGTCGTCTTGGGAAGATAAGAACGGGGTTGAAATAAGTTATGTGAATGCACTGTACAGATTTTATTATTATTTACAGAAACTTTATATCATACAATTTGAAACACTTATTGAGATATCGGTAGCCACTAGTTAACGCTGGAGGCGGGCGCCTGCAGCAGGGCGGCGGCGCGGCAGCAGCGCGCCAGCAGCGCCGCCAGCTGCAGCGGCGAGCCCAGCCCCTCCGCCACGCGCACCAGGGTCTGCCCCACCTCGCGGACGAAGGCGAGGCGCAGCTCGTCCGGCGCCTCCAGGGTCTTGCACACGCGGAAGATATTGCTCACGATGTCTTCGGCTGCGTATCCCAACTTGCACAGCTTCGCGATCACCTGCATAACAGTGTTACCGAATATGTTATTGATGTGTATATTTCCTCTCGGTTTATGTAATCTGTGGGAATTATTTCGTGGAAGGGACGGAAGAAGTGTGTAGCGGTGAGCCAGGGAAGCGCGTGGTGTTGCTCCGAATACACGCATTTACTACAGTCTTCGTTACAGAAGTAATCGAACGATTTTTAAATTTATATATAAAAATATTGATCAACAAACACAGAATCATCGCATCAATGAGTTGCTGTAAAAAAATGGATTTCAGATAATACCATATACATTAAAGTAAAAGTGTCTGACCAAAATCAGATACAGTCCTGAAAATGCCCGAAGCCCTTTAGCCACACACACCTTATAAGCCTCATGGATGTCCTGCCGAGTGCAAGCTTCGAGCATGTTCCTCACGAGCATAGGGTGCGGCTCGTCACACACTTTGAACACGTGTTCGCTGCTGATGTGACCGAAGCCCTGCGCCGTGGACTGCAGGTTGTTGAGTGCGGCGCGCAAGTCTCCCTGCGCCGTGAATACTACTGCCGAAACTCCCTCCTCCGTGTAAGAAAGATTCTCTTTCTCGCATATTTCAAGAACCTGTGAATCATACTTTTCGTTTTTCGACATATCTATGATGCAGCTTAAAAAGGAAAATATGTACAACACTTTTGGCTGGGTCAGACCGCAGGCACGGTGGTGGGGCGGTGGAGGCGCGCTTACCAGCACCTCATGCTGCCCTGAGTGTGGCCGCGAGTGGACAGAACGGGTTTTGCCCTAAGCCCGCCATAACGCCCATCAACGAGGAGGAGGAGGAAAAGCTGTTCCCGGACCCCTCCTATCTCAGGCGCGGAGTGGCATACCGTGTGATTTAAGTCGGTTTCAATTCCCAAACACCGCCCTGTCGCAAAACCCAGGTGGGGTGACGGCCCGAGGGGATTTCCACACATTATAAAAAGGGGCTAACAATGGGTCAGTAACCTATTTACTGACCCAATTGTCAGTTCATAAATGGGTGGCTGACCTTAGCAAGTATCTGTGCGTCGGTGAGCCGCGAGTAGCGTAGAACAGCACAGCGAGATTGTATGGGTTCTATGATCTTCTCAGAGTTGTTGGCGGCGAGTGCGAAACGCGTAGTGTGCGAGTACAGCTCCATAGTGCGCCGCAGGGCCTGCTGGGCACCATCCGTCATACTGTCTGCTTCATCCAGGATTACTATCTTATGACGTCCAGGAGGCAGTGTTACCTGAACATTTTTTTAATGGTTTAATTTTTGGTAAGTAATAAAGGTTCTTAGACTACCTAAAGTCATTTGGTTTCCAAATCATAGCAATTGCCAGTTTTAAAAGTGTGTGTACCATGTAAAACAATAGCTGTTGCTGTGTGACAATGAAACTAGACTATTACGAGGGCTGCTATTTATGTTTCCGGAATAACAAAGTTAAACAAACATATAGCATTTATTATAGTTTTATTGATTTTCTAAATATTCGCCGTGATGATCGATGCACGTTGGAACCAATTTTTGAAGCTTTTTTTTCCATTCTGATTGTGGTATCACCAAAACGTGCATTTTGAACGCCTCAACAGCCACTTCACGGCTCGGAAAACGTTGACCACGTAATTTGTTCTTCACGGTTGGGAATAAAAAGAAGTCGTTGGGGGCCAAGTCAGGGCTGTACGGCGGATAACCCGTTCATTCGATCTTTTGATCTTCTAAATACTGAGTTGTTTCGGTCGATATGTGGCAGCTAGTATTGTCATGATGAAGAAGGATTCTGCTTTGTCGGTTATTCTTTCTTATTTCTTCAAAGACTTCTGGCAAACAAATGGTCGTGTACTATTCAGAATTAACGGTTTTACGATCCTCTAGTGGCACTGTAGCCACATGTCCATTTATACCTAACAAGCGACCATTTGCTTCAAAGAGCTTTTTAAATGAATGACTTTTGTTGGGTTCGGCTCATCTTGGAACATCCAACCCCTTGATTGTTGATTAATTTCAGGATCATACGCATATATCCAAGATTCATCTGATTAGATATTATAGAAAGCTTTTGACGCACCCTGATTGTACTTTTGTAACATTTTTTTAAACCAATCGACACAAGCCCGTTTTGGTCAATTCTCAACTACTGCAGAATGTGAAAAAAAATTTTTTACAGCCAAATGTCCGGGTAATATTTTATATATATTCATCATACTTATTCCCAGAGACGTCTCTATATCACATGACGATCTTGCATTATTAGTTCCCGCACATCTTCAATATTTTGAGGTACAACACCCGATTTAGTGTGACCTTCTTGAAATTCGTCTGTGACCACAGTGTAAATCAGTGATACACAGTTGTTTTTAATGGTGATTCGTCCCCAAAAGTCAAGTCAGTGAGTTGACGGTTTTGGAGTCAGCCTTCACCGAAAATCGTAAAATAAATCATAGCACGAACATTTTTACGAGTTATATCCATAGTGATAAAGACACACAATTTTCATAATGATGCCACAAAGGATAAACAAATGACAGCTACATAAAACTAATTGTATTCTTCAGCCAAAAAGTTCTATTTTTAAATGTTATAATTACTTTTTTAATATTCTTCTATGACTTGCCAGTTCCGGATACATAAACAGCAGCCCTCGTAACATATAATATACTATAAAATATGTTAATGGTATGTGAATAGTCTAAAACTAGCACACAATAAAATATACTTTTTTTTGTTGACCGGGTGGAAAATCCCTTTGGATCTCCTGCTCCTGGGGGACTCAGGCGCTAGCAGTATGTGGTGATTCGACTAAAAACCACCCCGATGGTCAGCCTCAGGTGTCCTAATCTGGGAGGACCCGGAACATGTTATTTTAGGTTTTCCCCAAATATAAAGAAATACAAAGATATACCTAGAGAATACTTTTTAACTTTTTAAACTAAGCAAGTACCTACTTATTAATCAGTTTCCTGTATTTATTTAATATTAAAATTGACTTTTTTAATAGAATTTTCCAAAATGTGTTTTCACATTTAAATCCAACAAACAAACAACAAAGTTATCAGTTTCAAGCAACACTAAGTCAGGGCAAAGAAAATGTAGGCACATGCACCCTGCAAGGCCATGGCTGCCATTCGTTTATATTATTTTATAATTATATTATACAAGAGATCGCCTTCTTAATGTCTTGTTTAACTTCATTAAGTGTATTTTACCTTGAACTGTATATCAATTTACTTTCTTCCTCTGTCCAATTAGAGAACTATTCCATCCTCAAGATATGTAATGGAGGCACCTCGCCATAAAACAAAACCAGCCTAAGTCATAGGTTCTCATATTAATATACCTAGGTAAAAATCAATATAATATTGTTTAATTCCCTATATTTTATGCAGTATGTGTAATGTATTTCAATCAAAATAAATGTATTTCTTTCTTTGAAGGGGCAGAATGCTACCTTTCTATGGCTCAAAACTAGGCCGATGTATACTCTAACACTATAAACTAAGATATAACTGATGACGAAACCTTCTGCTGGGCAAACATCTTGATCTTGTTGCGCACCACGTCAATACCGCGATCGTTCGATGCGTTGAGCTCTAACACGGCATCGCGGAAGGCGGTACCCAGCAAAGCACGCGCTAAGCATAGGATTGTGGTAGTCTTGCCGACTCCCGGTGGACCAGCGATTATGATGTTTGGCGCGTTACCCGTACGTGCAAAAACTGCCAACCGTGAGACGGTATCCTCGTTGCCTACGATATCACTAAAAGTCACCGGTCGGTACTTCTCTATCCAAGGTAGGTGCGACACAGGCTTACTTGTGCTCGCACTCGGTTTCACAGCCTTCGGTGTCGTCTCATCCACTTCCATAACAGTAATACTGTCTTCACTCATAGTTTATTACACAAAACCAAAACAAAATGATAGTGAAACACAATAACACTGACAAACAAACGGTTCTAATTGGCGCGCTATCACTGACCACATCAGTGTGACCACGTTAGCAAGATTTCTACCAAACTGTTAAATTAAAGTCTATTTTACCGACATTGAAGAAATCCAAAACGTCCAACAGGATTTTCGATAAACATTACATGATACGACCAATTTGTTACTTATAGCAAATATTTTCTAGTATTATAATTCACGTGTAACGAGATGCCTCTACTTAACACATCACATCCAACAACACCATAGGGCAGGCATATACCTAGATATAAAACAACCGATTTAAAATGTTTTAAATAAAATGTTGCCGTTTTAAACCAAATAACCAAATTAATCGTTTTAAACTGTTGAAAACTCAGCTACAAAAATAAAAGAACTTTGTATTACACCCCATTTAAAAGTTATTGTCAGTTGTCAGCAGGTCCCATGCCCCTATACCCTTCCCCTACAGATATCAGCGCCTGGAGTGAGAAGCGTGAGTACCGGGTACGTTCCAGCCTGCAGATATTAAAATTTCAAAATAATAAAAATCTCATTTTATAGATCTCAATTAGCCCTTTCGACCTACGTTAATTAATTTATAAACCCGTTTTTCGTTTTCCAAGGAAAAATAGAAATATAATTTTCAATTTTCCTCTACTTAAAATAGCCATATCTCTTTGAAAAATGATTATTTTTTACTCTACCAAGCGTGAAAAAATTGCCCTTGCGCTAATTTAATTTGCCCGCATGCTAATTCTTAAAAATATTCAATAATTATTATTGTAAACAATAAAAAACCGTCGTGGCATTTCCAAGCCAATTATTTGCGCATTGCGCATGCGCAACAGAATAAAGGTGATACTCACATCGTCAACTGCAGATCAGCTGATGCTACACGCACGGAAGGTCGGATGGACCAACTAGAACTAAACCCGCTTAGTATATCAATATCAGTATATCACACATACATTACAACACACAATACAATCTTTACACAGTTTAAAATCAAAACAAAAGGTAAAATCAAGAAAATGTACTTATAATTAAGAAAAACATAGTCATCAAAACCAACCGTTTTTAATCTAAGTAAACTTTTTTTTTGTTATAAACATATTGGTTTAATTGGTTTTAATCAGGCCTTTCGTCTATAGGTAGGCACAGTGTTAAAAAAAGTTATTTTTTCGAAATATATTAAAATCTTGCATTGCACACTGAAAGTTCTTGCACAATTACACATCCCATTAGTAACATCGACGTTTAGACATTGAGTTAAAACAACACTAGAGAAGCAAACCTCATTATCACACTTCGAAAAAAGTGTAACCACTTTTGAACTTTGACGACGTAGCTTTGATACCACGAAACATTTGAAAGTAAACATATTTATGTCTCATTTACACGCGAGACAAGAACAATACCATCGCTCGGATTAGACAAAGACAAAGACATAACTTTACGATGGTGGGCCAGTGTTGACTACCGTATGAAATTTTACCCATAACAACCAAGAAACAATTTTTTTTAAAACAATTTTGTAATAAATTAAATTAATTTAAATATTTTAAATAATATATTTCGAATTGAATGGAATAGGTATAAATAATAAAATAACTAGAAATATTTGGTTAAAAGGGTTTATATTCAGTGTAAAATCAAACTCCGCTATGAAGCATCAGTTTTGTATACAATTGTCTTTTAGACTCTTTTTTATAAGTTTGTGTGAATATTTTACTTTCATGATACAATCTTATTTTTACCTATGGCAAATAATGGCATTTAATAGTAAAAGTGAATGATCAACTTGTACTGATAATAAATAATCCCCAGGGTGTATTGCAAATTCTTTTAATATTTTAAAATACAAATAAAATATATATATATATATATATATATATATATATATATATATATATATATATATATATATATATATATTGTTTTTTATATTTTTTTATTTATGTTTATTTACTTTTTTATTTTATTTACATATTTTTTTTTGTACAATTGTTATTTATATTTGATAATTAATTAAGAAAAATGAATGAATGAACGAATTAATTCTTTTATACAAAAGTCTCCAGCACTGCGAGCTTGGCAGAAGGTGAACGTTCAACGGGTCCCTAAAAAAAGTGATCGATTTAGCCCTAACAACTACCGTTCTTCCTATATTTTATTATTATTGACAAAATGTTTAAAAACAGTATAAAGCATATTATTTCATAAATTATAAATTCTCCCACTAATGTGGGAAAACAAAAATGATTTTTTTATGGTAACACTGATTCTAAATTACAATTATCAATGTTTTATTTCAATTATAGCCTTATTTACGATATTATCAATACAAAAACCATAAACTTACACGTGATAAGTAATTCCGCATGATTTATTATGGTTTTGTGACCTTGAATCGCATTCTTTCACTACGCATTTACCCATTTTGGCGATTGTTACTGTCATGTGTCGCTATGTTCAACTCGGTTGACGCCACATTGAACACTGAATTGACGTTTGCTACGCATATGCCTGTGGACAGATGTGCAGTAGCAACGATTTTAGGCGGTAATTACTCATCTATGTAAGTATTATATCAATGCGTTTAGACCAGAATGCCAATTCTCATAATAAAAGTTGGGTTACAATTCAGTTCCGATTAACTTTCGATTTCACAACTGTTATCAAGGGTATTTTCTGTTGCATAGTTTTTGTCTTTTCTTTTTTTTTGTTGCAAAAAGCCAACCCATCTATGGTAGTGATTTCGTAAAAAGGGACGAAAGTGTGTAACAGGGAGTAGAGGTTTGATTTCAAAATCTATATAATTACTATGTTAATTATATTTTTTCATTTTAACAACTCTTTAGCAATAATTCTTTTCTATGCAAAATATTCTAAATTAGATACTGCACGAGGCCCAACTAAGACTATTAGTAAGCCTATCATTAGTAAGCCTATCATTCAGTATCGTCGGGGTGTCTATTTTCTTAAGTATTATCCAAGGTATGCTGTTCTTATGCCAAGCTGACAAGAATTTACATAACTTCTTCAAATATTATATCTATGAGTATTTTTCTTTCCGATATTTTATCTATCTTAAATCTTAATGTCAAATTGAATTGACGTATTCAGTGTTTTTGTACTTTTGCTATGTTGAGTTGACATTACAGAGTACTTTTTAATACTAATTCTTATTACTTAAAGTTGACATTGACAAAGCAGAGGTGTAAAAGAAACGATAATAGCTTGCTACGTTTGTGTAAATTATGTTTATCACTTTATTTGTTAACTAATAATTATAAGCAGATAGAAAGACAGCCTAGAAGACTTTACTTAAACGATAATAAAATTGACAGTGTAATAAACTCACATAAGATTATTGAGCGAGTGACCTCAGTCAATCTGGGCATGGTGAATCATCACTCCTAATAGTTGCGATCTATTGTTTAAAAACATTGCTAATTTCCAAAGCATTATACCAGGTAATAATACAGTTTATGTAGTGTATAATATGTTGTATTTATTTGTCAATAATCTTACAGTGCAAACCAACAGTGTAACCTAGGGGCATGGACCATAACAATCACCATATCTGGCACTTGAACCATACAGAGAGTACTCAATAATAATAATAATATATCTCACACATCTCACACACGGCCGTCTGATCCCAAACTAGGCAGAGCCTGTACTATGATAACCAGACTGCTGATAAACATACTTATATATTTCTAAATATATACATATCATAGATAAATTACACCCAGACACAGAACAATTGACCGTGCTCATCACACAATATTTGTCCTGGGTGGGAATCAAACCCACAACCTTTGGTTTAGCAGTCAGGGTCACTAACCACTAGAGCAACAGGCCTGTATTATGTAAATCCTTATCATTTAAATAACTTGTGTATGAACAGGCTGAGCAACTTTTTACTTGATATCACTTATATAGTTAGCACCTAATATCAGCAGTGTTGTAGTCCCCATGTGTGTACGTTATACATAGAGCCATACATTTGTGTATAGATACCTATTCCTGTCAATCTAATGGTGTTTATCAGTCATAATTTATATCCAACTGTCATTTTACATTTCAACAAAGTTTATGATATGACATCTTTTGATCTATAACGCACACACACACACATTTAAATCATGCCTGCGTCCCTGAAGGGGTAGTTAAACCATTAAACAACCATGATTACTTCCCACTTATGTAGCATTGCCATCAAAAAGATGCATTGGATGTGAAGAATCTGTAATATTTCGTAAGGAAGCATAGGTGATGGTGAAGAATTGGGATGTAATAAAACCTCAATCACATTTACATGTGACTGATTTACAAAACCACTGCAACCTATTACTATTATTATGCTTGTGCTAGACTCGCAAAAGGTCTAAATAAAAAAAAAGGTTGTAATCTTTGATAAAAAGAATTTTGATTGATTTTAATGGCATTTATGTCTGACTATGACGAAATCACAATCACATGTGGTATTGCAGTCTTGAACCAATTGTTTCATCCAATTAATATGATTTACAAGTAACAATAATTTCCATGTCTAGTGGGGAATGTATAATGCTTATATGGATGGCTGATGAAGAGTGTACCTAAGTAAGAGAAGACAGCGGTGTGAACTGTTCAACCACTAAATAATATAGAATATGGCAATTAAAGTGAAGTCATTGGTAACCTTTATTAGACAGAAATTTGATGAACACTAAAAAATCATTTCTTAAAAAGTCACGTTGGTTATGGTAAAGGTTATTAATTCCTTCATCATCAGCCTATCGCAGTCCACTGCTGGACATAGGCCTCTCAAATCACACGCCACTTAGATCGATTTTGGGCTTCGCGCATCCAGCTCCTGCCAGTCATCTTGCTCTATTTGTCACTCCACCTGGCCTGTGGGCGCCCTACACTACGTTTGCCGAGACGCGGTCTCCATTCAAGAACTCCTTCCTAATTCCTTACCAGAAGGATAATATAGTTGTGAGATCGAAAGGTGATCGGAACTGAATTGAGACCAAACTTTTTATTATGAGAATTGGTCTTCAGGTTTAGTGCTAATCCACAAAAATTAAACATGGATCAAAGAGCCAAGCAACGTAGACCACAATGACTGTCTGTTTCTAATTCAACAGTGAAGTGTCCATGACATTTTACATGTAAAGAGTAAAAATATGTTTTCAGGTTGCAATAGAAAGTAATCATGGAGTGGTTATTTGGTCATCGAATGACTCCTGAGGAGATGATGCGCAAGAACCAGCGAGCGCTTAATAAGGCTATGCGTGATCTGGACCGTGAAAGAATGAAAATGGAGCAGCAGGAGAAGAAAGTGATCGCTGACATCAAGAAACTAGCCAAAGAGGGACAAATGGTTAGTAGTCACTGCATTGATTTGGAACATAGGATAGTGCTTCCAGTGTCAATATTCCAATCTACACACACATTAGTGCTACATCCCTTCTTAAATTACTCATAGTATTTATGCGGCGCTAAAACTGATCCATTTAATTCAAGTAATGCATTATTGTTAGTCTATACATACTACTCATCGTCATACTACTTACTTGAGGCTATTTAGCCCATCAGGGTTGGTTGTCAGAGTGGCTCATTTTGGACAGCAGTTTAAGCAAAATTTAGGTATACTAGGTATCTAAAACACTTATGGGCAGCGATAATAAGTTTACTGAAAATATTCCAATTACAGGGAATAGCAGTGCTATTCTCTAAATAAACAGCCTTGTGTCGAATTTCTTCTTAGTAGTTTGAAATTCGACGCTGTGGCAACGCTGTACGCTGTTTCCCTAGAGAATAGCACTGCAGATAAATTTTGACTAATTTTGTAAGGGTTACTTGGTTCTTGCGTGTTCAGTTATGAATCTAATTCACTGATGCACACTATAATAGTTGTTGACACTTGTAGGATGCTGTGAAGATAATGGCAAAGGACCTGGTGCGCACGCGTCGCTACGTGCGCAAGTTTATGCTGATGAAGGCGAACATCCAGGCTGTGTCGCTCAAGATCCAGACCCTCAAGTCGCAGAACACTATGGCACAAGCGATGCGCGGGGTCACGCGGGCAATGGCCACCATGAACCGACAGCTCAACATGCCACAGATACAAAAAATATTACAGGTACAGGGGTTACATTTGTTTTTGTTTTGTGTGTAACTCTTGGGTACCTCAGAGAACTTTGAAGCGATTGAAATAAATTTCAGGAATAAAGTGTTATAGTCACCTTTTGGGTGATTTTTTAATAGTCACGCTTATAGCCGCGTATCTCCCCTGTTATGGTCGCTATACGAGTACCGTGTGGGCTTCTACCAGGACAACAACACAGCAACTACGCACGATAATCGTCCGACGCGCAAACTGTAACTTCGAGTTTCAAAAACTTCCTTATTTATTTATTTACTAGCTGACCCGGCAAACGTTGTATTGCAAAACAAAAAAAAAATTAGGAATGAGTCACCCTTACCATTCTCCTACCTATACCTTCTCAGACCTACCCGATGTGCACACAAAATTTCATGAGAATCGGTCAAGCCGTTTCGGAGGAGTACGGGAACGAACATTGTGACACGAGAATTTTATATATAAGATTAGGTGGCCCAAGCAAGCATTATTAAGCATTCCAAGTATAATAACGTGGCATCTCCGAGTAAAGCAAAGTTCGTGCAAACGGATCGCTTTGGCAGATGGCAAAGAAACTGGTCAATGTAGTTGCTGGAGGTGTTTCAGTACGTTGCATAGCATTCGAAGCACAACAGCAGGATGACGTTCGTGAATAGGGAATGCGAATATACGCCAAATCGCTTCATTACAGTTTACATAACGACCAACTTGATAGCGTGAAATTTCATCGTTGGTATTTGAGGATTGCAATCCAAAAACCGCCATATCGCTGCCTTTCGTGACATATTTGCAAATATATTTTATGGACTTTACTAAATTGCAATACTCAACGTTGCAATGTGTCTTGAACGGTTTAGAAATAAGTGGCGAATATGGAACAATCCAACTGTTGTCGACAACGAAATCCATTATTTTCACTTTTGTTGTGACAGTTCCACCGTTGTCATCTGGTAATCGACGCCGATACAAAAAAAAAAAATACGGAATAAATAGTATCCTATGTCCGTCTCCTGGCTCTAAGCTACCTCCTCACCAATTTTCAACCATATCGGTAAAGCCGTTCTTGAGTTATAAATAGTGTAACTAACACGACTTTCTTTTATATATATAGATTTATTTATTTATTACAACTATGGAGGATTTACAGCTATGATGATCACAATAAAAACAGTCAAGAAAACAGATAGCCAATTACAAATCCTCACTTATATAAATCAGAGATAAGTTACAGTGCATAAGACAATACAGAATATGATCAAGAGGTATTATATAAGTTACAGGCACAGATCACTTACAAATTACATAGAACGTAATAATATACACACAAAACAGACAGGACCCATAACAATAACTACTCAGACCCCTCACCATCACCCCTGAAGAGTATCTACTTTATTGTCAAATGTTTATATTATTTGTAAACATGTATTGTACGGCAAATAGTAACTAAAACTCAAAAAGAAACTATGTACATAAACTAAATTCGACACGCAACTCTCTAACTGCAGGAGTTCGAGAAACAGTCAGAGATAATGGACATGAAAGAGGAGATGATGAACGACTCCATAGATGAAGCCATGGAGGCAGACGACGACGAGGAAGAGAGGTGAGCATGCTCCAGATCTATTGTCAATCTTATTTATATTACGATAATAATGTGTTATTACACTTTAAACCGACTTCAGGAGGAGGTTTTCAATTAACCTGAATCTTTTTTTTATCGACGACGCGACGGGTCCGACTTAGAACCATTTCTTTTTGTGTTAGGTATACGTTTTCCGTGTCCGTGTCCGTGTGGTGACGGATTAAGAATACAAATTGTCACCACCCCAATTCATGCCGTGGGTGTCGTAAGAGCCGACTAAGGGAGCAAACTAAGCAGGACAACAGCACTGCAAAGAGAAGGAAAACTTGACACAAACCCTATACCAACTCGTCTGGCCAGTGTGGTATAGTAGGCCAAAACCTCCTTTCTAAGGAGAGGCCTATGTCCAGCAGTGGACTAGTATAGGCTGTTGATGTGTGATGTGATACGTTTTAGTTGGTTCCATTGTAATCAAGTCCAATTTTCATAATGGGACCCTAGAGGAATCGAGTTAATTGTTCAAATATTATAGAGTCTATAATATTAATATAGATAGAGTCTATAATCTATAATATAGACAAACCTAGAGCGACTTGGGTATCTTTAATTGTAATTCGTGCATTTGCTCCTGGAAAATCACCATTCGATAATTTGTACAGCAATAATTTATAATGAAGACCAATAATTTTTTCACGGATTCAATTAGATAACACGTTTGACGTAGACGTAAATTGAGCTTAACGATCAGCAAATCTTCAAAAATATTGCATCACAAAAAACCTTAATCTTAAAATTTATTAGCAGTTTTATGGGTTAACTGCACTGGGTGACTGCACGGATGGCGTAGTGGTTTAAGCGGTCGCCATGCCGCTTCCTACTACGCCGAGTGTTGTGGGTTCAAACCCCACATGGGACGACACTTTGTGTGATCCACAAATTGTTGTTCTGAGTCTGGGTGTTCTTTATGTCCGTTTCATGTATGTTTGTAAAGTCCCCCGCGACACAGGATATGTTCCTAATGCGGGAGTTGTCTTTTTTAATAAAAAAAGAAGAAAAAACAAAAAAAAAACACTATATTTCAAAAAATAAAAAATTGATTGAAATAGTCTTTTATGTAGACTCTAAAGTCATAGATCAACACACACAAAAGCAACAATCTCTGTTTTGTCAAATAGTAAACAAAAAAAATATAAAATATTGAAAATTAAACTTATACAAAATCTTTGATATGCCTGTGCCGATCTACAACCGCCCGTTTCCAAGGGGTTGAGCCTTATGAGAAGAAAGGGCAAACAAACTCATGGTCAAATTTAGCAGTAAGACTGAGGTGTCTAAAATGTGTCGTATATTTGTACAATGTATGTGTGTTGTTGTAGCGACGCGGTGGTGTCCCAGATCCTGGACGAGCTGGGGCTGCAGCTCAACGACACGCTGTCGGGCCTGCCGCAGGCCACCGGCTCACTCTCC
This sequence comes from Arctia plantaginis, assembly GCA_902825455.1. Classification (NCBI taxonomy): domain Eukaryota; kingdom Metazoa; phylum Arthropoda; class Insecta; order Lepidoptera; family Erebidae; genus Arctia; species Arctia plantaginis. Next base: position 277,229 of record CADEBD010000291.1, on the reverse strand, counting down.
GTGCCCGGTATGTGTAAAAGTTAAGCATGATTCCAAACATGGCACAGCCTGTCCCGCAGGACCAGACTGAAATGTTATAATTATTGATTGGTTGCTATTTAGAGGAATGCTCACATCGGATTTGAGCGAGGACGAAATTAGTAGTAGATACACAATTTAAGTGAAAGTTGACTGGTCGGTCGGATCGACCTCGAATAATATACACCAAAAGATTTCTGTAGGTATTGAAAACAAAAAAATCTTAAATTATTATATTTATGTATTTTAATATTGAAATAAAAACTTTCGTGAGAGGTATTCACATATTTATAGAGGATAAACGGTTTCACTTAGCCGTGTATTTCTAAGGCCTGACTAGTTTCACACCCTTCTTGTTGTTGGAGGGTTCGTGGCGGAGGCAGCCGATGCATACCTTTCCCTCGTCGCACCAGAAACGCGGGGCCGAAACTGTTTATCCTTCATAGATCCTCAAATAAGACTACGCCTTTCTATATACTTGTGAAAACAATATAATACTAACCCGCATACCATGATGTCCTTCCAGCAGCCAAGAGTCCGACGGCGGCGGCGGCGGCGGTGGGCGGGGGGGGGCGGGGGCGCGGGGCCCTCGGACGCGGACGCCGAGCTGCAGGCGCGCCTCGACAACCTGCGCCGGGAGTAGCCGCCCTCCGCCCTCCGCCCGCCTCCCCACTCCCCCCACACCTCGAGGCCTTATCGTCTAGCTTTACTGGAAACGGTCACTGTTCGTGAGGTGCCGCACTTTGGAGACCTGACTCACCCCGCGTAGCTTTGTAATATTAAGAGTTGAACGGCTTAGAAAAATGCTAATAGATCAATGTTGCTTTAGTATTTTGAAGCATACCGGTAAATTTTATTATTTTTCTCTACGTTCTGACCGTAGAGACAGAAACATGAACATGAAACGCTTTTTCGACCCATGCCGCTGTAAATAAAGTAACGTATAATACGCAAAGAGCGCTCAGTCCCGTCCGTCGGTGTGGTGGGCCAGGAGGAGGGGGGGGGGGGGTAGGACCCTACTGCGATTGTCGTTCGGTAGCTTCGCTAGCGTTGTACACATTTGTTGTTAAGTTATTGTATACAATAATTAAGTTTATATAAGTATATTATAATAAATATTTTTACACACCAATTTGTTTTATTCATACGAGGGAAAAATAAATATTCGTAAATTACCAGTTCAGATCATTTATTATTTATTCTCATACACGGCATTGTATAACTAATAATTACAACAATATAACTTTATAAAATATGAAAATACACCTCGCTAAATACTGAATAATACGTGTAGGAGCATGCGCACGCGCACATCGCGGGCACGCCGTTACACAGCTACGGAGCTGGGTTACACCCACTTATTGTTTTCAGCGGAATGGGCATGCACTTAATCTGACCCAGGATCTACTATTACAATACCATAAACCTATTCGGAATAATTCATACTTCCCTTATAAAGTACACTTAAAACTTATTAAGAAATAATTTCTCCAATATATATATTGATATCACAAGTCTGACTCAACGGGTCGGTGCACAAACAAATAACTCTCGCTATCTCGAAAATCTTGTCTGTCAATATGTCACTACTCTATCACTACTAGTGTGGTACTGAAGCGGCAAGGTTTGATTATTTGGAATCGATACAGAGACAACTCCGGGTCTCACGGACAGCCATCAGACACTAAGTAACAACACCTAGCCTCGGGAATAGTACCCGTGGCTACGACTAGCTGTAGACCGACATCCGACCCAAGACACTGTCCGGGCCGTGCCCTGAACAGCTCTTTGGAAAACAACGTGAGTGACGATTTATAACTAGTGAACTATTTATAACATTTTAACGTACATACACTACGCCTCAAAGACTGGAAGCACTTCTGTTCTTAAACAAAACAAAATATTGTAGATATATTTATTGCGATAAGTGATAACATCGAGGTTCACGACCTTTTCGATTGATTGTACAAAACAAAAAGATTATCGTCATACATGGTCAAACTTTTATGAGTATGCAACGATGCAGTTTTGTTGCAAATATTTGGTAGTTTTAACCCATTTTAGTCATCTTTGAGTACTGGCACGCGAAGATTGTCTCTAATTAAAAGTAAAGGCTTTCTTTTGTTTTATTTGTTTGTGTCGCTCCACAACTTTGGGACGGCAGTGTAGGTATGTCTCATAAAACACAACACAATGCAAATTCTATTCAAAGATACTTCTTTTGAATGAGTACCTTTACAAAAAAAACGATGATATTTTGACATTCTCAAATAGTTTTATTTGTCGTTTACAGCGGAAACGTGGATTTACGAGAATTGACTCATTGTGTCCGTTGTCATTTTAAGTCTACCCTCAAGATGCTAAGTTTACATGACGGTGAAGTTGTTAGAGTTATGTCCTCGGCACCACACTGTGTTGTGGATGGTAGATGTCTTCACTATTTTTGTAATTTACAACAAAAACAGTTAGCAGTTAAACGCTACATGAATATTTCAGTAACAACTTGAAGGTACAAACAATGCATGTATATAATACATGAGATCAACCAGGCCTGTGTCATCACAGTTGACACCGCGTTAAGAGCCGAAAGGCTTAAATGGGATGTAACTACTACATAGAAAAATATACTTTAACTATACATATACACATATAGGATGATATCGTCACATTTAATAAAAATATTACTAACGGATATTTAAATAAAATTGTATAACTTTAGAAGACAAAATGGAGCACGTATCACAGACAAAACGCCCGGCTCTTGTAAACGATTACAAAATATACTGTCTACCAACATCGTAACAAAATATCTAATACTTAGTACCTACATACTGGAGCAACCCCACGCGAGGGCGCCACTCGCACCACCTCCCTCGGGGCCGTGGGGGCGGCGCACCGCTCGCGAGCCGCAGAGGAAGAGTGCGAGCCCACACAGGACTCTCAGAACACATTATCTACCGCTTTGTATGGGGATGCACGAAACTCTTACATGAACACTGCAGTATTTGTCATCCCCATTCATTACGAAACTGAATAAAATTTCATTCAGTTTAATGCTGCAATGTGTTTAGAAACGTTTACATGTTCCACTATAGTTTGATTAGTTCTAATAAATCGATATAGGTATCTGAGAGAGACAAGTACGTCACTAAGCGACTACGAACGAGGACCAAAGAGGTCCCCGCTCTAGGTTCGTCGGCTGAGAGCAGGTCGTGCGGGCTCGCTACCCTGCGCTCGTATAGCCACCTACTTGACTCTACAGTGGTTTTGTAAATTATGATAAGTATATGGGTGCACACGACTATCGACCGTATCTATTTATGTACGCAGGTAAATGTATCGTTAGTTTATCTAATTCAAAAGAGCCACCTTGTGGATATTCTTTCTTATGCTGATTCACGATCTCTCCGAAGGCTCCTCACAAGGCTCAAAACTAACTCGGCACGAGCACAGTACGACCCTTCACGCGCTCGCCTCCAGCGCGCTGAGCGCGATACCCAGCTGCCCCAGGTAGTAGGTCGACATCACTAGCACCTGAACACACGAGACCGACCCATTAGTACAGCACCCGTTACCAGCGATCGCTGTTTACATACACGAAACAGTATTTAATTTTGTTAAGTAAAAGAAACATGAACTAACCTGCTTGTAGGGAACTGGACCGCCGAACAAACTGTACCCCAGGAACGCGTCCGACACGAGGAATAACAAGGACCCCACGGCAGCTTTATGACCCTTCGCGGTACCGCGCCACGTCATCGTGGCTAGTAGCCACGCGTACGCGGGCACCAGCACGCGAAGACCGGCGGGCGGCGACACACAAGAGAGATAGGCCGTGGTGGCGGCGTACAAGCCGAGCCCGACGCGCCACGATAGCTGCTCGAAGCCAAAGGCGGCGAGGTAGGCTACGTGTGCCGATCCAAACGCAGCCATACCGGCCACGAAGTGCTGAGGCCACACCAGCAGCGCGTCACCCAGCATCGACAGAGCCAGTCCCACAGCCACCCATCGCGCGTACCACGCCCTACACACACAAGGGATACGCTACGAATATTACGCTCAAATAAACAATTGTTGTAACTAGCCGAACTAAGAAGTAGAAATTATTTTCTACTCTTTACGTAGGGGAAAGTATAAGTAAAAAAAAAGTCATTCTATTTTAAAATATCTTGACAAACGCCCCACGTTTTTATGCGATAAAATGTTTTTTTTTCTTGTTAAGTAAAAATTATTTTCTACTTTTTAGTTCGGCTAATTTCAAAAGCGTGTTTATTTTCGTTTATTCTAATATTAGGATTTCTTGATTTATAATATTAGGATTAATCAATGCTTTTGACGCCGAATAATGGTTCCCCTTTTTATCAAATTTGGACTCATGTCCATGAAATTTCTCAGAAATAAAATAACGGGTCTCCCTCTTCAAAGTATCTCCTACTTCAATCATTTCTACCAGCGGCAAATAATGACATGGGTGTATCCTTCATTATTCATAGCACACTACACTTTCCACTGTAAGGGGCTAAGTCTAGGGTCACATTATTGGTTAAAGTGGTTGGATCCAATCTAAATCCTTGAGCTATATCGTTGTCTTCTTCATCAGTGACACGAGATCTCTCCAGATCAAATCGTCGCCTGGAAACAGAGCCGGTACGTCTTAGTCGTCGATAGGTTCCGTACACTCTACTGTCGGGCGTATAGCGTGCTACTCGTATGTACCTATTCACCTACGAGCTTTTTATTTATATGGAATAGGTGGCAAACGAGCAGACGGGTCACCTGAAGAAAAGCGACTAAATCTGCTGTCATAGATTCTTTTCAAATATTTGTCAAAGAAAAAAGAAATACAAACTTATTTCTTTTTGCTATTATAAACTACTAGCGGATCCGCGCAACGTCGTCTGCGTCTCTCAATAGTAATAAATTTACTCCGTTTTTGAAACATTATTCATTGGTGCTCCGCTCCTATTGGTCTTAGCGTGATGATATATAGCCTATAGCCTTCCTCGATAAATGGGCTATCTAATACTGAAAGAATTTTTCAAATCGGACCAGTAGTTCCTGAGATTAGCGCGTTCAAACAAACAAACAAACAAACAAACAAACAAACTCTTCAGCTTTATAATATTAGTATAGATCTACTTCGGCCCAGTTTGTTGACTACAATGTCGGTAATGGAAATTATTAAACAATGTATAAACTACACAAAAATAGTAAAAACTAATATTCTAAGTTCTAAAAAAAATGTACTAGGTAAAATTTCGACAATTTATATAAAAATCTTAAAAGTTCAATATCTTGAAAATGCTTAGGTTTGGGATATGGTATTTCATAGTGAATTCTATCAAAAATGATGGCAAATACAACCCCTTAAAGTATTTAGGTCGACTTAATCAGTAGCCCTGTATACAAGAACATACAGATGAAGCTAATAAAAGCGTGTTAAAAATAATAAAAACTAACTACCTCTCTTAATAAAAATAATTTGATTGATTTAAATTAGATTGTAATGGATTATGATTGAAGTTTTGATAGGTGAATCGTATTATCTAAACACAACAAGAAAATACAACACGTAAACACGTGCGCGAACAATGCGTCATATAAAAACGAGCTGCATTGCGCGTACTCGGTCGGATTCGCTCGGACGTCGACGAAGCAACACCTCTCCGCAGCTCCCGAAGACTCACGAAGCCTGACGAAGTTGCCCGAAGCTGTTGCTGCCTGCACGGAACCGTTTTTCTTTGCCTCCCGGCCTTAGCCGAGTGTTCGCAGGAGACGTCCGCCCACCGATGCAGTGGCAAACAAGCACAACAGTGCTGATATAATTGTGGGTCGACCACAGCCCAATTTGGTTTTCAGCAGTGAATCTGTTGTATTTGTTTGCAACCCCGTGTGACCCCTGCGCCGCCCGGCTCCGGCCGAGCGACAACCACAGACCTCCTAGGGCAGGCCGCGCGCTTTCTAGCGCCAGCTATGCCCAGGAGACGTGCCAATAACGGGTGACGCGGGCTCCCCTCGCGCTCCGCAGGCTCGAGCTGCACCTGCGCTCGCCAGCGTTGAGCATGAGGGTGAGCACCGCGCACCCATGCCCCAACCGGAAGCGCTCGCGCGTCGCCCCCGACAAAGGGCCACTGCGCAACCGCGCGCCGCGAGTCGCGCTACTAGGTCGCCGGCACCGGTGACCTCGAGCGAGGACTCGACGCCGCGCACCCCAGCCTCCGCCAGCCGCGGAGCCTCCCCGCGTCACCAAATGAAGGCCGAAACGAGACGTGATATCCAGGAGTGGCTAGCCCACCAACGACTGCCAACACGAACGCCTCCGCTGTCCGCCTCCTCGCAGGCAATGGACACGGACGCCCCACCGCCACCTACCCCCACTCGTCGTCAGCACAGCCCCGAAGAGGCGGAGCAGTGCGACGATAGGAAGCGCCCCTGCCTCACCACCCGCGAGAGGACCCCGCTGTACTTACAGCGCGACCCGCGGGTGGTAAGAAGGCAGCAACAGCAGGACGAAAGCCGGCGGGTCGACACCTACGCACAGATCGCGAGGTCCCTGCCCCCCCCAGCCGCCTCCACCGCCGGTACCGCAGAAACTGCGACTACCGCGCCGCCCCAGGCGCCTAAGCGTCGCTATCCGCCGCTAGTAGTAGAATACCTACCCAATTGGGCCACTCACATGCGAGAGCTGAAGCGTATCCTAGGCAGGGCCGCAAACGCCCGCCCCTTCGGCAAGGGGATACGCTTCTCGCCCAAAGACGACCAGGAGTACCGGCTCGTCCAGCGCTACCTCACGGCGCTGGAGAAGAACGAGGGTATCTCCTGGTTCTCCTACTCCCTCCCGGAGGAGCGCAGCTTGAAGGTGGCCATCCGTGGCCTGCCAAGCAACGCGACGCCGGAAGAGGTGGAGCAGGAGCTCCGAGACCTGGGCTTCGACCCCGAGTATGTGCGTAACATACGGGGTCGCGGCGACCGTCCCGGGTGCATTCTCCTCGCCATCCTAAAGAGGACACCAAACCTGACACCGGGGATATACGACATCGAGGAGATGTTAGGAATCCCCGGTGTGAAAATAGAAGTCTGGCGCGGGAAAAAGAGGCCCGCGCAATGCCACCGCTGCCAGCAGTTCAGGCACTCCAGCCACCACTGCCACCGCAGACAGGCGTGTGTGCGGTGCGGCGGTGAGCACCCCGCTGCGAACTGCCCCAGGCCTCTGCAGGAGCCCGCTACGTGCGCCAACTGCGGAGGAGAGCACCCGGCCAACAACACCCACTGCCCCGTCTTCCAACGCGAACAGCGTAACAGGAAGGCGGGAACGGTCGCCGTCACCGGGGAGTCGCGCCAAAGGCCGACACCGGTGAACCCACAGCCCACCGGGGAGAATGCGCAAGGGGCGTCGCTTATGGCGGCAGCGAACCCCGCACCTCCCCGAGCATCCACCTCTTCCAAGAGAAGGCGTAAGAAGAGGAGCGGCAAGAGGAGGACCGCAAACCCCGCTGCAGACACCCAGGTTGACAGCGTCGCGGAGAGACCGTCCGCCGGTCAGCCCGCCACCAACCCAGCTACTACCGAAGCCATCGTCCCCCGAAAAAGGGAGACAGAGAGGACCAAGCCGACCGCCTGCGCAAGCACCTACGGACCAGCAAACGCCCAAAGGGCAGAAGAGGATAGCAGCACAAAAGCTGTTATCCTTTTCACACTGGAGCTGCTCCAAGAGTTGTTGGCCGCCATGAGCCAGGAGCGGAGCAGAGACGCCGTCGCTCGCATCGCCACCAAGGGCGTAGCTGCCCTGATGGCCTGGGGGGCGTAGGCGCCCTGCTCCGCCAACACTTCGACATTCCTGTTGCTGCGGCCACCCCGCGGCTCGCGAGCACCTGTGCCTACTTGGCCCAAGTGGGCGCACCGTGTGTGGGCGCCGGTGACCGCCGCAACAAATAACGAACAGCGCACTCCGCAGACCGCATAGCGGTGCGGACTGCCCCACATACCCCGGACAAGACACCAGAGGGTTGCTAGTAAGTCGCCGCCTCCGTCGCTGGTCGCTCGGAGCTGGGCCTCCCCAGGTACCGCCTGGGGTCTCACCTGGCTCGGGCTTGACCGCCGAGGCGGCGTGAAGACCGAAGCAACCCCGCCTTACCTGAACACGACACCACACTGCCAAAGCACCCCACGACCTACTCCTATTTAGGAGTAGCGGTAGACACCGCTGGCAGGGGGCTACAGCCCCGACCCAGCCACCACGCGTCCCCTAAGGGACGGTGTGAAGACTCGAGAGAGTACTCGGTCATTCTCGCTCGAGACGTCGGGTTGTTCGGATCTATGTACATCGGTAGGTCTCACACCTTGGAATACATTTTAACTGTTTTTACTGTTGTCTTTATTTACTGCTGTACGAATCTATGACTGGGTAAGAACTTGCAAGTAGCTAAGAAGTATTTAGAAGTTGTTGTTATTTACATTATTTTTGACCCACATCACTGATGTTGCTAGCTGCTTATGTAGGCTGTTAGAATGTTATAATTAAATTGTAGTTATGTAGATATAGTGTAGTTATGTAGATGTAGAATCCGTGTGGTGACGGATTAAGCATACGGAATGTCACCACCCCTATTCATCCCGCGGGTGTCGTAAGAGCCGACTAAGGGACCAAACTACAAGACAATAGCTCTGCAGAGAAAAAACTTGAAACAAACCCTGTACCAACCCGTCTGGCCAGCGTGATATAGTAGGCCAAAACCTAAAAAAAGACACAGGTTCAACCTGGTTCGGGCAACCAAACAACAATTGTATTTCATTTATAAATTAGAGAACCATTTATTATAAATTATTGTACTCTTTATCTAAATAAATTATTATTAGTATTATTACTACTATTGCTCTATTTCTCACGTCACTCTATACTTGTTAACGTCAACAAAATTTATATAACCTAAGCTGCTATGTATCCTTGTTCTTTTTATTAAGTAAATCTTGTTATAAGTGTCCTTCCAAATTAAGAGTAAAATTGTATTGTTACTAAAATCATCTGTTCGGCACTATATGTTTATTGTAAAGTGCCACATATTTATAAGTATTACAACTGGCTATAACTGTTTACCTAAAATAAAAGAAGCTAGTTGCAGCGAACTGTTTTTTCTGCTTAAGTAATATAAAACTCGTTTTAGTTAGCAACAAACGGGTTTTATATTATTATGTTAGAGACCAGACCAGTTATTATTTCACATTGTCTAGGCATTTGTCGATAATTAAATATACTAGGTATTGTTTATAATTTGCTTCGATGCCCGTCACTGATGTATCGTGCGCCGTGCGGTAGCACAACTGACACGAACTATTTTAGAAACTTCGCAACATTAATAATACTTTGAATAGAAAGTTAAAAAACTGCAATGCTACCATTTGCATCAATGTCAAGCGCCAATAAAACAAAAATTTTACAGCATAAGGGTAGTTTGAAACAAACACCTGATAAACTGTGTAAAGCATTTAACTTTCTTGTGAATAATACGCGCGTATTCCGACAATAGGTCGGCCCCTATCGATTAATTGTCTTCAATCAAAACAATTGATAAGACTGCGGAAGTATCGACGGCTATCTTATCGTTTCAGTTTAATGAACTCCTTGTTGTAGTAGTACTAACTTGTGGGAGGGCGTGGCCGCGACGTGCAGCACCACGACGAGCAGGAGGCACAGCACCGGCGCGCACTTGGCTGCCACCGCACCTGGCGACGGCGAGCCGTCACCCCCCGCTCCCAGCGCCAAGAAGTACACGCACACGCACTTGAAGAACGGCACCAGACGTCCCCCCACGCCCAGCCGGCTCACCTATAACACGCCATGCTGCTATGTACACACCAGCACTCTAACAAGCCTAAGAAGCCCTAACTCTAGTAGTCTCAGAAATAATCGAACTGTCGCAAACAAGTATTCAGGCCGTATATAAAGACCAAGTCACCCTTGACCATGGACACCTATGATAGCTAGGGTTTCAAGGTACATGGTGCTGACACCATGTACCTTGAAACCCTAAGGTCAGCGGTACAAGAATCAAACAAGAGGTATAGACAGAGACTGTTTTAGTTAGTTCTCCATATCGGTCCCCTCCAATGTAATCATTCTTGATTACCCACATACCCAGATAAACACATACTATGACATCTCCCTTCCTAAAAGAAATATAGTGAAAATGAAGTAAAGATTATTCTCAATTACTATTACATATTCAAATGAACATAACGGTATGATTATTAATTGATTTCTAACACATGAAGCTGAAGTATTACGAGAATATTTTAGTATGTATTTGAAATGCATTTGAAAACAATAATTCACAATATAATTAGGACTAGGTAATATTAAACAATTTAGAAAATATAACGTAGATTCAAAATTACAATTAAGTAATCACTAACAAAAAAAGAAATCGTAGAATATTTTGATTACCATTTAATATAATACAACATTTATTTCCAACATAATTGAGCATTACCATTTTTTTTTTTGTTAGAGGGGGCAGACGAGCAGACGGGTCACCTGATGGAATGTGACCATCGCGCCCTTGAACGTCTGCAACTCAGGAGTCACAAACATGTACATTCATCAATATCTGAATTTTTATGTATTAATAAATAAAAATTTATATATAAACGTTTTGTTACTTGTTATATTAAGATTAGATCTTGTTTTTGTACATTGACAAACATTAAGTGCATAGATGCATTAAATATCTATTCGGAGGTCTCACCGTCCTGCCAGAACGAGTAACATACCAGTCAGATGCTGTACATGTATTATTAACATTAGTATGTTGACTTGGATACACAATATGATATATCGTATCGTAATCAAAGTCGTACTCTTGAGGGAGATTCTGTGCAGGTGATAGGTCCTTTATTTCCATTAAGCAGACGTATTCGTGGGACCTACTGCCTAAGTTACTCAATATAATGCGCCAAACCCAAAAAAAAACAGAGAATCATAGACCTTTTGATTAGTACTTAATGGAATTAAATTTCTAGAACCTTTGTCATAGCACATTTTTTTCACAACTGCATTTTTGTTGCGTACTTACGTGAGGTTTAGAATTAAATAATTTAACCGGCGTTGGAACCTCTGAAGCAGTTCTGCTGGTGAGGGTAAGATAACGATAAGAGCTAACTGGTGTATTTAAGCATTCTAAAAACCAAGTCGATAATCAGAACTATCTTCTAAAGATTTTTTTTAAATGTTTTTAACAGTCTGTACAGTGCGCTTTATTAGGCCATTTGATTGATGGTAGTACGGCGATAATGTCTCATGAGTAAAGTTGAATTAATGTGCAAATTGTCTGAACCCTGAGGCTGTAAACTTAGGACTGCAATCAGACATGACGGTATTCGGTATTCATTGATGGCTGAATATGTCTTTTAGACTATTAATCACACTGTAAGCCGTCGTACTACATAGTGTGATTAATAGTCTAAATTTAACTAATTCATAATTAAGATGTGTACTTACAGTGTGATTAATAGTCTAAATTTAACTAATTCAAAAAAATTAGGTACCATAATAATCGATTAATTATAGGTTATTCTCACTTTTGAATTGAAACAAATCTACTCCTACTTTGGATCATAACCTGTTTGGAACTTCATGGCTACTTAACTCTTCCTTCTGATTATTCTTTCTATGTGTTAAATATATACTGCAAGTTTGAATAATGTTTTCTATGTCATTATTTATACCAGACCAAAATATCAATTCTCTCGCTCTAAGCTTGCACTTTTATATGCCCATGTGACCTATATAAAAATATCTTTCTTCATACTTTTATGAAAAACAATCCTATCCGATTTCCAAATCATGTCATACAATACCGTTAAATCCTGCCTAAAATTCCAATATGGCTTAATTATATCTGCTAATTCTCAGCCAGCCTGAAGCCAGCCTTTCAAGATGCATTTTTTTAATTCTATCATATCTTCGTCTAACTCTAATTGCTTTTGAATATTTATGAACTAAGAATCCGTAAAATATGAACACTTAATCCTCCACACTTAACTATGTTATCAGAAACCTGTTTCTTGCTCTCACTCAGTGGTGATTCATGCGTCGGCTGTATATAAGTATTTACCTGGCTTTTAGATTAAAGTAAATGAATAACGCTGCAATCCCAATAACATTTGCTTCAATCGGGATTGAGCGTCATAAATTGTTTTTTTTAATACTACTAATCAATGGTTTATGATCCGTTTCTATTGTTACATCTGATCTTCCAAAAATATATGCATAAAATCGCTCACAAGCAAATACACAGGAGTACAATTATTTTTCAATCTGAGCATTTCTTTGCTCAGTTTCAGTTAACGCTTTCGAAGCGGAACACACCGGATGGCCATTTTGTAAGAGACACGCTCCAAGGCCTGTACTCCTCGAGTCTACTGATATTACAACAGGTACATTCATGTTATAGTACTGTAAAACTGGGTAAACATGATTTAAGGAAATCAAAACACTCATGCCTCTCATTCCAATGCCACTCAATCTCCTTTTTAAGCAACTCCTGCAGTGGTAAAGTTTCATCCGATAAATTTGGAATAAAAGAACCCACGTAAGTGATTAAGCCCAAGAAATGCTCCACATCTTTTTTATGTTTAAGTAACGGCATGTTTTTTATAGCAGATCAGGACTGAGGCCATCTTTAGTAATACGATTTCCCAAGTATTTGATTTCCTGTAAACCAAGCTTGCATTTCACATCACACATCACACCAACAGCCTTTCATAGTCCACTGCTGGACATAGATCTCTCCTTAGAAAGAAGGTTTTGGCCTTACTATACCACGTTTGCCAGACGGGTTGGCATAGGATTTGTGTCAAGTTTTCCTTCTCTAAGCAGTGTTTTATTTATTTATTTATACCTTTATTGTTTACAAATTAGCACATAAGACATTACAAATATATAGACTTAACAATCGGCGGTCTTATCGCTCACGGCGATCTCTTCCAGACAACCTTGATACGGATATTTGTTATTTAAAAGTTGAGTAGTTTACATACACATAACGCATATCACGTGAATATTTAAAATATAAACAAAAGCATCCATACACAATAAACACCTGTTCACACTACACATAGATAAATACATATACATACATACATACACACATACATAAACAAAATTTATAAATATACATATACATATTTATATATACATATATATACATATTCAATAGACATACACACAACATATATATATACTGTCCGAAATATATACCATATATAAAGAAACCAACAGTATTTATAATGTCAGATAAAAATCCTTCACTAGCTTTTTGAAAGCGGGCAAGGTTTTAGCTTGCCGGATTGTCAAAGGCAAGTTGTTCCAAAGTCTTACTGCTTGCACAGTAAAAGATTTGTCAGCAAACTGGGTGGAATGTTGCGGCATTTTTAGTTTTAAATTCTCCGATGACCTTAGGTCCCTGCAATGTGTGTTGTGTAAGAACTGAAAATGTTCTTTGAGATAAGAGGGTGTGCGAGGATGAAACAGAACACTGTATAAAAGAGAAAGAATATGAAGATTCCGGCGAAAGCGTATTGGTAGCCACTTGAGTTTAAAACGATACTCTGAGATGTGATCATATTTGCGTAATCCAAATATGAATCTAATACATAGGTTTTGGAGTCGCTCAAGTTTATTCAGTTGGTCTTCGGTGAGATCCAGATAGCTGACATCGCCATAGTCAAGGATAGGAAGAAGAAGAGATTGTGCGAGCGCAATTTTAGTATAGGTGGGAAGGAAGTTCCGTAGCCTTCGCAGAGATCCTGCCGCTGCAAATAGTTTTCGGCTAACTTCTCCAACCTGGGGGCCCCAGGATAGGTACCTATCCATGTGGATCCCCAAGTTTTTTACCTTTTCACTGTAAGGTACAACCGAGCCATTGCAACAAACAAATGGTATTTGCTGAAAGTTTATTTTAGCTTGTAGCCTGGGACTACCTACAATAATCACCTGTGTTTTTGTGGGGTTTACGCTTAGGCCATACTCCCTACTCCAGTTACATATTTGCATTAAGTCTCTATTTATGGCATCCACTGCTGTTGTTAAATTATCTGGAGTAGCTTGTGAGTAGATTTGGAGATCATCTGCGTAAAGATGGTAGGAAGACAGTAATTTATTTGTGATTGAGTTAATAAAAACTGCGAAAAGTAAAGGTGATAACACGCCGCCCTGAGGTACGCCCGCAGATGTTGTGAGCCAAGAAGAATAAACGTTTTCAGTACAAACACGCTGCTGGCGACCGTACAGGTAACTACGAAACCAGTCAATTGCCGATGGAGATATGTTAAGAGAGCACAATGTACCCAGCAAGACATCAAAATCCACAGTGTTGAAGGCGTTGCTGAAGTCGAGTAAAGCAAAGACCGTTAGCTTTCCTTCGTCCATGCCTGACCTAACATCGTCCGTAATATGGACTAGAGCTGTTGTAGTGCTATGACCTGGACGGAAACCTGACTGGAAAGGATTGAGGAGACAATTTCTTGAAAGAAATGAGGTTAACTGTGTGTGAATGAGACGCTCGAGGACTTTGGAAAGAAAAGGAAGGATAGATATGGGACGGTAATCTGAAAAGGAGGACGGATTACATTTCTTGGGGAGAGGAATAATTTGAGCCATTTTCCATGCAGAAGGAAAAACGTTGACGGATATGGAATAGTTGAGAATATGGCTAATTACAGGTAGGATCTCATCCAGGATAGGAAGAACCATTTTACGGCTGATACTGTCGCTTCCTACTGCAGTAGAAGTTATTGACATAACGCTCTTCCTTACATCACATGCAGCAAATTGACTAAAAAAGAATGGGGAACAGTCAGGAATCGGCAGAGAAGAAAGATAATTCAGCGTCGTAGTCTTGGTAGCCGCTCTGTAAACGGAGGCAGCAGAAAAATATGAATTCAGGGAATCAATATCAATATCTTTTGAAGCACAATTTGGACGTGACTTGCCGATTCCCAAGGACTTAAGAAACTTCCAGACCTTAACTGGGTCACCGTTTTCAACCGATTTGTGGATATGTCGGCGCTGAGCGTTCCTACACATCTTATTGCAGTGATTTCTAATAAGCACAAATTTTGCCCAGTTTGATGCCAGTTAGCCACGGGATGAATAGGGGTGGTGACACTCTGTATTCTTAATCCGTCAACACACGGCCTTGCATTTATTTCTATTTAATTTTAAATTATATATTTGATCGTATTTAATCCTATTTGGAGCATAAAATAATAAATACATACACCCTCAATATTTTCATGTTTTTTATGAAAAACTTCAGATGCAGAACAAATACCAAAAGAGATCCTGAAAAATTTGTATCTACCAAAAGGAGTGTTAAATGAACAATATTTGCTACTAATCTGATATTCCAAAATCCTGATGAAACATCTAAAGTACTAAAATATTTACTCGTAGCTCCTGCTAGTTTTGATGCGATTTCATCAATAGTGGGTAGTTTAAAATGTTCTCGTTTTATAGCCTGATTCAATTCTTTCGGATCTAAACAAATCCTAAGATCGCTGTTTGATTTTTTAACCACGGTACTACTGCTCACCCAGTCGGACGGACCCTCAACTTTCTCAATAATACCTTCTATTTTCATTTCTTAAATTTTTTTCCTAACGTCCTCTCTAATTGCAAATGGCAACTTTGTCGTCGCGTATCGCAATTACGGGTATCGCATGATCACGCAACTGAATATAATATTCACCTGGCAAACACCCTATACCCTCAAAAACTCTTCAGACCTGACGCACCTCTGACAAAACCCTCTTTACTAAATCTCATTCAACATATGCTCGTCGACAGGGGTACTGGAGCCGTCAGCGATTTTAAATTCAAGAAAATATGACTTATTTTTATAATAAACTCTAACATGTATTTTGCATTTTATTTTGTACCTGAATAACCACTCAACTTAGTATTCGTTCGCAACAGCTGATTACAAGATATACCCTCTATCGACAAATAACGTAGCGGTAAAACATTTACATTTGCCCCGATTCAATCATATCGGCGCAATTACAAACTACTCCATTAAATAAAAATAATTTGATTGGTTTAATAAGATTCTAATTGAAGTTTTAATAGTTAGTATTAAGAAACCGAAGAATCATAATATTATCTAAAATACATTTTAATTGTATTTACTGTTGTTGTTATTTACTACAGTTTTTATGCAAGAAAACTACGACAATGTGAAAACGACTTTGCTGACGTCACTCTTTTTAAAAATAACCAATATACCGGTCCTCCGTCATATACAATTACCACTTCTTTGAGACGGTGAAACTGAAGAAAAATAGAGGAAAATAGAATGAGAATTTCTCAAGCGAGATCTACCACGACTCCGAAAGAGCCCATACCATCAACTTAAAGCGAGGGGCAACAAAACAGACGATCAAACGTAACAATTACCTGTGAACGTTTGGCGTTTTGATATAGTACAACAGACGATTACACCGGCGATGAATCAGTTGATTTTGGAACAATGAGCACTAGTTGTCAATATTGCAATGCTTTGAGGTTTGACTCGAATCGCCAGGATTATGTTGTGCGAAAGGAAAGGTACCACAACTGTTTTGCAATAAATTACTTTCAGCTTCTTGCAGAATTTTCAAAATTACAATAGTGCATTCCAAATGACATTATTTAGTGCAAATATAATTGAAAAGCGTGGTTTCAATCCAACTTTCCAGGTGTTTTTTACTTATGTGACACACATTATATACGTTCATTGCAACATAAACCTATCATTCAAAATCTATCGAGGCTCATAAATGAAGATTTCTTTAAATATTTGCTTATGTTTAAAATTAGATTCAAGTCAAGTCATCAGTTGATCACTATCAACTGACTGACTATCAACTGATGATTACAAATTTCTTCAAATTAATTTCCTGTGTAATTCTGAAGCTGAAGTGAACCAACGCGTTTCTATCTATTCTTCAGGTAGACGAGAGATCATCATGCAGCTGCTACAACTGCATAAGCATAAACGAAAAATATTGCACATTACAATAAGTCGATTGTCTTGTAACAACTGTGGACTTGTGTCCACTTTCAATTGTAATAATATTAAAACATTTCAGCATGATTCATTTGTTAAGAAATGTGTGCCCCGCGAGAGAAATAGGAGACTACTCGGGAGTTGTGCGGGCCATGGCACTTTATAGAGCCCGAGTATGAGCGAAGGCCCTGAAAGAAAGCAACGTCGCACTCTTGCGACGAATGCAGCGAGTGCTGGCCATCAGGGTCATAAGGGGGTACCATACGATCTCCTTTGAGGCATCGAGAATTCCATCGGAGGAGGAGGCGAGAGCCCTTGCGGCTCTGTATCAGTGGCGTAAGTAAGGAGGCGAGAGAGTTGGGTCGGCGTTCTGATACTCGAGAAATCGAGGACCAGAAATCTCAACTCCGCCAGGTTTTCGTGGAGGAGTGGAAGGAACGACTTGGGCAACCGAGCGCCAGGCACGCTGTTATTGCGGTAAGATCTGTTATGGATAATTGGCTCGAGAGGCATCACGGAACCCTCTCAAACCAGCTGACGCAGGCGAATACCGGGAAAGGATGCTTCGGAGAACACCTGTGTCTGATCCGCAAGGAGCCAATGCCTGAGTGCCACTTCTATCGAATTTCTTTTCTAGGGTACACCTGGTTCCCCGGCTACTGGTTCCAGGGACGGTTTTAGATTTTTGGTCGGTTCGAGTCCGACATAACAACCCCACCGGTCCGACATAACAAATCCGAGGGGATTTCCACACCGAAAAAAAGGGGGAGGAAAAGAAATAAGTACGATTTGAGTTTGAATAGGATCTGCTTAACTTAGTGACACCAAGTGTCCTTGTCTATAAGATTTGGCTATTGTAAAAGGACGCGTTAAGTAATAAATTGAACCTCAACGCTTTTAGTAATTTGCTAACAGTCAATACGCCGTTCCATCTGTGACGCCATGTCGCGGAACAATCTCGCTCAAGGTCGAGAGATCATTCGCGGCGTGAATAAGTAGGTATATAGTCTACTCATGGCAACATTTTATGTAACCTACAGTAGCTATATAATATACATGTACGTGTTGTTAAAAGGACTTACTTAAATATGTTGATTTTGTAAACCCTCAGATATATTCTTCGCAATATGGAACCGTATTAGTGATTATTACATAAACTCGTAATAAGCATTATTATAAAAAAGTCTAGAGTATCTGCTATTTATTTTTATTTTCTTCTCATTGGATCATTATCATCAAACAGCCTTCAATGATCCACTGCTGGACATAGGCACCTGCATAGAAAAGAGGTCTTGAACTGTAGACGAGTTGGCATAGATTTCCTTCTTTTTGCAGTGCTGATGTCCTGAGTAGTTTGTTCCCTTAGGCGACTCTTACGACATCCACGGGATGAACCACACGAATAGGTCTAAAGGCGGTAATCTATCTTCTCTTTTTTTTAAACTATTAATCTTATAACCTGAAGAAGAAGCCGTTGCTTCAGCGTGTGCATCGTGACGAGACACGATAGTTGTAAAAAGCAGCTACAGTAATTTCAGCAAATTTTTAGTTAACTACCCATAAAATGCAGTTAATAACGGTTAATTTATTTGACTGTAACCTATAAAGATGGTACTGCATTTGTAGATTTTGAAGTCATTAAATGCAAACGAAAAATATGTACATATATAGTCCAACTAATGCTGTGAAGTACAACGATTAATATCTACTAATGCATATTTGTATTGTTATAAACATATAAGATTCACACACAACAGCTCTGTTTGAATAATGAAAAGTTTAGCATTTGTATGATTTTAGGATTTAAAACCTTATTTGTTTTTAAAATAAAGAGGTTATTAAAATGCAGTAACTATACATATAATTTATTTTAGTTAAAAATTATGTTTACTCGAATGTTATCTTTATCTGTATATTGTCATGCAGCGATAACGACGAGAATCAAATGAATTTACTACTGCTAGCCGGCAGAGACCCGCCAACGCCCAATAGTTTAAGGCCCGGGGTTCTCTGACCGACGCCTGTCCGAAGCGGGTGGCGTATGAATGCTATGTATGGAAATGCTCAGCGCTGGAGTCTCAGAAACGTGGCCGGCGGCGGACGAAGCGGGCCGACAAGGTCGCACGCCGCACGCCGTCGGTCGGTCTCAGGAGTCTTTTAATCATAATCATAATGTTTTTAATACTTTCTTTTAAAATACCGTGGGAGAGCCATGCTTCGGTACGAAGGGGCCGGCTCGACCGGAGTGATACCACGGCCTCACAGAAAACCGGTGTTAAGCAATTCTTTCGTGGCCTTTCACTGAGTGAGTGAGGTTACTGGAGCCCAAATCCCCCCTCCCGCTGACTCGAGCGGGAGGGACTCCAAGGGCGGCTATGCACTTGTAACTTTTGAGTTGCAGGTGTCCATGGGCGGCGGTAGTTGCTTACCATCAGGTGACCCGTCTGCTCGTTTGCCCCTTATACCATAAAAAAAAACTTCTATTTTTTTGTATTCAATTCACTAACAAGCATAAAATGCGGTTAATTAACCGTTAATAACAAAAATGCATTTTTAACCCCTTGGTTCAAATCGTTATGGCTTCGCATCTATAGCCACGACCCCCTACTTATGTACCTGTGTGTGTAAGCGCCTATTATTACGTATTCCATGTAAAACGAGTATGTGTCAGACTTCACATGAATAATAATAGGTCTTTACCTCTGAAATTGCCGTGGTGCAAGGTCTGGTGAGTATGGCGGATGAGGGAGAGCTTCCAACCCCAGCTCTTGCAGCTTGGAGACTGTCTGTTGCGCAGTATGGGGTCGCGCGTTGTCGTGAAGGAGCAGTGGGGACGACCGATTGACCAAAGCTAGTTGCAGATGTGACCACCAGACCTTGCACCTACCGACTATTACTTTTTCCAAAATTTAGACAACTTTTTTGTGGGTAAAAAATTCAATTCCCGAGAGGCAGTACAAAAGCCTTTAAAGAATTTGTTGCCTCCCGTCCAGCTGATTTTTACAAGAAGGGCATCAATAAACTGCCAATGCGTTGGCAAAGATGCGTCGATTGCATGGGTGATTACTTCGAATAACAGAAATAAAAAAGTTTGAAAAAATAAGTACTTTCACTAATTGTATACAAAACGGCAATTTCATAGATAAAGACCTAATATCAAACAAGAGTTCTTAGTCGTACCGAATACGGTATAACGTATAACACTTGTACATCGCCCCGAGATTGAGTGGTAGAGAATTTAATAAAAATAATTAAGTCTACGTATATTTAAGTGCATGCAGATAATCCAACTATTTTTAACAATAAACCTAATAATAATGCAAGGCCGTTTCGTTACTACAAGAATGAATATGTATGAATAGTTTTTTCAACTTACGCCCACCTTATTTTGTCTAAGGTGTAGAGTTTAAATTAGGGCGTGTAGAGTTAGCTTAAGCTTGTCTCTACATGAGATCTGATGTCTTTTTTGAGTGGGACCCACAGGGCCTCGCCTTAGCAACATTTTACATGAAAATGTTTTTTGTTGGGATTTCACTTCTTTTACTAAATTGCTAATGACAATATGTTTTTTATTTTGTTAGTTTTTCCTTTCTTGTACTTCTTGCACATCAGAGGTGCTTTTTTTCATAACCCACTCTCTATCTTTGCCTTTGTTCTTTGTTGTTCTAAAGAGGTCTCATTAGGTTGTAATATAATGTAGCAGGAAGGAGCTATCGTGAAAAATGTCTACATGTGAGGAAATAGCATTATAATTTTTACACATTCTGTGCATAAGGATTATTCTGAGATACGTTGTTATTGCTTCTGGGAACACCATACAACTCAATATATATTCAATCCAACGAAATTTAGAGCGTAAACAAAAAGTGTTAGCTCTTCAGAAGGGGCTAAGCAAGAGCAAGAGCTTAGAGTGTTAAATGACGACCTGGAACTACGAGCTTATCGTAAAAAGACTGGTTACTTTTTTAACAAGCGTTTAAAAAAAATAGGCTGCAAAGATCCCGCGCTTTGTTACGGCAAAAATAATAAACAACTTCGAAATTTTGTTTTTGGATGAAAACATTTTTACCATCGAAGAAGTTATATCAAACAAAATGAAAAGGCCCACAGCAGTTAAGAAGCGAGCGCGCGTATTCTGAGGGTAAGGCGAGGGCATTATCCTTCGTCATTCATTCACCACATGGTTACGCTTAATGGAGTAACTCAGAAAGGTAAATCGAAAACTATAGGTACATCATTAAAATAATTTAAAAATCTGTTTAAGCTTGCACCAATGAAGCTATATCTTACGATACCCCACATGACACGGTTAACTCAATTCAACATTTGGACCGCCGCCGTTCCTTGCATAAAGATCCTGTTTGTTTTATGATTTAATTCCAAATGTATAGTTTTCAGATTTTTCCCTATACTTGTAGTATAAGAAGGTATTACTTGCCAAATTTCATAGTTCTAGGTCAACGGAAAAAAAACAATTTTCATTCATATTTTGCGGAATAAACGGCCGTATCATTTTTTACGTTAACTTAGAAGTTTAGTTTTTTCACAACTTTGAGAGACTGTAGACCTGAGCATATTGTTTTTATTTCAACTAGATAAATCCGCGCCTTCCCGAGATAAAGGGTCTTGTCATACAGACAGACGAACGGACGCACAACAAAGTGATCCTATAAGGGTTCTGTTTATTCCTTTTGAGGTACGGAACCCTAAAAAAGAACTTGTTACTAAGTTACTTGACTGAATAGTTTGTTGTATTGCCCTTAGCTCTCAACATACTACCATAATCATCATCAGTCAAATTTCTCAAGCTTCGGGTCAAACGTTTTGATTATTGTCAAGTCACTAATACCAAATTAGCCATTACATGTTAAATGATTCAGTATCAGATCGATATGATAAAATGTTACGCAAATTCACATTTTACGGAAGACATGGTCTCTTCCTGAATTCGAAGATGGACGTGGACTGCCCAAGACCGGGACGGTTGGCGCTCCTGGCTTTCGTTCAGCAGTGGACGGCGACAGGCTGATGATGATGCCATTAACGATGAACCAAAAATAATCATGGCACACTAATACATCGAAAGAACGTTACATCGGCCGAGAACATCGTCGCTTCTAGTGAAAATTAGTGACGGAGTGAGTTTTCTCCTTGTATCTTGTGGTGTGAGGATGAGGTCTATCAAAAACTTGAAGAGGTGTGAAACCTATTTTTCGATTCAGTCATCCGTTTACGAAATGTGTAACTTTACAGTGCTATTTGTTGTTAGATTTAAGTGTGCCCTCCCTACGAGCTAAACTATTTGCTTGAAAAATCTAAAAAAACATTATGAGACTATTTACAAAATATTTCGTAGATAAAGTTTCACGGCTATCTGTTAGGTACTTAAAGAAAATTATACCTCTACAATAATGTCTCCGTGCAAAGCTATGGTGACCGTTACTACGTTGAAAACTAAATTATTCCATGATATGTATATTCTTATTCAACCTCGACCCGACCTATACATGTACTTACATAGCACCATTGATATAATACTTACTTTAACTCATGCATAGCACGCAGTAGTTGTTGTACCTAAGCTATCTACTACTGTATATTACCAGAGTATTGACCAGTAGTAATAATATCAAATATAATATATATTTTGCAATGATTGTTATAGTCTAAAGAAGTTTGTTCGAATGATTAAAAGTAGTTTTCGCTGTAAGTAATTGGCTATAAATAAATAAGTATAAAGGCCGTGATATAATAAACAGTCTTACGAAGTAGATTTTTGATTTGTTAAACGAGTTAGCTAAATAATAAAAATTAAACACTTACCATGTCGATGGGAGAAATCATTGAATCTGCGTAGAGTGCGATTTCTGTCCTTAACTATAAAATAAACAAACTGCGCACTGCTATCACAACTAGACAGCCTGTAGTCGTTCACATCAACTGGCGAACAATAACAATTTAACTACGCTCCCCGCCTCCCCGCTAAAGACAGTCAACGACACTACGCGAAGCCCGAACGATCCGAAAATAAAAATAATGTTTGTTTTGTTTTGATTAGCAAGCGGTACAAAATTGCAACTATAACTCTACTAAAAGTAAACCACAGTTGGTTTCATAAATTTCCTCTTGCTAGGAACCATTTTATTTGGACGGGTAGTAGCACAGGATTCGTCTAGGAATTACAATTAATGTGATCAACGAATAAAAAACTACGTAGTATTCGATATAACGTTAATGGATTATTTTCAAATGGGTATTTTACCCTTTATCCTACAAAACACTAACTATCACTTTACCCTGCCAAAAAATAGATATTTAGATTTCTTAACTCCAAAATAACTGTTATTAAAACAGTCCGGCCTACGCAGACTACGCACGCAGTAGTAAAAGTGCAGAGTACAATCATGATAACATCAAGTACTTGTAATGAATATTTATATTATATGTTAAAGTATTAGTGAAAAAAATAATTAAAGTGATTTATACTAATATACTAAATGTATTCAGTCATATACTTTGTTAAATCTCTTCATTTTGACAATCCTATTTTTTAGTTGTTTAAGACACCATCTCGCTGTGACAGCCTCTTCAAAGAATTTGACATTTGAAGTGATGACACAATATTGTCAGTTTCAGTTGTCATTGTACTTGAACTCACATTTATTCATGTTCACCTTTGCTGAACTTAATCAGCTAATAAAATCGGCTTTTCATAATTCACTGTATTTTGTAGAAATATAGACAATGCCTAAGAAGAAAACTGGTCAGCGAAAAAAGGCGGAGAAGCAGAAGATGAGGCAGAAAGAAATCCGTAATGCCCGCGAGCACGTCGACTTGGCGCAGCATCCGTGCAATGTGCCCATGGACTGCGACAAATGCTTGAAGTAAATATTGTTAATATATTTACTCAACATTACGGTGATAGCTTCGTATGGTACAAACGCTTGCTACGTTATTCTGTCGTAAATTGCTAAGGATTAGTACGTCCCATTGGTTTTTAATCCTGATAAAGAGCTAGAAAGCTTCGCTTAAACCTCTATTTTTGGGACACAATCAATTTGCTTATTAGTCTATTAAGGTGTAGTAATGCAAGCCTGAATATAATAATTAGATGTTATACTCATTGGCAGTCAATGAATATAATGTTTAATAAATTAAATTGGCTAACGGTAACTTTATGGCTAGGTACTCTCAGTTTTTGATATCTTTTCAACAATCATAACACTAATTGCAGATAAATGCAACACCTGAGTCAATACAAGTGCATAAAATGTGGCTTTGTAAATAAATAAACAACTCCCACATTTTACAAAGTAATACAAAGCAACCACAGGTTTCCAAATAAGGTTAAGAAGAAGTAAACTTACCCAAAAAAGGCCTACATGTTAGCGGAGGTAGAAAGTGTATTCTAATTGATGCAGTTGTGTATTATTTCAACTTATTTATTTTGTGTAACAGAAAGCAGAAGAACCGTGCCTTCTGTTACTTCTGCCAGGCAGTTCAGCGGCTGCCTACATGTGCACACTGTGGTAAAGTGAAGTGCATGCTCAAATCTGGAGACTGTGTTGTCAGACACCCTGGAGTTTTCACCACAGGCCTAGGCATGGTGGTAAGTTGAGTGTTGAGTTGTGTAATATGATAACTGATATCTTTATCTGTGTGGTGACGGGACGGGACGACATCCCGTGGGTGTCATAAGAGTCGGCTAAGGGAGCTAACTACGCAGGACAGCAGCATTGCAAAGAGAAGGAAAACTTGACATAAACCCTATACCAACCTGTCTGGCCAGAGTGGTATATTAGGCCAGAACCTAGATGTCCACAGCTGAGTTATATGTGTTTAATAACTTACTTGTCATTTGTAGCTTGTTGATGATCTCAGGATTGTCTCATCATCATCAGAGGTGGAATCGGAACAAATATGTGCAAGCGCTATTTATACATATGATTTAATGTTTAGGGGGCGATCTGCGACTTCTGCGAGGCGTGGGTGTGCCACGGGCGCAAGTGCCTCACGTCGCACGCGTGCACTTGCCCGCTCATGGACGCCGTGTGCCTTGAGTGCGAGCGCGGTAAGACCATGACTAACAAATATAATAATAATACAATCAAGCAGACAACACAGATGGTTTAAGCGGACATCTCGCTGCTTCCTACTGCGATGATTGTATGGGTTCGATCCCCACATGGGACAATACTTATTTGATCCACAGATTGGTGTTCTGAGTCAGGGTTTTCTTTGTTTACCGTTTCATGTATGTCTCTGAAGTCCTTTGCGGAACAGGATATAAGTATTCATAGTGTGGGAGTTGTCTTTTAAATGAAAAAAAATCCGAAACATCTATCTACATACCACATTTTATCCAAATTCGTTCAGCCATTTTGGCGTGAAAAATAACACTTATGCAGTACATAGCGTGGGATAAGTCAACGAGAACGAAGGAACACATAAACTTTCGCTTTTATAATATTAGGGAGATTAGTACCATTATAATATGACTAAGATTTTTGCAATAGATGTAAGTATTGAGATGGTACAGAGAATTAATATTAAATTACTTTACACTCACTAATAGGAAATTCTGAGTATCCATCATGGATGGGAAAAAGTGAAGTGGGCGGAGCTTAACACCAACAAATCATCACGCGTTGTTTCATAAGAAAATCTAATTGCAACACCTCTTTGCGTTCGCTCCGTGGTCCAGGTATTTAAAGGTGGGAGGGTAATCGTGGTGCGTTTCGCAGGCGTGTGGGAGCACGGCGGTCGCGTGTTCCGGTGCTGCTTCTGCTCGGGGTTCCTGTGCGAGGACGACCAGTTCGAGCACCAGGCGTCGTGCCAGGTGCTGGAGTCGGAGACGTACAAATGCCAGTCGTGCAACCGCCTGGGCCAGTACTCGTGCCTGCGCTGCAAGACGTGCTTCTGCGACGAGCACGTGCGGCGGCGCGGCGTGCGGCCGGAGCGTCGCGCCGCCCCGCCCTGCCCGCGCTGCGCCTACCCCACGCACCTCACCGCCGACCTCAGCATGTCCACGCGCTCGCACCGCTACGGCCGCCAGGGCGCCGCCGCCGCCGACGAAGAAGATTACGGCTACTCAGGTCACACAACTCGTAGCTATCTTCCAAACTAAACTGAACAGACCCGTCATTAATACTTTGTACTTTTTATGTCCGTATCGATTTATTATTTACACGAGCCGTTTTTATTTATACTGACACTATCGATAGGCGGTATAAATAAAAACATCATCGGAAAACAAAATTCATTGCAAGGTACCTGTAATAATTACTGAAATACAGAATAATCGATGAGATCCGCCCACGTATAGCTGCGTGGAGTTCGCGGGAATTTTAATTTACGTTTCCGAGTTTGCCCCATCCTAAAAACAAATTCTGGCACCGATGGAAAAACAAATATAAAACACCACTTATCACATTAATTACCGGTTAATTACTATTTTTATTTTACTGCCAGCATTGGGTTAATATCGCTCACAGTGTCGCAGAGTAGCGTACCGACTCAGAGCGAGGCTTTGATGTGACGACGTCGTGTTACAGGCGAGGGCGAGGAGGCTGGCGCTGAAGGCGGCGACTACTCGTACTCTTGCTCCGAGTCCGAGGAAGATTCCGACGAGGAGGAGAGCTCGGAGGAGGGTTCCGAAGAGGAAGAAGCTGCACCCACTACGTCTGAAAGTGGCAAAACCAAGTGAGGCGCTCCTTGCGACGTGTCCCGTGCTAACAAGCTGCAATAGCCCTTAGCCGGAGCATCGAGTTTACCTACTGAGGAGATGAGGTTATTATGTTTATAGGGCTAAATTGGTCTCTGCCTGTGTTGATAATAAACTAATTATTACAGCGAATGTGTTGTTTTATTATATGAACGACTCCAACGTATTTATACCAGATACTGAGGTCTATGGTCCCTATTAGGTGTATAAAAATCAAGGTCCTGAGTCAACACGATAAAAAGATATGGGCAAATTTCGATTTACGAGAAAACTTGTAAGTCCCAAAATTTACCTTAATTTTCAACTTATTTTATTTTTCAGAATTTCCTCTTTACTCGTGCTCCAAGACTTTGCTTTTAACCAAAATTGTCAATTCTAGGTCAACCGGAAGTACCCTACAGGTTTTGGGTTGAAAACCTATATGGTAGTTCCCGTTGACCTAGAATCACGAAATTTGCCAAAAAGAAACGTATTATAGCACAAATAAAGGAATAATTTCAAAAAATAAAAATAATGTTGAAAATTAAGATAAATTTTGGTACTTACAAATTTTCTCGAAAATCCACGTAAAATCTGCATAGGTACGGAACCCTCGGCGCACGAGTTCGACTCGTACCTGACCGGTTTTTATGCCTAAATACTACTAGGTTAATAGTCATTATGCCCAGGAACTTTTTGCGGATGCAAATTATTGCCAGAAATTATGCCTAAACAAATTAGCCTAAAAGGTAATGTAAAGGATAAAAAATGGTTACTGTAGATAACCTTTAGGATACTAGTTGTAGATAGATATTAGATCTAATGGTATATAACCATTAGATTTTTTAAGATATACAATTCCGGACTGAAGTAGGTACCTACATTATTTTAACCTATCTCGTAAGGTTTAGCCCGCATTTGCAATGTATGTGCACAAAAACATTTCACATTACAAATCTTTGAAATTCTTCTATTTCATATTTTCATTTTTCATAAAATAAAACAACATCAAGAACATCGCATATATAAAGTTACTTAATGTACCTACATGCTGTAACCGCGATAGAGATAAGAAAATTAATGTTACTTATTAGTGAGAGGTAGCTTTATGTGGACGTATTAATAATCTAAAGAGGAAATCTAAAAAAAATTAATTAAAAAAAAACCTTAAATCGGGAGGCGGAAGTAAAATATTTTGCAGATTTTACAGTAAGTCTTACGGTAAGGTAGGTAAGGTTTTACGGTCTCGTGTTAAGTAAGTAAACTAGGTACCTACGTTTTCTCAGAAGAATTAGTTGTTACTACTGAGTTGTACTTCTGTCCTGGAAAGGAAAAGTTCGGTATTTTTTTAAATGGACGAAGTAACTTTACAACTACAGAAAAGTAAATCTTCTATTTGAATTCAACTCAACTATTTAAATATAGGTCTACCATAAATCAGTATATAATCAAATGTTATACTACAGCTTCGGATTCGATCTTTATACATAATCGTATTTAAATCTTTTGAAATCGAGTCTGAGTGGAAAGAAAAGTGTGTGATGTCAGGGCTGCCATGCTTAATAATTCATTCAAATGATGGTAGAGGATGAAAAATATTTTTTGACAAATTGTTTGCTTTCATGTGTGTTATAATTTTGAAAGTAGGTTAATTCACATGTAAATATATAAAGTCAATTAACAATCATTTGTAATAAAATAAAACACATCTTTGATTGACTCAATATTGTGATATGGCAATTTAGTAAATTCATCTGACATTTTGACAGCTACGCAGTCAGTCGCTTCCTCTGCTGTCGTATCGTAGGTTTTATTCGTTTTGTTGAATAGCGTAGTGTAAGTGAGTAGTGTGTAATTCGTTTTGATCGTCTGACCGTCCCTCTTATCCGTCCGTTGGTGTATTACTGTGGTGCAGAGTCAGATAGATCGCGACGCGATGGTGGCGGTTAAGCGCGCTCGGTGAAAGTGTCTTGTGTCTGGTGTTGTGACCGTGAGCGTCGGCAGAGTGGGTGACGATGGGCGTGGGCCTGCAGCCACTTGAGTTTACTGAGTGCCTGGCGGACAGCCCTCAGTTCCGTGAGAACTTACAGAGGCACGAAAAGGAGCTCGAGCGCACCAGCCAGCAGATCAAGCGTCTCATCAAAGAAGTCAAGGATGTCGTGCAGGCCGCCAAACGTGAGTATTCTCTATGTCCTTTCACTGTGTGATCGCTCGGCGTTCGCGCTCCTGCACAATGAGCGTCAAGGTCACTCTTCGTTACTCATGCACCACACAAAGGAACCTCCCCGCATTGTGTGGCAGATAGACGTAATGGACGCTCCGCGCGCGATAATATATTGCACTAAGCAGTCACTTTGATAGTGATTGTACTTTATTGATATTAGAGTCTTCAAAGAATACTGTGAGAGTAATAGTTTTGATAAGCAATTGGGCTGTGTGTGTGCAGTGGTCTACTTATATTTGTAAACAACCCATGCTAGTGTGCTGGTACTGTGAGTAGTCCTGCGGGTGTGTAAGGTGTATATGTCCTGTGTGGCACATCCTGTAACAAGCCATTCTCTGTATGAATAGCCACAGTTATTGTCTATAGCAGCTGATAACAGCTCCTTAGACTATTGTTTAGTGAGACAACACAGATGCACCCATAACACTACACACATATGTGTATATTTAATGAGTAGCTCTTCAATATACGTAAATGTTAACCCCTATAAACTAATACTTGTTCTGATTGCATGTTATCTACTGCTCGGCCCAAATATTTACACACATTGGTATTTACTTCTGATTGTCAACTCACACACTGCATGTTAGACTTAAGGTTTTGAATGAATGACTCATTAAACCATCTACACACATGACAGTTCTAATTAACCTATTGTTTCATAAAATGAAGTAATTACACAGGTGACATGTTCATTATTTTTATGTAATGTATTTTTTCAGTGTATGTTGATTGTTACATAATGCAGCTAGCAACCGAGGAGATGTAAATATGGTATTAACATCATGTGCATGATAGGTGAACATAATTTAGCTTGCACTGGCCACTAAGTGTATCTTACTTGAGTGGTGTAGTAGGCTAATTGTGTACAGTTGCAAACCAAGTGGTGTGTAGTCTCCATTACTACATTGACCTAATTGACTAACTGTCATAGCAAGTATGAATATCATGAGGCAGCACCTGCACACTTGGCTGCACCTGCTGCACGCTGCAGTGATTCATGCTGCTCTACATGGTTGTATTTGTGTCAATGACTTTGTTAATTAGTGTCTCTGAGCCACTTACTGCATGTAAGTGCATACATTAGCCACTTTGTTATGCAATCTTTGTGTCCGACTGCAACCTACTTACAATATATCATGTATTATGTGTTATAAAACTTCATATTCTAATAGATAAATTTTCTAAATTACATATGCTTTTGTAAAAGTTTCTTAATTATATTTCCATTTGTATGCAGCAGTGCAGTCTTGTGTTTGGGTGAGCCAGTATATTTGTAAAATGGTCAAATTCATTTCTTATAATGTGAAAGTATTAATTATAGTAGTTTTATTGTAAGGCCTGCCACAAAAAAGTTATGGAAGCCAATGTTCATTTATTTTTTATTTCTCTTATTGGTAATTTCCACAAGATCTTTATGGTGCTCCTTTTAAAGAATTCTTAGTTAATGTTCAAACTTTGAAGGCTATAAATCCAAAACCAAGATCAAAAATTTCTTTTAAAATTGTGTTTTCTAAATAGTTTTGCACACATCTTATACCTACATCATTTCAATTATGACACTAAAGTAGATTCCAATATCAACCTGGAAACAGCTTCTTTCAAATTGTAAAATGATAAGAGCCCTTAATGAAATGTAGTAAATAATGTAGCACACACATGTGCAATTGTCAAGTGTGCAGTGGAGCGTGGTAAGTGTTTATTGCGGCGCGTCGCGCGAAGTATTGCACATAGCTAGTTACGAGTGAGACTGGGCAATATTTGCACAGCGGCCGGCGCTGGCGCAAGTGAGTCAGCACCGCTGCACACCGCACCGGTGACAACGCCGCGCCTTATCAGCGTCGCTCAGTCGCCCACAGCGGCCGTTGCGCACATCTTAGTTTGGACGAGACATTAAAACTGTTAGATTGTAACATTCCCACCAATAAATTATCACTTACGTATATTTCATTGTACCATGCATACACATGGCGACACAATCACTTAACTCAAAGAGCATGAGTGAGATGGCAAATTGAAAGTATAAAAAAGAAAGGGGTATAAGGAATGGATTGCTAGTGTAAGTAATAACTGGAAGAGTAGGTCAGGGTCGAACAACTTGAACTGTTGCTGGAGAGTCCAAGCCTTATAACCATCATCACATTACACACTGCACGAGATGTCTACACAAATATGGAGACATCTCCACTTACCAAATCTTAACTATCCTGCATTGCTATGCTCATATTTACTTCAATGACAATGCAAAGAATTGTAGGCTCGTTAGCCGCGCGCTTTGCCGCCTTACTCAATTGAGTTGACGAGAAGAAATCTAACACTGCAGTACATTATTACATACGGTGAGCAAATGCCGATTCTTACATTATATTTACAATTATATTAGCGTATCGACTATTGGTCAGACACTTGTGCAAATAATATTGATTGACGCGAAGAGTTGATGTTGTTTTAAACGCGGTAGTTCTTATTTTGACATACTGTTAACAATGTGTATACGCAACCATTAAAACCGTTTATTCTCACTGAGCATTCTGTTACTGTAAGTCCGATACGATTTTCAAACCTTCAAGAAAAGAGAATACTTACTCCTTTCGCAAAGACCGGTAACGCGCTTGTGTCTCCTGAGTCGCAGGCTTTCATGGGCGGCGGTAGTCACTTTCCATCAGGTGACCCGTATGCTCGTTTGCCCCCTCTTCCTTAAAAAAAGCTTTGAAGGTCAATTCTCGTAACAAAAATTCAGTACCGATTTACTCCGCGATCTCGCAAATATCATAAAAGATAGTCGTAGTAAAGTATTGAACATCCAGCTTTGACTGTAATGTACTCCATCGTATTGTGACGGAAAGTTGAAAAAAGTGAAAATCTGTATAAAATAAGTAAATTTATAATTCAGTCCCAATTCAATCACTTTTCGTTCTGTTATGTTTTAACATTACGAGAATTACTTGTCTTCTGATTCTGTTAGAGTGAGTGGAGCCCAGCGGCCTGTGTGTATACTAATGGCTGTACGTCTAGCTTTGAGACTATAGTAGTTGCTACTTGTATGATAAACCATTGCTGCTAATTGATGTAATCCGTGTAGCGACGGATTAAAAATACGCAGTTTTCTCCACCCCTGTTTATCGCGTGGGTGTCGTAAGAGCAAACTATAACACCACTGCAAAGAGAAGGAAAACTTGAAACAAACCATACTCGTATACCAACCCGTCTGCCCAGAGTGGTATAGCAGGCCAAAACTTCCTTTCTCAGGAGAGGTCTATGTTCAGCAGTGGACAAATTGGGGCTGTTGATATATTAGCATATGAAGCTGAAGCTAGCCGACGGAGCTAGCCGACGGACATAGCCTGCGTAGTATATGGCACGCCCCTCAAATTCATTTAATACTAAAACTTATAACTTTTCTGCCAACGTAAAAGTAATTTGGTATTATTGTATGATACTTAGGCATTAACTATACAAAATTTGAAAGCAATCCTATTTTTGTGAATCGAGTTACAGCAGGTTTTTGATCAAACTTCAGTATTTTTTGTTAGTTACGTACGTTTACTCATTAATTGTGTTAATTCTTTGTTTTCTGCCAACGTAAAACCTATTTAGTATTATTGTATGATACTTAGGCATTAACTATACAAAATTTGAAAGCAATCCTATTTTTGTGAACAGAGTTATATCAGATTTTTCGTCGAATCGTTCAATTTATCGTAAGTCGTGTCTGATTGTTCATCCAATAATAAATATTATAACTTTTCTGCCAACGTAAATGTAATTTCGTATTGTTGTATGATACTTAGGGATTAACTATACAAAATTAGAAAGCAATCCTATTTTTGTGAATCGAGTTACAGCAGGTTTTTTTATCGAAATTCAGTATTGTTTGTTGGTTACGTACGTTTACTCATTAATTGTGTTAATTTTATGTTTTCTGCCAACGTAAAACCTATTTAGTATTATTGTACAACTCTTAGGGATAAACTATAAAAAATTAGGAAGCAATCCTATTGTTGTAAACAGAGTTACGTCAGGTTTTTTGTCGAATCGTTCAATTTATCGTAAGTCATGTCTGATTGTTCATTTAATAATAAAAATTATAACTTTTCTGCCAACGTAAATGTAATTTCGTACTATTGTATGATACTTAGGGATTAACTATACAAAATTAGAAAGCAATCCTATTTTTGTGAATCGAGTTACAGCAGGTTTTTGATCAAACTTCAGTATTATTTGTTAGTTACGTACGTTTACTCATTAATTGTGTTAATTTTATGTTTTCTGCCAACGTAAACCCTATTTAGTATTATTGTACGATACGTAGGCATAAACTATACAAAATTTGAAAGCAATCCTATTTTTGTGAACAGAGTTATATCAGATTTTTCGTCGAATCGTTCAATTTATCGTAAGTCGTGTCTGATTGTTCATCCAATAATAAATATTATAACTTTTCTGCCAACGTACATGTAATTTCGTATTGTTGTATGATACTTAGGGATTAACTATACAAAATTAGAAAGCAATCCTATTTTTGTGAATCGAGTTACAGCAGGTTTTTTTATCGAAATTCAGTATTTTTTGTTGGTTACGTACGTTTACTCATTAATTGTGTTAATTTTATGTTTTCTGCCAACGTAAAACCTATTTAGTATTATTGTACAACTCTTAGGGATAAACTATAAAAAATTAGGAAGCAATCCTATTGTTGTAAACAGAGTTACGTCAGGTTTTTTGTCGAATCGTTCAATTTATCGTAAGTCATGTCTGATTGTTCATTTAATAATAAAAATTATAACTTTTCTGCCAACGTAAATGTAATTTCGTACTATTGTATGATACTTAGGGATTAACTATACAAAATTAGAAAGCAATCCTATTTTTGTGAATCGAGTTACAGCAGGTTTTTGATCAAACTTCAGTATTTTTTGTTAGTTACGTACGTTTACTCATTAATTGTGTTAATTTTATGTTTTCTGCCAACGTAAACCCTATTTAGTATTATTGTACGATACGTAGGCATAAACTATACAAAATTAGGAAGCAATCCTATTGTTGTGAACAGAGCTACATCAGGTTTTTCGTCGAATCGGTCAATTTATCGTAAGTCATGTCTGATTGTTTATTTAATAATAAAAATTATAACTTTTCTGCCAACGTAAAAGTAATTTGGTATTATAGTATGATACTTAGGCATTAACTATACAAAATTTGAAAGCAATCCTATTGTTGTGAACAGAGTTATATCAGATTTTCGTCGAATCGTTCAATTTATCGTAAGTCGTGTCTGATTGTTCATTTAATAATAAAAATTATAACTTTTCTGCCAACGTAAAAGTAATGTGGTATTATTGTATGATACTTAGGCATTAACTATACAAAATTTGAAAGCAATCCTATTGTTGTGAACAGAGTTACATCAGATTTATCGTCGAATCGGTCAATTTATCGTAAGTCATGTCTGATTGTTCATTTAATAATAAAAATTATAACTTTTCTGCCAACGTAAAAGTAATGTGGTATTATTGTATGATACTTAGGCATTAACTATACAAAATTTGAAAGCAATCCTATTGTTGTGAACAGAGTTACATCAGATTTATCGTCGAATCGGTCAATTTATCGTAAGTCATGTCTGATTGTTCATTTAATAATAAAAATTATAACTTTTCTGCCAACGTAAAAGTAATTTGGTATTATAGTATGATACTTAGGCATTAACTATACAAAATTTGAAAGCAATCCTATTGTTGTGAACAGAGTTATATCAGATTTTTCGTCGAATCGTTCAATTTATCGTAAGTCGTGTCTGATTGTTCATTTAATAATAAAAATTATAACTTTTCTGCCAACGTAAAAGTAATTTGGTATTACTGTATGATACTTAGGCATTAACTATACAAAATTTGAAAGCAATCCTATTTTTGTGAATCGAGTTACAGCAAGTTTTTGATCGAAATTCAGTATTTTTTGTTGGTTACGTACGTTTACTCATTAATTGTGTTAAATCTATTTTTTCTGCCAACGTTAAACCTATTTAGTATTATTGTACGATACGTAGTCATAAACTATACAAAATTAAGAAGCAATCCTATAGTTGTGAACAGAGCTACATCAGGTTTTTCGTCGAATCGGTCAATTTATCGTAAGTCATGTCTGATTGTTCATTTAATAATAAAAATTATAACTTTTCTGCCAACGTAAAAGTAATTTGGTATTACTGTATGATACTTAGGCATTAACTATACAAAATTTGAAAGCAATCCTATTGTTGTGAACAGAGTTATATCAGATTTTTCGTCGAATCGTTCAATTTATCGTAAGTCATGTCTGATTGTTCATTTAATAATAAAAATTATAACTTTTCTGCCAACGTAAAAGTAATTTGATATTATTATATGATATTTAGACATTAACTATACAAAATTTGAAAGCAATCCTATTGTTGTGAACAGAGTTATATCAGATTTTTCGACGAATCGTTCAATTTATCGTAAGTCGTGTCTGATTGTTCATTTAATAATAATAATTATAACTTTTCTGCGTACGTAAAAGTAATTTGGTATTATAGTATGATACTTAGGCATTAACTATACAAAATTTGAAAGCAATCCTATTTTTGTGAATCGAGTTACAGCAGGTTTTTGATCAAACTTCAGTATTTTTTGTTAGTTACGTACGTTTACTCATTAATTGTGTTAAGTCTATTTTTTCTGCCAACGTTAAACCTATTTAGTATTATTGTACGATACGTAGGCATAAACTATACAAAATTAGGAAGCAATCCTATTGTTGTGAACAGAGCTACATCAGGTTTTTCGTCGAATCGGTCAATTTATCGTAAGTCGTGTCTGATTGTTTATTTAATAATAAAAATTATAACTTTTCTGCCAACGTAAAAGTAATTTGATATTATTGTATGATACTTAGACATTAACTATACAAAATTTGAAAGCAATCCTATTGTTGTGAACAGAGTTATATCAGATTTTTCGACGAATCGTTCAATTTATCGTAAGTCGTGTCTGATTGTTCATTTAATAATAAAAATTATAACTTTTCTGCCAACGTAAAAGTAATGTGGTATTATTGTATCATACTTAGGCATTAACTATACAAACTTTGAAAGCAATCCTATTGTTGTGAACAGAGTTACATCAGATTTATCGTCGAATCGGTCAATTTATCGTAAGTCATGTCTGATTGTTCATTTAATAATAAAAATAATAACTTTTCTGCCAACGTAAAAGTAATTTGGTATTATTGTATGATACTTAGGCATTAACTATACAAAATTTGAAAGCAATCCTATTGTTGTGAACAGAGTTATATCAGATTTTTCGACGAATCGTAATAAAAATTATAACTTTTCTGCCAACGTAAAAGTAATGTGGTATTATTGTATCATACTTAGGCATTAACTATACAAACTTTGAAAGCAATCCTATTGTTGTGAACAGAGTTACATCAGATTTATCGTCGAATCGGTCAATTTATCGTAAGTCATGTCTGATTGTTCATTTAATAATAAAAATAATAACTTTTCTGCCAACGTAAAAGTAATTTGGTATTATTGTATGATACTTAGGCATTAACTATACAAAATTTGAAAGCAATCCTATTGTTGTAAACAGAGTTACATCAGATTTATCGTCGAATCGTTCAATTTATCGTAAGTCGTGTCTGATTGTTCATCCAATAATAAATATTATAACTTTTCTGCCAACGTAAATGTAATTTCGTATTGTTGTATGATACTTAGGCATTAACTATACAAAATTAGAAAGCAATCCTATTTTTGTGAATCGAGTTACAGCAGGTTTTTTTATCGAAATTCAGTATTTTTTGTTGGTTACGTACGTTTACTCATTAATTGTGTTAATTTTATGTTTTCTGCCAACGTAAAACCTATTTAGTATTATTGTACAACTCTTAGGGATAAACTGTAAAAAATTAGGAAGCAATCCTATTGTTGTAAACAGAGTTACGTCAGGTTTTTTGTCGAATCGTTCAATTTATCGTAAGTCATGTCTGATTGTTCATTTAATAATAAAAATTATAACTTTTCTGCCAACGTAAATGTAATTTCGTACTATTGTATGATACTTAGGGATTAACTATACAAAATTAGAAAGCAATCCTATTTTTGTGAATCGAGTTACAGCAGGTTTTTGATCAAACTTCAGTATTTTTTGTTAGTTACCGTACGTTTACTCATTAATTGTGTTAATTTTATGTTTTCTGCCAACGTAAACCCTATTTAGTATTATTGTACGATACGTAGGCATAAACTATACAAAATTAGGAAGCAATCCTATTGTTGTGAACAGTTTGTGTATTCTATTTATGGAAGCACGAGCTACATCAGGTTTTTCGTCGAATCGGTCAATTTATCGTAAGTCATGTCTGATTGTTTATTTAATAATAAAAATTATAACTTTTCTGCCAACGTGAAAGTAATTTAGTATTATTGTATGATACTTAGGCATTAAATATAGAAAATTTGAAAGCAATCCTATTTTTGTGAAAAAAGTTAGGACAAATTTCCCGTCGAAAAACTCGAGTTTTCGCTAATAAACAGCGTTTATTCATTTAATATGATTGTTTAAATATTTTTTTTTAATCTTAAAAGGCCCTGGTTCATTGTATAGTAATTTGATGCAGGAAAATGACTGTTTGCTCTCTTTGTTCATTAAAAAAAAACTCAATTTGAGGGGCGTGCCATATACTACGCAGGCTATGTCCGTCGGCTAGCTCCGTCGGCTAGCTTCAGCTTCATTATTAGCATCGCATTTTTCGTTCCAAGGTTCTTTGAAATGTGAAATTGGTCAATATGCATGTGTGTATTGTTTTTAATGTACGTGTGCGCGTGCGCACGTTGCGTTAATAGCCCGCGTGCCGATAAGGTGGTGGTGGCGGCGATAGGCAGCGATGTCGATAGGGCTTCGCGCGCTATCTGCTAGTTTCTTAATCTTCTCCTTAACCGATACAGTGATAAGGTTATCATCATTAACTTTCAATTCACAAAAATACCATCAATATTGATCGACCAACCGTTTAATCGTTTTGTTTTTAAATATACTCTTTGCTTAGGTATTACATAATTAAAAATCACAAGTCTGTGTTTTAGATGTTAAGACCTCATATCTATAAAGATATGCTAATGGGCGAGTCGTGTAAAGTTTGGGGAGTTTGAATCCGCTATAAAACATATTGGACATTTTTAAAAGTATGGTTTTCGTAGGGATTAGGATTGGATCGTTACATGACACCATAGACGATCAACCGTTCGATCGACGATCACCTTTCCGTGCTTTCTAATCAAATATTGGAATAAGGATGACTTTTGGTTGCAACAAGCAGGCTTGTTTAACGGCCAATGTAACAGCAGACCTTTTGTCATTGCGGCGGTAAGACCCGTTATGGAGGATTGGCTCGAGAGGCGTCACGGGACCCTCTCATACCGATTGACGCAGGTGATCACTGGGAAGGGAATGTTTCGGAGATCACCTGTGTCTGATCCGCAAGGAGCCAACGCCTGAGTGCCACCACTGCGATGGCCAGACCGTGGACACGGCTCTCCACACGCTGGCAGAGTGCCCGGCGTGGGTTGAGCAGAGGCGAGACCTCGTGGCGGAGATCGGAGTGGGAGTTCTCTCGCTCGATAGCCTGATTGCGGCTATCGTGCGGAGCGAGAGTGCGTGGAACTCTGCCGTCTCCTTCTGCGAGCAAGTTATGCTCGCGAAGGAGACGGCGGAGCGGGACCGGGAGAGGTTTAGAACTCTCCCGGCCCGCCAGGCCCGGGCACGGGCCAGGCAGCGCAGGCGACTCAGGCGCCGGAGGTCGCAGAACGACCTCCGTCCTCCATAAGCGCAGGCCTGGGGGTGACAGGTGAGGCCATCTGTCACCCTAGCAGAAGCAGGCCGGGGTGGCGGCGAGCGCGTTGCGAAGCGCGCTCGCTTCCAGAGAGCACAGGGAACATGGGGTTCCCACACGGGGCGGGGTCGTCTACTCGTCTGTAGATGACCCGAGGTATGTCGGGGCACCAGGGCCTTCCTTTCTAGGGTATACCTGGTTCCCCGGCTATTAGTACCCGGCGAAGGCGTGCGGTTTTAGTCGGTTCGAGTCCGACATGCCACCGACAGGTGGTATCCGAGGGGATTTCCGCACGGGAAAAAAAAAAAAAAAAAAAAAAAAGACCTTTTGGCATCGTTTTACTAATGCACATAGCAGTCACTCATTGATGTCTAGGCGCAAACATTGTCAATGTGTATTGATCGAATTGCGATTCGAGGATTTGATCGATTCTTGCATTTAGTTTTTATGCAGAAAGAGTGCGCTGTATGTGCGACTAAGCGCGTGTCACGGTGCGATATGATGGTACTAAGAGCATGGTTGCGAAGATAGTTATTAGGAAATGTATTACAGAAAGGCTTTAAAGTGAAAACTAAAGTAAGATTACAAGGAGAGTTTAGTTTGTAAACATTAGTTTGTTTACAAAATGATCAACAGGATAATTAATAAGGCATAAATACAACAAGGCGCTTTTCTCAACTGTGTAGCCGTCGGCGACAGCTCGCGGTCATCGACCAAATAAATAAATAACTTAATACCAACGAGATACTTCTGATGTGTAAGTTATCGGCGTAAAGGAAAATGATCAATTGATCACATACAAACAATTATAATTTAATTAATATACAGCCTACAGCCAGGTTTTACCTGTGATGCTAGCGATGACCTTGCTTTATTTGATGTCATGATTACCTGGTCACGCTCAACTTTATGTTAGGTTCGTAATTCAAATCCAAACTGTTGCTTGCTTGCTCCAACAACACCAACTGCAAAATGGTCGTGCAAAACATTTTACACTTAATGCATTGCATACTTTTGGGTGCCTAACTTATTGAAAACACTTCGTTTTTATTTCCAACTAGCTGAGACCCGCGGTGTTACCCGCGTTTGTTGTTATAACCTAGCTGTTATAAGCTAGTCTAGAAAAGTAGCCTAAGTTACTCATTATGTCATCAGCTATCTGCCAGTGAAAGTCCCGTTGAAATCGGTCCAGCCGTTCCAGAGATTACCTGGTACAAACAGACAGACAGACAGACAAGAATTGTAAAATATGTTATTTTGGCATATGTACCGTGTAAACATACTTATGCATTTAGTAAAAAGCGGTTATTTCAATATTACAAACAGACACTCCAATTTTATTTATTTGTATAGATTAAATCATGATTAAAAGCAAACGTATGTCATATCATTAAGTAAACTTGGAGGGGGCGCCTTTCTACATATGGCTGATGGGCGATGCTATATTGATTCATCAGATATTTTTCCTATAAGTTTGTGGTAAACCTTCAGTTAATAGTAATTTTAAAGGCATTTAGGAAAACCGTAAATTATCCTCAACGTTCCTTAAGACAAGTTGTTGGACACCATTCATACATTAATGCTGTAATTTTCCTTGACGTGCTGGTCTAAGACCTTGAACGTCCGTATCAAGTATTGGCCGGTGTCGCTAAATATGCTTTAAATGAATTAGTATAATGCTAATACATATGAAAAATAATGTCGTGATTAGTGATTTACGCCAGTTTTCGTCGTTTTTATTCTCTGATGTCTCTGATGTACCAGCTCTCGGCACCAGCTAAAATAATTATTATACTTGTAAACAATCTCAACAATCAACAACAATTTTTATGCCATCAACATGAAAATAGTTTTTTCTAGGGGATCTAGCTATGGAATGTAACGGAGTGACCGTTCTGATTGTACCGACCGATTGTCATCACTCAAATATATACGACGAATATTTTAACATGGCTACTAACTGGGTAGCTCTGAGCGCCCTCTCCTCCCCGTTTTCCTGTTCTCTCTCTTAAGTGTAAAAATCACAGCCGTAAGTAATCAGGTGTATGATCATGTCATATTTGTCCAGGGTTGGGCACGGCGCAGCGGGCGCTGGCGGCCAGCATGGACCAATTCGAGTTTGCGTGCATCGGCGCCTCGATGACAGAGGACGAGCGCGTCATCAGCCGCAGCTTGCACCACTTCGCGCACCTCATCAGGACCATCGAAGACGAGCGGGATCGCATGGTCAGTACTTTACATATTCATATCCTTGCCTCGCCGAATCTTGAACTGTATTACTCCAGCCTCCAGCTTGAGGTAATGAATAGTAACAAATACTGCGGTGCGAAATGTTATTGGTGATGGTTTCCTTAACACTGGAACACAAACGAATGGGAAGCGCTAGTAAATACGAAGAACTATTGGTTCTTCCGCGTTTGGAAACCGTTTCTTTTCGAAGGTTACCCATTGGTGGCGACCGCACCTCAGTGCGCCGTCGACAGAGGTTCACCAAGCATGAGCCACCCATACTGGATAGGAATTCGTAGAGTAATA
Organism: Arctia plantaginis; assembly: GCA_902825455.1. Taxonomy (NCBI): domain Eukaryota; kingdom Metazoa; phylum Arthropoda; class Insecta; order Lepidoptera; family Erebidae; genus Arctia; species Arctia plantaginis. The sequence goes on along the minus strand of CADEBD010000291.1, from coordinate 235,840 downwards.
ACGGCGGTATTGTTTTAGAGAGTCATGGAATCTAAATTCTTTTCCTATGATCCTGATGTATCATGTAATTACAAATATGATATGACGTAAATTAGGATTTCTTTGAGTGTTTAAAGTCGTTTGTAGTGATTAGTAGTAGTCGATCGTGCTGCTACTGGCTCTGTGCATTTTAGTTATATGTCGTACATAAAATATTGTATCCTACCTAATAATAGGTCTTTACCTATGAAATTGCCGTTTTGTATGCAATAAGTGAAAGAACTTAATTTTTCAAACTTTTTTATTTCTGTTATTCGAAGTAATCACCCATGCAATCGACGCATCTTTGACAACGCATTGGCAGTTTATTGATGCCCTTCTTGTAAAAATCAGCTGGACGGGAGGCAACAAACTCTTCAAAGGCATTTTGTACTGCCTCTCGGGAATTGAATTTTTTACCCACTAAAAAGTTGTCTAAATTTTGGAATGTATATCTAATATGTATTTCAAATCTACACTCTGTTTTCTCTGGACCCGTTCTTTGTAAGTACTACTTTGTTTAAACTGTCGCGATTCTAAGAATTCAATCTGAGTATTGTTTATAATATACTGTTGTCGAGATTTACACGCTGATTGCCATCGTTGCCAAAATTAGCATGTAACAAGACTTGTTGGAGAAGCACACGTGAGATTATAGTTTGGAAACATAAACACAACGTGCTCACTTCCTCTACTCTAGAGAAAATTCCATTAACAATAAACAAAGGTATACGTGTAGGCAATATTTCTTTGTCGCTAACTAATAGATACATAATGTAGGTTAGGCATATGTGTGTATGTGTGTGTAAAGTCGGCGAGTGCTGGACTTGTTTATAAACAAGCGCGAGGCGACCTTCGGGGAATCACTTTCCATTTGTTGAAGCGATCACTTTTACCGGTGCACGCGGTACCGCCGCGGGGTGAATGCTAAGGAGGGCATTGACACAATTAGTGCGCGTTACGTCACCGACCATTCGCGCCTAGGACCCGGACACGGTACGCACGCGTCACGTCGCGCCACCGGAATACCAATGCCGACTGCCGATGTCCGCCGCCTCCAGCTGTCTAGTGTGATTCATGAGATCATCACCCGAGGAAGGTTGAACTGCACGCTGTAGCTGATGTGTATATTTTAAACCGAACACACGCTTACCACAAACTTCTCTTCTGTTCTGCAAAAAGAGTTGGAAACTATATAATTCAGGTTAGCTCTAAATTGACCAAAATGTGTACTTCTACCTTAACAATTTACGGGTAGTTTTGTTTTTATCAGTTTTGGCAAATGTTGGGCTTTTTTATTGCAGATCCAGGAAGTAGTTGACTTGTAGGGCTGACCTTCCGTCGGTTTATTTTTATCCTGGAAAAGGTTTTACAAGGAATGAACGAATGAATTTACAAAATAAACTTTTTATCTGCTCAAAATAAATTTTACTTAATAAACACACGAGTATGTTATGTGGTTCTGAAACATGAATTTCTAATAAAAGTAAATAGCAAAATTAATATAATTTTTAGACTTGCAACGAATAGTATATTCGGCAGTATACCGAATACCGAATATTCGGCGAGGCCCCTGACCGAATAGCCGAATATTAGGCAAAAGTATTCGGCTGGATTTTAGCGCCAAAAACTTGTACAGACGTGAATTAAATTATGTACCTGTTTTATGTACCAATGACTACTTAATAAATGATTATAAAAGAAATGAGAACCTTACCCTTCTAAATTTTGATTACCACAATAATTCAAATACATAGAATCCTCCATTTTTCCTATTCAGAAGATGATTATGTACCTGTGTTATGCACCAATGACTACTTAAATGATTATAACAGAAATGAAAATATGAATATATACGTAATCAATCGATTTTAATTTTTCATTTTACCAATTATTTCTCAATGACAAAATATGTTATTTAAGTATTCGGTATTCGGCCGAATAATATGTAGATATTCGGTATTCGGCCGAATATAATAAAAGCAGCCGAATAGGCCGAATACCGAATAGTGACCGAATATTCGTTGCAAGTCTAATAATTTTATGTATGTAAAATGTAAAACCTTACTAGTCGTCAGCATGTTAAGTATCAGTGTGGGTACTGTTTTGCCTCGTAAATGAATTCATTACAATTAATTATATTCATTCATTAAAATGTACGTTACGTTACTGTTTATGTGTACATGGTTAATAACAATAACGTGGACGTGGTGCCAACACCTTGGACCATGTAAATATTGTTCATCAAGTAAATATATGGTTAGTTTACTGACAACAATTTAGTGTTGAAGGGAAAGTTAGATTTATCAATGGAATTTAGATTTGAATGTTGCCTTCAATTAATATCTCTCTCAAAGAGACTAGAAATGTAGGCACAGTAAGGCAAGTCTGCCAATTGACACACGTGTAGATAAAACACGACTAGTTCACTTGAGATAGTATTTCATTAGTGTCATGTCGGTGTTTATTACGGGGACGCGCTAACAGATAGAGCACTCATATTCCAAGTGTAGAAATAAGCTATCAGACATAACACCCTGGTGGCGCTATATCGCAATAGTAATAAAGGCATTGTGTCAGAACAACACGTACCACCAACATTCTCCTGAACAAAAGACAAAATCTTTTATAGCGTTTAATAGGATGTTCCCAAATATTGTTCAACTAAATAAAGAGATGTTAAATCTTGTAAAAAAAGCGCATTGCCAGGTAGTTCAATCCCATCATATTGTCTCCAATGTTCTGTGAGGTCCCTGCAGTAGCAGTTCGAACGTTGAAGGTGTGGAAGTGACGCAGGGCGAAAGTAAAACCGGCCACTGGATCTGTCCGCTCGTGTCGGTTTATGATTATACAACCAGTACGTGTTGATATTACTCTCTCTCTGCTTGCGTATCGATCTTTCTGTCCCCGATGTTTAGCACACTTCTATAGGTACAGTTAAAAAGTTGCGTGGAGAAAGTCCCAGAATGAAATCAAGGAGCTTACCGGCGTTGGTCCCTTGCCAAATGCCTGCCAATTTGAAAAGTTCAGTTTTTGCAGACTAGAGCAAAAGATACATCAAATTAATGCAGTTTTGCAAAGCTTTTCAAGGTTATGCCTCGACGCATGTAAAGTTTAGCATGTTTAATAGGCAGCGCTCTCCGCCTGGCTTAGCAGGGTTGGACGACGAGAAATCTGAACCGGAATCGATGCTCGTAAATGCAATGAAAACATTTCTGTCCATTAATGGCTGGAGTGGGCAACATAACATTGCAACTAAAAGTGTACGACAACGGTATTGCCCAAGCTGCAGTGTACTTGCTGCGTGTTGCTGAAATAACAGCGTCGAATAGGGCATTTAACCTCTTATCAAGAAACGGTAGACACCATGTGACTCGTCGTGACGTCATGTCAGTAGTAAAGTTAGTTGTAATTGTTCTAAATTCAAAATGAGTAACTGTCGCACTTCGATGTTTCAATATTCCGTAATTTGGCAGAATATACATATATTGGGATTTATGGTGCAAAATGCCTTCATGAAAGAATTTATTCTAATAGTCTGCCCGAAATCTTTAAAAAGTTGCTTATATTTAAGTAAACGAGTGCTAAAATAGTTAAATATTCACAACAAATTTGTTGCTAAGTTTTTTACTAACTTCATGAATAATAATAATATAAACTAGGCAGAGCCTGTACTATGGTAAGCAGACCGCTGATAAACATACTTATATATTTCTAAACACATACATTTTATAGATATAGTACATCCAAACACAGAACATATGACCGTGCTCATTACACAATATTTTCCCTGGGTGGAAATCGAGCCCACGACCTCTGGCGTAGCAGTCAGGGTCACTAACCACTAGACCAGACCAACAGGGGAGGGGTCTAGTCAAGTCAGTAATCAGATTGCAGTTTGCGTTTCGCAACAAAGTTTTAGTATGTATACAAAAAACGAAAAGTTAGAAATTCATTTAAACAAAAACTACATTTATAACCTGAAACTAACACTTTCCGATTGCCTGAACTATTTTAAGGTTCTGCTTTTTATTAGTATACTCGTAGTGTAAAATACCCTACTTTCTTTCAAATTTTAAATAAAGTTCTTAATGTCATAACATTAAGAACTTTTAATCAATTTTGACGACCCCCCTTGACGATCTCTTCCCTAAATGTATACGGTTGAAAGAAGGGTGCCGTCCAATACATGTGTGCGTGTATGTACGGACGGGTCGCCGAGACACGTACGAGCCGGCACTTAGTGATTCCGCACAATACACTCGCACTCGAAGCCTCACAAAGGTTATCACAACAGAGGACGAGTCTGTGTACCACAATACAACACTACGCTTTGTTATGTAAACTGGTAAAAAAATTATTTAGTACGTACCGAGCCCGTCGCACCTAACAACGTTTTTGCACATTTCGATCTGACCCGACTGTGCAATAACCATCAGTTATCATCAGACCAGTAACCACTGAAGAGTATCCAACTGCTGACTCCAACGGCACAACCAACATGCACTAACAAAGTTTTATTTCAAGTTAGGTTAAATTGATTTTTAAGATTTGTTTACATAATAAGGTATCACTGAAGCTAACTGTTAGAAGTTCAGTCGCAACAAATTGAATGCATTATACACAACGGGGTGTATTAGGAAGACAAGTTTGTGTGGTCAAAAACAGTAAAACAGACATTTAATCTTGTTTGTTGTACATGTATTCTGGAACAAATGCAAATAGCTGTATTTTCTGAGTCATCAAACAAATTGCAACATCTAGAGTTTGATAAAACTGGTGTATTATTGTGAAACTGAGTGTAGTCTCGCGAACCGCAATGTGTCGCTGCAAGGGAAGTCATTTAATACTTGGTATTTGTGCCGCCGCCAGTGGTCGAGGCGACCTTCGTGTGAAATAGATTTTTGCGAGGAACGTTGTTATGGACAAGTGTTACGTAAAAATGATTTTAGTTCCTTTAAAATTTCAATTGAGAGAATATTAGATTTTAATTAGTAAGTAACTTCTTTGAATAAAAAAAAATACGATTTACGAAACTTGGAATAAGTCCTTTCGGTCATTTATCCAATTGGTTTATTTGCGTTTTTTATTAAAGGGTATTGATGAAATCACCTAACTTCAAACACAAGTAGTGTTTAGTTTAGTATCTTTAGTACGTTTTCATAGCTTTTCTTATTTATATCTCCGGTTCTGATGAAGGCACACGGTTTACAAAACGATTTCATTATTTTCGGCATTTGTCCATTTAAATTGTTTTACTTGATGATAGGCTAGGTCTTGCTGCGCACAAACGCATACAAACGAAATGATCGTGAGGAAACATAAATATTAGCAATACATGCCCGTGTTATTGTATCGCCAGATATGGAGTAGAACAATAATAGTGGCGTGGTGAGGACACTCGCCTCATTCGACGGGGCGACGAATGTTGCGTGTATGTTGTGCAATGGGAGATGTCCACGTACGCAGTGAGTCAGCGCGCACGTGCTCGCCGCCCGCCGCCGCCTAATTGACACGTACTGCCCATCCCACACGTAGACACCGTGTCCTCCTCGTACACATTCATATCAAACAATGAGCCAACGTAACTTTAAGTTTACCACTGTTTCAGGTCAAAGGTAGATTAAAACTAGGACAAATAAAACGCTATAAGGATGACATTCCGACCTTTAACTCTAATGTGTCATTAAATGTTAACCGACTTGGTGACGTGAATGTACCCAACTGCGATTCTGCGTTATTGTTAGTGAGTTGGTCTTACCTTACTTCTTTTTTGGACTATGGGTTATTGCAATGGTTCCCTTAAACCGCCTTTAATGTCAGATGGCAATTTATTTAACTTTTCTCAAGAGCAATGGTCCAACCAGTCCCGTCTCTAGCCTATTGGAGGCCCAGGGTCCATTAGGATGATGTGGCCCTGTTCAACTATTTTCTTTTCTGAGCTTTACTGTGCACTATTTTGTTAGAATAGAGAAAGAAAATATGGTAGTCGGTATTATCGCTGAATTTTTCGAAATAATTTTTCGGTAATAAATATCTATTATCGAGTACTAACTGTACTTTTTAAACGTTGTGCATGATGTATGTTATTAACAGTAAGATGTGTTCATTTTGCTTGCAGGTGGGTCGTGCGCAGGAACAGATCATCCAGCCGTTAGAGAGGTTCCGCAAGGAGCACATCGGAGCAGTGAAGGTACTAAACGATGATATATACACTGATGATTATAGAGACCCTGTTGCTTGTACTTTAAATGGCCAAACGGACGGTGTGCGAGGTACGCTTGGCGCAAGAAATATTTGTCCCCTTGTTTTAGTACCCAGATAGTCTACAAATAAATAAAATTGGAGTGTCTGTTTGTAATATTAAAATAACCGCTTTTTACTAAATGCATATGTATGTTTACACGGTACATATGCCAAAATAACATTTTTTACAATTTTTGTCTGTCTGTCTGTCTATCTGTCTGTCTGTCTGTTTGTTCCGGGTAATGTATAGCTGCGTAACAATACTTACGTTCAATTAAGAACCAGCATACAACCGACGACAATCTGAATGTCAGAATCTGTAATGTTCTATATGAGTGTCGTTGTTTATTATTGCAGGAGGGCAAGAAAAAGTTCGACAAAAAGACAGCCAAGTTCTGCCAAAGCCAGGAACGTACACTTTCACTCTCGACCAAGAAGCCCGAAAATGTGTTCCAAGAGGTATATTTTATTTAAGAGTGTTGATATGCTATGAGAGACTCAGCGAGCAGTGCGCGCTCACTAAGTGATACCATTATTTACAGGCAGACGCGGCGATGGACATGGCAGAGCGCGACTTCTGCCAAGCGTCCTTGGAGTACGTGTTCCAGCTGCAGGCGGTGCAGGAACGCAAGAAGTTTGAGTTGGTGGAGACGCTGCTAGGTTTCGTATTCGGGTGGTGGACCTTCCATCACACCGCCCACGACGTGCACGCCGACGCCGAGCCCCGCGTGCGTGATCTGCAGCTCAGGATACAGCGGGTAAGTAACAACTTAATGGTGTTCCATCACCGACGGCGACCTTCTGCCGGACTAGTGCTATCACTTTATATTACCTTGCTTGTTTTGACACGAGCAGGACAAGAAGAAACTAGATCTTGGAGTATTACTACTTTTATTAGAGCATTATTACTGAAAGTAATTGTACTGGCTTTACTGTGATAGTGCTTAGTGGCACGGTCGCTATCTGTGCGACAACCTGGGACATACTTCCTTCGTGTTTAAACTTCCACGACTAAAAATAAATCATAAACATAGTGTGAGAGTAGGTGGTGGTGGCCGTTTCGCCTCCAATACAGCTGTGTGTTTACGTGACGCAGGTCCCGGAGCTGACCCGACGTGTGCAGTTACTAAGCGACTCGCCCCACCCTTGTAGGTGACAAATCCGTTCCCAGATTTAAGCTATTCAACGGCGTCACTAATAAACTATATGCTTTTGATTGGTTTGCCTCGGTCCATCCGGCGATATAATATACCTTGTAATTGTCATCCAGTCGTCGAGCGGGTCAAGATGCATGTCTCACCTCTCACCTCTCACCTGACCCTCAAAATGTAGATCTTTACGAATCGACTTCTAATACCAGTTCGCTGTACATTGCTTGTTAGATCTCTTGAGAGAGTTGCATGGTACGTTGATTGATACATTATTGTAGGTATATTCTTTAACATTATCACGCCATAAGGTCGCGCTTTACTCATGTTAGCTCGGGACCTCGTAATCATAGGAGGATTGCAGGAGGACCGCTGTTGAGCGGCACAACATATAACTTGTACATTTTTTATTTTGCCCATGTAAATACCGTAGAGTGAACATTTCCTTGCAAGCAATGTAATGGTCTTCGAAGTTGATTCCCGAAAGGTTAAACAATAAGGGCCCTGAACTGCGATCTCCCATGACCATGTACAGCAAGCCTGTCAACGCGTTACGCCTGACCTTGTACGAGACAAAACAATGTACGCGGACATTATTCATGCTAATGTAATGGCCAAATACTTGTATACAGTTACAATAACGGGTATATCGACAACGTCAACTACAACTCCAGGTGTATATAAAATTAACTACATCTGTAGTAGTTGCCATGTAAGGAATAACAAACGGCCTGTTGCTTAAATGGTTAAGGACCATATCATCAACAGCTTTTAATAGTCCACTGCTGGACATAAACCTCTCCTGAGAAAGGACGTTTTGGCCTACTATGCCACGCTGGCCAGACGGGTTGGTAAAGGGTTTGTGTCAAGTTTTCCTTCTCTCTGCAGTGTTGTTGTCCTGCTTAGTTTTTTCTTTCTTCTTAATCCGTCACCACACGGACCATATCGCTGTTGGCAATAACTGACAGATTAACAAATCGGTTACAGAATGTCTACTGTCTACATTTGCTTCATGCACTACAGTTAAGTAAATAAATAAATAAAATAAAAATAATACCTTGTCAGATAGTTGTACACACACGTACTTTTGAGTTCATTTTCGGTAATGTGATTGTATACCATTAAATGAGAAAGATTACAAATTCTTATCAGATCTTTGTTTTCTTTTGTCATTTTATATGCAATTCCAAAAGGAGAATTTTCCACAAGGTTCTGCAATGTTTTTGAAGTGTGTCAATCAGCTCGGTGGACTATGGCCTTACCACTCTCGTGCTGGGAGAATACATATCTATACATGTCTATACCTAGTATTGTAGATGACATGTGTTTATTAAATAATAAAAAAAAACAACATTTTTAAATTAACATCATGGTCATGAGACATCTATAGGGCTTGTGTGTGTGTGTGTGTGTGACTGCGATCTCAAAAGCACTTTAGGGCGCGCGCGTGTGTGCGCGCGTGTGTGTGTGTGTGTGTGTGTATAGGCGTGTGTTTACGCTTGTTTGTGTTTGTGTGTGCACTAACAGTAAGTCCGCTTGTGTGTGGGTTGCAGACGCAGAGCAACTTTGAAGAGATGAGCAAGCAGACTGAGTCACTCATGAAGAAGATGATGGAGGTCCGACAGATGGTACGTATTTGCCACGTCCATTTACAGTATGCTGACTCACAACCTAGACTGCATGGGGCCCAGCGCGTTCACCGCCATTAATGTACCGTAGCACTTCCGTAACTGCCACGGCTAGCATCGGAATCCTTAGTGTAGAATATCGAAAGGAATGAAATTTTCTCCTTACCATTTTCCGTACTATTGTCTCCCCCTGGACCGCATTCAGTAGAGAGCGACTCGAATCGTCCATTTTCGGTATATTTGCGATAGGGTTGGGCTCCTGGCGTTGCGTAGAGATGCACCTACACGCTGCATTGTCTATTACTTGTATTATAGAGAGTGCTCTGAGACGGTATTTATACTTATACCGACTTTTCAACGATGTACGCTTTTCAAAAACTGGCCAATACAGGCTCCCTAGCAAAGTTCTTTATCATTTATAAAAATATGTATAATGTTTGTATTGGTGCCAAATCTGTCGTTCATGACACCAAACAATGTCTCCAAACTTCTCTATTTTAGGTATAATTCGAATAAAATCCAATTTTGTGGTAATATATTAACTTTCCTGAAAGTTTTTATTTGGCTTTTGTTCTGCTTGTAATTTTTTACGCCAACAAACGAGATTTTGTATGTCTGTTTGCATAACCGGCTCTTTTGTACGTTACATGCACCTTACATGCTGCTTGTACAGTTGCCAGTATTACTGAGAAGCACCGGTTTATTTAAACCCAACTTGCTGAGACCCGCGGTGTTACCCGCGTTTGTTGTTATAACCGCGGGCAAAGCCGCGGGGCGAAGCTAGTCTAAAAAAAGTAGCCTAAGTTACTCCTTATGTCATCAGCTATCTGCCAGCGAAAGTCCCGTCGAAATCGGTCCAGCCGTTCCAGAGATTACCCGGAACAAACAGACAGACAGACAGACAGACAAAAATTGTAAAAAATGTTATTTTGGCATATGTACCGTGTAAACATACATATGCATTTAGTAAAAAGCAGTTATTTTAATATTACAAACAGACACTCCAATTTTATTTATTTGTATAGATGTGTAACGTTCAATGTTTCCTCGCTTTGCAGAACAAAGAGGAGGAGGGTGGTGAGGAGGTGCGCGGGGGGGTGTCGCGAGCCGGCTACCTGTTCCTCATGGAGAAGAGTGAGTTGTGCCACGAGTGAGCACTTGGCATTACACAGTTTTAAATACGCCTCTGCAGTCTTTGACTATTCCATACAAAGTGTACCGTGTAGTACAACGCTGGTAGTGTATTATTTATAGTGCAAGTGACAGCACGAGCTTTAACAGTACTTATAGATATCAGTAACTGCTGGAGAATTAAGTCCAGCTCAGCTAATGTTGCCTCAGCTTAGTTGTCCACATAAACAATATATTATTTCAACTGTTCTATTAAACTATTACGAGATTCGAAGTGTGATTTCGTAAAGGAAGTAGGTGAGTGTAGGCGCGTTGTGTGTGATGTGGAGTGACGTGTGTTGTGTTGTTCGCAGAGGCGTTCGGCACGACGACGTGGAGCAAGCACTACTGCACCTACGAGAAGAGTTCGCGCTCGCTCGCCATGACGCCCTACAACCAGATCAATGTCAAGACGGTGAGTCTCCTCCCTCCACTCCTTACATATATACATCTATTTGTGTCACGTTCTAACTCGTTTCCAAGAGCTGTATCTCACACACAGATTTGTGCTCAAATGGAAGTTACCTGTCTGCGTTGCCCTGTTCAATAGTACACAAATAGCTGTTATTGTTAAGGGTATCACTAGAGCTTTGAGGGTAGCTAGAGACCTGGCTCCGGGGCTGAGTTTTATATGCACCTGACTCTTTCAACCTTGTATCGCTTGTTCGCTATCTTTATTGAATTCAAGTTGTTACTCGTCAGTAGTGATGTGCCGGATCGTTAACAAAGTATATCCGCGGATACGGAACCGAATACGGATATTTGGTGTCAAGATATACGGATACGGATCTTAAGTTTCTTACTCAATCGGAGCCCGTGACCTTGATAGTTGTCGCCACTTGACGCTTTGCCGTTGCTATTTAAATATTTCATTATTTTAATAAGCTAATACAAAGATGTTCGATTGATCTCATTATAAAGATAGCTCTTTCAGTACCTACGACCTGCCTAGTTGATTTAGTGTAGTACGATAAATGATTGCAATACAAAGGTGCCAAATATTTGTTTTAAGAAATAAAAAGTAATCTGAACAGAATTCAATAGTTTTTCATAGCTACCTAATAACCATTATTCAGGGTTATTTTAAATTTACTGAACACCTCTGAAGTGCATATTAGTAACATTATAAACAAAAACTTTTCTTTTGGACTAACACTGAAAACGAAAGAAAAAAAATTGTTTCTCCATACAAACTAACAACATTTGATTGGTCATTTGAATGGAGGACCAATTTTTTTTTACTTTGACGTTGGCCAGAAAAAGTTGCTGTTTATAGTGTTACAAACACATACCTAAGAGTTTTACAGTGAATACAAAATCACCTATATAGAATTTCATCTATGTAATATGTATTAAAAGATCCGCCAAGAAAGTCACGGATACGGATACGGTTACGGATCTCTCTTCTCCCTTGGATATCCGCGGATACGAATACGGATACGGATATCCGGCACATCACTACTCGTCAGCACCACCTTTCACTACCCACCATCTTTTTCCCCGAACCATGAACATGTCAATATTTTCTGTTGCGGTGAAAAAATATACAGTAAGTCTGTGCCTATCGAATAATCATCAGTGGACGTGGCCAATATATAGACTGCCTATCTATGGCTTTACTCACTTTGCTTTGATGTAACTATTTTAAGGATTCTCAAGCTCTAAATGAAATAATAAACCTACATATTTAAACTAACACGTCAGAACGTGTTTGAAGCTGCAAATAAGTCAAGCTTCTAAGTCAAAACCGCGAAGTGATGTGACGTAATTGGGAGCACATTATTTACTTAACATTAACACAACGGTGACATGACACTAAGATGACAAATATAAGAGAGAAAACAAATTGTGTAAATACTATTGAACAACTGACTGTGTCGATATGCGCTTTCACATCAACAGTCAGTCCACTGCTGGACATAGGCCTCTCCTCTGAAATGTGGTTTTGACTATACCACGCTGGCCAGACGGGTTGGTATAGGGTTTGTTTCAAGTCTTGCGTAGTTTTCTCTCTTAGTCAGTCAGTTAGTGACATTACGTACGCTTTGGTCGTCTCCAATGATTTGTGGCCTGGCAGTGTTTCTTTTTAACTTAAGATCACACTTCATTGAGCAGTGTTTGGTAGTGGACACGCTAGCGGACGCTAATGCCCCTTTAAGGTAATGTCTACCGTTCGTCCACTGCGGAACACATTTACAAATATCTACACTCGTAAATATTCCCCCAACAGGGGATATTCCCCCAACACATTTATTTTTACTTTTGTAGTAAATACGGCAATTTTATATTATCAAACGAGCCCATTGTTCTAGTGGTTATTGATCCTGATCACTTAGCCAAAGGGCGTGGGTTCGATCCCCTGTGATTAGCGCTGCCGTTCGTTCATGTTGGTAGTAAATTATTTGAGTATAATCATGTATATATTGAGTGTACGTTTGCACTCGTGGACACTGTTCTGCTGCTGTCGACACACAACAGCTTCTTAAATTGTGAGTTAAAACATTGCGATATCATCAGATGCTGGGCCCCGTCAATTTACGAGACATTCGACCAGTTTTTTCGTCGACCACCGCGGACGTAAGTATCGCTCAGTGCTTCCGCCGCCCGCGCCCCTCTCTGACCCCTCCGGGGGGTGGGGGGTTGGGGAGAGGGGGGCGACGTGCGCTGAGACAGTTCAGTTAGTAATGCATCAATGACACGGTCGCCGTGTGTGCGGTCATCATCGACGTATACTATCGAATCGGGGTGCCTACTGTTTTTATTTTTTTTATAAAAAAGACTAATCGAACTTATTGCATAGGAATAATAAAGTGTTCGGAAGTAGGACATGTGCCTACTATAGCCTTAAATATAGCATACCTACTACTGCCCTAATATATGTACCTTAAGGTGTAATAATAACTAGTATTTGCTAACAACATTTTTTGTATATGAAAGATTCGAAATTAGAATTCAGAAATGGATTATCCGTAATTTAAAAATTCTCTTTTTTGTAGTTCAATACAGAATCTATTTCGAATAATAATTCATTAATGTACAATGAAATGTTAGAAAATGAAGTATTTGTGTATACCTACTTACGTTATTACAAACGGTTTTGTTTTGCGTAAAGTTGAAAGTATTATAAAGTACAGCTGGCAACCCCAGCACCGACACGTGCGTTTAGCCATACGCACATATATAGCTGGTCTCAGCGCACGGCGCCGCCGCCTTGTTGTGTGTAGATGTGCTCTAGATACGCTTTTACGACCTCTACAGTTTATTTGTGTGATTGATACTAATATGACCGCCGGCTAAACATACCTGAAAAAAACTGGTGTTAATAAGTAATATAATAAACGTCACCATAAATATAAGATAAAATAATAAAACGGCGTGAGGTGTCTATGAACCCCCGATCGGAATGAAGCTCCGCAAGAGGTGTCGGAAAAAAGTATTGTTACACATTTTTCGGTGTTTCATTCAGTGTGAGTCATTGTCCGCTCGGAGCGTGCAACGCGCGTCATGGAAGTTCGTTCCAATAATTAAATCCACTCAAATGCCAGTAACGCTCGTTAAAATGACTAAACTAACAAACATGGGGGAAGAGGCAATGAACAATATTTTTTCCCTTCAACCAAAATAATAAAATTATAGTCGATCTAATCTAAGAAGTACCGTTTGTCGCTTCATCGTTTTCACTACGAAACAATTTTGTACTAGCGCATGTCACATAATTTCAATAACAATTTCCGTAAAACCGCGGAATTATGAAGCAATTTTTATTTTATCACAAGATGTATATTCTTAATTACTAAATTAAACTAAATGTTTATAGTAAAGCTAAATAACCAATATATACAGTGGATAGCTTTTTTAAGACTTCGTTTCAAAGTCACGTAGTTAAGTCGTTTATCGTAGTGTTGCGACTTTTCAAATTCACTTGTATGCGAATAATCGTAATGTTATCGTAATATGTTAGAATAATCGAATTTATTAATAACAAGCTGTTTTTAATCCAGGCTATGTAGTATTTAATAATACTCAAATTTCAGCAGATATCCAACTATCAATATAAATGCATATACAAAATTAAAAGTGTAAATTAATGTAATTTTAAATCAATATTTGTTGGCAAAATTTCTCGTGTTCAAGTATCCACAAAAAACACAAATATTTTTTTATCTGGCTAGGTCAGGTTAGCAAAGAACCATAAAGCCCGAAAAATTCTCTCTCTCTTCTAAAATTGTGACATTACCTACATACATTTGTATATTAACAATTACCTACTAGTAAAACCTTAGATATAATCATATACGGGCTTTTACGCTAACAAACATATTTATGTAAAACTTTAATCGATTATAGTAAATACAAAGAAATGATATCGAAATCTCTTAAGAATCGGATATTGTAGTATTAGATTTCTTTGACAACCTCCCTATTCTTGAATCTGTCAGAATTGTCAAACGGTACCTCTTAGATTAGATGGTCTATAGTGTTCTCATATTCACTGACGAAAGGTGGCGCTACAATCAGTTCGAGCTATCGTTTCATTCGTTATCATCCTTATCACAAAATTGCAAGAACATCACCGGTACAGGACAATCCAGCCTCCCTCGTCGCCTTTGATTTAATACACGATGCTTGGTATCTGCTCAAAGTATTATCGGGCAAATTGCGGTGTGCGGTATACTGCGTGAGCTGAGATGTGCCACGTGTTGTGTGGGGGCGCGTATGGGAATGGTTCGTCCTCAAATATATAAACGCTGCAATAAAATAAGGGTTAATGCTTTTAATACTTTATTTGTAATTGTTTATGTTGACGTCGTGAAATACTAAAGTTCGGTAGCTTATTTGGTCAGTAATAAAATATTTCACAAAAGTATACAATTACTTCAGAGAGTTATAGGAAAATTTGTAAAATGTTTTATGATATATGGGGCAAACGATCAGACCTAATGGAAAGTGACTACCGTCGCTCATCAACTACATTTTTCGTGTGTGAGGTCACATTACGTAATTCAGCGTTCATGAGACCTGACTCGGTTTGACCTCGAGATCGTTCGACGTTCTCTAACGAATAAATGATCATCTGAAGGGGTTCAGGTTCTTCATTGAGCGTTCGTTGAAAATGGGAGTGTGTGTGTGAGCGTGCGCTGAAGTGGCGCGTGTTGCAGGCGGGCGGGTGCGAGACGGTGTGCGTGTGCGGCGCGCGCTCGTGCAGCGAGCCGGTGGAGCGGCGCTTCTGCTGGGAGGCCGTGCCCGCCGAGCGCGAGCGCGCGGCCCTCACGCTGCAGGCGCTGAGCGAGCGCGACCGCGCGGCGTGGCTGCGCGCCATGGACTGCCCGCCCGACGCCGCGGCCCCGCCGGCCGCCGCGCCCGCGCCGCTGCGGCCCGACGAGCCGGCGGCGGCGCTGGACGAGGCGGGCTTCGCCTTCGTGCGCGCGCTCATCGGCGCCATCGAGTCCCGCGGCCTGGAGGAGCAGGGGCTGTACCGCGTGGCGGGCGTGGCGTCCAAGGTGGCACGCCTCGTGGCCTGCGCGGGCGTGGGGCGCCGCCTGCCCGCGCTGCACGAGCCGCTGGAGTGGGAGACCAAGACGCTGACGTCAGCGCTCAAGAGCTACCTGCGCGCGCTGCCCGAGCCGCTGCTGACGCGCGCGCTGCACGCGCAGTTCCTCGCCGTGGCCAAGAGCGAGCGGCGCGCCGAGCGGGCGGCGGGCATGGCGGCGCTCGTGCGGGCCCTGCCGCCGCCCAATAGAGAGATGCTGCACCTCGTCATGCAGCATCTGCGCAAGTCAGTATTCTCTGAAGCCTAAACTATCACTTGAAATAATTAAAAAAACCCTGATACACTATAACCTCCTCCATATTGACCTTACTTTACTTGACGTTTTAGGCCCCCCCTTATTGCTACGCCATACGTCATTTGTGCGATTCCAGGACAAATAATTGTGTAAAGAGCAGGATTATTGTTTCTATGTTTAAAATTAATAGGCTATTTGACTAATTTAAAAAATGTTGTAGGTTATTTTATACATGTAATTGTACATTAATATTTCCGGGGAATCAGACCTATTTATATGTGAAAATCGCTATTAAAGTTAAAATTTGTAAATCCGCGGCAAAATGACGTCACATGCCAGGTCACCTACATAGGGCAAGAGCCCTAAAAATAAAAAATAGTGTGTATAAATAAAATAAATATCATAGATATATAAAAAGAAATATATGAAATGTTTATCAGCAGTCTGGATGCTGTCGTACAAGATCTGATTAGAACGATATTTTTAATGTGTTTTATACATATCATGGTCAAATATTTCTATAAATGATAAAGTAGCCACCTTCGCTTCGCTTAAAATCTGTGTCCCTGATCCTTCGAGTCTATTTTGAACTTCAACAATTTCCAAACCAAAGCACTCGGTAAGAGTTGTCAGAGTTGTCCCGGTACAAAGCGTGTGGTGTTGTGCAGCGTGGCGGCGCGCTGCGACAAGAACCTGATGTCCACGTCCAACCTGGCGGTGTGCTTCGGGCCCACGCTGCTGCGGCCCGAGCGCGAGACCGTCGCCTCCATCCTCGAGCTCAAGTTCTACAACGTGCTGGTGGAGACGCTGCTGGAGCACTACGCGGAGATCTTCGAGCCGGCCGCGCCCCCGCCGCACCCCCACAACGGCACGCTCAGGTATGTATCATCATTACTATATCCGACACCAAATAAAGGTGAAGCAAATCTATCTCAAACTCAAACTTTCTTTATTTCATAAAATTTCCAAAATTGTTTGAAATCTGAGTCGACTCTAAAGTCATAGATCAACACACAAAAGCAACAATCTCTGTTTTGTCAAATAGTAAGCAAAATTTAACAAAAATCAAACCCATACAAAATCTATGATATGCCTGTGCCGATCTACAACCGCCCGTTTCCAAGGGGTTGAGCTCAAACTAAAGAAAAGCATCCCCTTACAAAGCGATGGATGCACTTGTGTACTGAAGACTACAATTGTGTCGTTTAACGTTTTACCGACAACCATTGTTACATGTCGTGGAGTATTGACGTGTTGTTCACAATTAAATAGTAAATAGATTCGAATTCATCGCTTCTAGGCAGTTATATTAATTAGAGTATAAAGGCTCGCGCATACTACTAAGCGACTGGTCACAGCGCACCATTGTTTAATTGCGTCAAAGGAACTTAGCAATGCGGTGCGGACCACGCGGCGGGGCTCGCTGCAGGGCTCAGTGCGGCCCGCGTAGTGTGCGGTAGTTCATATAAAATGTACAACACTGATGAAGGCAGGTCTTTGTTATGCAATGCGGTGAGATGCAACACGCCCTAATGTGCTTAGGGTATAATATACTGCAACAAATATATTTTTTGTAGTTATTTTAATTATTAAAACACTTCTCTTATATTAAATTTTTTTTACGTTCGTCTTAAAGTTTCTTAGTAATTAAGTTTACAAAACGTAAAACGCCAACGACTGTAAACTGAAATAATCGAACGGAACGAGGCTCGTCTAATCCTGACGTCTTACAGACTCGACGTTATTGCTCCACGAGCTGGTGGCTTAAGTGGGCTCTAGTCACTAGAAGGTCTCCTTATTGAACAACTCGATTACAGTAAAATCAAGAAAAGAGCGCACTCCTTTCTAAAAGGCCGGCAACGCGTTTGTGACTTCTGAGTTGCAGACGTTCATGGGCGGCGATGGTCACTTTCCATCAGGTGACCCGTCTGCTCGTCTGGCCCCTATAACATAAAAAAAAACAGTAAATATTGGTACTTTTTTTTTTTTATTCTTGTGTTTGCATTATACCATATAAACGAAATCCTCGGGAAGTGATGTCAATAATGGACTTATTAAGTATAGGTACTTTAGATTTTATTGTTATCTTGCTTTATTTAGTGACTTGCTAATTTTGTGCGCTTGAAATACATCCCAAAAAAGAAAGAAACACTAAACAATTTCCTGCATTTCAAAATCAAACACTGACAATTCTATTTTAATTTAGTAGTGCGTGCGTGTGTTCTTGTGTGTGTGTGTGTGTGTGTGTGTGTGTGTGTGTGTGTGTGTGTGTGTGTGTGTGTGTGCGTGTACTTGCGCGCACGTGTGTGTGTGTGTGTGCGTGCGTGCGCGCGCTCGCGGGCCATATTGCAATTATTGATATATTATTGATAGTGTTGTATAGATGTCCATCTGACCTGTTAGACCTGGATAATTTCGGCACAGAGCTGTCGGACAGTGAGAACAGATATCTCTTCAAATAGCCGAGTTGTTGAATAGTGATAGGGTTTGTAAAGCATGACCTTTAGGACAGCTCTTTGCGCTCTCTCAGCGCGCAGTAAATAGGTTTTAAATGTACTACCCCAAGCAGATATGCAATAACTAAGAAGTGACCGCGCTAAAGCAAAATAGATCAATCAATCAAATATAACTAAATAGTACAGTGGTGAATTGAAATTATTGCTATTGCAAGCTTGGCTATTCCACGTGTGTGTGTGTATGATTGTTCGTTTGCCCCCTATTCCATAAAAAAATGTGAGAGCCTAGGAGTAGGATTTGAATTGTAAATGTTTATGTAAAACAAAGAAAGACAAAAATGATAAAAGTAGGATGAAAACTGCCATTAGAGTGTTTGACCTGTCGTGGAACCTAAAATCTATTCAGTAACATTAATGTTTGTTGGTAATGGATAGCTTGATTTGCGCCATTGATTAAAACCAAACAAGGATGTTACATATCGGGCCATTATCCTCCTCGAAGGCGGGCCAAAGGTTATTGTGACTTGTTCACTTCTAAATAGTTCAGTGAATAAATTTTTCTAATGTAATTTTGGATGAAATGACCACCTATACCAGAAGAGCATATCAGGCACCCTGCAAAGCTCCGGCCATTAGACTTATGGAAATGGTTTTTCAATCCTCAGATATACTGTCAGACAACTAACTTGGGAATAAATTTATCTTGCTGTTTAT
Organism: Arctia plantaginis; assembly: GCA_902825455.1. Taxonomy (NCBI): domain Eukaryota; kingdom Metazoa; phylum Arthropoda; class Insecta; order Lepidoptera; family Erebidae; genus Arctia; species Arctia plantaginis. Next base: position 216,674 of record CADEBD010000291.1, on the reverse strand, counting down.
CAATCAAATAAACTTTTTCTGTTTTTCAATCGGGTGTAAACCGACAGATAGTTACTCGATGATCTTTCATAGCGAAGTTCACTGTAAACATGCGCAAGCGAGATGCAATTATACAGTTAGTAACACGTTAGATAAGAATCACAAGCTATTGTACAACATTTGTGTCATTCTTTTCTTTTCATTGCTTGTCTGTCAGATAATAAGACAACCTTATTGACGGTGAACGATGGTGTTGTTTTTTGTGTAACGGACTGCTACTGGAAAGGTCGCGGGTTCGATTCCCGCTCCATTCAAACATTGGTGTACATTTACATTAAATTTTAAATATTGTCTGGCTGTCTCTATGTATAATATGTATGTATTTACAAAAAAAAAGTAGGTATATGTATTTATATCAGTTGCCTAGTACCTATAATACAAGCTCTGATCTCTTAGTTAGTCACTAGATGGCGTTGTGTGAATGTTGTATAGAATATTATTATTATTCTTGTTTCTTTTGTGTAAAATAGAACATATCAAGAAACGAGCATAAAATTTTGAGAAATTGCATTTGCATAACTTGTAATGAAATTGTTTATCACACCAAGTATTGTCATATCTTATATATAAAATTCTTGTGTCACAATGTTAGTTACATTTTATATACTCCTCCGAAACGGCTGGACCGATTTTAATGAAATTTTGTGTGCACATCGGGTAGGTTTGAGAATCGGCCAACATCTATTTTTACACCCCTAAATGACAAGGGTGACCCACCCCTAATTTTTTTTTTCAATATTTCCTAGAAATAATGTATATGGCAATACAACGTTTGCCGGGTCAGCTAGTCTTTCTCTAAAAACCCTTTGTCTTCTCTCAGGACACAGCAACATTTAAATAGTTAATAAGGACAAGTATATCAACTATACTACAACAAATATTAGATAATGTAAACAAATACACAAAAGTAAAAAACACTATTCTACAGATAATGACACTAACGGAGTTGTGAAAAGATAGATAAAGTTATTCCTCAGATTTAAGCTTTATTCTTCAAATAACAGCTATCTGACCATTAAAAATCTAAAATTACGCTAACTGTGGAATAAATGCTATCTAATTGTTTATCTGGGGATTGAAAAACCGGCCCTAAGAATATTAAAATAAGGTTTCAAAACAATCTCACGAACGTCTCCATAAGTGAAAAGGTTCACCTTCACTATCTATAACTAAACCGCTCATTGCGTACAGAATAAATGCTTGGATTCTATGACCGCCAAGCTTGATTTAGTAAATGGTAGTTAGAGGTTTAGCAAAATTAAACCGTACTTTTAGTAAACGCAGCTGACAACATCCCCGGTGACGTGACCCGCGAAACGACAAGTACACGGTTAACATGACAGCGGGCGGCTGATTTAACAGGTTTAAAAGCGCGACCTTGACACACAAGTACAGTTTTTTTTTTTTTTTTTTTTTTTTTTTTTTTTTTTTTTTTTTTTTTTTTTTTTTTTAAAAGACAACTCCCGCATTAGGAATATATTATCCTGTGTCGCGGGGGACTTTACAAACATGCATGAAACGGACACAAAGAACACCCAGACTCAGAACAACAATTTATGGATCACACAAAGTGTCGTCCCATGTGGGGTTTGAACCCACAACACTCGCCGTAGTAGGAAGCAGCGTGGCGACCGCTTAAACCACTACGCCATCCGTGTAGTTGGACGCAGTCACCGCGGCGATACCCAATGAGGAGGTGGCGGGTCTTACCTGGCCCACACTTTGTCATATAACAAGGCAAAGGGAAAAAATGTTTACTGTATATCGCCACGATTTCGTTAAAGTACCAAATATAAATGCCCTTTGTGTAAACTATAACTTACAAAATAGCATTCGAAACGGAATTCATTAGTTTGTTTTCTTGTCAGAGCAACTGCCGCTCCACCAATTAGCGTAGCTTTTGTGCAACAGGGACAGGTTTGTAGCGAAGCATCTGTTATACACACGATGTGTTTTACTGACAGGGGAACGTAGCTTCGTTCAGACGCTACTTACATCTGTCAGGTCATACGACAATATTGCAAGCCTTAAACAAGTTTGCAATATATGCGCTTAAATGCTATCGTTTATCAAAAACTGGCATAAAATTAAACTTGCACAATTGCACGTAATTTTATAAGATTCTTTGGAAAAGCTAGTGCTCCCTCATATTGTGTCGTCATACATTGCGATCTCACACTCTTTCGGATCACCTACATGTAGCATTCATCTTGAACCCTGCCCGGCACTGCACACCTGTGCACAACTACCTAGTAAATATACTAAGTATGCGGTTAACTCGCGGAGCTTGCTTGTATTGTCGTGTGTTTGGGGGGTTATGGCACAAAAGGGTCACTCGCATCCTGCACAACCACCGCCACCATTGCTCTTTCATAGAAATACAACAAAATAATATTAGATTATCCACCATGTAGATAATTAACACTCCAAGGCTTGGCGTGCTTGGAGTGTTAATTTCGACTTCGAGAGATGGCTGGGGGTTTGCTTAGTTGGCAAAATATTTGTTTAGTTAAAGCACTCACTAAATTCAGTAGGAACTCGTTTTTTTAGGAATTTGCTATTTGGCATGTATTCACAATAAGGAAAACAGTCACTTCGCAAACGATTGAAAGATGATTTTCCACAGCACAGTTCCTCCAATGATGTACAAATTAAAGATTAAAACGAGTTTTGGACAGAGAAGCCCGTAACGATACCGTTCCATGTTCAGCAGACTTATGTAGTTGTGTAACGAGGTCGGGGCGACGATAAACCGAACGTTACAGCGGCCGCTCCTCACTTGCACAAACACTTCTACCTGATCGTTTTTTCTCCATCTCATACAAACGTTTGATATAACAACAATAGAGGGTGGCTCTTAAGAAAGGAGTCCCCTCGTACGACACAATCCGAGAACATCTGTCGATTCCGGGCTCCTTAATTGACGCACCGACATTGAATTGCGCGTTCCTTTTTATTAAATAGTATGCGAGCGGACCTTGGCTGTTTAATCTTTATATATATAATTCTTCTGTGAGTGTGTATGTCACTGAACTTCTCTCAAACGACTGGACCGATTTTGATGAAATTTTTTGTGTGTGTTTAAGGGGATCTGGGAATGGTTTAGATTCACAATTTTGTCCGCTGGACAATGTTTTTTTAATTAATTTTTAATTTATTAGGAGTTGTTGATTTTGGAATGTTTTACATTGGATCAGACAGACGGCGCTACCATCGCAGTGTCAAATTTGACAGGACAACGTCTGTCGGGTCCGCTAGTATATGTATATAACATCGCGTGGAACCCCGCTGGAGCAAGTTTTATTTAAAGATGTTTGAATATTTTAAAGATTTACTTGCGTTAGTGAATGTGCTGCAATGACAACGCTAAGTACGTCGCAATATCTACAAAGGTGGTATCACTAAGTACAGTAACAATTATGGACCCTGACGGGCGCAACACTGTTTGTTTGGGAGAGAGGAATTAACATTTTATTTGTCACAATAATTATAAAATTTATGAATTTTATCATTCATATTATCTGTCTTCAAAATATTCCCTTATATTGTATTAGCTTTAACTTAGAAAGAGTTTAATTTATTTGTGAAACTGTTATATTTATCTTATTGTTTTGTGGTTTTGGGTAACTTATTGTAGGCTGGTAGATTAAGTATATCTTTGTGTCTAAGTGTCATTTTGGTTTGTATGTCTTGAGATGATAAAAAAAATTGGCCGTTTTTGTAACATTTGTCATTGTTGCTCGGCTCCTAATGACCGCACCTATATGGGCTATTCAACACTAAAATAATTTTTCAATTCGAACCAGTAGTTCCTGAGTTTAGCGCACAATCAGTCAAACAACCTTCAACTTGAAAATATGATGAAAGTGCTCCTGTGGGCCACCTATTGTGTTTATTGCACCCTAATTGTGCTAAGTGTGAATAGTTCATTGAACACCTTAATGTGTTCTGTAAATAATACGATAGTGAAAATCGGTCATTAACGAATTAACATACTCGAAAAACTTTACTACGCAATTTTAAATTATTTTATTTCGCGGGGAGATAAATAGTGATGAGACATAATATTAACCTTTTAAATATGGCTCAAAATTAATAAAAATATATATATTTGATCACCCAAAAAACTATACTATGTAAATACACATATTATCGTCTTGTAGTCTCCCGGTAATGGCGTAACGGTAATGACAATGAACGTGCGCGCGGCACGAGGAGTGCGGTAGAGAGTGGGCAGGGAGGGGGGGGGGGGGAGGGCAGAGGCTGCGCGCGACAGCTGTTCGAACAGGAACGTCTCGCGTCATTATCCTGCGCTAAACCCCTGCGCGCATCTCACCTGTGCCCTGTGTGAGTGTGCGTGTGCGCGCGCGCGTGTGGCGACGGTTTGCGTTTGTTCACATAAATACATCATAAATAACAATATTCTAATCATATTATACATACATTCTTCTGTATTCTGTACAGGAAATACATTGATTTTGGATTTCTGTTATTCAAAAAGTATAAATATATACAAATATTATAAAGCTGATGTTTGTTTGTTTGGTTGAACGCTCTAATCTCAGAAAGTACTGGTACGATTTGAAAAAAAAAACAGTGTTAGATAGCCCATTTATCGAGGAAGGTCATAGGCTATATGTAGTATAGAGGCTATATGTACTATAGAGTATCAATGAAGAATATTGCAATAATTATAAATAAATTAGAATTTCAAAAAAAGTCCCGCGACAGCATCTATATCTTTAACATTTATTATGGTAATCAAATTTGTTGTAAATAAATGCATTATTTACGAAGGTGTTATAAAAATAATATTACTCCTTATCCAAATAAATACAACATTCACAAATTGCCCTTTACATCATTTTGCTTTCAATAAATATCTTAGGAGATCAGTAGGATCAGTTAGCTCTACGCCTCGGCACCCTGCTACGGAACGGTTGTGTGCAGCGAACTACTTTTTTTACCCGACTTCTAAAATAGGAGGAGGTTATCAATTCCACCCTTTTTTTTGTTGTACTTTTGTTTATGCGATATTTCATCGTATAATATTCTTTAAATTAATAAGTTTGTAATAAGTTTTGCTTTAATTAAGTTATTTTAATTTCAATATATTAACTTAACTAAGTAAATAGGTACCTACACTTACAATTTAATATAGGTAGACACTCATCTATACATCTATACAAATAAATAAAATTGGAGTGTCTGTTTGTAATATTAAAATAACCGCTTTTTACTAAATGCATATGTATGTTTACACGGTACATATGCCAAAATAACATTTTTTACAATTTTTGTCTGTCTGTCTGTCTGTTTGTTCCCGGTAATCTCTGGAAAGGCTGGACCGATTTCGACGGGACTTTCACTGGCAGATAGCTGATGACATAAGGAGTAACTTAGGCTACTTTTTTTAGACTAGCTTCGCCCCGCTAACAACAAACGCGGGTAACACCGCTCGTCTCAGCTAGTATAATTTAATTCTGTAGTACTTAAATAGTATGTTCATGTACATATGTTTCGGTAATTAATTTTCTTTAGGGTATTGTTTTTGATTTTGTAGTAATTTTCTATTGGACAATTCTTTTGCGTGGATTTGCGATATCCCATCGTAAAATAAATACTTTTGGATAAATAAGTAATAAGTTTTGATTTTGTTTTTAACCCCCGACGCAAAAGCGGCCGGGTATTATAACTTTGATGTGTCTGTCTTTGGAATCGCAGCTCCCGAACGGGGGAAATAAATTTGCAAGGTGAATTAGTCGGGCGTGTTTTTTAAATTTTGTATTTTTTTTTTATTGCGAAACGGGGATAATGATCCTTTTGAGAGACGAGGACGAAGCTTAACTAAGTATTGTCACACACACCATAACCTCCCTCAATAAGTCATAAAATCTATCTGCATTCATGCGGCCTGTAGTGGCACAGATTAACGCATTTGATCAAACAATCGAACGTATTGAGTCTAACCTAGTAGGTCAGCAATGATATTAACATATTTTTTGTGTATCGTGCGTTGCTCGGTGAACCAGTGTCTATTGTGTGTGTACGGCTCAGTTTTTGTAGCGAGCTCCGTTCGAAGGTGACGCCGAGATGACATCGCGAGCAGATGGTGAAGTGAAGCCCCATTAACAGCTGCTCATAATGCGGCTACGAGCGCCTTTACCCGAGTGCCTTGCGATACACACTTTGATGTTTAAATATTGATCTCTGATGATTCGACACAAAGACGTACCGCAATTCATTTTTTGGGCAAACCATAAAGCTGTGGTCAATACTTTGTTAGTAACGTCTTGTATGACTACTTTCACGGAATATATTATCGAAGGCGCCATGTTTACTTCATTCATATATTTGGTTTATTTTATAAACCGTATGTTGTCATGTTAACAGAATTAACGCACCCTGGTCGATGGTCGAGTTGTATATATTTACAATGGTCGGATTAAAATATGTATTAACACACACACACACACACACACACACATCTCTCTCTCACGGCTACATATATGTACATAGAGGCGTGTATTAAATGCCTACACTTGACAATGAATGTAGTCTCACTTACGTTGCTAGGAGTCAAACAGTTTCAACAACCAGACGGGACAATTGGGAGTGTACTGTAAGGATAGTACAAGCAGCGGTAGGTACAAATATTGTTTGTAAGGATAGACCCTGGAATAGCTCGCGACGCGGTGACCGGGGTGACCCGGAGCTAGTGGCGAAGGACGCGGGGTGGAGGAGGCGCCGGGTGTCCGAAACCTTAGCAAGAGATAAGAATGCAGGACGCGGCAGCTGCGCGTGCGCAGAGCGCGGAATGCGCACCTGGCACCTGCCGCCAGCCGACGGCCCCGGGGCCGGCGAACTGCACTCGACACTCTTCTATACCTTATACTTAGGCCATCACTAACCAATACTTTAATAACTTTCTGTAATTAAAAACATTTTTAAAAACAAACTATTAAAAATAGATTTATTTATATAGACTATGTTTTGGTATTTGTTATATAATATACTGTCATAAAAGTTATAAGTATAATGTGTTATAATATAGAAGATTTTGCTATACTTTTATGTTTCTATTTGTTTATAATCATCAAACTATGCGTTTGCAAAATTTCAGCATTATGAGTACATAAATATAATTGGTTTAAAATTCATTCGCAATATTTGACGCGAACAAACATTGGTACACACAAAAATTGAAATTTAAATAAAAGCTTGTAAACGGAGCAAATAAAAACGATTCAAATTTCATTTATTTACTGTAATCTGTAAGATTAAGAAAGCACATTGCCTAATCTTGTGTAGTTCTGTATTCGACCGAATGACAAACCAAAACATTGGCGACCAATGTTTGTATTGTTATTAATACAGTGTTATATAGATTACGACTCCTGTGCCGACTCTTTTATACAAAATCCTTCCTTCGTTGTAAAAAAAAAATATAGAGCCCATTTGTACACAATGCATTTGCTATTGTAGTGTCGCGGCTCGACCACTTATATGCTAATTTAGTATTAGTCGCGTTAGATATATGAATAGTTACAGTGGACATCCCTTTTTTTTGACAGAGGTCGTGCACTGTAAAGAAGTCTAATTTAGATAATTAAAAAATGCAATTTAACGTGTTCTACGTGTACAATTCACTTGTTCGCGGATTGCGAGAGCGAGAGGTGATTGTGCGCGGAGGTGGCCCCTCACTCCCAGTTCAATCAGTGAGGTGCGGCAGGTGTGCGCTGCACGTGCAATGCGCTCGCGCATCTGCCGCCCGCTCAGGTATATAGCGCTCGCAGCGCACCCGAACGACATTCGCGCCGCGACCGTCCTCGCGAGCACACAGCGTCAGTGGCGGATAGTTCGAGTGCGAGTTGCAGTTCGTGAAACATGATCATCTGCCTGTCCGGGTTCGTGATAGCCGGGTCAGTTCCACCACACGTCATAAACCCCCCTTGTGTGGACATATCTTCTTTTATGAAAAGTGATTGATATTGGATATCATCTATATGTTGATATTTGCTACCGAGGTGGCAAACAAGCACTTTTGAAATTAGAAATTCAATTACGTGCATACACGTGAGTGCGTGCGGCTGCCTGTAAGATGGTGTAGCTCCCTAGTCGCTGAAATTTTAGTCCGATTTGAATGTAGATCATTTGGAGCCTTTTAAAATGTGACAGCGGTAGTTGATGAGAGGGCGAAGGCGAGTGCTCGTAGTTGACGACGAGTGTTGATCGTTACAGAACGTCGCCGACGTCGATGCCGATGATACGCAACGACACGTCGGCAGTGGAGCGGATGCTGGGCGTGGCGCCCGCGCCAGCTGTGGGAGTGGGGCTGGGACTTGGCGCGCGCTACTCACCCCATCACCACCAGCTGCTACAGCACTTCGCACCGCCAATGATGCCGCACAGAGGTAACTACCTTATATATCAGTGCCCCAAAAATATGCATGATCAAAACTAAATTACATTGAATTTAGATTATTTTTAATTAGCTTTGTTTCCTATTAGGGCCTATCCATAAATTACGTCCCATGTAAGTAGTGTAACGTTATGTAATAAGGGCCATCACGTCACGAAGCTTATGACCTTCGCGGTCATAAACCATGTTTTGCTGTCGAATCTTCGCCGGCAAATTTTAGAACTCCTGCTATATTGTTCTGGGTGTTAAATCAAAATATGTGACGTCACATATTAATTGTTACGTCACGTAAAATGGGATTTACATGGAAATGAGGGTAAAAAACTTAGTGAGACGAAATTTATGGATAGCCCTTAATTATAAAGGGTCGTATAACATGACTACAAAAACACAATGAGCTAATCACTCACACTGTTAATGTTAACATACGTCAGTTGTACGGAGCGTAGAGGTGACGAGAGCCATCTCTGTGTGTGAACAATGTCCTTCAGAATGTGTTAAACTGGAGGCGCTACAGTACCATTAGGGTACATGTTTAAAGAAAGTTGTTAGATTAGGATAGGAATAGACATTGAAAGAAAAACATCGTGTAAAGTTTTTATTGGCTCAAATAATAATTAGACTACAGATTGTTATAACATGAGTTTTAAAGATTATAGTAATAATAACTTCACACATCACACACCCAGCTGTCTGATTCCAAACTAGGCAGAGCCTGTATAGTAACCAGACCGCTGATAAACATACTTATATATTTCTAAATACATACATATAGGTAAACTACACCCAGACATAGAACAAACGATCGTGCTCATCCCACAATATTTGTTCTGGGTGGGAATCGAACCCACGACCTCCTGGTTTAGCAGTCAGGGTCACCAAGCACTCGACCAAACGGGCCGTCAAAACTATAAAACTTGTATTAACTATTTACAGACAATAAAAGCATTTTTACTACTATGACTGGCCAACTTCACTCCGCCTATAATTGCTATGTTCATGTCCTTCCTATGGGTAGCTACATGGCGCTAGGCCACACCGGTCGGTTTTACAAATATTATCTGCTGCTTTTTGGTTTAAACTTTTTTGATTTAGCTTCCATACGAGATGCGCTCCTCGACTCTACACTCCAGTAGTTTCCTAATGTAACTGTAACGTTTGAAAGCGAGTCGTCTAACGGTCGCGTGCTTGTCGCAGGGGTCGGGCGCTCCAGCAGCAGCTCGGCGGAGTCGGTGTCGAGCCACAGCGCCTCCCCCCCTCCGGCGGGCGCGGTGGGGGCGGGGGGCGCGGGGCGGGCGCGCTTCAGCCGCGTGCGGACGCTGTACGCCTGCCTCGGCGAGAGCGAGGGCGAGCTGTCGTTCGAGCCCAACCAGATCATCACCAGCGTGGTGCCGAGCGGCGAGCCGGGCTGGCTGCGCGGCACGCTCAACGGCAAGACGGGGCTCGTGCCCGAGAACTACGTGGAGCCCTTGCCGTGACCCGCCGCACACCAAATACCATATCGTAGTCCTATGTTGTTGATTCTTTTGTACGTCTTTGTATATTTTGTACATTGTAAATAAGAGTTTGTTGATATTTTAACTATTTATATTATACTTTGTTGTGAATTTTGTACCAAATATACTATGTATTACTATGAGCCTGCGCTCGGAGATAAGATAAAGACTAATTCGAACGAAAAATGTTTTTTATTTAATCTTACGATCTCGCTTACGAGGAGACGTCTACGAGTGAGTGGTGAGATACACGGAAAGCGATATATCGTTACTGGCGACGGGCCTCGGCGCGTCCGTCGTCGCGAGTCAGTCGTCGGTCCGCGGTCGGCTTCAGCCCCGCGCGAGGCGCTCCAGGGCCCGCGCGTCCGACGCGCGCAGCACGCGCAGGAGCGCCGCGTACTTGTCTTGTAGCGCGCGCTGGCGCGTCGCGCTCTCCTCGGCTTGCGCGCGCATCTGTCGCTTCAGCTCCACCAGAGCCTGGTCGCGCGCGCCCAGCGTGTTCTCCAAGTCGTGCGTGCGCGCCGCCAGCAACTCCGAGCGCGCCATCGCGCTCTCCGCCTCCGCCTCGGCCCGCGCCAGCGCCGCCCGGTACGCGCGCAGGTCGGGCTCGGGGCGCGCGCAGGTCGCGGCGGGAGCGCGCGTGGCGGCCACCAGGCGCGCCTCGCGCTCGGCCAGCACGAGCAGCTCGCGCCGCAGACGCCGCACGTGCTCGGCGCGGCGCTCGGCGGCCAGGGCGGCCCGCGCCAGCGACTCCACGTGGCGCGCCGCCTCGAAGGACTCGCCCCGCGTGCGCTGCAGCTCGGCGGCGTCCAGCGCGCGAGCCTGCTCCGCCTCGCGCTGGGCCGCCTCGGCGTGCAGGCGCGCGGCCCGCTCCTCGAACAGCGCGCCCTCCAGGCCGGAGCCGGCGGCGGCGTCGGTGTCGAGGCGGGCCGGCGGGGGCAGGGGCGGCGGCGCGGGCTGCGCTCGCTGGGACCGCGCGCGGAGTTCGTCGCGCTCGCGCGTGAGCGCGCGCACCCGCTCGGCGAGCGCGGCGTTCTGCAGCTCGAGCGCGCGCACCTCGCGGCAGCGGCCGAGCAGGCGCCGGTTGCGCTCGGCGTGCGCGTCGCGCCTCCAGCGCTCGTACATGAGCTGGGCGTGCGCGAACGCGAGCTGCTCGGTGAGCTCGCCGGGCGGCCTCGCGCCGGTCCGTCCGGAGTACATTTCGGCCATGTGGGTGTCCAGCCGCTCGCACGGGGCGATACCGTCCCCGCTCTGTCGATGAATAGCGTTATCTTTTTAAGATCGATATTACTTTGGTGCTCGATCTCTAAATAACATATAAAGTTATTAATTAAGTAGTTAAACCGTCCGATACCAAAAAGCAGATTACAATATGAATATCGAATTTGAACTAAAAAAAAAAGACGTGGGCACTCGGGGACTGCCGCGGTAAAGCTATTGCATAGCATTTTTTATCAACTTATATAATTATAATTATTTATTTATTTTATATATGCAGTATTTTTTTGCCTTTGTTTTTTTTTTCTTTGATATTAATTAGATTGCAGGGCGAAGAGGGGGATTACGCATGCGCCGTAACTCCGATACAACCCACAAATGCCACCTAGAGGCGAGTTGCTGAACTAAAGAGACAAGCGTGATATTTCAAAAAAGTCATTAAAAGTTCTGCTATTCATCGATAGATGGCAAAACTAAAAGTATCACGTGGGGTGTGTTAGGTTATTTTCGTTACGGAAATTCTGGATTCGGTCTCCACGCTCAAGGCCCGCGATAGAAACTATGCAATAGCTTAAAACATAACCTTTTAAGTTAGGAAACCAATCATTTATCAGTTATAATACTAACATCGAAAATGATATTCAAAAAACCCCCCGAGCCTTCTGACGTTATGTTGAGTCTAATCGACAATTTTTTTCGTTAAGTCTTTTGTTCGTCTAATTTCATTGAGGGAATGCTTGGTACAATGTTTAATAAATATTTTTTTGTGCTCATTTTGCGTTTTGTACATTTTGCTCCGAAGGGATTAATATACTGTAATGTATATAACGTATAAAATATATTTCGTGCAAATAATGCGATTAACATCCTGGCATTAGGCGCTTCCCTCGAAGCTCCCTTCCAAAAATTATGTAATTGGTCAACAGTTTCCTCGCAGACAAAAGCATTAAGGTCGTTATCGACGGTGCATGCTAGGCAAGGCTGTGTGCTATAGTCTGGCCATAACTGCTGTGCACTCTCTGAGGTACGCTCGTACGGTATCTCCAAGCTGCAAGAGCTAGGGTTGGAAGCTCTCTCTCATCCGCCATACTCACCAGACATTGCACCTACCGACTATTACTTTTTCCAAAATTTAGAAAACTTTTTATTGGGTAAAAAATTCAATTCCCGAGAGGCAGTACAAAATGCCTTTGAAGAGTTTGTTGGGAGTCAACAAACTCTTCAAAGGCATTTTCAGTCCAGCTGATTTTTTCAAGAAGGGCATTAATAAACTGCCAATGCGTTGGCAAAGATGCATAGATTGCATGGGTGATTACTTCGAATAACAGAAATAAAAAAGTTTGAAAAAATAAGTACTTTCACTTATTGCATACAAAACGGCAATTTCATAGGTAAAGACCTATTATTATCGATTCATTTATAATAAATTTGCAAGACTGATTCAAGTTCCAATGACGACATGGACGATGAAGATGATGACGAAATGGAAGATGAAGCTGAAACAGAATCTTTGTCATAATAACTTAAATACTTATACTAATATCTATTTGTTTGTAATTATATTTTCAATAAAACAAATCCTTATTTGAATTGTAAGTTTAGTTCTTATTCATCAACTGTCTAGGTATTTTGATAAAATATCGAGATGTGTAGATTACATTTTTATGAACTAATAAGATAGTACAAATAATATATTTTTATCAAATAAAAAGCCTCCGTTCCGCTACAAGTGTTGCCTTAGAAATGTAAACTGATATCGTAAGATTTGTCCGACGTGTATTAATCGCATGTGTACTCATGCTCTTTTTTCCCCGGCTCCCACCTCGCCGCGCATACCTCAGAGAGTGCACAGCAGTTATGGCCAGACTATACCACCCATATTGTTTCTTCTGCTTATAAATGATATGTTGCAAACTAGTAGCATCTATTGCTATGCGGATAATGGTACGAGAGACGCCTTTTGTACCGGCCGGCTCAATATTTCGCGGGAAATCATCATCGTCAGAGTCGAGAGATTTTTAAAAATAAATCAATACTAATATTATAAAGCTGAAGAGTTTTTGTTTGAACGCGCTAATCTCAGGAACTACTGGTGCGATTTGAAAAATTCTTTCAGTGTTAGATAGCCCATTTATCGAGGAAGGCTATAGGCTATATATCATCACGCTAAGGCCAATAGGAGCGGAAAACCAATGAAGGATGTTTCAAAAACGGAGAAAATTTATTACTATTGAGAGATGCAGACGAAGTTGCGCGGGTCAGCTAGTTAAGTATAAACAAGCAAAATGCTGTGTTTTAGCGGCAATCACAATGAGATGTTGCTATTTTCATTTCAAGAATGTTCAAGAAGAAAGAAAGGAAAGAAATAGCTAAAAAAAAATGTAATAGTCGGTAGGTGCAAGGTCTGGTGAGTATGGCGGATGAGGGAGAGCTTCCAACCCCAGCTCTTGCAGCTTGGAGACTGTCTGTTGCGCAGAATGGGGTCGCGCGTTGTCGTGAAGGAGCAGGACCGATTGACCAAAGCTGGTTGCAGATGTGGCCACCAGACCTTGCACCTACCGACTATTACTTTTTCCAAAATTTAGACAACTTTTTAGTGAGTAAAAGATTCAATTCCCGAGAGGCAGTACAAAATGCCTTTGAAGAGTTTGTTGCCTCTCGTCCAGCTGATTTTTACAAGAAGGGATCAATAAACTGCCAATGCGTTGGCAAAGATGCGTCGATTGCATGGGTGATTACTTCGAATAACAGAAATAAAAAAGTTTGAAAAAATAAGTACTTTCACTTATTGCATACAAAACGGCAATTTCATAGGTAAAGACCTATTAATTATAGGTTTTGGCAACTGAATTTCGGGCAACGATCCGGTTACACGTAAACCTAGTCCAATATTTAAGGTTTATAAATTATTAGACATCGCAGTGTCTAGAGTCAGTGATATAGAGTAACTTTTGACTCGATACTACTGTTTGAAACACACATATTGATAACATTGTTAGCAAGGCCTCCGAGCACTGGGGTTCCTACTCGACGGGTTACTACTAACGAGAAAAAATATATTCTATCCTGTTCCGTTTACATATTTTTACCATGTTACACTGAAAATATTGAAAAATGCACCTAACAAATATTGTTCTACATCAGATTTCCTGTCCAATAGATTTTTTTCAAACCAAACTGGCTTGAAAAAAAGACATGTCTAAGTCCACTATATTTCATATCGTCGTATATCTGTTCCTAAGAACAAAGTAAATAGTTTCGTTATCAATGTGCGTGATTGCATCGACTGGACGTTTTCGGGGCACGGGATACGACATAAACAATAATATTTACTAACTCACCTGTCGTCTGAACTCATCGGGCATCGCACGGAAGAAGTCAGCAATGAGGAACTCGTGCGGCTCCGGCCACGTGTCCACCGTCTGCACCGCCACAGAGGAGCGGCGGGCCCCGGGCAGGCGCGGCGAGCACGAGGACGAGCGCCGGGCCGGCGGGCCGCTGCGTCGCGGGGTCGGCCTCGCCGCCTCGCCGCGCCGGGGATCGCGCGTGCGGCTCAGGCCCACGCTCGGTTCCACGGCCTCGTCCCACTCGTCTTCCGCGTTCGCTTGCGTCGTGAGCTCTAGAACCTCGCGATCCTCCACGTTCAACGGCTCCGGCACCGTGCCGACGTCCAGCGGTGGCGGCGGTCGACTCGGTTCCGGCCTCGCCACGGCGGCGCCCGCCGGGGGCGGTGCTCCCGCGAAAGGGACGGGCGAGTCTGCAGCGCGTCGTTCCAGCGCCACTCGAGCTAAGCGTGCCGAGTACGCCTCGCCCGGCCCGGCGCTCAGCGACGGAGACGTCTCTTTGCGCGGCGGGGACGCCGGCCGCGAGCGACGCCCGATGGCCCGGACGGCGCCCGAGTCCGAGGGGAACCGGAACTGTGCGCGCGTCTCGCGCGCGGGCGTGTTCTCCGGGGTGGCCTCCACGGCGGCCTCCGGCGGTTCTCCCGCGTCCGCGTCGGCGGGCAGGGGCGTGTGGGGCGCGGAATCGGCGCCGCAGCGGTCGCCCAGCGCGAACCAAGGCTCGGCGCCGGGACGCAGCGCGCTCACCGCGCGCGACATGTGACCGCCCGAGGCGAGCGAGGGCGGCGCCGGGGACCCGCGCGCCACTACTTGGGTCACTCCGCCCACCGTCAGCGGCGACGGCGGCGGCTCCTCGGCGCGCGCGCACAGCGACAGACGGCGACACTCCGCCACCACGTCGTGGATGTCGATGCGCGCCCAACGCGCTTGATCGGCCTCGCGATGACGGGAACCCGTCACGAGAGCGGGATGGAGGCGAACGCACTCGGCCAGCGCTCCCACGGCTCGCTCCCACGCGTCGCGCGGTCCTCCGCCGGCCAGTTCGGCCCCGTGCGCGCGCAGGGCCTCCACCAGCGTGCAGGGGTGTGTGGCGTACAGAGCGTGGAAGAGCGCGCGCTGCGCCAGCTGGAGGTGAGCGCGTGCGACCGGGGCCGGCGGCGGGTCGAGAGCGGCCGGACGCAGCAGCGCATCGGCGAGATCGGCCGAGCAGGAGGAGGCGAGCGCGGGCGCGGCGGGGAGCAGCGCGGCCAGGGCCAGCAGCGCGTGCAGCAGAGGTAGCGCGTCTCGTTCGAGGCGCGCGGCGCGCAGCAAGTCACGGGTGAGCGGGTGCGAGGGCAAGCGATGCAGCCAGGGGGGACGGCGAGCCACGAGAGGCGCGAAGGCGGCGAGGGCGTGGTGGCGCGCTGTTCGCTCGCCGCGCAGTTGCTCCTGCAGCGCGTCCAGCAGGTGCTTGGCGTGCAAGTCGGTGGCGCGCGCCAGTAGGTCGAGGGCGCGCGTAGAGCCAGTGCGCGCGTGGTACTGCAGCAGGGCGCGCGTGAGCCAGGGCTCCCGCACGGCGCCGTAGAGCGCTACGAGTGTGTCCGCCGCATCACGGGCTCCACCCGCGCCACCCTCTAGTAGCGCGAACACATCGCCCGCCTCGCACGCCGCTAGCATCTCCAACCGCCTGCCATTAAAGTTTTGAAAATATTCTGTATAAACAACTTGCATTTTTTTTAATCTACACAAAAAAATTCAGATGGCATCATAGAGCAACACGGTAGGGAGTAGCCATACGCAGGTGTCCCCTCTGCCAAAGTACAAGTTACCATTTTTGTGATTATGTTTTCTGATATATTTAATATAATTATGTGGATTGTGAGCATTATTTTAATTTAGTTTACTATTAAAATTGTGTTCAATCAAATATAATACAATATTTCCGTTGTTATTTACAACTACATTGTTTTTATTTATTCATTGCAGGTTTCCTAAAGAGCCGAGTTTAAGAACTATATTAAAGAATTATTGTAATAACAGAGACCTTACCTGCAGTGCTATTCTCTAAGAAAAACAGCCTTGCGTGCAGCGTTGCCTCAACATCGAATTACGCAAGTACGCAAGGCTGCTTTCTTAGAGAATAGCACTGCTGGATACCTACAAGAAACAGTGTCATTTGTTCAGATTATTTCAAGTCTGACTATTATGTGTTGGCTAACAGTAGAAGGATGGAACGTTCTTAATGAAAAAAGCTAACCCACACAAATTTATACAAAATTATTGCAGTTTAAAAACCAGTGATAGATAACACAATTGGTAATATCAATGATTTAGAATCACCACTAGTCATTCATTCCATAATTGCTTAAATATGAACATTCAGATTTTACAATGGGAGAAATGTATTACTAATTACAGGTGAACACAGCATGCTTTAAGACATGTACAAATTTACTAATGTAAACTAAACTTGAAACTTAAAATTAACATTTAAAAGTAAACTTTGATTGTTGTAGTAATAAATTAAGTCCTATATACATTAATATCCACCATTGTATCATTTTAAAAATCTGATTTTCCTAACCAACTTCTCAAATTTATTGATATTGCATACTGATAGTTGTTAGAACCACAGTTGTTGCATCACTTCATTACACAGAATGTGTGTATGTGTGTGAAATTGTTCATTTGTTGTTTTAATTGTTAGTGTGAGTTTGGTAGTGACAGCCAATTGTTTTTGTATGTAGAATGTGTGGGGTAAAGATTCCCCCTGCAACCAATGACGGACTATTTTGTATATAAAAAAGACACTATGGCTACTCCGGTCATGTCTCCGGTCCGCCGTGTTTTGGCATAGTGGTTTAAACAGTCACCTTGCTTTCTACTACACTGAGTGTCAAGGGTCCGATCCCAGCTTGGGACACTTTATGTGATCCATAAATTGTTGTTCTGATTCTGGGTGTTCCATGTGTTCATTTCCTAAAAACTACTTTACTGGTCTTTTTCTTTCTCTCAATTTCATTTATCCTACTACATTTCTGGTTGTTCATACCAGAACAGTACTATGAAAGCTACGAGTGTAGCTTTTATGCTACTTTTCTAGTTATTGTAAGTAAAAAGTATTACTTAACATGGATGAAAAAGTTTAAGTGAAGAAATCATTTGGAAAGTTCCAAAGCCAACGAAAAAGAAAGTACCTACGTGCCTAGTGAAGTGATAAGTCAAAAATATTGAGGGCACATTAATGTCTCTTATATTCACGGAGGTTGTTGACGTACACATTCACTACACACATTGCCAATCAATACGTATGTGATCACTGTATAGTAATCACGTACGTACCGATTGGCAATCTCTGAAGGAGGCCTTCAAGGGGAGTCCAGATGGCATGTACATTGGACTAAGATTATCCACACCCATTACTATTCAAATGTATGTAAATGGAATAATAAAGGTTTTATTTTATTTATTCATTAATGTCACTTGAGAAAAGAAGCTAATAGCATAATCAGAACGGTTTAATGTCATGTAAAATAATTGAGAGAAGGGCAGGACCGTGATGATGATGTCTAGTTAGACCTGCCTACGTACCATACTAAAGGTATAAGAATATATTGCATCATATTTATTTCTACCTCTCTGCAAATTAAATAGTGGCTCAACCAGCTTACTAACAAGTTAACAAGCATTGCAGACAACTGTAAGCCGATTCCATCTACTGCCTTCCTTGCTACCTACCTACCTTTTACTTCTATATTCTTTTCTATACTTACTACCAATTATTCATACTAATAAAATGATAGTTTGGATAGTGTATAGTCCAATAGTGCTAAATTCGTAATTTTCAAAGTTTAGAGAAACGAACGTAGTCAAATTTATTAAAAATCGACAGAGCAAAGTATGTCGAGTCAGGTAGTTAAAAATAAATCGCAATAAATAACACGCATTTAATAACCAACGATGTGTATTTGTTATTATTTGTGTAATATCTACGCAGGTCAACTAGTTATGATGCGGTACTGTTTTTTTAAGACCACCTACCAATCAGCAGTTCGGTGAGACGATCCTCGAGTCACTTAGGAGACAGTTTGATTCGTTCGCCGAAATTAGGCTCAGCTTAAGAACTGTATCAAGTGTCTGTATAATAAGCATGTGCATGTAAAAAGTAAAAAAAAGTCTGGATTCTAATATTGATGCACTTAACAAGATTCCGATAAGAAAACGAGCTAAACCCGCATTAACTTTTAGCCGACTATCAAATCAAAAATCAAAGTGCCACAGCTGACAAGTGTGACAAGTGATATGACAACTAACAACAGCCAAATTATTGACAGCAGGGATGTAGATTGTGGTGAGCAAAAGCTGGTAGGTACAGATGTTGCTGAAGGGTCTAAAAGCTGCTGCTAAAAAAAGTTGGTACACTCACATTAACGTCATATTAATAAAAATAATAATAACAAATTGTTTATTTTTATGTTCTTTTAAATGAAATGTTTAATTATCGAAGATCTTCTTTATTAAAAATTCATACCTAATTAAAAATTAACAATAATAGTTATTTTTAATATTATAACTAATAATTATTATGCTCATTATTCGTTGACGATTTTATTATTAGATCTAATGTCTACACATAATTTGAAAAAAATCGGTTGTCTGTAAAGTCGCTTTACTGACGATAGTTGAACGTGACAACGTTATAAGAAAATACTAATGGAATGGTTGCATTTTTCAAAAGAAAATTTTAATTTTATTTGTTAGACAGATGTCGAACGCTGCCGAACGCGGAGGCCGATTGTGCCTCTTTGTCGCTCGTTCCGCGCTCTCGCTTGCACTTCAAGCCTTAAATGGAACGCCTCAGAGCGAGGTAACGCCGCATGAGTCATGTTTTTTCGTGCGTGCAGCCGGCTCCATTGAATTATAAGACGTTGTCACGTCAAAAAATTACATTGACGAATTTTATATTATTTTCTGACAATATCATACCCGTCCTCCATGGATAATTCGCTCGAATAATAAAATTAATCTGAAGTAAGTTACTCAATGGGTCAAAAATAAATTTCATTGCGAAAAGTATTTTTTTTAATAATTAGATGTGATATAAATATAGAAATAATATTTTTTAATAATTAGAGAAGACGAGTGCTGCCGTTTTAATATATCAATATTATTATATTATTTACTTCCTTTTAAGGTATCTTTACTACCTCTGTAGTGTTTTTTTTTTCCACGTGGAAACCCACCAGATCATTTCACCAAAACTGAGGTTGAAGTGTTATGTCGGATATTGCGATTTAGCAATGATCGATGACTTACCTTTTTTTGGTTTATTACCAGTGTTATTTACCAGTTATTCAGGCACTGATTGACTGACTGACTGAATCTATTCAACTTTTTATACTTCATATATCTTCTAGGGTCTTGAAATGATCTGAACTAATGACGCTGTTTTTTGTAGGTATCCAGGTAGGGTATCTAAGCCGATGTTGCTTCGACTAACGGCGAGCGATGAAAGGGGGTCGACAGCGCTGGTCTTCACACCGTCTCGCAGGGGACGCGTGGAGGCTGGATTGGGGCTGTATGCCAGGATACTTGCAGTGAGCAACGATCTCGGAGGCACAGGGGTACGCCAGTGTATGTCTACTCCCCACCGTGTTGCTCTATGGTTACGATCTTTTAAACTTCAAGAAAAAATCGTACTCCTACTACTTTAGCCAGAAATGTACTCCGGACTTTGGAGTTGCAGATGTCCATGGACTAAAGTATTCACTTAGCATCAGAGGGACTAGTAGGAGTTTATTTAACATCAACTCGATCTTAACAGTGAGTGGTGAAGATTTCAGTGCAGGGCAATAGCAACGTCGAATGCGGTGACTGTAGCAGCGGAGTTGATGTGAAATAAACTCACAGTAGACCTCGATTATAATATATATAAAAATAAATACAATTTTATTTTTTCTAAAACAGACATCAACCGTCTGATCACAACCTATGCAGATCTGGTGCTACGGTCATCAAACTATTTAAGAACATACTCTTTTATACATACAGATGATTTACACCCAGACACAGAAGAATAATTGGTCATCACACAATTATTTCTTCTGGGTGAGAATCGCAGCCATTACCTTTTACTCAAGTCTGGGTCACGGATCAATAAGCCAACACTCCCTTTAGGGTGTTATCTTTTGTAGAGAAGTTTAATAAACTTTCAAATCGAATTGAGTACTGTTATTGTATTTAAAAAGGTTTCTACCTAATTCAGTCCACCACTACTCGAATGAAAATGAATGACAACTGTCAGAAAAAGCGATATAACCTATACATACGTTTTACATTTCATAATAATTTAGAATATTTACGCTATGTGTGGAAATGATAATTCATGGATAATGAATTAAAACTGAATTTGTATAATTCAGTAAAAGCATTTAATGCAAATAAATTTTCTTTTTTGAATTAGTGTGTACTGTCAAAACAAGAGTAATGCTCAGAGCCGTATCTTCGATGTATATTGAGAGCCAGGCGCTCTCGTCGCTCGAGGTACTCTCGTCAGCGAGGAGAGACGTGTTTAAGTTGTTCCGTGAGTCCTACTTTCATTATAAAATCCGAAATTAT
This sequence comes from Arctia plantaginis, assembly GCA_902825455.1. Lineage (NCBI taxonomy): Eukaryota > Metazoa > Arthropoda > Insecta > Lepidoptera > Erebidae > Arctia > Arctia plantaginis. The sequence goes on along the minus strand of CADEBD010000291.1, from coordinate 195,561 downwards.
AGCCTCGTAAGTTGTTACCACTGAGAGTGATAATACAGCATTGATACACTTAATCGGGATCTACGTTTATCGGCTTCGTATGTCTATTGTATACTTGTACAAATTTATTTTTTCAACCTCTGACTGAGTAGACTTTGGTAGGTACCTCATGTTTAGTTCCTCACCATTGTTAATTTAGTTTTGACTGAAGTCTACTGCTGGTGCGCTCCAACCGACAGTATTAATTTTCCCAGCAATACCTACTCACTCAAACTGTACCCTACACTTATTCTGAGCTTTACACATAAGTGGTGTGGACATCAAATAGACTAAGCTTACCTTTAGTTGTTATATTTAATCCTGATTGTAGTAATTGAGATGTACAAAAGACTTAATCAGAAAACACTGGGACACTAGGAGATGTGACATTTTGAGAATTGATAAATGCATTTTATGAAATGAACATGCATCAAAGTTCAGCTGATTCTTGGTAAACTTAAAGCCGACCCAAACATAGTTTGGGCAAAAAGCACAGAGTACTTGCTAACTAACTATGGGCTTGTTGCAGGGACCTGCTCACTGTCCACACAGGCATCTGCTGCACAGGTAAGCAATGACTCCTGATCACATTACTCATTAACACACAGTACTCTGTGATACCATTCTCCCAATTGTTAATACCTATTCTCATTTTACAAGCATGCAAAGAGAATAAAAAGTTACAAGACGGTAAGTGCTGACAATTCAATAACATTAAGTAGATTTTCCTGTAAATTCAATATACAGATTAAATGAATCTGAGAATTTGTTAATAATTATGCAACTATTTTTGGTTAAAGTTATAATTTTAATATCTTTTTCTTTATTCCATCTGTCAAATAGTCAACATTATTATACCTGTTGTTGAGTATCTCCTTTAACTTTCTGATTTAGGTTTAAGTATACAATAATGTAGTTTTAAGTCATGGATACTCATGTTTCACGGTATTGGTTGCTGTCCATATGGGACGATGTAGTCGCTCAGCGACAAAGTCCTTTTAATATTAAAAACAAAAAAAAAGTATCTCCTTAGCTTCTGGCATCTGATAATCATCTAATCTAGGTTTTATTTTTTTTATTTGCTAAATAAAGAAATACTGCATGTGTCTGACTACTTAAAGCAGTAGTGTTTAGTATACACAATATGATTTTTATGAGCTATTATTATTAATTTCTCTACATGCATTTTTTTTGTTTATTTGTTTTGTAACTTTTAATTTAATGATCTTTCAGTAAACTAATAAACGGTTGTTTATTCTCTATTTTATGCAAACAATTATTGGCAGAGGCTTCATAGGTTTCTCTCTTAGCTCCGTGCCTGGTTCTTGTGTATTGTCATCACAGGTTGTAAATAAACTGTTACTAGTGGTTACTGATTGAGTTTGAGAAAGCCAGTATGTATTCAGTTTGGTTTGTGGGTCCTTTAGTGCCATTAGGGGTAATCTTCTTATTCTTAATCTTTTCACTTCAGTTAGAATGCTCCAGTTTTTTTGTCCCTTACTTGTATAACATTTTATATTAACCATTATTTTCTATCTCAAAAGATGTACGGACTGAAATGTTGCGTAGTGAACAAGCCCCAGGTCTATTTTGGAAGATCCCTTTATGCTGCACTATTTTGACTGCACCAATTGCATAGTGGCTTAAGTGGTCACCTCACCGCTTCTTACTGCACTGAGTATTGTGGGTCCGATCTCCACACTGGACAACACTTTGTGTGATCTACAAATTGTTGGGTCTGGGTTTTTTTTGTGTCGGTTTCCATCTATTTGTGTCCAGGATATATTCCTAGTGCAGTTGTCTTAAAAAATAATAATTGTGGTTGTTGTTGATCATGAGAGACAAATAAATGCGCACGGTAATTTCAAAATTCGGGAAACAAGATTGTAAACGCTACCCTCGCCCACTATTTAAGGTCCCACGGGCCCGGACGAATTTAAGGAAGCAAACAAGCACCAATTGGGATGACTCACGAATATGACACCATTTCACTTCCTTCGGGGGACACAGACATCTTTTGTAATAGTCTGGCTAAATTTAAAAAAAAAATGTTCGTATTCATATATTGAACACTGTTTAACCTTGTTTAATTGTTGACATACCTACCTACCATCTAAATATTTACTACTACTAATTTACTAATTTTTGCACAATTAATTGTTATAATTCTTTATAGTTTTTTTTCATCTACAAAAGCCATTAAAATCTGTGGCCACTATTTGTAATTATTTTTTTTATGTCCATGTTGTGGTCTTCTATAATTGAGGAAGCACAAGGCGTAAAATTTTATTTGCTGTAAAATTAGCATGTAAAGTGTATTTCTTGTTGGAGATCGATTAAATAAAAATAAAGAATTATTAAAGAATAATTAAAGCTAAATTTAGCAAAAGCTCAAAACTTGCAGTTCCAGAGCCTCGTGCTTTTTAGTCTCAAAATACTAGCCGCACCAGAATTGAGGAATGCAGCGAACTGCACTAATTCATCGCCCAGGTTGTCCTCCAAATAATCTGCAAAGGCACTTATGATGACTGCAGATTTTCTTTTCTAATATAAGAGATTTCAGCTCTCGTAATATCACCAAAACGATAGTAATTTTATGATATGCTGCTTTAGGTAAACGTATGAATACGTTTACCTAAAGCAGCGAGCACGTTATCAATATTAACAATAAACATCCTAATTTTATATCGTTGTTCAGGTGTTTGATTTTAACCATAGTCGTCGAGTACAAAATACTCCAATTACAGCGGTTCAGCTACCGCTGTAATTGGAGTATTTTGTATTTCGCTTCCTTCGTCTAGTTTCTTGCTAATATGCCTTACAGACAATCAAAACTTTGACTTTTGCCTCAATATCTGATTCTGATCGAACCATGCTGCACTAGTCGCTTGCAAACGTTCTAAGATTCCGTTCCACAATATTGACATTATTCTCGATTCCAATTTACTAATTTTTGAAACCAGTCCGTAAGCTTGATTACGGTACTCTGCCTTTTGATTCACGTTACTGGAAATGTCTTTCAAACTTTTCTTGATCTTAGTAAAACCCTATAAAACCGCCTTCGCAGCATCAGCTTGGGGTGACTACCTAGTGTGTCCGTTTCATTTGTAAAGTCCCCTAATAATAATATATTCCTAATGCGGGAGTTATCTTAAAAAAAAACGAAGAAAACCGCTTCGTTACGTAACGTGTTACGTCGCCTGTCTGTCTGGCTTCCCTTTCTCTCACGCATACGGCAGCGGTAGGCAGGCTCCTCCTCTCTCACTCTAACCCACAGCGCTAACCGTATTTCGGACAGACGCTTTACATAAAATTTAAGTAATAACCTAAGTTTTTCTCAAGTTAAATAATTTCAATATTAAATAGTTCAACTTAGATTTGTTTAGGTCATCATTTCTGTCGGCCGTCCCGAAAAGCACACGTTTTTTTTAATTTGTTTGAATTTTTCACATGCCAGCGTCCAATCCTCCATTTTACCCTTCTTAAGTAAAGGTGCTAATCTACTACTAACTTACACTTAACTACTAACTTTGCATAAAAGTTAATTACACCTAGGAAAGATTTCATTTCATTCCGTGGTATTTGTCGGTATTGGAATACCCATTATAGTCTCGATTTTTGCAGGATTCGCTTTAACTCCCTCTTTACTGATATTATACCCTAAATATCGCACCTCATTCACTAAAAATACACACTTTGTACTTTTTAAGTTTAATCCAAATTTCGACAGCCTACTGAATACCGCCTCTAAAGCCGTTAAATGTTCCCACTCCGATTTTCCTATAATTATGACGTCATCAAGGAACATCGTTCGGCATAACCTTCAATAAATTGCACATAATCCTTACAAAATGCCCTCGCTGGAGGCCAGTCCAAAAACTAGCCTATTATACCTGTACAAACCGCGGTGTGTATTTATAATCCTATATTGTTTTGAATCACCCAGTTCAACCTGATTATAAGCCTGTGATAAATCGATCTTCGAAAAATATTGTGCTCCATTTAAATTAACAATTATATCCTCGATTTAAGGCAGCGGGGTATCTATCAATAAATAATACCGGATTCTTGAGTACCTTTATAATCTTCTGGGTTCTTCGGAGTACTTTATAATCTGCACAAATTTTCAATGAACCGTCAGCTTTGCTTACTCGCGTAAGAGGCGAGGTCCAGTCGGAATGTTCCACGGGCTCGATGATGCTGTCGCGCAGCATGGCATCGAGCTCGGCGTCAGGCGCGCGGCAGAAAACAGGCTTCGCATCCGCAGCGTCGCCTTGCCGCCCGTGTACCGCCCCAGACCTCCAGACAACAGACAGTTTTGTGTAACAAAACATTTAATTCTTTCGACATTTCTTTACTTACCCAATTAACTTTATTCAAATTATTGAAATTAGGCATTTTAGCTTTTAACTCGGATAACCATTGTCTACCAATTAACGAAGTAGTTCCCCCTTTGATTACCAGTGACTCGTAAGTGTTTGGAATAGATTCCGTATTTCACAGTTGGTTCTATCAGCGAAGCCCATCGACGCTGTCGATTCAACGGTGGCCGCGTCTCGCTCCGCCGCCACCAAAGAAGTAACGATCTTTACGGCGCCCGTATGCCTTAGCAAATCGTTCTCCGCGAATAGTCTTTGACGAATTATACTGCACACAAACTGCAATACTGCGCTAGCTTCTTTAATTCTGCCACTAATTAGCAATATTTGCTTCACAAATCTACCTGTGTTGTCTAAAGCGATACCGTTCCGCTAATGCTGATGGCGCGGGTTGTAAATGATCTTTTAATAACTTCACTGCTTCTTCATATCATAATTGTGCTGGTTTCTTAGGGCTCGCTAAATTTGCCAGCAATTCGTAAGTTGCATCCCCCATTACTGTAGGTAGTTTCATCACCGTCTTGATTCCGTTTACTAGAAAGTACATTTCTGGTCTTTCCGTGTACGAAGACCATGCTCCACCGTCCAGTTCATATTCGCAAACCTTACCGACCGACATTATTGTTCTTTTACAATATTTTTTCTAACGTACAAACCCGCCTTGTCGCCACTGTGGTGTCCGTAATAAAACACGTCTATACTCACTGACAATTTATTCCCGACTGCCCTCACAATACAGATATCAGAACTTAATACTAATTTATGCTTCAATGGTTTTCTATGTTCAAGAACTAACAAACTTTCCAGTGGTCCAGATGGACAACTGGAACATAGTGGATATAGTCTACATCTACATGGGATTAATTTGATATATCTGGAGTAGAATCCAATGACACTGAATAACATTAATTTTGCAAATAATTTGTTCCAGTATGTTGATACAATTAGATGCATAAACTCCTCACTCGTTGTTTTTGATAAATATGTCGTATGATCCTTTCCTTTAGTGGCGTGACTTTGATGTTGTGCCATGAAGGCATCAAATTTCGCGATTGATTCCAGTAAAACTAACTAGTCAATAATAGAAACTTTTATACGGTTAAAAAGCGTTAGTGTCCCAAATGCGCGTGGCCGGTAGCATTTGCTACTCTTGCTACGTGGCTAATCCGCCACTGCGGTTATCGCGGTAAAAAGTGGCCTACCTTTCTCGCTAATAATGTAGCTTTTCATAAGTGTAAGATTTTTTAAATCGGTTTAGAGGTTTAGGCGTGAAAGCGTAACAAACAAACTAACTTTCACCATTATAATACACTAGCTGACCCGCGCAACTTCGTCTGCGTCTCTCAATAGTAATAAATTTTCTCCGTTTTTGAAACATTCTTCATTGGTGCTCCGCTCCTATTGGTCTTAGCGTGATGATGTATAGCCTATAGCCTTCCTCGATAAATGGGCTATCTAACACTGAAAGAATTTTTCAAATCGGACCAGTAGTTCCTGAGATTAGCGCGTTCAAACAAACAAACAAACTCTTCAGCTTTATAATATTCGTATAGATATCGTCATAGTCGTAGAATAATGTCTGATCTGACATTTATTGCACTTTACAGGGCAGCCATTTCAAATAATTATGTTATTTTTTGACATAACTTTTTTAGTTCTAAATGTGTAATTATGAAAATTGGCATACAAGTGAAAAATATTATTTGTTTTAAAATGCAATAAAAAGAACAACTAATAATTTTCCAATTTTCTAGAAAAATCTCATGCTTCATTTTACTTAGAACGCCTGTCAAACAAACACTAAATAATTTAATCTTAAATACATATGTTCAATCATGAACATAATTGCATCACCCAGCAACAGCATCTATGTCACACGTGGTGCGGCGTAAAGTCGATGCACTGTCAACATTTCGGCGTGACCGAGATTAAGGCAGCTGCATCAACACCACACACGAATCGCACACAAGCAAATAGCCATCCATGTGTACTTAGAGTAAGTTTAGTATATGAGATGTACTTTATGTAAATAAATCAGTCATTTTGTCTAATCCGACTTTGACTCATTACCCTGTCCCACCTCTCACTGCGGCCAAGACACCCATCACCGACGACCGACCGACCAAGACGACCGTCAGTAGATCGGTCTTGTGAGCCTGCTCGACCGGCAGTGAGAAAATCATCTCCTAAACCCCGCTCCCTTCACGTCTCCGTCTGTCACCCTAGGTCTCCAGGTAACAGACTTCCCGCACTATCTATATATGTATATTATATCCTCACAGCAAGGTCACATATTGATAGGGCTAGGGAATCTAGGGATTTAGGTACGTAGGCGTAGGTTACGTACGAGTATTGTTTGGTTCACTACGGTGCCCGCTCGATACACGTACTTAGGTTGTATTTTAGATAGGCTTTCGGTGTAACACGTACGAGTGCTGATTGGTGTACCACGGTTGCCTTGGTAGTAGTAATAATATTTAGACAATGTAGTATCCAAATATGGTAAAAACCAAAATTCATAATTTTTTCAAAACCGACATAATTCTACGATCATGACGACATAAGTATAGACGTATGGATTTGTAGTGAGCGCGTGCTTCATCAAATTTCAATTTCAATGGTGCTGGGGAGTTCCTTTCGAACCAACCTGGTTTTCTGTCAAAGTTGTCTCCCTTAACTAGATGATCCTTCACCCTTCTTCCTTAGCTACCAAGGCCACGAAGTGGATGTTATGTGCAAAGCTTGTATTAGGCCAGGATATTGCCCCAGTTGATGGGCTGACCCACAGCAGCTGAGCGGTGATATGGACTAGTAAGATAGCCTAATAGATGTGCGTCTAATAGCCTTGCTTTGCACACCAGGGCGTAAGCTAACGATTCTTCCTGAGCATTTATAGATAATATGCACCACTAAGACCAGTACACCTCACCCCCGCCCCAATATACAATAAATGTGTGTGTGTTGTGTAGACGGTGCTGAGTGCTTCGAGTGCGGGCGCTGAAAGGGCGTCGCCACCGAGGCCGCGCCCTCCGCCACCGCCTCCGCCCCCGCCACAGCCTCCGCGCCGCGCTTGGCACGTCGCCGCCACTGCGCTCGCCATCTCCGCTTCTCTCGGAGGGGTAAGACTATTTGGATGGTTCCACCATACGCAAGTTGAAAGCCGAAGGACTGCATATAAATCGAACAGCCGTGTATAAGCCGTGCCGTGGAAGAAATTTGTCATACAAATATTGTTTTACTATGTGATATTTAACTACTTGGGTTATGTACGTTACGGGTATGGGAAATATATACATATTTCGTTTATATTTCATTAAGTCGGAATTATGAGTTATAAGTGACTCAGACATATTAGCGTATGAGAAATTGAACCAAAACCATTACAATCCATTTACTCTAAATGAGTTATTGAGCTATAGGCACTCACGTAATTGCACTCGATTAGTAGGTACGATGTAAGCTATCGTTGTTGTCCTCAGTTCATGTACTACCGCAAGCGCAGCGACGACAGTAAGGGACCGCTCGATGTCACTCCACAACCAGGTGAGTCTCATGTCATTTTGTAAAATATATCAACATTATCAGAAAATACTCAGGTACTTTAACGTTCGTACGCGTCGTCCACAGTGTCAGAGGCCGAGCCGACGGCGGACGAAGCGCCGCCGATCCCTTCGTCGGGAGAGATGTTCCCGGGCCACGTGCAGTTCTTGCTGGTGGGCGCGGGGACGGCGTCGTTCGCGGCGATGCGAGCCATCCGCGCGGCCCGGCCCGAGGCGCGAGTGCTGTTGGTGGGCGACGAGCGCGAGCTGCCCTACATGCGGCCGCCGCTCAGCAAGGAGCTGTGGCGCGAGCCCGACCTCGCCGAGCGCGCCGACGACCTGGACGCGCTCACGTTCCGCCAATGGAACGGGCGCCGCCGCCCCGTCGCGTACGAGCCCGCCGCCTTCTACACGCCGGTGGAGGAGCTGGAGAGCCGCGGCGGGGCCGCCGTGGCGCGAGGCTGGACCGTGACGCGCCTGGACGTGGCGCGCCACGAGGCCGAGCTGGCGGCGCCGGGCCGCGCGCCCGTGCGCGTGGCCTACGACCGCTGCCTCGTGGCCACGGGGCTGCGCCCGCGCCGCACGGGGCTGCTGCGCGCGGCGGCCGAGGGCGGGCGCGCCTTCACGCTGCGCGGCGTGCGCGACGCCTGGCGCGTGGCGCGCGAGCTGCGCCGCGACGACGTGGCGCGCGTGCTCGTGCTGGGCGGAGGCTTCCTGGCCGCCGAGCTCAGCGCCGCGCTGGCCGAGCGCCGTACGTATGCCCCGCCGACTCGCTTCCGTACTGTGCCTGTTCTTCACTAGCTACTCGATCAGCAATGAACTGTTCGATAAGACTGTCGATGATGATGATGTGACGCCTCGCCTCATCGATTAGAACGTTGATCATGTAGAAAACGGTTCTTATATTTCTCCACATTACTCATTCAAACCGGCAGCGATACAAACTACGCACTCGACGGTCGGTTCGTTCGAGATAGATTCCTTAGAACTGAGGGCGTGTTGCAGTGTCGCCGGAGGGCCGGAGCGTGGTGCAGGTGTTCCGCGAGGAGGCGCCGCTGGCGAGCGTGCTGCCGCGCTACCTGGCGCAGGAGGCCGCGCGGCGCCTGCGCGACAGCGGCGTGGAGCTCCGCGCCGGAGGTGAGTGCCGCCCGCGCAGCCCCCCCACCCCTCGCCGGGTGACGCCTGTGCTCACGCCCCGCCCTTTGCAGCCGAGGTCGTGAGCAGCGAGATGGGCGAGCGCGGCGTGCGTTTGCAGCTAGCGGACGGCGGAAGCCTGGAGGCGGACCTGGTGTTGGAGTGCGTGGGCTCGGAGGTGGCTGAGGAGCTGGCGCGGCGCTCGCAGCTGGAGACGCACGCGGAGCTGGGCGGGCTGGTGGTGAACGCGGAGCTGCAGGCGCGCAACGACGTGTTCGCGGCGGGTGACGTGGCGTGCTTCTACGACGTGGTGCTAGGCCGACGCCGCGTGGAACACCACGACCACGCCGTGGTGTCGGGGCGCCTGGCCGGCGAGAACATGGCCGCCGTCAAGCCGCCTCAGCACTACACGCACCAGAGCATGTTCTGGAGCGACCTCGGCCCGCAGCTCGGCTACGAGGTAAGACACGAAGTCACTACGCCCGCGCCGGTCCTGATCCTCTAAGATAATAGAAGACTATCTAAATGTTAACTGCCGTGTTGTTTCTGCCCTGCCCTTTTGTTCAGATGCAATCAAAACAAAAGCAAAGCACTCGTTTAAAATTTCTTACGCAGTATGTAGTTTCCAATATAAATGTGTACATTTTTCTAAGGTAAACAAATTAATTACCAAAAAATAAGAAATGCTAGTAGAGTACCTGCCACCGATTGAATCCATTAAATTAATGGTACTCTTTTTGAAATTCTGCACCGGATATTCAGTCCGGAACATGCGGTCGGGGCGATTTGTTCTTTCTTCGTCCGTAAATATCAGGGACGTGTTAGGTCACTTTGGGTGGAGCGGTTTAATGAGACTTCACGTCGCTCCGCAGGCTATAGGTATAATCGACTCACGGCTGCCCACCGTGGGTGTGTTCTCGGCGGACGCCGTGACGTCCGCCAGCAAGGCGGTGGAAGTCGCCGCCGCGGAGGCGCAGGCGGGCGAGCCCGAGGGGGGCGCGGCGCCACAGCCGGTGCCGATAGCGTTGGTGCCGGAGCCGCTGGGGGAGGGGGCGGAGTCGCGGAGCTACGAGCGCGGCGTGGTGTTCTACCTGCGCGAGCGGCGCATCGTCGGTGTGCTGCTGTGGAACCTCTTCAACCGCATGCACGTCGCGCGCCAGGTGAGCTGTCCCCCACCGCCGCGGCTGCGATAGCTGCACGTAATGAGTGGCCGGTACCGAGACTGTTTGTGTGTGCGCAGGTCCTGGCGCAGGGCGAGTTCGACGACCTGTTCGAGGTGGCCAAGCTGTTCACGCTGCACGAGGACGAGTAGCGAGGAGAAAGTCACGAGTCCTGCATTTACTGTTATAATGTTGTACATAACTAATATAAAATTAAACAAACAATCTAGGTATTACATTTGGTATGTTATTTCTGCTCGGCTCCGACGACTGCACCGGCCGGCATTCTCGTTCCTCGACATTGCTTAGTTATTTATATATTAGAAGACGAACAGCGGTAACATCCAGCCAACTACAGGTCCTCACCATTAATAACTGTTACGATCAAAATGTAAGAGGGCTTCGTACTAATTTCCTTTCTCAAGTACTGTTATGCGATTATGACTTCATATGCCTAACAGCCGATTATTTTGACCGTGAATACTTTGATAAAAGATACGATATTTACCGTAGTGATAGGTATGCCTTGGCGAGCGGTGCGGGGCGGGGCGGCGGCGTTGCCATCGCAGTGGACTCAGTGGACTTGGCCTGACGCGCTCTGGGTGTTTATACCTCTAACCCCATGTACCTACTGACTGCACGTACCTGAATATTGTGTTTGTTTATATTCCTCAGGGCCTCGGTTACCGTACCGCTTTGGAAGGTTGTTTATACTTAACTAAAAAGTTAATAAACGACCACCCTCAAGATTTGTTTATTGTAATGGGCGATTTTAATATTTCCAATGCAGTTTGGACGGATTATTTACCGTGCGCGATGTCCTTATCTGTTGATGGCACTTACGCCGTTCAGTCGCTAAGTGAGTGTCTTGCTCTTACTGATATATAACAATACAATGGAATACGAAACTCTATGAATCGCTTACTTGACTTAGTTTTGTGCACCGAATTATGTAAGGTTACTCGCTGTGATCGACCACTAACTCCAGAAGACGTATTTCACCCAGCGCTTTCAATAACTTTTTCTAATTTCCGCAATGCGGACTACCCAAATATTATTAATGAACTGTATAAAGTCGATTGGGACTCTTTCTTTGGTTCTTTAGGTATGGAGAACAGTATTTCTGTGTTTTATAGCTTTTTAAATGATCTGATATTAAGGTATGTTCCTCGTCGTTTGTTTTGACCAAGATCTGACTGCTCTCGCCTCTGACAAAAATGTAAAAATTTATTAAAATGATTTGGATTGTAATCGTATACACACATGATCTAGATGTTCTATTAACTTATGGAACTATTAGGTCTATAAGTACATACAAATATGTTTAATTTTTAAATGTCAATGACTGTTTGTTCCTAAATAAAAATAAATAAAAAGAAATTGCACCAACAAGAACATAGTGTATAAAAAAATTTTAAATCTTTAGTCAATGAAATCAAATCATAATTAAAATTAAATGAAAATTAAAATCCAAACCAAAATTAAAATCAAATCTGTTTACGTTTACTGCTTTCTGAATGTCAATGATAATGATGTTCAGAAAAACTCGAATGAGTTTATGTGGAATCGTAAAGCCTGCGTACCCATTTTGTTACTAATATTATAATAAATAATAAAAAAAAGACCACATCATAATTAACATTTATAATTTAGTAGGGGTAGTTTCCCTAACATTACTGCTAGTTTTATGAATGATCAGACAATTTTACCGAATGATCATTTTATTGCTACTAAGTTAAGTACAAAAATTAAGTGTGTAAAGTTAGTGCCTATGCAATACGAGTGCAATACAAATGCGTGAACGCAAGCTAATTTCGCGTACATGCGCCCGCACAGGAGACAATAGATGATAGGTAATTAAATAAACATCACCCAGGTAAATTAAAGTCACCCAGTATCAGTACATCATCGACACCATTCATCACGCCATTCACGTTATCTAATAATTTATTGAGAGACTTGAAGTCGGTCGGTGGGGGCATAAACACAGCACAATTGGCGATTATATTCAGAGTTGTTATAATTTAATTGTATAGTGAAGGTGAGCTCATGTGCTTGCTGTATAAGAAGTTAACCTACCACTATATGCGATAAATATTGGACACTTCATATCCACTAATATTTGCATTTTTAAGACGTCCCCCCACTAAATATACCACGTAGCTTTGTGGTAGAAGAATCGTCCCGTACAACAGCATGATGAGGCAAGAAGCACTCCAGCTGTTTACTATGAAAAGTCGCTGATTTCATATATCCTTCGCATTCGCTTATAAATTGCTTATATTGTTACGCTGAATACTCTTGCTTGCTAAATTTCTTTTCTAAATTTCTAAATTGTGCTATCGCAATTTCCTTTGACGATCCTACTTTTTCGCTCAATTGTTGTTTTAAACGGTAACCTAACCTAAAAAACAACCTGTTTCTAATCGTTTTTTAGGCGAGACGTAATAATCAACACAAGATTGATCTTCGGTTGACATTTCATGTTGCTCATGGATATCCTCAATCTGCCAGAACTGATGAATATCCGCTGTATTATTTAAAGTCACATTGCAGTGAAAAGTATTTATACCGCCACATAATATCTATCCAAGCTGAGTTTGCTGCGCTAAGGGCGATGTTGCATTTGAGCCCTTTAAAGTACCGCCTAACATAATAAGCGAGTATACGTCAGCCCCGTGTAATAGGTCTACAGGGCGACTTGTGTAGTATTCAGGATCGCCTAAGTTCATGACGCCATCATTGTTACATCTGTTTCTTCATCGCCATTCTTCTCCATGTTTGTGTGTAGTACCACTCCAGGTTCTCTTGCTTGTAAACTTTCTGTGTTGCCCATTGTGGTATCTGTTGATGTTCTGGTCTCTTTGGTTTCGTGAATTAGCGAATGATGACGTTTCTTGCATATTTGACAACTTGTTGGAATGCGACATTGCCTCACAGAGTGTCCGGTTGCAAGGCAGTTGAAGCACAAGTTGTTTGTTTTGGCAAATTCACTTCGTTGCGATGGTGTATATCTTCCAAATAACTTGCAATGGCTAAGGGTGTGTTTTTCATCAAGTACGAAAACGCCCTTCCAGAAACTTGCGAAATAACTCGAGGAATGGAAGTTTATCGGAGTCATGGCAATTGTAGCTTACATGCTCTTCCCAATCTTTATGAGTTTCACTATCTAATTTCTGCACCATTACGAATATAATTATCGGGTACCAATTTATCTGTGCTCACTTTCATGTTGTTAAGATGATGCAAGCATTCAAAACTAGTATCCAGCTAATTCTTAATTTGATTTGAAGTATTCAAAGTTGTCTTCTTATGTGAAAAGAATCTTTTTAATGTTTATGCGATTGTTACCATACCTTGTTTTAATGTTTCCTACGCCTTTTCATAATTAGACTCCGTCACTTGTACATGTTTTAATATATGTGCAGCTACTCCCATTATACTTGTTTTCAAATAATGTAACTTTTGTACATTACTTAAAGATTTGTTCGTGTGCACAGTGAATTGAAAAGGCCATGAAAGGACATCCATTCTTCATATTGTCCGCTGAACGCAGGTAACTGTATTTTCGGTAACACTACGCGATTTTGTTGAGTATCACTGGACATAATAGCTGATGAATTGCTAACACTAATTTCGGGTCACAATAATTCTATAAGATCCGACTTTAACATAATATATAATTCTTCATGCTCGTAATATTTATTTTTGTACGGTAGTTCTTTATCCCTCGGCGCATGGCGTATAATTTCATTATAGGCTTGTTGGTATTTATTCAAATGATCTTTTACACATTTAAGGCGAGTTTTTACGTAATTTCGCGTTAATCCTGCCTTTGGAGCTTTTTCAAATTCACATGTGTGTTTCTTAAGGTCTTCGCAATATGTTCCACCACATTTAACGACTCCTGCACTTCCGTAGCCGTTGTAAACACGAAAGTTTGTTTTATGTCACTCGCGATATCTTTCATATTATATCAAACGTTTATATATCTTGTATAGCGTTGTTAAGTTCACGTGTACTAAACATTCCTTTGTTTTCAAACGGCCGGTGCTCAGATAGCCGACTCACCGCAAAATGAATCTGTTCACAACTTATTCGGCTCGATTATGGACCATATGTTCATGCAGTTAGGTTGACTTTAGTTTAATGTTAGGGAAGAAATAAAAACACGTGTGGTTTGTCTAGTTATCTATTGGACACTGAATGTTCGAAAGTTAAAACATATGCTGAATTATTGAGGCGTACAGAGTCACTGTCTAACGTTTGCGACAAGATATGTACTAACAGAGGATCCCACGTGCTAATGTTTATTAAGTTTTTAGTGGCGTGAAGACTTTCTAACGATAAGTCATGCAATTTCTTAATAGCTGAAAATGATTGCTGTTTTACGTTAGGCAAATTTAAAAATGAATTAACGTGCATTGTAAATATAAGTTTCTTGTTATCAAACCGATTATTTGAAATCTCCCAACAGACTATGTAATTGTCAGAACCTATTGGTAGGTGCTGTATCAAGCGTTCGGCTTCACCTTTTCCTTTGCTTTTCAGGAATTGCATTTTTTGAGCATTTGATAATGATGTGTTCTTGTGTATGGCTTCGTCAATAAGGTCTTTAAACGAAACCCACTGATGATAGTTTCCCGTAAACACAGGGATATCCATTTTCGGTGTAGCTTTAGCGTGGTGTGAGGTAGACCAAATTTTTAAATTGATTGCCTTTTTCATGCTAATGTATGTGCGCTGTTGCTTATTATAATTTGACTTATAGGCTTGGTTTTGCTCAGTCTCACCCTTGATTTCCCAGTGGAGGTTGTCAATGACATGCCAGCGGTTTTGCAATGTCTGGAGGGCATCGTCAAACTCCCATTTGTCAGCTAATGTATACAGATTTATATTATCAACTGTTCGTATAAATGCTTTGAAACTGACTGACTGCTTGTGAAGCATATCGTCCAGCTTACTTGAAGAACTTCTCGATATAGTAGTCGGATATGTTATGCTTGCTGTTTAGACTGACGCATCGAAGCGCCAGTCATAGTTTCCTGCTCATGAGGCGAGGGCTGATCTCGTTGCCTCACCTCTTCTTGACGTTTCTTGATCGGAGTTTGCATTGTCAAATAAAGTTCCCTCGTTCTCTCATACTCCGAATTGACGAAATACGCATGATTCGTTTTTTCACACGGAACTTATTTTTCTTGATTTATTTCATACTAAGTAACTCGAGTTTACGCCTACAATCATCAATCAAAAGTATTACGCTCTACGCTATCCTTTTTAAAATTAATGAGCATATCGTCCGCGTAGAGCGAAAATTGACTAACTAACAGTTGATGAATTTTGAGATTTAGCTGTTTTAAGTTTAAAAATAAAATAAAAATTCATAACTTTTTAAACTTATTAAACAATCAAAATGTTTTGCCCCATTTTAAAAAGAGTTTATAAATTACTTAATATTAGTTAAGACTGGTTTGTGACAACTACTCAAAACATATATAAAACATATATTTTTAATTACATAACTTAATTACAGGTATTCACGTTAATCTGATTCAGATAATGACTCCATGTCTGAGGAATATTCTGAATCATCAGAATCGCCACCTACTTCTATGATAAACCTATCAGTAATGTCGTCGGTTATATGGCCCAGATGACACATTTGATCTTCAATTTTAATTACATGGACTACACAGTCTTTCCACAGTCACTTGACGAAGCTCTTCTTCAAAAAGGCTTCGTACTTCATTCATTTTGAATGTTTTATTATTTTTAGCGACATGCCCCTTTACTTGAGCCCAGACCAACTCAATCGGGTTTAGCTCGCAGTGGTAAGGGGGCAGTCGCAAAATAGTGACACCCCGTTCAGCAGCCATCTCGTCGACGACATACCTTTCATGGGCTTTTTTGTGCTTTCGGGCAATTTCATTTAATTCGGGCTTTAACATTGTTTTGTAACTGGTCGTTACTTTGTTCCTTTATTACTGGGGTTGCGTATATGTACAGAGAGAAATAATAAGTCTATGAACAACTTATTTAAATTTATTAATCACGACTGTATACAATATATATGGGTGTGCTGTAGTACGGTATACAAGACGACCACGGGACAACTGTGGTTCACAGCGCACTACAGTACCGATAACTCAAAACGTTGCGTCAGCATTCCCGCAACACTATTTCCCTCTTTTTTAAAAAAATATTTATATTTTTTTTTTTTTTACAACACAAAATCTTAATTCTAATCAGTATATTTATCAAACAATATTTCTTGTGAATTTACTTTGTCACCAAAGGTGACATCATCTTTCTGCTCAATCAACAGTTTGCAACTTAATATGAGTACTATGCTATGTATTGTTATGCGATAAGCCTGTGAATACATTCCAACATTGTAATAGCGACAAAAGTTTTAACATTTATTATCACGCTATTTAAAATTTAGATATCAGCAGCGTACTTAAATATTAATTTACCATGACTTTAACACAATTATTTATTCTTATATTACGCATATAATATAATATGTTTGGGTTACATTTTGTTATCCTTTCTTGACATCGTTGTGGCCGGACACCAACAACACAAACCATGCAGCTTGTTCTATGACCGAATAGCAAAATATAACACACACTATTAAATCGTTACAAAATAATTTCAATCACATACACACTTAATAACATGAATGCACGACGATTTCTCGATCAAATAATCAGTAAACCACTTTATGAGGTGCAGACGTTCCATTATTAATTTGCGGCGGTTGTATAGTTTCTACCTTAATATTTGGTAAGGTTATACAACTAGCAACCATTTCTTTCTTCACCCATTTCCTGACGCCTTTAGCACATTTTCGTTTTAATGCATATCCAATCACTATAATCAGTAGTACTATAATAATTATCATAATGATACCAATCATATTCAACTTGTTATCTACTTGAGCTGTGCTGGATATATTTTCGTTAACAACAACTTTGTCCTTTGTCTTTAAGTTGCCCATTTCCTAATTAATCAACTACGACGTACAGGTATCAAACACTAAATGAATTTATAATACATTTTCTATTTCATATTAACACATAATTATATAACCAAATGTCCTAGTTAAATTATTGTCTAATCAGCAAAATTAATTGTTACAAATACTTCATTGGCTTTTTGCTGACTCGTCCTGTTCTCGTAGTATAACCAAAGCTACTGGGTTCGGCTGTTTGAAAAGTTACTTTTTTCTGAACTTTTTGACAGACAGTTTTACCACTATTATCTACTACTTCCGGTTGTACATTATCCTCTGCTAACATAAATGCAGGTTTAAGACGGTCTATAGAAACTCTAAGTTGTCTGTCTGGCAATTGTACACAAAAAACTTTATCAGTTCTATTAATGACGCGATATGGTCCGTCGTAAGGAGGTTGTAACGGTTTCCTTACTGCGTCATTTCGAACAAAAACATAATCGCACGTATACAAATCTTTATGCACAAAAATTTTACGTGATGATCTATTTTCTCTACTAGACGGTTTATATTCGTCAATAACTTCTTTTAACTTGCTAACGTAATCATTATCATCACACGATTTCACATTGCTTCCATCATAAAAATCACCAGGTAATCTAATATTATTACCATACAACATTTGTGCAGCGGTTACGACGCCTGTATCTAACCTAATTGTCGTGCGTAATCCTAACATTACAGTTGCCAGTTCATCTACCCAAGACTTATTGCTTAAACGAGCTGTAATTGCAGTTTTCAACGATCTATGCCAACGTTCTACTGTTCCATTGCACTGAGGATGATACGGGGTGGTTCTTGACTTTTTAATTCCCATTAATAACATTAGTTGTCTAAATAAGTTACTTTCAAATTGTCGACCTTGATCGCTTGTAAGTTTAACTGGACAACCAAAACGACTAATCCAACCCTCGTATAACGTCTTTGCGACTACTTCTGCAGTCATTTCCTTTATAGGAAAAGCTTCTGGCCAACGTGTAAATCTATCCACTATGGTTAAACAATACCTATATCCTTCAGTTGTGATTGGCAAAGGACCTATTAAATCTATATGTATATGCTCAAAACGTTTAGTAATCTCGAATTGTCCTAAATTAGATACTGTATGCTTCTGTATTTTCGCTCGTTGACAATTTATACATGTTTTGGCCCAATTACCGATGTCTCTATTCATATTTGGCCAAAAATATCTATCTGCTATTATTTTTCTACTAGCTCTAATGCCTGGATGGCTCAAGTTATGTATCGAATCAAAAGCTAAACGCCTAAATTGTTCCGGTAAATAAGGACGTATGTTATTAGTAGATGTTTCGCAAACAACATGCTTATTGGGTACATTTAAAGTTACACGCTTAAATATCAACTTACAGTTGTTATCCGATTCACTAAGAATTTTTGCAAGCTGTTTGTCGACTTCCTGCGCAACTGCCAGTTCTGCGAAGTCGATAATCGTGGGACTTGTTATTGTTTCAATTCTAGATAATGTGTCCGCTACAATATTATTTTGACCACTAATATGCCTTATATCAGAACTAAATTCACTAATAAACATGATTTGCCTGGCCCGCCTTGATGTTTCTCTATTTGTACCTGATTTCGTAAATGCAAAAGATAAAGGCTTATGATCAGTATAAATAATTAAATTTTGACCTTCGATTAAATAACGAAAATGAATTATGGCTAAATAAATTGCTAAAAGTTCTCTATCATACGTGCTATATTTCTTTTGCACTTCTGTTAACTTTTTAGAAAAATAACCTAAAGGTTTCCATTTGTCAGCAATTTTTTGTTGTAATACTGCACCTACGCAATTGTCTGACGCATCTGTCATTAATGAGAACGGTGTGTCTATAGATGGATAACCTAACAATGCAGCATTTTTAAGATCTTCCTTACATTGTTCAAAATTTTGTTCGGCCTCTATTGTCCAATTAATTTTACTTTTATCTTTACGTTTAGAAGAACTTAAATACTTATATAAATGTAATTGGTGGGCTGCCGAATGCGGTATGTGTGCTCTATAAAAATTTAACATACCCATAAATCTTCTTAGTTCCTCAATAGTGTTAGGTTTTGGAAAATCAATAATAGCTTTAACCTTATCCGTTAAAGGTATAATTCCTTCAGTTGTGACTTCGTAACCTAAAAAATCTAATTTTGTCTTTCCGAAACTACTTTTAGCGAAATTAATTGTTATCCCATACTCGTTAAATCTTTCAAAAACTTTAAGTAAATGCTGTTTATGCTCGGTTTCATTATCTGAGGCAATTATTACATCATCCAAATAATTAAATAAAAAATCTAAACCTTGTAAGACGGTGTGGTGCATAAAGCGCTGAAAAGTTTGTGCTGCATTACGCAATCCGAAAGGCATTCGCATAAATTCAAATAACCCAAAAGGTGTTATGACAGCCGTTTTCTCAATGTCATTTTCGGCTACGGGTATACAATTATATGCTCTATTTATATCTAACTTCGTAAATATTTTCTTATTCGACAAATTATACATAAAATCGTGAAGACGGGGAACTGGATAACGATCCGGTTTAGTAATCGAATTTAAACGCCTATAATCACCGCAAGGTCTAATATTTCCATCCTTCTTTGGCACGATATGTAAAGGACTTGCCCAAGCGCTATTACTCGGCCTACAAATCCCAAGCTCTTGCATAACTTTAAATTCATTTTTAGCTTTAACATACCTGTCTGGTGGTAGCTGCCTACTTTTCACGTGCACTGATGGTCCTGTGGTCTCTATGTGATGACAAACGCCATGTTTAGGTGTCTCCTTATATGAAACAGGCATAGTTAACTCGGGAAACTTACATAATAAATCATAATAAGGGCAATTATCAACAATTGTCTTTACAGTGGACTCAGTTGAACTCGAAATGGTACCTCTAATGCTTAAATTAGTTAACTGATCGATTAATCTTCGTCCGTTCAAATCAATTAACAGCTTATGCTTAGTTAAGAAGTCAGCACCTAATATTGGTTGTTGTACGTCCGCTAATATAAATAACCAACGGAAAGCTCTTCTAAGGTTAAGATCTAACTCTAAAAAATGCGTACCATATGTATTAATCTCGGTTCCATTCGCGGCATACAATTTATAACGTACATTATTTTTATTACCTTTAATATGTGCTATGCTGCGGGGTAGCACAGACACATTAGCACCGCTATCCACTAAGAAAGTTGAACCTGTTTTCCTGTCCATCACACAAAGACGGTTGTTAGAATCTACGCGGCCACAGCCTCCCGTCGTCGGCTGCACCGACGTTAGTTTTCCGACGGCTTGACATCTTTCTTCCAGTTGCACGGCTGGACGCACTTATTTGCCCGATTCTTGTATCGATAATGATAGTAACACAACCAATTGGGATCTTCAGGTGTCTTCCCACGCGTCCTTGACTCTGATGACGATCGCGATCTTGATCCGTAACGCCTTCTGTTACTTTTCTGCCAGTGCCTTCTTGATCTAGTTTCTAATTTTTCAAGTCTTTCGCTTATTTTATCAAGGTGGGCTATTACCAAATCGTCTTTATTCAAGGTCAGCGATTTTCCTTCCACCGCAGCGATACTGGGTATTGGCGTCGCGGTCTCCATTACCTTATCCGCGATAGTTGCTAATTTTTCTAAATCATCTTCATTTGTCACAGCCAATACTCCTCTGACTGATGGTGGTAGGTGATTTTGCCACATCACCACTAGTGTCTCGTTGGTGACTCTATTGCGAGCTAGGTCCTGCATTTTTCTCAATAACTGCGATGGTTTCTGGTCTCCTAACTCCATTTCGCCTATTAGTTTCTTTACTTGTCGTTCTTCCGACTCCTGGTAAATCAATATTAATTTTTGTTTCAAATTTTCATACTTATTTTTTTCTGGCGGATTTAATAAAATTTCTGTGATCTGCTCTATATTTTCTTGGCCTAATTTCGATATAACGACTTGATATTTCGCTTCATCAGACATCTTCTGCGGTTGTAGTACTGCTTCTACCTGAATAAACCAGCTTTTCGGCGACTTCTTCCAAAACTCAGGTATTCTTGCCGTGACGGAGATAGTGGATAAATGATACTCTTCGGTGGCTATTTTTCTTTCTTCGGTAGGCATGTTTAACGTAATCACGACTCGTATAAGTACCGATATTAAAAAACAACACTACATAACAAGTGAGTTGCCCGTTCTAAACAGTCTCAATCTGTACACAATATCACAAAAGTTCTTTAAAATTACCAAATCACAGTTCAGTCGGGGTCACCACTTTTGTAACTGGTCGTTACTTTGTTCCTTTATTACTGGGGTTGCGTATATGTACAGAGAGAAATAATAAGTCTATGAACAACTTATTTAAATTTATTAATCACGACTGTATACAATATATATGGGTGTGCTGTAGTACGGTATACAAGACGACCACGGGACAACTGTGGTTCACGGCGCACTACAGTACCGATAACTCAAAACGTTGCGTCAGCATTCCCGCAACAATTGTCTCGTCATATGAAATATTTTTTGATTTTAGCCAATCTTGGATTTGCCCTTTTCGCCAACTAGAAGTAGGTAACGATTCCAGTTTCCTGGTGTGATATGGAGCATTATCTATTACAAGTACTGCGTTTCCTTTTAATTTCGGAAAAATATTTTTTAACCAGTTTTCGTATATATCAGAAGTCATCTCCTTGTGGTAATCATCTAGCCCCTTTTTCGCTTCGAATATTAATAGACCATCATCCACGAAACCCTCTTCGCTTCCAACATTACAAGTCGTCTCCCCTTGCCTGAAGGCCCTTTTAACCCAGTGGTTAACCCTTCTAAGAAAGCCTGACGTGATGATTTCACACTGGTGTCCACCTAGTGCTTATTCTCAGTATGACCTAAAATGAATTAGTATGTGTGTGAACAAGATAATAAAAAAACATAAATACCTACTAATATAATAAAAACGACAGTCTCGAGAAACAAGTAAAATTAAATGCTAATGTTAATACCAACCTTCATTAATCCACGTTTCATCTTGATAATAAATAGAACGACTTTCCCTACGATACTGTTTTATGTTTTGCAAATAACGATGCCGCCATAAAGTTATGTCATCTCGGTCAATTAATACACTGCGGCGTTTTCTGGTCATGAACTTAAATCGAAGGTGTTTTAAAATTTTATGTAACGTACTTCTTGAAAATGACTGAAGTTCTGGGTCATCATTTACGACTTGAAGAACCTAAAAATTAAATAATTGTGTAGGTAAGTACGAACTTAAAAACTAGCATTACCTTGTTCAAGGATGGTGATTCGTTTCTATAAAAGAATTGGTGGACTTTTCGACGTATAGCCGAAAGAGTGAAATCGTCCAATTTGTTTTTGAAATCTATTTTAGGGCCAGGTATTTTCGGAGAGTTAAAATTTTCATTTTCTTTGTGCTCCTTCAGCACGTTGTAGATTGAAGCTCTGGATATGTTTAATATTTCGGCAGTTTTTAAAACACATTCGTTTTTTTTCGGTGTCTCGGTTGGAGATTCGGTTTTCTTTTCAGAATATACATATTTGTAAGCGTTCATGATCATTTCATTTTCGGTTTGGCTAAATGATTTGAGCTTTCGTTTTTTTTCTTGGCGATAGAGTTTCTTCATTACGCCTACGCGACGAAGTTGAAGGCTGAGCGTCCATCGTAAATGATTCAGCGAAAACAAACGTAACGTAACAAACGTTTGGTAACGTAACAAAACCACAAAACTTAACAAAAAACAAACAAACAGAAACAAACTCAACGAAAATATAATTTTAAAACTACCATATTATCATAATTATTTTAAAAATTGCAGTTGTTCGTATGGTGTCAAGTTCCATAATTGCCGTATTTTTCAAGTTCTGATGTTTCGTAAGAGAAAAGGGTTAAGATTGCCGTTTTAACGCGTACGGGAACAACACTGATGGCGTCTATAATTTTTTTTTTGTTTAATTTAAAGGCATCGAAACATGGTCGGATTACGCATGGCGTTGCATGGTCAGATTTTCCTGGCAGTTTGTAGCACGTCGTGCAGCCGTGTGTACGTACGTGAATTTCAAATATAAAACTTTGAATGAAAATTAAATTCGTCTATTATAAATAAAAAGTTACGATACGACCGGTATCGTAGGTACAACACTTCACAAAAGAGCTGGCAACATTATTTGTAAATTTGACATTTGCATGTGTCAATTTAGTCTACGAGATTAAAAAACAGACTATACTTTATTATAACTTCAGATTTCGTGTAAAATTATCTATTGTTTTTGCTTTGATCAAACATGAAAAAAATTAACTGCTTTTACTTTGCTGGAAATAATATACTTGTACTTTATGAGGTTAAAACATACCGTAAATAAAACAAAAAATAAAATTAAAAATTGTTTTATTAGAAAAGGTTGTCTCAAAATTTCTGATAAAAAAACTTTAAACTTCATAACGATCAAATAGCATGAAAAGTAAAAAAATAATAATAAAAACTTGAGAGGTGTCAAGGGACACCCGGATGTAACGAAGTTCCTTTCGATTAATTAGTGAAGGAATTGTAATAAAATTTTTTTTTTTTTAAGTTATAATAATATTTTTTTTTTATTAACAAATATAATGTTATATAAACTTAATCAGTAGGCTCAATTTTCGTAATAATTGGCTTGTGGAAACCTCCTTTCTAAGGAGAGGCCTATGTCCAGCAGTGGACTATTAAAGGCTGTTGATGTGAACTGAAGTAGGAAACATATGTTTGGGATTCTATTTTATTTAAATGTCTTGAAAAAACTGCATCAATGGTAGTAATATATTTAGCTGTTGATTCTGCTGGATTATTGTTAATTCTTAAATCAAATTCTTCCTCTAGAAACTGTAGCAATGGTTTTGATTTTTCATTACTGAAGTTGATGTTAAAATCACCGGCTAGAATGAGTGGAACTTTATCTAAATTTTTGTTGTATCTGCTAAGCGTTCGAGATACATCTTTAGAATACTCTAGCAGTGCTCGATGAATGAACTCCTGAATATCTATTAATTTGTTATTTGGTGAGACATATATGACTGCCATGATTAAGGTAACACCGTTTTCCATTACACACTCTGCTGCACATAAATCTGCAACACTTGTACGTCTTACGTGCAAGTCCCGAATATTGTTCATTATGACCGACATATTTGGTTTAACAAGATTGGTCGTATCATTTATGTTGTGATATATCGCAACTCCACCTGAACGAACAAAATCACGTTTAAAGTGGGTTATACAATTAAAATTCGGTATATCACATTCTTCTCGATTGTCCAACCATGTCTCTGATAATTACAAAATTTTCGTTTTTTCTGTAACAGAGTCTATTAAATCAACTGAATGTTTACGAAGGCTTTGGACGCTGAACGTACACAATGAAATGCCTCTATCTGTAGTAATGAAATCAATGACAGATTTTGCCTTCGTTTCAAGCTTATTTAATGTTAATCTCTGAAACTCTTGTACTAGAGATATTGTTGATGAAGCTTGTACTCGATTATGATGAAATCGAAATTTAGTTTCATCATCATCAAATGTAACGATAAATAAACCTTCGATGCTTGTTACACGAGAGAGAGCAACATATACAAGTTGTTGTGGATGTATTTTGTCATACTCGTAAACAATTTGATCAAATGTTCCACCTTGTGACTTATGAATAGTCATAACACAAGCAGAAATTATGGGAAAGTGTTTACGTTTAACAGTAACTGTTTTATTCCTTGTCATGGTTATGTTGGATGTTCGCCATTCAATAGGTACAGCAGCATTATTAACTTTGCTTTGGACAGCTAGTAAAGCAGCTTTTTTTCTTAAGTTTTCTAGTCAAGTAAAGCACACCGACGTCACTCATCGGAATTTGCAAAGTGGATTGCATATCAGCTGTGACTACTAAATAAGTAGAGTCATTGATAGATCGTTCTTTGTCAGCTTGTTTGGCTGCCTGACATTCATTTTTCTAAAGATATGGTCATCGTATTCTTCTTTTAAGTTTTCCAGTCAACCTGACCTCTCATAGCGTGTGCATATTATGCACAAGTCCTTTTCGGTTTAAAAAATGACATATTAAACTTTGTTCCAAAAATTCTTTTGTACCTAAACAATTAGTGAACATGGTGTTTCACCTTCAGATTCTAGTGAATTTTTATATAACTCATACATTTTGGCTATGGATAATTTACAGTACAACTACTGTCGTCTGGACTTTTTGCGACAATAATGTGACTCTAGTCGTGGGAAACTGTTAATGTGTTCCACTATTCGTTGCTCTGCTTCTGGGCTAATTTTATTGATAGGCGTTATCAACCACGCTTATCTTGACCGATATAGTTACCATGCTGGTCCTTGTGTTTCAATGCCTCATTGACAGGCCCATTAGAAATACACAATGTTTTTAAGAAAAAGTCCTTACACACGATGTTGTACACCGTCTTTTTCGAAGTGATATCCATAATTAATCTTTCTGTGTTTATTTTCTGGAATCCCCACTTTTATTCTCTTTATTGGTATTGGTATTATCTTTGAAAGCAAATATTGTTTCTGTAAAGAAAAATTACTAATTCGCCAGTAAAGCTCACAAATTTGAATGCGATCTGTTTCTTCAAACGTGTCAGTGCATTTGTATCGACATTTAGGGTAGCATTTTACTGGCCTCGGATGCTTAGGCGGTAACATTTTTCCTTTCTTGTTTTCATAAGGCAAACAATTGTACATGGTTTTTTTAGAAATATTCTTTTTCCATTTGCTTGGTTCAAATTTTTCCATCGTTTAGGGTTAAGTTCTTCGTCAGGGGTCATGAAAGATTCAGTCGAGTAGCTAGTTTGTGGTGTTATACGTTTCATAATATCTGTAGAATTGGGCGGGCGTGCAGCTGAACTTTCGCATAAAATTTCTGTGTTCAATATCGTCGCTTTTATCTGAAGAGGACAATATTGTTACTGATATATTCCTCACATAAGGTTCTTCATCACTATTCGGCATCCATGAATCGCTTGAGTCGGAAAAGGGATTTGGGCGCGGAGACGAACTTAGTGGCTCAACGCCACTTATATACGACTATGGACTAGGAGGTCCGAGGAGTTTATTACTGTGTGATTCGTTATCTTGTAATTGTATTGTAATGTATTTGGTATTTTTTGTAATAGTCTTGAAATACTAAAAAACAATGTTAATTTTGACGTAAAGTTGATCTTTTAGCATTCATTTTATACAGCAATTATTAAAATTTGAGTTATTTATCTGATTGCTAATACTTTTCCGTCGTGGGAAGTTTTTGTTTTACGATAATCGGACATTAAACTCCAAAGTTACATAACTTTTAGTATGGACGCTACGAAAAAGTCAACCAAAATACAAAAATGGCTGCCATTCAGAGGCCGTTGGGTTAAGACCCCACCTGTAGAATGATTTTAGTGATAAAATAGAGCAAACTATCACCCCCTAAAGTTTGTACAGTCCGAACCCAGACACATTGTACTATATCACGTACTTTACTTGTCGATTGTTCCGATAACATGAATTTTACGACCGCGAAATCCTTGATTTTCGAAGGACCAAAAAATTGTAGGTTACGTTTCCTACGTGCGATGGGCTGATGCTAAGCTCGATGCTAAATGAAATACTTCGATAACTCTATCACTGTTTATTATTATAAAAGTATAACTGTACTAAGCTATGTTAAAATGATAATGGAGGATTATATGCTCTGCTAATAGTTACGAATGCACTCGGTTTGCTGTCTGAATACGCACTGATGTCGCCGCGCACTAAAGGCGACCGCGTTAGGTTGCTGAATCAGCAAAAGGTGTTTGATAATAATTATTGCATCGAACACCGGCCATCCCTGCGATTCCGACTATACAGTAGATCACTGTGATGTCTTTTTTGTCTTGTATTAATAAGACCTTGAATAAGTTCTCGCTGTTTCTTCAAAGATGGCAGTAGCAGTAGCCTGTTCGTGGAATTTCGAATGGTAACACACATGCAAAGCTGTAGTGTATCTAACCTTAAATTTCGGTGTATGTTAGTTCAGTTTAGGGTAAGCAAAGTATTTTTTTCTTAGTTCTCAAAATGTCTACTTTTGTGCCAAATAAAGTGTATTTGCGGGGACTTTTATTGCACTACTTTATTCAAAAGAAATTGCAGCTGAAGCACAAAGAATTCTTGTTGAGACTTATAGTGACAACGCTTTGTCGGATACGACATGCAGAGACTGGTTTCGACGCTTCAAAAATAATGATTTTGAACTTGAGGATAAAGAACGTTGTGGCGCACCGAAAAAATTTGAAGACGAAATGTTGGAGGAATTACTCGATCAAGACCAATGTTAGAGGCTAGCAGAACTTGGAAAAACATTACAGGTAGATGAGTCAACTGTTTCAAAACGTTTAAAAGTTTTAGGAATGATCCAGAAGCAAGGACATTGGGTACCGTATGAATTGAAGCCGAGAGACGTCGAAGGTCGTTTTCTCACGTGTGAATTACTGCTTGTAAAAATTGATCGATTCTTGGATAGCCTCAAAAGACATGTCGTTTTTCCGACGCGGCATTCATATACTGCCAGAAAGATGGAAGAGAGTGGTCGCTAGTGATGGGCAATACTTTGAATGAAATGTTTTTGTTCCTTATAATTTAAATAAAGTTTTTATTTTGTAAAAGAAACAGTGAGAACTTATTCAAGGACCGATTATCTTTCATGACTTTAATTTTCTCGCCGATGTTAGACAGTTCTTTATCGTTGTAAGATTTTTACACCAAGAAGTAAAATGATAGCCAATAACTTAACTTGTTATAACTATTTATTGTATTCAGCTAAGTCTAACTAAATCTACAATGATATGAATTCGGGTTAATGACACTGTTGTTAGGTCAACCATTTGAGTACGAAGCTTGGTATGTACCTACTACTTAGTGCTAATGAGTAAAATGTACGTGTTGGCGTAATATGCTGACACGACAATGTGCGGGTGCATTGCCCGTACATGGTGCCGCCGTTAGCACGGGAGTGGACGAAGGTCGCACGGGCATCGCCAGCGCACCGATTAGCGTATGCTGCTACTTCGAGATCAATTACGCTTACCATAATGTAAATAACAGACTAGTGATGGATGTTATGATACGTTACGTTGTTGTCAAAGGAGTCCTGATTTTCCTTGATGTTTTTGATCTTCTGGTGAATTTCTTCAAGAAGTTGTTAATTTTGCAGAGTATCCGATTCGTTGGTAATGTTTTCATTGAGCAAAGTGATGTTCAACATGTGATTTATTATTCTAGAGGGATTTCTATTTCAGGTCTGATGTTTATTGTTGGCTTGTTGGCTGGCTTGAGGTCTGTGTGAGTATATTATAGAGCTTTCAGTTTTTATTAAGCATCCTGGGTCAATACTAATAATCCCTGAATGCGTCAGCTTTGTGCTGAAGCTTGATCTTCGCAGAGTATATGCAGGGAACAATAGTTACAGAAAAAGTAGTAGGTATAGGTATTGTTTACTTGACTAATAGCCTGCCATTGATTATGCCAAGATTCGGTTATTATTTTACATGAATTTGATTTCTTATCAATTTTGCATAAGAATACGTCTGTATCAGCCAAACAGCTGTTGAGCTCATTTTCTGTCCTTTTTAAACCTAGTAGCGACGTAATCGGATTTAGGCACAATATTCACCATGTTTTCTCCTGTTTGTTTGGGCATTTTTATAAGCTTAAAAATCTCGTTTACGTCACGACTGATAAGTATTCGTCACTCTGCATTCTCTATCGCATATATCATGGAGAGTGCTTCGAGGAATTGTTCGGACTAATACCACTTTTTGCCCCGTACAACCAATCTTTTAATGGGTTATCGTCTGCGGTATTTCCGGACCGATACGACCTTTAAACCTTCAAGAAAAGAGCTTAGTCCTTCCTAAAAGGCCGGCAACGCGTTTGTGACTCCTGATTTGCAGACGTTCGTGGGCGGCGATGGTCACTTTTCATCAGGTGACCCGTCTAACATAACTAAAAGTGGTAACTTGATTTCGAAAATGAAATACTCTTCTGTTATTCTTGATTTGACAGTTAATAATTTGTATTTTTTTCTTAACTTCAACTATACTAATAGGGAGAGCTAAATCTGTTGATAATTAGCTTGCTATTATGCTGAGTTCGTCCCTTCTCATTTTACAAGCATGCAAAGAGCA
This sequence comes from Arctia plantaginis, assembly GCA_902825455.1. Taxonomy (NCBI): domain Eukaryota; kingdom Metazoa; phylum Arthropoda; class Insecta; order Lepidoptera; family Erebidae; genus Arctia; species Arctia plantaginis. Next base: position 166,108 of record CADEBD010000291.1, on the reverse strand, counting down.
TAAAAAGTTAACATAAGACGTAGACGTACGTTTTAGTGACTATTCAATAACATTAAATAGACGCCCGTAAATTAGGTCAGTTCTTCAATATACAGTTTAAATGAATCTGAGCATTTGTTAATAATTATGCAACTTTTTTTCCATCTGTCAAATAAAACAAAACCAGTCAACATTATGATACCTGTTGTTTAGTCTCTCCTTAGCTCCTGGCATCTGATAATAATCTAATATAGGTTTCATTATTTTTATTTGCTAAATAAAGAAATACTGCATGTCTGACTACTTAAAGCAGTAGTGTTTAGTATACACAATAGGATTTTTATGTGCTCTGGAACTGTCATTTTTATTTTAATTGAGAATTTGGCGTTATGACGATTAATCTGTTTGGGACGGATCAATGAGACACTCGGGGACAATAGGTATGGTATATTGTTCACAGGAATGCCGTCGATATGAGCAAGTAGTGTTGCGGTCGACAGACTCTTCTTGCATGCCTCAAATTGTTTTTCTAGCTCTGGCGTCCAGTTGTAGGAGGAGGTGCCCTACCCCTGGGTTTTTGCGACGGCGTAATGAGGGGCGCTTGATGCTGGGCGGCGCTGGGTAGGAATCGGCGGTAATAGTTGACCATACCGAAGAAACGGCGCATCCCATGGACAGTCTTGGGTGGTGGGAAATCCAGGAGGGCCTGGATACGTTCCTCGTGGCCGGATACCCTGCGCGTTGATGCGGTAGCCGAGAAAAGCGACTTCTTCAGTTCCGTAGTCTTGTAGCCGTTGAATCAAGATCTGGGGGTGTTGCTTATGCTCAAAAGCGTCCCTGGAATTTACCAAAATATCATCGATATATGCAAAACAGAAATCTAAGCCACGCACCACTTCGTCGATGAAACGCTGGAACGTTTGGCCTGCGTTCTGCAGGCCGAATGACATATATGGAAATTCGAGCTCATAGAGTCGGTCAGCCAGATCGCCCAACTCAGTAAGGGTGGCAGACTTTTGTGCGATGAGGATTCCCTGAGTTTGCGGAGGCAGCATATGTAGCCGTTCCTCCAAGAGATTGCAGATGATGAAGGAAGGAGCTCGGTTTCCGATCGTCAATTTTTCCTTCTCCAGCATACGCCGGATCTTTTCTTCGCATATCGCATGATAAAATTATGTTTTTTCTGCGGTGTTGTTACATAAGACAAATTGAGCCTCTAAAGTTGCGAACCATAGGGCCGGTCTGTCGGTCCAAAAAGGAGGAACCTTAACTGAGATTTTGTCGACATGGGGGAAAGAGGTGGATTCATAGCCATATTGATGAAATTTAGTAGGCCGTGGTAGTAGCGAGCGTGAAATACAAGTTAGTAACACCGAAAATCAATATTCCAAAAACAAGTAAACAGACAATAAAAATAGCTCACTTATTCCTGGGGAATTACAGCTTGACCATAAAGAGTTGACAAAAAATGAGGGCGCCACTATCGTTTACATGGTAACATCTATACTAGGACCTTAATGAATTTGATACTTGTAATTTTTATATAATTTGTAATTAAAGTCTTTTAATTTTTGACTGGCCAATTGGTGCATTTGATAGGGACCCTGCCTTGTCTAATCGTGGGTTCGATTCTCATCCAGGACAAACATTTGTGTGATGAACATAGGTGTTTTTTCTGTGTCTGGGTGTTAATTAGGTATCTATTTATAGGTTTAAGTATGTGTGTTTATCTATATATGTATAGTATCTCAGTCTCTGATACTCAGAGTTTTTTAAATTTATTTATTAATATTGCATTTCTATTTTTTTAATTAGGAAAACAAATAAGAATATAACAATAACAAAATATTTATTGAATAAATCCTAGTCTAAATCACTGTCTAAATACTCAACACCAGACATAATATCATCATCTTGATCATCTTCAGTATTTGAGCTACTGTCACTGCTTTCCTCTCCAACATGAATTACCAGACTGTCTATATCTTCATAGAGTGTTCTTCCTCTTTCAAAGTAATCTTGTTCCATTTTCTTTACATGTTTAACACATTTATTCCATGTTTCAGGAGTAATGTCTTAAAAGGCTTCCTCAGTTGCTTTTTTTATATCGATTGCTCCAATGTTACATGCAGCCACTTTTTGCTTTGCTATGCCCCAGATGAGCTCTATAGGGTTAAGGTCACAGTGGTAAGGTGGAAGTCGTACCACTTCGTGACCATGTTCCCCCAACAGCTCATCTATTTCGTACACCGGTTCTGGCTTGTGCTTTTTAACTAGCATTAATAATCCAGGTTTTCTTGTAGCTGGATCGAATGGGATGTTGTTTTCTAACAACCACAGTTTTATATCACCTACTCGGGATGCTGAAGTTGGAGCCTTGTTCCGAACCACACTATGGTATGGCGCATTGTCCATGACAATTATGGAAGCTTCATGAAGGTTTGGGATCAATTTTCCAGTCACCCACTTGGTGAAGTTGTAAGAATTCATTTCTGAATGATAATCTTCCATTTTGTTTTTGCCACTAAATATAAGTGAACCGTTGGGGACAAATCCATTAGCGGTTCCAGCATGGACGATAATCCAACGTTTTCCTTTTGAAACATCATGCTTTATGCCTTTGATATTTATGGATTGCCAGCATTTTCTCAATTTATAAGAAGCATGAATATAACTTTCATCCAAGTAAACTATTTGTTTTTGGAGCTCCACAGGCAAATCCCTATTTTGTTTGATTGTGTGCAAATATTTTTCCCTCTTTGCTGCTATATTTGTTTTTTCTATTAGCATTTCTCTATTTGTAGAGCATTTTTTATATGAAAAACCTATGGCATGTAAAACTTGCCTTAAATTCTCACGGCCCCCTTGAAAACCTAATTCTTCTCTTGCTACCGCTATCAACTTTCGCAAAGTTGGTGCTATTTTTTGTACAGTGTATGAAAATTGAACTTTCTGACGAATCGCACAGATAGTTCACTATCTGTGCGATTCGTCATCTAATTCTATTTTTGGGCGGCCTTTTCTATGTTTTGCAGGTGTTGAAAACTTGCCATCGTTTTTAAGCCCATTATCAATTATGCGTCGGACAGTACTTTTCGATTTGCCTGTAATCAAAATGAAACATTGTATGTAATGTGTGTATCGACCAAAATATGCAGTCGCGCTATACAAAGCTACTTTTCGCGGATCTAAACATAACCTCTAAAGTTAGATTAAATCTGTAGAAAACGTCGATGTGGTGATTTTTCTTACTCATTTAACTAACAATTATTGTAATTTATATCGTAAATTACGTATATTATATAAAATTTGCGTGTATAAATACCAGTCATGGAAGCAATTCTATTGTAAAGGTCATCCAATTCAGTAAGAAGTTTTCCAGCATGATATTCTGCCAAACATCTCTTAAAAACATTAAATATCACTTCTCTGGCGCCACTCTTTATTGTTTTACCCATTTCAAACAACGATTCACTGAATAAAATGTATATTTATCCAAAAATCACAAAATAAATCTCGAACAAGTCGAAAACGGCGAACTTTGACTAAGGTTTGACAGCTGCTGTAGTGTTAGTCATTTGCGGAAATATTTTAGTTCCTCCTTAATTAATTTCTACTCTTGTTGGTCAAGCTGTACACACTTTTGTAACTATAATAAAAAAGGTCAATAAAAGTAACAAACAATTTTCAAAAAGTTAAAATTGCAAAAATCAACAATATTTACAGTAAAGTTATTCTTACTTAACTAATTATTAAATAGTTATTAGTAATCAAATCACTCTTTCAGTTCGTAATCAAATATCTATTTGGAAACAATATTTCCTAACCAGTTTCGTAATAATTATGAATTATTATAACTATATAACAATCAGTCATACCTAGTAGTAACTAGGTAACTACCTTGTATTAATATAATTTCTGCAGTCTATCTTAAATTGTAGTAGGTAAATTCAATCAAAAACATAACAGACAACGTAAATGAGATCTTTTTCAATTTCTAAGTAGCTTTTGCGCATATACCTACGAGATCTTTTTGTAGTAAATATTATTTAGTTAGTTTTTATTAATTATAAGAGATCCTTTTGTAAAGATTCAGAGGCGGCCTTACCCATTGCGAGGCTCCGGGCGGCAGGTCTTTGCGAGGTCCTTTGTCCTTCGTGAAAAGTATGTGATGCGAAAGTAGGTCTGGTTGTTTGGTTTAGGTATTTGTCATGTTTAAGGAAAAATGCTTAAATTATACAAATAAATCAAATTTGAATTTTAAAATATTTTACATTGAAAGATTCACAAAATTAACAAATACAGAGATGATAAATTTTAAAATTGATGTTTGCGGCTTTTCCTAAGACTAAAATCTTTAATTAAAGCACAATAATCTAACGAATAAGCTACGTCATTTTCGATTGAAAGAATAGCGAGGGCTGAAAGCCGATCTTGTGTCATTGAATTCCTCAAATATGTTTTAATAATTTTAAGCCTCGAAAAGCTCCTTTCAGCAGACGCAACTGTAACAGGTGTGGTAGCAATAATTCTCAGGACTATTTCGATAGTGGGGTAAACTTCAGTTAATTTTTTTTCTATTATGTATTTTAGCACCGAGATAATGTCATCGTTTCCTTCATACACACGGATGAACATATTCAGTTCTTCGTACAATTCATGTCCATCAATGTCACATGATTCTCCTACTGTCATAGATATTTGCAAGTCGCTGCATTGCTTTAAAAGTTCACTATCATTAATTTCCTTTAATTTTTTTATATTATACATAAAACCAAATATGCTCTCATGATGTTTAAGAGCCTCAAACCTAGGATAACAGCTTGCGCGCACATTGTCGACAATGACATAAAAATAGTTTATTTTGAAAATTTCTTCCGCTTTCAATTCATGAGCTTCATCTTCCCCTTCATAATCAAAATGCCTTTTTTTACGTCGTCTTCTAACTTCTTTGAACTGTCTGTCAATATCATTTTTCTCGGCTATTTCTCTTGCTGTTACAAGGGATGACTGAAAACCATTTTCTCGATAATTATCGAGCCAATTTGTGAATGCGTCTAGGTGTTGTATAGCCACATCTAAGTGCATGTTTTCGCTTTGCCACATTTTACTTATAACATTTATCTTTGTAAGAATGTCATACCATATGACAAGTGAAACTACAAATTCGTAGGTAGTTAGTTCCTTTTCTATAGAATGGCATTCACTGACCAACTGACAATCTGTTGTGTTTTCTGCTAAATCCTTCAAAGCATCACATATATCACTTAGTTGGTATTTAACGGCCTTCACCGATGCTACCCTGCACTCCCATCTAGTTTCAGAAAGTGGTTTTAGCGACAATGATTTTACATGAGCATTTAAAATAGCCCACCTCTGACTTGAGCCGGCAAACAGAGTGTACAACCTTTGTAGCAAACCAAAAAAAGATTTTGCTTGGACACAAGACGATGCTGCATCTCCTAGGATGAGATTCCAGCTATGACTCCCACAAGGTAAAAAATAAGCAAGCGGATTAATTTCAAGAATACGTTTTTGGACACCACTTTTTTCACCACGCATATTGGCACCATTATCATATCCTTGGCCTCTGCAATTTTGCAATGATATACCTAACTGTTCTAATTCTGTGATTATATAATTAGTCAAACTCTCAGCTGTGGTTTTTTCGACGGCTAAGAAACCAATGAAATGTTCTTCAATTTCAGCTGTATTTGTATTAAAAAATCTTATAATAATTGAAAGTTGCTCAACACGAGAAACGTCGCGAGTACAATCAAGAATAATCGAGTAGTATTTATTATTTACTATTTTTTCAACAATTTGAGTCTTCACGTGACTTGCCATTATTTGTATGAGCTCATTTTGAATACTTTTTCCGATATAGTGGTCATTAATCGTCTTATCCTTTACTTCTTTTAGGTGAAGTCTCAGCACGGGATCAAATCGGGCTATTAACTTTACTAAATCTATAAAGTTGCCACTTGTCTCACTCGAATCTGAGTCAGTTGTTAACTTCTCTCTATGACCCCTGAAGGCCAAATTGTGAGATGCTAAAAAATTTATAATTGCGAGCAATCGTTCTAAAATATCTCTCCAACGTTGCCTTTCTTGTTCAATTTGTGACTGGGCCAAGAAGTTAATAGTGGAACAGCCTTTTAAACCATTCTCTAAATTAATCCATTTCAACATACAATCTTTGTGCTGTCGACTAGATTCGTGAGACTTTAGGTAATCACCCAAGTGTTTCCAATCACACACTCCTTCACTTGATCCAATCTTTGTATTTTCTAACCCGAATATTCGACACGGAAAGCAGTAAACGGCATCCTTTGTTTGTGAATAAATCATCCAGCGCCTGTGAAGCTTTTCACCGTTAACTAATATCTTATTATAATGATATTCGCTGAATCGCCGTCCATTATCATTTACCGGAAATAAATCAACTTTAACCCGGATTGGACCTTTTAATACAATCTCAGTTCGGTCTACATCAGTAATTGTTATGGGCCACAAACCGGGGTCATTTTGAGGATTCAGATTTTCCGTTTCAGCAGTCATGGATGTAGACATAGACTCGGGCTCAGATTCGTGTTCTTGACTGGATAGCGTTGATGGTGGCATCGGTGACCTAAGAGACAATGATGTAGTTAATTCATCATCATCCTCGCTGTTTTTACTTAATGACGGCGGCGGCACCCATGATGATGTGGAAGGAATGTTTTCAGCTGGATCAGGATAAGAGTCACTTTTAGTCAATAAATGTTTTGTAGAGGTTTCTTTATCATCACTTTTTATATATTTATATAAAGATCCACGCAGATTTTCTTCTACCTGCTTTCTTTTGATAGCTCGTTTCCTTTTTGAACTCCCTGACTCAAATTTTCTACCGGCATCACGATCACGCGAACTCATTTCGTAAATCTTTTTTTGTTCCGCTCAAACAGTCAGAAATAAATTTTTAAGTACCACACAGTTTTTTCACACAGTTTTTTTACACTTTTTCAGTTTTCTCAATACTTCAAATACTATAATTTACACTTTTCCAGCTCACTCAATACTTTCAATACTATAAGAACGTAATATCCAATAAAATTGAAAGATATGTACGGTAACGATTTTGTAACTCATACTTTAAGTAAAATAATTCCAAGGTGACAAAAGTTAACAAATGAAATGAAACACGGGGATTTCCTGAGCGATAGAAGAGCAGAACATTATGTCCCGACTCACGAGTGTTATGCGATTAAAAAACCGATCTTCAAGTGTTTCGAGGCGCGATATTCAAGTACTACACTGAGAGATTTTTTTCGATAACCGCAAGCACAAAACGTGACAAGTCCGCGATTCGAAGTTAACAAGTGAAAATGTACGTAGATCGTAGTTAATTTTGGGTTACGATAAGTAAAACTGTACTAAGATTAAGAAAAATATAGAATAAAGTACATCTTATGGTTACAATAACCCAAAGTTTACTTCTGTTTACACACATTTGTACTTATAAACTTCGAATCGCGGCCTTGTCATTTTTTGTACTTACGGTTATCGAAAAAAATCTCTCAGTGCACTGTAAATTTTAGTGTCTTATTTTAAAACATTAAAATCGTTTTAATATGACGTCACCCATTTGATTAACATTGTCTCGATTTTAAAACACTAAAAAACGTTTTAAAATCGAGACAATGTTAATCAAATGGGTGACGTCATATTAAAACGATTTTAATGTTTTAAAATAAGACACTAAAAGGACAATGGCAGGGCCCCATACATAATTTTATTTGAACTGAAATGTTAGCGTTTAAATATCAAAAAATCCTTAACACTTGAGAATTTATTCTTGACCATTCTCATATTAAAATTACTTGCGACAGAAGTCTAGGAAAAAAGATATTGGATTTTGAATGTTTCGAGGTTAAGTACTAACATATTGTTAATGTTTTGTTTGAAACTAGATGGCGTTGTGTGTCAGATAGCCGAAAATATTATTTTCATTATTATTATAGTATATGAAATAAAAAAAATTAAAGCATAACATCTATTCGAGTTTAACACTAAATTAAACAAAAATAAAATAACAAACGTGTGAGTCCGGAACTTGACAGGATCTAAACCACAGATTAAGAGATATGTACTAAACGACGACGTATCGACAATTTGAAAATATCGATGTATGTCTATTTATGTGCCGTTATCAATGACAATGTATTTTTCTCATCACACTGTGTAGTGGAAAATAACGTAACTATATTCTATTTCTTTAGTGTGTTTAAAATAGTTTAAAGAGAGTCAAAAATATTTTAAATCATTTCTAATTATGTTGATTCAGTCACTCTACCGTACGAGTGAAGACGTGGGCAGAAGCAAATTCATAATCATAATAGTGAACCTTCGGTAAATATTTCAGCCAAAGCTATAAGAATCGATTATCGATAAATTGTTCCATAATATAATATTGCCACCACGCATCCCTAGTCAGTTATACGTGATGGCGAATCTGACATTACGTACTTAGGTCAAATAAAATCTTCAAAAATATCTTATCTCTTATAAGACTTATACAACACATGGTGGTGTAATGATAAATTATAGAAAATTTTTTGATTAAGTTTACTGTGACTCGATTTTTTAAACGCTTAAGTTTTAGGTAAATATGTTTCTGCCATTGTTCTTTACAGTGTGTACATAATGAATTTTTCAATTATGTTTTGAATGAATGAATTAGTTAACTAACTTAATTTTAATTTACGGTTATGTTATAACCTTAATAAGTAATTAAGGATCAAAATCAAAAGTTTTAAATAAAAAAAAATAGTTAAAAAATTTTATATTTTTTAAAATTTGCTTGGGTTGTTGCGCGAGGCCCCTGTAGGAGCGAGGCCCCGGGCGATTGCCCTGTTCGCCACCCCCTAAGGCCGCCACTGTAAAGATTAACTACCTCAGTACCTATTATATGAGATCTGTTTTAAAAGCCATACATATTTGACAAATATTTATCCATTTCTGAAATTCTATAAAACCCTCTCTTGTTTAAACATATAGGTTCCCTTATCACTTCCATTATTTCCTTGGGCTTATAGAAAATTTTATCGGGCGGGTTAGGCCATTTAAAAGAATTTCCAGTAGTCAATGTCATTGTACTTATTTCGTACTCGTTCTTTCTCAAGCTTTCTATCTTACCAGGAAAACACTCCCCTTCATACTTAATTATTACGAAATTTCCTATCGAAAACTTCCTGTTTTTATTTGGTTTAGTTGCTTTTGAAGATGCAATTTTACTTAAGGGCAAATTATCTAAATCCGAGTCTATAGAATCACAGTCTATTTCATTCTTTGTTTTTGTTATTTTTTCTCTTTCTGGTTCTTTCTCTTCGTCATCTTCTAAATTATAACTAACTAACTTCTGTAGGCACAGAGTCACCGGCATCTGATGGTATAACCATTGCTTCATCGGTTACAACAACATCGTTCGTTTGAGCAGTGGTTACATCATTTGACGGATACCTCGCCTGTTCCAATGTGTCTGACGTTGTTAAAGCATCCGCCGAACTTATATCGCACAACGCGTCTTCAGATTTGTTTTTGGCCCAAATTAAATATAAAGCCTCGTCTTCATCAGGGATTTCTCTTTCCAGTGTCTTTCTATTTTCAAAGTATAATTAATTGAATTGCTGTAACTTTTGAGCTGAGAACACGTTTACGTTTTCACGTTCTAAGTACTTAATAAAGTCTTTCCGCATTGGATTGGTTTTAGTTGTGGTTTCTATTTCGGTTTTAGATGTTTTAGACATATCGATGTAATCAGGGCCAAATGGAAAAAGGCCCTCCGCTCGGAATCCGTTTTGAACACAATCTTTAGTTACATTTGTGAGAGCTTTTTGCAACACTGGGGTAAAGTTCTCTTTGCGAAGAATTTTACCAAGGTTCTCAATTTTCCATTGCGTCACGGCTTTTTTCCAATGAGCTTTAAGTGGTCTAAATACTGACAAGTCCATCGGTTGTCGAATATGCGTAGAATTTGGGTACAAAGCAACTACTACAATACCATTTTCGGAACAAAAATTTGACAAATGAAGCGTCAGGTGTGATTTGTGGCCATCCACAAAGAACAAGACCGGTTTCAATATTATTTTGCTCTAACCAAGGATTGAAGACATTAGTCATTAATTACTCATAGAACGTGCTGCTACACATCCACCCACTCTCCGATTTACCTATAGCCCATTCATCGGGAACACTGTTAGAACAGTTTGGCGAATCGAGAAAATGTAAACAAATGTAAATCTTAGTGTGAATAAAGTTTTTGAAAAAAAAAAAAAAACAGCGATAGTTGAAGAAATTCGATCATAATTAAATATGATCATTGGAGGGGCAAGGTCTCCAGCTGCATTTCCAGTTATTAGGACAGTAAAATTGTCCTTTTCATCACCGCAGCTGCTGTATGGGTGTTTATCTCCTTTTTTGGCGAGTACACGACCAGGTTTAGGTGACAAAAAGAACGCGGTCTCGTCTGCGTTGAATATTCTGTGTGGGTCGTTTAAAATAGTTTTAAAGTTATTTTCATCCAAATAACTTTCGACAAGTAAACCAAGTCCTGATGTTATTTATAGACACATTATCTGGAGCTCTTGACAAGTTGTCTGGCACTCTTTGTGTCAAGTTTGGATGTCTCTTCATGAACGACTGAAACCACTCCTTGCTGGGCCTATTGTTTGTAAAAGAATTTGGTCTGTTTTGATCAATTATTATTTTTTGCACACTGTCTAGTAGCGAATCTTTTGTCAGTGGAATATGTCTTTCAGATAACGCTAATATCATCCACTTTTCCAAAATGTCTTCTTCTCCTTTAGTTAAAACTGTGCTCGGCCCCATAAGGCAACCCATAGTTGTTATTCCCGAAATTTTATCATGGAGTGTAATCCTAGGTACTCCGAAATGTTTCGCAGCAACTACAATCTTTTCGCCATTTTTTATAGCTTCTACAGCTTTTTCGAACTGGTCGGGCGTAATTTTTTTTCTCGGAGCCATCTGTAAGAACCAATCATCGACATCGATCGACATTCCCCAATAATCGTCCCTTGTCGATTACTGGTAGCTCAACTTTGATTAGTTTACTTCAAATATCTACTTGGCACATTATAAAATCATATGAATATAAACATTTTTGAAGTAGCAAAATTTTCAGCATGAGCTAGTCTTGACTGATTTGACATAATTCTTTTTTGCATATTGTTTGCATCTGAATAATACTCCATCAGCTTTTTATATAGATGTTTGCACTTTGGTGTGAGTTGTTTTTTTCTTGTCAAGCCAATTGTGCCAAGGATGTGGATATATGGGCGAGAGTGTTCTGTAACAACAAGGAAAAAATCAATGTTACAGTATTTTAGGGTTCCGTACCTCAAAAGGTAAAAAAGGAACTCTTATAAGATCACTTTCTTGTCCGTCTGTCCGTGTGTCACAGGAATGGGTAGACTTAGCAAGTTGAAATTTATACCAGATACTGAAGTCTATGGTATATTCTCTATTATAGATAGTCCCTATTAGGTGTATAAAAATCAAGGTTCTGAATCAACACGATAAAAAGATATGGGCAAATTTAGATTTTCGTGAAAACTTGTAAGTACCAAAATTTTCCTTAATTTTCAACTTTTTTTACTTTTTGGAATTTTTCCTCTACTTGTGCTGTAAGAATTTGCTTTTAACCAAATTTGACAATTCTAGGTCAACCGGAAGTACCCTATAGGTTTTGGGTCACAAAACCTATAATATTTTCATAAGTTGTTTCCTTTATAGTTCCTTATGAACGCGCTGTGAGTTTGACAGTTGACAGCTGTCACTTGTGATTTTTTTGTATTAAGTACTGTAGTATTAAGTACTGTATTTAGTTACTATATTGGTATAGTAATACCGTTATCATACCAATGCAATACTTAGCTATAGCTATAGGTGGTAAATTAGTGAAATAAAAAATTGTTTTGATCAACTTTAAGTTTATTAGCTATTGGGTTGAATTATGTTCTTCTAAATATTACAGACTTCGTCAGCGAGGGGAGGTTATGTATAATATTTTCATAAGTTGTTTCATTTATAGTTCCTTATGAACGCGCTGTCAGTTTGACAGCTGTCACTTGTGATTTTTTTGTCTCTGAATCAGAAGTGTGCCACCTAGGGGTGTCCACTTAAAAAATATATCGATATTTATATTCGATGTAAAATATTGGATCCCAGCATCGATGTTTATCGATATATCGCTAGAAAACATCGATATTTTTTCACTATCGAATACTTTCCACAAAAATTTAATATTACCTTTTTCCAGTGAAACGCACAAAGTTTGTGGTCCTTGATTTTGTAAGTATGAATGTAGAATTAGAGACCAGAGTAACATAGCTAAACTAGTAGTGTAATAATAGTGATTTTCTATGAGTGTTACTTGAATAGAATTGTACTACTAAGATAGTGGTGAGATGACTGAAATAAGTTATACCTACATTTGTAAGTGAAATAAAAACGACAAATTAATAGAAATATTTTATTACATACCACAAAACTTGAAAACAGTAAAAGAAAAAAAATACATATTTAGTACTAGCCTTAATCTAGGTACCTGCAAAAACTTACTTTCACTTTACCTATTTAAGACCAATGCCCTTTTGACAAACTTTGCAAAAATAAAAGTTTACTTAATCTTTTACCTTTCATTCTATGACTTTGTTGATTGACTATTTGAGCAGCCTTTGAAAATAAACGTTCGGATGGAACAGAAGTTCCGACAATAGTTAAGTATTTGAAGGCAATCTTATAAAGCTTAGGAAATTGAATTTTTAGATCTTGCCAAATCTCTAAAGGATTCTCATTGAGTCTTCCTAATACTGGACTACGCAAGTAGATCGATAATTCATCAGAAATTGCATCATCTGATTGTGATGATTTCCAATTCTTGCTTACTAGTTTGTGATGATGATCCCATAAGGAAAAACTCTCTTCTTGTTTTTTCAGATTGATCAGAATCAGATTCGGACATTTCGACATTTTGTGTAGTATTTTTCATCAAGTCTTTAATTTTTGCGACTGCTGTAGAGCAAGCAAGTGCGTCTCTGAAGTGAATTTTTTTATACCTGGGATCCAATACAGTTGCTATGGCGAGTGGAGTTACTCTTTCGATAGCGCCCATTCTTTTTTCAATTTCATTAAGCACAAACGATTTCAATTCATTGTATGTATCAATATTATAGGTTTTGTGACCCAAAACCTATAGGGTACCCTATAGGTTTTGGGTCACAAAACCTATAATATTTTCATAAGTTGTTTCCTTTATAGTTCCTTATGAACGCGCTGTGAGTTTGACAGTTGACAGCTGTCACTTGTGATTTTTTTGTATTAAGTACTGTAGTATTAAGTACTGTATTTAGTTACTATATTGGTATAGTAATACCGTTATCATACCAATGCAATACTTAGCTATAGCTATAGGTGGTAAATTAGTGAAATAAAAAATTGTTTTGATCAACTTTAAGTTTATTAGCTATTGGGTTGAATTATGTTCTTCTAAATATTACAGACTTCGTCAGCGAGGGGAGGTTATGTATAATATTTTCATAAGTTGTTTCATTTATAGTTCCTTATGAACGCGCTGTCAGTTTGACAGCTGTCACTTGTGATTTTTTTTGTCTCTGAATCAGAAGTGTGCCACCTAGGGGTGTCCACTTAAAAAATATATCGATATTTATATTCGATGTAAAATATTGGATCCCAGCATCGATGTTTATCGATATATCGCTAGAAAACATCGATATTTTTTCACTATCGAATACTTTCCACAAAAATTTAATATTACCTTTTTCCAGTGAAACGCACAAAGTTTGTGGTCCTTGATTTTGTAAGTATGAATGTAGAATTAGAGACCAGAGTAACATAGCTAAACTAGTAGTGTAATAATAGTGATTTTCTATGAGTGTTACTTGAATAGAATTGTACTACTAAGATAGTGGTGAGATGACTGAAATAAGTTATACCTACATTTGTAAGTGAAATAAAAACGACAAATTAATAGAAATATTTTATTACATACCACAAAACTTGAAAACAGTAAAAGAAAAAAAATACATATTTAGTACTAGCCTTAATCTAGGTACCTGCAAAAACTTACTTTCACTTTACCTATTTAAGACCAATGCCCTTTAGACAAACTTTGCAAAAATAAAAGTTTACTTAATCTTTTACCTTTCATTCTATGACTTTGTTGATTGACTATTTGAGCAGCCTTTGAAAATAAACGTTCGGATGGAACAGAAGTTCCGACAATAGTTAAGTATTTGAAGGCAATCTTATAAAGCTTAGGAAATTGAATTTTTAGATCTTGCCAAATCTCTAAAGGATTCTCATTGAGTCTTCCTGATACTGGACTACGCAAGTAGATCGATAATTCATCAGAAATTGCATCATCTGATTGTGATGATTTCCAATTCTTGCTTACTAGTTTGTGATGATGATCCCATAAGGAAAAACTCTCTTCTTGTTTTTCAGATTGATCAGAATCAGATTCGGACATTTCGACATTTTGTGTAGTATTTTTCATCAAGTCTTTAATTTTTGCGACTGCTGTAGAGCAAGCAAGTGCGTCTCTGAAGTGAATTTTTTTATACCTGGGATCCAATACAGTTGCTATGGCGAGTGGAGTTACTCTTTCGATAGCGCCCATTCTTTTTTCAATTTCATTAAGCACAAACGATTTCAATTCATTGTATGTATCAATATTATAGGTTTTGTGACCCAAAACCTATAGGGTACCCTATAGGTTTTGGGTCACAAAACCTATAATATTTTCATAAGTTGTTTCCTTTATAGTTTCTTATGAACGCGCTGTGAGTTTGACAGTTGACAGCTGTCACTTGTGATTTTTTTGTATTAAGTACTGTAGTATTAAGTACTGTATTTAGTTACTATATTGGTATAGTAATACCGTTATCATACCAATGCAATACTTAGCTATAGCTATAGGTGGTAAATTAGTGAAATAAAAAATTGTTTTGATCAACTTTAAGTTTATTAGCTATTGGGTTGAATTATGTTCTTCTAAATATTACAGACTTCGTCAGCAAGGGGAGGTTATGTATAATATTTTCATAAGTTGTTTCATTTATAGTTCCTTATGAACGCGCTGTCAGTTTGACAGCTGTCACTTGTGATTTTTTTGTCTCTGAATCAGAAGTGTGCCACCTAGGGGTGTCCACTTAAAAAATATATCGATATTTATATTCGATGTAAAATATTGGATCCCAGCATCGATGTTTATCGATATATCGCTAGAAAACATCGATATTTTTTCACTATCGAATACTTTCCACAAAAATTTAATATTACCTTTTTCCAGTGAAACGCACAAAGTTTGTGGTCCTTGATTTTGTAAGTATGAATGTAGAATTAGAGACCAGAGTAACATAGCTAAACTAGTAGTGTAATAATAGTGATTTTCTATGAGTGTTACTTGAATAGAATTGTACTACTAAGATAGTGGTGAGATGACTGAAATAAGTTATACCTACATTTGTAAGTGAAATAAAAACGACAAATTAATAGAAATATTTTATTACATACCACAAAACTTGAAAACAGTAAAAGAAAAAAAATACATATTTAGTACTAGCCTTAATCTAGGTACCTGCAAAAACTTACTTTCACTTTACCTATTTAAGACCAATGCCCTTTAGACAAACTTTGCAAAAATAAAAGTTTACTTAATCTTTTACCTTTCATTCTATGACTTTGTTGATTGACTATTTGAGCAGCCTTTGAAAATAAACGTTCGGATGGAACAGAAGTTCCGACAATAGTTAAGTATTTGAAGGCAATCTTATAAAGCTTAGGAAATTGAATTTTTAGATCTTGCCAAATCTCTAAAGGATTCTCATTGAGTCTTCCTGATACTGGACTACGCAAGTAGATCGATAATTCATCAGAAATTGCATCATCTGATTGTGATGATTTCCAATTCTTGCTTACTAGTTTGTGATGATGATCCCATAAGGAAAAACTCTCTTCTTGTTTTTCAGATTGATCAGAATCAGATTCGGACATTTTGACATTTTGTGTAGTATTTTTCATCAAGTCTTTAATTTTTGCGACTGCTGTAGAGCAAGCAAGTGCGTCTCTGAAGTGAATTTTTTTATACCTGGGATCCAATACAGTTGCTATGGCGAGTGGAGTTACTCTTTCGATAGCGCCCATTCTTTTTCCAATTTCATTAAGCACAAACGATTTCAATTCATTGGCAAGTGAGTCTTCCAATTGGAGAGGTTGGATTTTTAAAACTAAGCAATGAACTAACGGAATCACCTTGCTGCTTGTGCAGTATCTGTCTCCAGAAATTTCTTTAGTAGCAGCTTCGAGCGGTCTTAAGACTAGTAACACAGAAGAAAGAACTGACAGTTCTGATGCATTGAGCATAGGTGGCGCTGTTCTATGACGAAATATTATATCATTGATTACAATGCGTAACTCTAAAAATCTCTCAATCATACAATACTTATTGTATGATTGAGAGATTTTTAGAGTTACTGCTGTTCCATCTTGTTGAAACTTCTTGAATTAACTTTGTTTCTTTTTCTGTGGCTTTTCTTAATTCATTGCTTGCTGTATTACTTTGTTTGAACCATGTTACAATGGTCTTGACCTTAGTTATTAGATTTTGTAATTCTGGACAGTGTTGTATCGCATTTAACGCAACTAAATTTAAAGTGTGCGCAAAACACGGTATGTGTTTTTTACCTAAGGCCAGATCGACCGCCTTAATCATAGATGCTGCGTTATCCGTTACTACAGCCGAAACTTTATCAACGTCAATGTCCCATTCAGAACAAGACTTCAGAAGCATCTCAGCAATATGATTCGAAGTGTTACGGTCAAATGACTGATATACTCCAAGAGTAATAGAAAAAAATTCGGTACATATACCAAAGTGACCTGTAATTCCAAGAAAGCTTCTCATACTCATTGTTTCTGTCCACATATCGGTTGTAAGTGTTATATTTTCTAAACATTTTAATTTATTTTTAAACACAGCTGATAATGCATCATATTTGTCATCAACCCAGCAAGTCAATGTTGTCTTACTTGGAAGCTTGTAATGCGGTGCAGTTATTTTCATAATATTACGAAATCCGTCATTTTCTACAATCGTGAAAGGTTGATTATCTTTGCAAATCATGTAGATGAGGGCATTATTGACTTGCAAAGTTTTATTGCCGCTTTCCGAATAAGCAGATATATTTTTGAAACTTTCATCAATCGACTTTTGCCGTTTTAATGGCGGAGGTACAGGATTATCGACATGGATATATTTTGACACAGCTGTACTTATTGATGGCAGTGGTTCAGGGCTGGGAACAGCAGGTTCAGAGTCTGCTTCATTTGTTTTTGTAATTGTTTCACTGTGGATATTTAGTAAGTTGACATTGCTCAACACTTGTGAATATTCTTTATTCATATCCAAAAAGGTAGCCTTGTGGATATTTTTTACGTGACTAAGCAAGTTTGATGTGTTGCCACAAGATTTAATAGTTTTTGGCAAATTTTGCATTTTACAAGGTTTTCATTTCCCTCAATTTTCGTAAAAAACTTCCATACATGACTTTTCTTTGGAGGCGCCATCTTGTAATTAACTAAAAAAAGAACAAATCAATTAATGTTTATTTTTTTCCATTATTTTATTTTGTGTCTGATGTAGTGTCATATCACTATTGAGTTAATTTGTTTACAAGTTTAAAAACTAAATGAAAATTACACTAAAGAAATGATTTGATGCAATACACGTAAGTAGTGCTTTATAACATATCGAATAACTACTTACTTCATTATAATGATATAGCATTTATAAGAATAAAATAGGAAATATATTTATTATTATGAAATGTATTATAATATAAAAGATCATTATATTATATCTTCAATATAAAACACTGTCACAAACGAGTAGAGGTTAGGTTCATAAACATAATAGAAATATAATATTTATACCTTTTCAACTTCGAACTAGCAATCAAACGATAGGTCAAATCAGTTATTTTAGAGTAATAAATTGTAGTAGCAAGTAAAATTCTTACATAAATTTGTCTTAGATAAACAATTAAAACAATGATTTATTTGCGTTACCGCCAAACAGAAGAAGACGACGCAAGAAGAGTGAAGTGAGTGTAAGTAAATATAATGAACCTATAGAATCCACAGACTATACATACATTGAGAGTGAATAGTCGATCGATCTGTCAGGATAGATTAGATAATTAAGATGGTCACTCACAGATGTCACTATCTTAATGAACCTTATTTAAAATTGAAGGCATCAAGTAGTGTTAAAATTATTTAGTTCGTTAATAGATTCGACAAGAAAATAAAAAAAGCAAATATTCGATGTTTCTATAAATAAATATATCGATATATCGAATACAATTAATGTTAGTCAAAACATCGAATCAATCCGATATATCGTACGGAATACATCGAATAAATTCGATGTATCGATGTTAAGTGAATATCCCTACTCTGAATCGGAAGTGTGTCACCATTGATTGTTGATTGCTGTAAGATCGTTGATTGTAAATGTGTCCAAAAGGAATTAATATAGTAAGAAAATATAAGAAACTCTTCATTAAAATCTCCTGAAATTTATTAAAAATATTTTGGTGCCGAAACCCGGGATTCCAACCGATGCCAACTGCAGTCACATTACATGGAATAAGTGGCAAGTGCAAGCGACTAGCAAGGTTGTTAGTTATAAAGTTTATTTCACTGGCACTGTCCAATAAAGCTTTTGCTGCATGCCAGTTACCTTGATAGTCCTTTATTTTTAGTTGAACTGTTGAAAGGAGTACATGTTTTGTGTTGTCAATTGTTAAGTTCACTGCTTTATTTGTTGTTGTGTGAGTACACAGCTGTTGTGTGCTGGAAGGAAGTGAGGATTCATTATCATTGTTTGATTGGTTACAATCAGTGTTAAATTGACAAGCTTGTTGACTAGTCAAAGGTTGTGTCTGTTGACAGACAACCAAATTACCTTTATTTGTTGTTGAGTGTGCTGTCTGATGATTTGTGGAAAAACCTTGATGCTGTGATTCAACACTCTGTTGATTGTTGACACAAGCAAGACTATTTGTTGTGGTAGATGTCTGTTGACCACTTTGTGATGTTTGATGGGGGCTACTATTGTAGTTTAACCCATCTGTATTTATAGAATGTTTAGTGTAGTCAATGTGTAGAACACTGTTGTGTTTTTTATGGCACTTGGAACATACTTGTGAACAATGATGTCCAGGTTTAAAAATAGATAAACAATTATAGCAGAGCTTTCTGCTTTTTACAAATGTAATTCTCTGTGGGACAGGAAGTTGCAAAAATAAAGGGCATTTTGTTAGTTCAAGTTTAGAGTCACATAAGACAGCTAGATTTGTTAAAAGTGAAAGTAGTAGCACGAGTAGCCCTTGTACTTGTATTTGTTGTGTTGTATTGTAACATTAAAAAATAAAAAAAATAAAAATATGCTAATTTAATGCTATGTTGCATATAAATGAATAAACTAACTGGTGCGGCACCACAAATTCTAACAAAACTAATAATCTCGGGCGCCAGCTTACATGAACATAGACAACTAATAACAAATATAATGAATACCTCGAACAGCTCGGTCAGCGCTTAGACCTTTAATCTAGGGTGGTGGGGCATCTATTAAATAAAGAGATGTTATAAGATGAGTACATGGAATATTATAGGTTTAATTACAAATGTAATTCTTATTCTCAAATTAGTACTGTCATTAATGCAATCTCTTTACCTTGATAATACAAATTAAAAGTAAAATATCTTTAAAAGTCATATAAAGACTGTTCAATACATAAAGAAACTAAAGGTAGTTATCATAACGCCCCTTAGAGCCTACAGTTTCCGTTATGACAAGGCCAGTGAAAATTTATAAACAACAAAAGAACATACTAATAACTCCGGCACAGTTTGTTTGGAACTATGGCAAAACTAACTCTTTAAAATGCTCACTCTTGTTCCTCACCCCGTGGCCGGCGAGAAAAAAATGTGTCAAAACTGTTGTTGTAGTCGGTTTTGGCACCAAAATAATAATATGTTTAATAAATTGCAGGAGATTTTAATAAAGAGTTTCTTATATTTTCTTACTATTTTAATTCCTTTTGGACACATTTAGATCAGCTGGGTTGTCACTAAAGACAACCCAGCTGATCTTCTGACATGTGGTATAAAACCTCAAGATTGAATGAAAAGCACACTCTGGGGGCATGGACCAAAATGGTTGTTGTTGCCTAGGGCTCAATGGCTCCAAACTAAATTTTTGGCCCCGGAGACTGACATCTTACATTCAGAAATTACTATTGAGAAATCAGTCAACACAGTTACTGAAAAAGGTAAAATTTACAGTAATTATATGTGTGATGATGTTTTTCCTAGATTTTCAAGCTTTACCAAATTGCAAAGAACTGCCTTTTGTTACAGAATATTTCACAACTTTAAAAACAAAAATGACCAAAGAACAGGTCCATTGTTAATTAATGAACTGCAAAAGAGCCATAATTTCATTATCAGGACCGTTCAAAGTGATAAGTTTTCTAAAGAGGTCAGTGAACTGAAGTCTGTGGACAGTACAACTTTTTTTTTTTAAGAGCCTTTTATTTCTTGCCAGTAAAATGAAGTATGTAAATAAGATTATAAAAGATTACATTATTAGATTTTATTATTACATTATAAATTATTAGACTAATTCGAATTTTATTAAATTAAATCATATAAAATCTACATTTTTTAATAAATTAAATACGAAATCGAATAATTTGTGAGCAAGAACCCCTTTCAGGTGAAGGCCTCCTCCAGAGATTGCCAAATGTCCCTGTTGCTAGCTACTGAAACCCAGTTTCGTCCAGCAACATGTTATTATGTGAATCAGTGTCTCTGGATGGTTTTGGTCGCGACCAGCTGTATTGAAGATGTCTGTAGAGGGGCTCGTGCTAGTTGCTATATGTTAGATGTCTCCTTCGAGTTGTTGCTTTCTGAAATTTCTTTTATATTCAAGGGCACAGTTTGTTTTTCTTGTGGGGCGGGAGCATCTTTTTTTGATCTAAAATAGGTGCTAATGTCTCTCTTGTTTTTCTTGTGGGAGTGTATGTTTGCATTGTTCTTGGTTTGGTTGTTTTCATTTGGCGATAGGGCTAAAGTTTGTTTATGATTTCGATTCAGATGCCCGTTGTTTTCTTCTTTGATAATACGAGTTTACGAGTCTAATAATCCGAATGATAAATACAATATTTTTTTTGACCTCTTTAAGCTACTATATGAACTTTGTTTTCCTGTAACAAGATGTAAAATTTCCACAGTGAGTAATCAAAAATGGATAACACGCGGCATAAAACGCTGTAGCAGGAAAAGACGAGCTTTGCTTTGGAAATACAGACTAACTCCTAATATTGACACAAAAACAGCCTTTGAAACGTTTAGCAAGCGATAACAACGTGTTGTTAAGCTAACAAAAAAGGCTCAGAACAGTTACTATATCGAAACAAGTAGTAACAAATCTAAGGCAACCTGGAAGGTTGTCAACAGTATAAGGAAGGACACTCCAAAAACGAATATTAGTTTGATTCGCGTAAACAATGAGAATATAACAAACCCTAAAACTATAGCACAGCATTTTAACGACTTTTTCGTGAACTTAGTTCAGCCGAATGCCTGTTGTGAGACATATAGTGTGACTAATAATTTGCGCTCTTATAACTCCATGTTTATTCAACCAACAGTACCAAAAGAAATAGTTTGCATAATAAATAATTTAAAGAACACTAACAGCACTGGCTATGATGAAATAAATACTCGTGTAATAAAATCAGTAGGCTCTATCATAGCTCCTGTATTATGTGATATCATAAACAGCTCGATAATAAATGGCATATTTCCAACAAAATTAAAAGTCTCCATTGTTAAGCCAGTGCACAAGAAGGAGGATAAGACCAATATTTGCAATTATAGGCCTGTGGCATTGATACCAGTGTTCTCAAAAATCTTTGAAAGGGTTATTTATAATTCTTTAAATAATTACCTTGAAAAAAATAACATCTTCTGCGGGGAACAGATGGGTTTTAGAAAGGGCAAAACCATTGATTTGGCCATATATCAATTTCTTGAAAAAATACACTATAACTTAGATAAAAGAAAACCGGTAGCTGCAATGTATATGGATATGTCAAGGGCTTTTGATTATGTAGATCACAAAGTATTATTAGCAAAACTCTACAGCTATGGTATAAGAGGTAATGTGCTCGACCTTATACAGTCCTATTTAGCAGATAGAGAACAATTCACTCAAATTAGCCAAGTCAATGTTAAATCTAAAACTGAAAAAATATACTCATCTGGCACTAGTGCAGTTACGTATGGTGTTCCGCAAGGATCTGTTTTGGGACCACTGCTCTTCATATGCTATATTAATGATTTGCCTAGTGCAACAACAAACCAGATGTCCTTATTTGCTGACGATAGCACAGTTATATATAGCAATGACAGTTATACAGAAATCGAAGATGATATTAATAGAAGCCTTAATTCAATAGTTACTTGGTTAAATAAAAATAATCTCAAAATTAATTTTAATAAAACTAAAATCATGAACTTTAGACTTAGAAATACAAATCAATCACAATTTTCAATCAAATATAAGGGAGAATCAATAGATGAAACGAGTACAACAAAGTTTTTAGGGCTATACATCGACAATGACATGACATGGAGAACACAAATTGAGAATGTATGTATGAAACTGTCTCAATTCTCATACGCATTATATATGCTCCAAAAAATTGCGAACAAGACCGCACTAATAACAGCCTACCATGGCTATGTCGCCTCCACTTTGAGATATGGCATTATATTTTGGGGAAACGCGACCCACGTATCAGATGTATTACTGGCACAAAAAAAATGTATTCGTGCTATTTGTAAATTAAAACCGACAGATACTTGTAAACCACATTTCAAGAATTTAAAAATTTTAACTGCACCATCGCTTTACATTTATGAGGTCGTTATATTTGTAAGATTGAACTTTAAATTATTTGACTCTGTGGAAAGTCGACGTCGCTTAAATACGAGGGGTGATCAATAAGTAATGATAATCGAGTATTTCTAGAACGCACAAAAACCCAAATTATTTTTTTTCTGCTTGCTTATATATCCACTACTTCAGCTTCAAAAAAATGTATAAATAGGGCACCATTACCGGGAGATACATTCATTTGAATACGAACTGTCGAAGAGAAAACATCAAAATGGAGAAAAATGAAATAAGAGCTGTCATCAAGTACCTCTGCCTGAAAAAAATGTCTACCAAAGACATACACAGCGACTTAGAGGAAACATTGGGGGAGTCTGCTCCTCCATATTCCACAGTCGCACGCTGGGCAAAGGAATTTAAGCTGGGCAGAACCTCCACTGAAGATGAACATCGCGAGGGACGCCCTTCCACGTCCCTTACTGGAGAAAACGTCAAAAAAGTGGAAGATATCGTGTTGGCCGATCGAAGGGTGACCGTAAGGCATGTAGCTGAGGTCACAGGGATCTCCTATGGCAGCGTTCAAAAAATCATTGTCAACAAAATGCATATGAAAAAGGTCTCTGCGCGTTGGGTACCGAGAATGTTAACCGACGAGCAAAAAAAGTTACGAGTCGACATTTCGAGGGTGAATCTTCAAAAGTTCCAGGCCGATAAAGAATTTTTTTTGTCGCGTTTTGTGACCATGGACGAGACCTGGATCCACCACTTTGATCCCGAAACCAAACAACAATCAATGACTTGGAAACGAGCTTCCTCACCAACGCCGAAGAAATTCAAAGTGTCAAGTTCAGCGGGAAAGGTTATGGCGTCTGTTTTCTGGGATGCAGAAGGAATTATTATGATGGAATATTTGGAAAAGGGGGCCACTATAACAGGCTCTTACTACGCAGGCCAAATAAGAAGATTGCGAGAAGCTATTAAGTCAAAAAGACGCGGTAAACTGCGCGCTGGAGTGCTGTTTCACCAAGACAACGCCCCGGCTCACAAAGCCGCAGTTGCGATGGCTGCCATTGAAGAAACGGGGTTCGAACTGCTCGAACACCCTCCCTATTCGCCAGATCTAGCTCCCAGTGACTTCTACCTCTTTCCTCGGCTCAAAGAACACCTCCGGGGCAACAAATTTGAGGACAATAGTGAAGTGATAGCCGCAGTAGAGGCATTTTGGGAGGGTCAAGACAAAGAATTTTTTTCTAAGGGAATCATGGGCTTAGAAAAAAGATACACTAAATATATTAACTTGTAAGGAGACTATGTTGAAAAATAAAATACTTTTTTTAATCTAATAGTTCTGTTTCATATTGATTATCATTACTTATTGATCACCCCTCGTAAGTTGCACTTGTTGCCCACTAAAACTTCCTTCGCCCACAAAAGTATATATGCAATGGCACCGAAATTGTATAATAGATTGCCAAACCAAATTGTATTGAGCACAAATATTAATGAATTTAAATGTAAACTCTTTGAATTTTTTAACAATAAAGCATATTATTCCATAAACGAATATTTAAATGACCAATTTTAATACTATTGACATTAATTGAATATTTTTACTATAAATTTTAATTATCTTTTATTATTTTTACTTAATTTGACCTGAACTGATGATGACTTTAAATTATATACACTTATATGGATTGATGACTTTGTTTATGTAAAATGATGATGCTTTATTTAAACAATACTCTTAGAATATTTAAGGAATGTACCTAATTTCAATGACGTATTATACTATTGCTTTGTTTATATATCATTGCCTAATATTTTGTATGCCTTTCGGCGGGACATAGCTTGTACATAATAAAATTGACATCTTAACCACCTATGTATCACAAAATTGAATAAATAAATGAAAAAAAAAAAAAAAATGAAATAATTTTATCGTATTTTAAGTACGCTGAATTACCTTGGTCTAATAGTTGTTTCAGCTCTTCTTGCAATTCTTTGCGTTTCTGTATAACTTTTAAAGGGAAATCCTCTGTCATATAAATCGCAGAGTCTTGTAGTAACTTCTTCTCTTTTATAACTTCAATTTTCTTGCTTAATGTGTTAAATGAAACTATCACTGGTCTTATCTTTTCTCCCTTTTTGCCTTTCCGCCATACCGAACTTAACTCTTGATTAAAACATTTGACATTTATCTTTTCGTTAATAAGTGTAAGTACTGTTTCTTCCAAGTCCCAGTGATTACTTTCATTTTCTTGTACGCCAAAAAATACTACATTTCTCTTTCTTATTTCCTTCTCAATAGCATCGATTCTACTCTCTTGAACTTCTACCTTTCTAATTTATCGTATTTAATTTCTAAATTTTGAAACTTTTCGTTTATATTTGTATTTATGTTCCTACTAATGTTTTCTTCTATAATTTTGAACTGATGTTTTTTGTTCCGACATTTCTTGATGTATTTGTTTGAGAATTTCACTTAGGTTTTCCATAGTAATTATTAAGACGTATTGTAGGTACTTGTAGTGCTACCTATCGGTTGTTGGTGAGGTTATGTACTAAGTCGATTTGTTCAATTGACGTATCAAACAGATGAAAGCTATGGGCACAGATTTATGAAGTAATTTTCTGGGTTTCCGTAAGATGGCAGCTTTACAACAATATCGTACTTGTAGTGCCACCTAGCTGTTAATGGAGAAGTTATGTACTAAGACGCTTTGCTCGATTGACGTATCGAACTGATCGAAGCGTTGAGCAATGACTTATGATGTAGTTTTCTTGGTTTCCGTAAGATGGCACTTTTTACAGACTCTTTCTAGCGGAATAACTTATTGTTTCTCGATACGTCAAAATAATGAATCATCACCATGCACTTTTGAGGTTATAATGTTAATAGTTCTATCGCAATAAGAGGCACAATTCACTAGATATAATATTGTTCTTGACTACACCATACATATGTACACAGTTTTTACAGCTGTTTTATTGTCTACTTAGCGTTTTGCACTGTCTTATTCCGATATTTCGGCACTTCTACAATTTCTTTAAATACACTTGAAATTACGGTTTTTCACTAGGTCTCTTTTAATGTCTGGGTGATTTAACATCAGGGGTACTAGATTTTTCACTTTTTTAATGTTTGTATGCACTACTTTATTTTTTATCTTGATATAAACACAGACTCGAAGTGAACTGTGGCACAGTAGCGCCCTCCTCCGTAAAATGTCTGTACAGTACAACTGACACTACAAAATTGTTCACGTTTAAGTCCAGTGCCTTAAGAAAGTTATCCCCTTATTTAGACAGTGATGGTTTGTTAAGAGTAGGAGGTCGTATTAACCCTTAAATGTATGAATTAATAAATTGTACTGAAAAAAATGGTTTCAATTCTTTAGAAGCTGTGAAAAAGGGGGAAAAAAATAAAAAAAAACAATTAAAATTTTATAGGTTTTTAATAAAAAAATCAAGTTGATGCATTTTTGGGACATTATGCAAAATAGTCTTAAAAAATGCTTTTATTAATTAACTGTGGAATAAGTTGAAACAATCGTTTCCTTTCTTTGCACAAAGGAATACATTGCACTTTGTGTATTTTACAAAGCTCTGTAGCTTACAGCCAGGTCTCTTGCACCTCATGCGTTGGTCGGTTTTAATTTGGCTATGACCAAGATTGTCTAACCGAACGTCAGACGGTGGAAGAACCTGGCACCCTTTCTTTCTTTTTGCCTTTATGGTTTCAGTGATGCTGCTGTTGCTAGGACGTCCTCTTGTTGGCTGGGTCGTAGTACCATAGGTACATAAGACATCAGCCAGCTCTGACCTGAATTCTGACAGATTTTTCAGCTTCTTTGGATCTGATCCTTTTCTTGTCTCTACAGTTTTGTATAGAACCCAAGAGTTTATAATAGTTAAATCTAAAAGGTGGTAAAAAATCCTCATATACCATTTCCTGGTCTTGACTTTTATTCTATATCTGCCCAAAAATGAATCCATGAGATCAACGCCCCCATATGGGCGTTGGATTCTTTGACTATTTTTGGGCAGTCTATAATTATTTTTTTCTTTTCTGTTTTGTCATACCGTTCGATGGACTGTATTGGTTCAGCTCCTACGTAGGTCGAGAGCATAACTACTTGTTTGTTATCTTTCCAGCTCACTGAAGACATGTCGACCCCATCAATATGTGTAATATATTCCACATACGACCCTCTTGGCACTTGTTTTTTCATTACATCCTGCTTTGAGGGTAATTTACATTTCTTACCTAGGCGGTTTCTTTGAACAGTTCCTACACATTGTATTCCTTCTTTAGCAAAATAATACATCAAGGGCAATGTGGTATAGAAATTATCATGGTATATAATGTGATTAGCATGTCTGGGAATTATTCTAGCAAGTTTTATCACTGTTTGTGATACAACCCCTATATCAGGCTCGTTAGGCAAACAATCATCTTTTTCTTTGCCAGCGTAAATTATAAAGCGATAAGCAAAACCTGTCAGAGAACACAATACAAATAATTTAAAACCCCATTTATGGGGTTTATTAGGCAAGTATTGTTTTAAAAAATGGCCCATCTTGGTGGCACACATTTGCTGATCGATGGATAAGCGCTGACTGATTGGAATGCTGGAGAACTTGGTATTGAGATGTTCAATTACAGGGCGTAGCTTGTGAAGTCGGTCATGCTGGGGATGATCTATTGGTAGGTGTTTATTGTTATCGTTGAAGTGAAGTACTCTTCTTATTTTTTCAAATTTATTGACAGGCATCGCTTTTATAATTGCCTCAAACCCGTGCTTGTTAGCCCAATAACCACGTACACTTGGATAGTGGTAGACACTCATATAAATCAAGATTCCCAGATATTTTCGCAGTTCTCCTAATGTTATGACGTCAGGTCTATC
Source organism: Arctia plantaginis (assembly GCA_902825455.1). NCBI lineage: Eukaryota > Metazoa > Arthropoda > Insecta > Lepidoptera > Erebidae > Arctia > Arctia plantaginis. Next base: position 138,160 of record CADEBD010000291.1, on the reverse strand, counting down.
AGGTTTATTTTGTACAGCATAATTATTTGTTTCAGTAACAATTTGTGAAAGAAATTCTTCAGTAAAAAAGTAGGAAAAAAATTGGAAAGGTGTCTGAAGGTTCATCAAACTTTCAGGGTATTCTTCAGTTCCATTAAATTTTATGGCATTTTCGTTGAATGGCAGAGGTTGGTTTTTCCATATCAACCTCTGAATGTCTAAAGAATGTACCGGTGCATCATTATTATTTGAAGGAACAGCATCCGCTATTACAATAGGAGGATCGGGTATAATTTCTTCGTTGTTATCATTAGACCTAGCCTCACCGTCGTCATCATCATTTTCTAAAACATCTAGTAAATCTTGTTGGGTAGGATAAAAATCAAGTTCGTCACCGTCCGATTCGAAATCGTCTTCAGAAATGGCGCCATCTTCTAGCTGGCGCAACCAAAACTCGAATGTCACCATCTCTCCTATTATTTTCTACCATTTCTAAAACAAAATAACCAACCACATGCATACCTCACCAAAGCAAAATAAATAAAATCACAAAATGTATAGCTTCAAATAGCAGTAGTAATTTTTACCAATAGTGCATGCTGTCCCATTTTTGCATCAAAACAAAAAAGCTTCCTGTTCATATAACAATTATGGTAAATTGAAAAAAGGATAAGTTATTGTATAAATAATAGTCATTACCTTTAGAAAACAATTTTTTTTTCTCCAAAATCAGCAAATAACTTCGTGATATATGTCGCCAAAGTGCACTCAACTCAAACCTATTTGAGAAACGCGCGCCAAAAAGTGAAATGTCAATCAGCCACAGATAACAACACAAAATGTCACTAGTTGAGTTATTCTATGGTTAGAGAAGGAGCAAAAGAAACATTTCATACAGCCTAATGTATCAAACACAAATATTATGGACGGATATTGGTGGTTTAATTTGGTGATTCAATTTTGGGACACTATGCGTTTAAGGGTTAAGCATGCTAACGTTCAGTTTAACCAAAAACATCCACTTTGCATTTTACCTTGCAAACATCATATAACTACGAGTACATTGATTATAGGCAAACTGCATCTTACATTATTTCACTCGGGCATACAAAATACATTGTCGAATTTACGTTTAAATTACTGGCCAATTATTGGACGATTGGAAGTCAGAAAGGTCATTCACAATTGTGTAACTTGCATTAGATATCGCTCTGAATCTTGTCAACAAAAAATGTCTGCGCTACCGCAACCTAGATTACATCTAGAAAGACCATTCTTACATGTAGGCGTCGACTTTACTGATGCTATTTCAGTAAAATGTAACACCTTTCGTAGAGCGACCTACACTAAAGGATACATTTGTCTATTTATATGCCTAGCCACTAAGGCTATACATTTGAAGTTGGTCAATGACCTGACCTCTCAGTCTTTTATTCTGGCTTTGAAAAGACTGATATCTAGACGTGGATTATATAACACAATTTACTTTAGATAACGCCCAAAGGGTTCCACGATGCTCACAATGAATTAAATGCTCTGTATAAAATGTTTAAAAATAAGGACTCCTACAGTGAAATAGTAGATTTCGCTTCTCAACATTGTATTAAATGGTGCTTCACAGTTCCTCTTGCTTCGCATATGGGCGGTATTTACGAATCGGGAATTAAGCTTACAAAGAATTTGTTAAAAAGACAGCTGGGCAATTTGAAAATGCATTATGAGCAACTCAATACCATTTTAACCCAAATCGAAGTAAATTTAAATTCAAGACCTCTCTGTGCATTGTCAGACATGCCCAATGATCTTACAAGCTTGACGCCAGGACATTTCCTTATTGGTAATTCTATTGTTGATATACCAGAACCTAGTTTATTAAATGTGCAAGATAATAGATTTAATAAGTATCAATTAATTTGTAAAATTAAGCAACAATTTTGGAACCAATGGTACAAACAAAATTTGAGTGAACTTCTAAATCGAACCAAATGGCACACTGTCAATAGAAATATTGAAGTGTCAGATTTGGTAATAATTAAAAAGGACAATCTTCCTCCTTCCTACTGGTGTTTGGCTCGAGTACTGAAAGTGTATAGGAACTCTTCTGATGGCCTTGTTAGATCTGTATGGCTTAAAACTGCTAATGGTGAAAACCACAGGCCAATATCTAAACTTATATTGTTACCCCTTAATAAGTAATTTACCGACTTTCCTTTATTTATTTTTTAACTTTATTTTATAACTAGATAGGTAACCAAATGTGACTGTTCCTAACAATTAGTAGTATTAAGTACTGTATTTAGTTACTATATTGGTATAGTAATACCGTTATCAAACCAATGCAATACTTAGCTATAGCTAAACCTAAAATTTATTCTTATGATTAATAGGTGGTAAATTAGTGAAATAAAAACTTGTTTTGTTCAACTTTAAGTTTATTAGCTATTGGGTTGAATTATATTCTTCTAAATATTACAGACTTCGTCAGCGAGGGGAGTTTATGTATAATATTTTCATAAGTTGTTTCCTTTATAGTTCCTTATGAACGCGCTGTCAGTTTGACAGTTGACAGCTGTCACTTGTGATTTTTTGTCTCTGAATCGGAAGTGTGCCACCATTGATTGTTGATTGCTGTAAGATCGTTGATTGTAAATGTGTCCAAAAGGAATTAAAATAGTAAGAAAATATAAGAAACTCTTTATTAAAATCTCCTGCAATTTATTAAATAACCTATATGGAAGTTCCCGTTGACCTAGAATCACGAAATTTGCTAAAAAGCAAGGTCTTACAGCACAAGTAAAGGAAAAATTCCGAAAAGTAAAAAAAGTTGAAAATTAAGGTAAATTTTGGTACTTACAAATCTAAATTTGCCCATATCTTTTTATCGTGTTGACTCAGGGCCTCGATTTTTATACACCTAATAGGGACCATAGACCTCAGTGTCTGGTATAAATATCAACTTACTAGGTCAACCCGTTCCTGAGAAAATCGAGAATCTACGTAAAATCTGGGTAGGTACGGAACCCTCGGCGCGCAAGTACGACTCGCACCTGACTGGTTTTTTAAATTTAAAGTTTGCAATATTTGCTGGTTTTATATATTATTGGTTTCAATGTTTCAATGTCCTAATGTCCTAAAAATGTAGTCTTAACATTTTAGTTCAATCATATCAATCATACACATCATATCAATTTTTATTAATAACTAAGGCGAACGCGTAAGCGCCCCGCTATACCGCGCACTTACGCCCTTTTGGACGGCCATACCACGCATAAAACTCAGAGTGGGCATTTATTGGTGTGCCTTTGTTGTCTCTCAACTGTTCTTCTCGTATTTGTTTTTCATTGAGTCTTGGAAGTTCCATCTCTATTTCACAAATTGTGCACTTTTCGTTATGATTTGATTTGTGACAATGTATCAGCTACAATATTGATACGACCTGGCGTATACAAAATCTTAAATTCATATGGTTGTAAATGAAGCGCCCATCTCGCAAGACGACCAGTTGGGGTTTTCAGATTCATTAACCATTTTAGAGGTTGGTGATCTGTTATAGTTAAGAAACGTGTTCCTTCTACTCGTAAACGTTATTTTCATGTGTTAATTTCTGAAACTACCTGTCATAGCATCCATTGAGGAAAGTTAAATATATGTAACATAATGTTACACTCATAAGGACTAGGGCTGTGACTATCAACGCTGGTGAAACTGCGGGAAACGAATTCTTTATATACGAGTATGTAACCACGAAATTGCGATATAGCCCATACAATTGCTAAGGCTTCTTTTTCTGTTACTGTATAATTGCATTCGGCTGGAGTCAGCAATCTACTTGCATATTCTACAGGATGTTCATGCTCGCCCTCCCCCTGCACTAAAGCTGCGGCTATGGCATACTGACTTGCATCTGTTTTAATTGTAAATGGCAATTTTCGTTAGCTTGTTTCAGTACAGGTGCTGTCAGTGCAATCATTAACTTGTTGAAGGATTCTCGTTCTTCCGAATTCCATTTGCATTTGCCAAATAACTTTCTTTCGTGTTAAATTAGTTAATGGCCTTGCAATTTCTGCGAACTTGTATATAAATCTACGGTACCAAGAAGCTGTTTGTAGAAATAATATCAATTGTTTAAGATTTCTAGGTTCTTGTAGGTTAGCAATAACAGACACTTTCTCAGGATCTGCTTTTATTCCTTCAGGCACAATCAAATGTCCCAAATATTTTACTTCAGAACAACCAGACTTGCATTTCTTTCTATTGGCATGCAAATTATATTCTCTAAGTTTATCAAATACTTCCCTTAAATCTTTTAGGTGTTGAATGAAAGAGACAGACCTCAGGCTTAAATCATCTAAATAGGAAATGACACAGGTCGCTTTCAAGCCTCTTATAAGCTTAACCATCAATCTTTGAAACGTAGGAGGTGCATTTCGTAATCCAAAAGGCATACGTTTAAACCGATACATTCCAAACGGTGAAACGAACGTTGTTTTGTCTTGGTCGTCTGGAGGCACTGAGATCTGATGATAACTTGATTTTAAATCGATTGTAGACATATATGGCATAGCTTTAGCTTGATGCAGTAAGTTATCGATACGTGGTAACGGATATCTATCAGGTTTAGTAATCTCGTTTAGCTTCCTATAGTCTATACAAACTCTTACATCATTCTCGCCTTTAGGTACAGGTATTACAGGTGCTGACCATGAGGAGTCTGATTCCTCAATTAAGTCATCTTTAAGCATTTCATCTATTTTCTCCCGTAGTTGTTGTTGCATTATGAGTGAAAGTCTATATGGTTAATTGGAGGATGATTGCCTGTGTCTATTCTATGTACAGCAATGAAGTAGGTTTTGTGTTTTATTCACAATTGAACTATATTCTGTAAGCAAGTTATTGAAAACTTGTTGCTCATGTTTAGTAAGTAAGGTACCTTCATGAGGTTGTAAATAAATATCAATAGAATACAAGGATTTATTGGAACATATTGGTATTGGTATTGGTTGTGGGCTTCGGTTTCCGCATTTAGACTCAGAGTGGTCCTTTATGCATCGAGGATTGGTTGACTAGGTGAGCCAGCCAAGCTCCTTCCAGAAGCGCAGAAGCCTCCTGGGGCGTTCACAGGCTTCTAGGAGCGACTTTGTATCAGGAATGATACTTGCCCGTTGTGTGGCCACTCCCTCGCATTCCAGGACTACGTGGACGGCCGTTTCTTCAGCTTCCAGACATCCCCTGCACAGGGGACTGTCCGTGGCATTGATTATGAATAGTTGTCGGTTCAGGGCTAGATGTCCTGTAATAGTTCCGACAACCGTTCTGATTTCCGGTCTGCTAAGACTGATCAGTCTGCAGGTGAGTCGTGGTGTGACTTGATTCAGCACCAGTTTGGACTGTCTGCAGCCGGGTGAGTTTTTCCACCTCCGGTTGTGTGCTTCACAGGTCCGTTGCCTGACCCAGCATCGTATTTGGTTAAACGATATGGGCAGGAGTAGGGTTGCCGAGCCCCTCCTTGCCAACTCATCTGCGGCATCGTTCCCGTGTGAGTTACTGTGCCCTTTAATCCATTGGAGGATTACCCCATTGAATATAGCGAGCTGTTCCAGTGCTTGGTGGCATTCGAAGACAATACCAGAGGTCATTGTGTTGCCCTCCAATGCCTTTAAGACGGCCATGCTGTCGGATATTATTCGGATGTTGTAGTCCTTAATACCCCTTGACATGGCCGTTGTGGCAGCGTAAGTTATTGCCACACATTCACATTGAAATATGGAACTGTGTTGGCCTATCGCTAGTGATATGTTTATGTTTAGGTTTTGCGAGAAAACTCCGGCTCCAGTTTCTGACCTAGTCTTGGAACCGTCCGTGTAAATTCGGACTTCGTTAATGCCGGATTGATCTCGGTCATTTCCATGTATCTGGATGTAGTATCTTCTTGTGAAGATATGGTGTTTTGGGATTCTATCGCATGGCGCTGCTATCAGTGGTTCGTATTCCACCAATTGATCCCATAATTTAGAGTGCGATCCCCCACGTTTGTGCCATAGACCCAGGTGTTTGAGTCTAATGATCGCCATGGCTCCCTCCTGCTGTATGAATAGATCCAGGGGTGGCAGACCAAGAGCCACCTCCAGTGCGGCAGTAGGCGTTGTGCGCATACAGCCAGTGACCGCGGAGCATGGGAGTCGCTGGAATTGCTGCAGTTTGTTTATGACGGTGCTTAGCTCTGTTCTCTGCCACCAGACAACAGCACCGTAAGTGATTATTGGTCTTATGACTGTTCTGTATAGCCATAAAGTAATTTTGGGTGATAGTCCCCAGCTTTTGCCGAGTAGCCGCTTGCATTGGCAGAAGATAATGCAGGCTTTATTCAGTTTTTCATCGAGGTACTTGTTCCACAGGAGTTTACTGTCCAGTATTACTCCTAGGTATTTGACCTCTTTGGTAAGAGTAAGTTGTGTACCAAATAGCTTGGGAAGTCTGAGATTTCCTAGGCTGCGTTTGTTTGTGAACATGATCATCTCTGTTTTGGATGGGTTCACTGTCAGGTTGTGTGCTACGCACCATTGTTCCACGATCTTCAGTGCAAGTCTCATTTGATCGCATGTAAAGCTCTCAAAAGGACCGCTGATGAGAATAGTAAGATCGTCTGCATAGCCTATTGTGAGGAATCTTTGGTCATTAAGTTGTGTGATGAGCTCATCCACAACAATGTTCCATAGAAGAGGGGAGAGTACACCGCCCTGGGGGCAGCCTCTAGCCACCACTCCTCTAGTCACTTCGCTCACAGTGAATTGTATAGCTCTATATCTTAGCATGCTGTCGATCCACCCTGAGATTGTGGAATCTACACCATGCCTAGACAGAGCTTGGCTAATGCTGGTGAAGTTGGTCTTGTCAAAGGCTCCCTCGATATCGATAAAGGTGGCCAGTGTTGACCTTTTGTGATTTAGATTGTCTTCTATATATGAAACAACTCGATGTAGGGCAGATTCTGTTGATTTACCCATCGAGTATGCGTGTTGATTGAGGTGTAGAGGGTGACTGACTAACGCAGTTTCCCTGATTTCCCTATCTATTAGCCTCTCGAGAACCTTTAGTAGGAAAGATGTGAGACTAATAGGTCGGTGTGATTTGGGTTGTGTGTAGTCGCCTTTACCAGGTTTGGGGATGAAGACTACTTTAACTTCTCTCCATTTCAAGGGGATGTACTGATGCGCCAGGCAGCCCCTATAGATTTTTACAAGATGGTCCAGTAGTGTCCTATCACACCATCTCAGTAGGCCTGCGAAGACACCATCTAGTCCTGGCGCCTTGAATGGTAGGAAGCTGTCAATTGCCCATCTTAGTTTGTCATGGTTGACAACTTTGCGGGCCGTATCCCAGTCTGTATCATCTGGTTTTTTTTCCCATCTGTCTTCCCATTTTTCCATCGCATCTGATATGCGACATCCAGGGAAGTGTGTTTTTAATAGCAGCTCTGAGGCTTCCGAGTCTGTTTTGGTATACTCACCATCAGGCTTCTTCAGGGAGCCAAGATTGTGTTCGCCTCTACTACACAGTATGCTTTTGACTCTATTAGCCTGGTTGTTGTTCTCTATGTTAGTACAGAAGTTTCTCCAGCACTCAGTTTTCCTGGTTCTGATTCTCTTCTTATATTGTTGTCGGGCCTGCGTATAGGCATCCCAATGTTGGTCTAATCGCGAGTTTTTTGCTTTATTGAACAACTTTCTCACTCTACGACGTAGTCTTTCCAGTTCCGGACCCCACCATTGGTGTTTGTTCTGTGGTCCAGTTCTGGGTGTGGAAAGTGGGCATGTTTGTTCAAAGCAATCGATCAGTGTCTGTGTAAGGTTGACGACATGACTGTTGATGTCCTTAACAGTCCCCGTAGCGTATGTTGGGTTGATGCTTCGCAGATTCTCCGCAGTTTCCGGTCCATCGTGCGGGGATTCCGTCGGGGATCGGGTAGTTAAAGTTTCATTTCAAAGTTAAATTTGATCCAGCGATGGTCTGAGCACGATGCTTCGTTCGAAACATGCCAATTCGATATGTATTGCGATGCGTGCTCACTTGCTAATGTAAGATCAATTATAGTGGTGTGCCAGCGCAGCCAGCTCCGGAGTGGGGATGTCAGCATCGCCCGGCAAGTAGGCTGATGCTATCACCACGTCAGGCAGGTTTGATAAGGGTTCCTTTAACCTAATAGAGGTAAGGTCTCTGGAACAGAACTCGGTCATTAAGGTAGTACACGCATGTTTTGGTGTGTAAATACAAGTGCGCGGGTTATCAATGGTAGTGTTGAGAAGTATCTTACCTCCAATATTGTTTAGACCGCAGATCCTGCCCTTCCTAATCCACGGCTCCTGGATTAGGGCTACGGTGTTGGTTTTTACCTCCAGCTCTCTGCGTAGGTTAGCCGTTGCTGTATGGCTGTGCTGGAGGTTGGTTTGGATGGCTATAAGGGTGTTATGGGGGGGTGCAGACAGCGCCATCATCGCTGTTCAGCATATCCTCTATGTCGTCGAGGTCACTCTCGCCCACCGGTAGGTCCTCCAACTCCTCAGGAGGTGGACCCCGGCAGGCTGTCTCCTCAACGAGTATCAGAGGTTCCCCTCCATTGCCGTCCTTAGGGTGTTGTGGGGCCGATTCTGGCTCCTCGTCTGGGTTAGTTGGTGGGGCGGGACGTTCATCAAGGAAGCGAACGTAGAGGTTGCCTTGTTTGTAGTATACTCTACGCTCGCTAGCCTTGAGCTTCACGACGTCCTCTCCTGGGATGCCGAGCACTAGGAAGAGACATTTCTTTTCCTCCTGCGCCTCGGCATGGTAGAGGGCCCAGTTGGCCACATTGTATTGGCTATTCTGGTACTTTAGCCTTGTTTGTATACGGACCAGTGTATCATCTGGTCCGATTTGTGGTACCAGGAGTCCAGCCTTGATCCTTTTCGGGATCTCAGACTGCCTCCTGACGACCAGTTTGGTGCCTTCCCGTGGTGATGGGATCCTTACCAGGGATCGGCGAAGCCACTGTAGGGCTTCGCTGTAGGGCAATATTCGTCGTTGCACCACATCTTAAGGGCGCCCTCACTGTAGAAGGCCTTACCCCTAAACTGTGGCGCAGCGACGGGTGCGCTTGACGTGCCGGGCGAGAAAATCTCCTCATCTAGCACGCCCTGCAGCTGGCCCTCGATGTCCTCTGCCTGTGCCTTGGTGAGGTCGAGGTAAGGCTCCAGCATGACCGCGACGCAAAGGTCATTCGCCTTTAGTGCGTCGGAGTAGCTCGTGGAGCCGGTCTTTGGCAGCGGTTTGAATCGCTTGCCACTGCCCTGGGGAGTGCGAGACTCGTCCGGGCGAGTTCTTTTGACGGGCTTTGTTTCACTTGAAGGTTTCCCTCCACGTGTCGCTCGTCTCGCCCGTTTACCCTGTCCAGGTTGACCCTGCCTAGAGGGTACTTTGGCCGCTACAGGCGTCTTGGCAGGTGGCGCCCCCACAGGAGTACACTTCCCCGTGGCTTGACTTTCGTCTTCGCCTCGGGGCAGCACGTCACTGGCGGGGGCAACGTGGGCCCCTTCAGGCCCTTCAGCGACTTCAAGCCGCTTACTTCCACCCGAGGTCAGACACCGTGCTTGCCTTTCCACTCGGGCTTTCGCCCTGTTGGCGTTACGGGTCTTCTTGGACGGGTTTGGTTTTTTCGACGCTCTCTTCTTTGTCCTTACCAGGCTCCAGCCGGTTTCTTCCAGGCCGGGTCCCGCAGGTACGGGCATTGCTGCCCTCAAAGAGGAGAGGTCGATGGTCGACACTGGCTCCGTATTCTGGTTAGACACCAGAGGTGTCGCCAGAGTCGTGGATGGCGCTGCGGTCGGGTTGTTAGCCTGAGCAGCAGCCAAAGGTGTATTTGTCGGGTTCACCCTTGGGTTGTTCACCCTGGGGTCAGCCGATTGGTTGTTTAGCCTGGCACTTGGGTTGTTCACCCTCGGTACCGGCTTGGTGGTTTTTTTAAAATTGTTTTTTTTTTTTGTATCCATAGTGTGTTAGGTATACTATTCATCTCCTTGTCCTTCCACCCTCCTTGGAGCCCTTATTGGAACATAATTATAATAATAATAATAATAATGCGTGGATCAACAGAAGAGTATTTATCAGCGGGCTCTCGGGGACGTACTGGTCGCGGTGGTGTGTGTAAAGTCCAGCGTGGTCTTTTTGCGTCTGGCGGAGTGTCTTGGTCCCTTTGTGGTGATGGCGTTTCGGCCATCGGTGAAACCATTGTGAGTTCTCTAGCCCACCTCAGAAAATCATTTAGAGGTTCCTTTGGCTCACCTCCAAAAGTTATAGCCTTTGCGGCTTTAAACGGGATTTTTTGGTTACACGACTACAAAATTTTATGTTCTCTTTCTGGTTCATCTATATAATGCCAACATCTTTGAGGCAAGTTTAAGACTATTCCCGACGATTCCAGAAAGTCAATACCTAGAAGGGTCCTGTTATCTTTCGCCTCGGGCAATACGGTAAACGAAATCGGCAATTATTTCTGCTGTGCATTCCGCAAATTGTGTTCCTTTTCGTACCAGCGATTTGTATAGCTGCAATGCTAGTTCTGGCAGCTGTGTCGATATGAGCGTATCCATTTTCGCCGTTGACAACTATTTCTATAGTCGGTATTTTAGATTGGTTTTTTATGGTTGTCTCCATGGTATAAAATGCAACAGGTTTCGGCGGCGACTCTTTATTTTTACACGTCCCACACCTGCTTCTATACACTCCAGGTGCACCACAACCGTAACATTTAATTTGATCTTTAGATGTTACGTTGTCGGTTGCCATAGCTTCCTTTTTTATTTCGGCAAGCCTTTTGCGACGAACTTCAACTGCGTGTTCCCTCTTGCCACAAAATGTACATCTTAACGCTTTTCTTTCTTCAATACCACCGTCTGCAGCTTTTTCTAAAAGATTTTCTATGTGACGGCCGCGTTGCAAAAGTTCGTCGAATGTTTTTAAGTCTTCTCGGGCTATGTCCTTTTTGTACTGTATTTTCAAGAGCCCATAGATCATATCTAATTGTTCGTCCTCTTTGTGACGCTTTGTAGGTACCTGCGCCAACAAAGCTCTTTTTTCACAAACAAATTCATCAATAGGTTCACTTGTTTGTTTTTTCGCAAATATTTCCAAATAAATATCATGCGGGCGTTTTTGTGGCGCGAAAGCCGACCGGATCGCTTCTATTGCCGCATTCCATTTTTTTACTCTCGGTTTTATACTATCCACCAAGTAGCAGCCTTTTCTGTGAGTACCAAGGATAGCTTTTCCAAGGCTTCTTCGTCGGAAAAAATTTCCACTTTCTTGAAAACTGTTATTTTGGTAAGAAACTCCTTCACCTTATTAAAACAACGTTCGCCATTATATTTAGCATGACACTGCGCAAAACTTTTGGTAGACATTGTTTTCAGTTGTAGTTTACTTAATATTTCGTTTAACTGCTTGATTGCGTCTGCTGACAAATCTTTTCAAGATTCGAACATTATAAAGCTTTTCAAATACGCGTACTTTTCTCAAAAATAGTGGGTAGTTTACGAAATTAATCTTCAATGTATATTTGTTTTAAAATAATATTCCTATAATGAGGGTATATTCTTCTGGTATTTCATTTGTATAGTGGGTACTTCACAATACGTTAATTATACTTGACATCTGTAGCTAACTTCATCAACGTTGGGCGCCAAATGTAGGGCGATAGGGTTACCAGTGCAGAAATCATAGACGTCTTTGGTAGCTGTTATCATTTATTCTGGTTTCTGTCTAGCTTATACATATATTAGCAAACTTGTACTTATACATAAAACCCTATGAGAGCAGTGAAGAGGACTGCGGGGCTATCGCTCAGCACTACCTTCCTACGCTACGTGAGTGTCTTAAGAGGACTGCGGGGCTATCGCTCTTGAAGACCTCATGCTTAGCAGAACCTGATGACTGCGGGGCTATCGATCAGTTCAGCTACTGGACACCAGAGTGGACTGCGGGGCTATCGCACTCTGAGTCGTCTAGCTATTGACGGCCAGACTGCGATCTCTCTAGTCTTCACAATGTCCCGCAGGGGACGTGCAGTGGCTGGTTCGGGGCTTCGGCCCCCTGCCAGCGGTGTCTACCGCTGCCCCTAGATTGGAGCAGGTCATGGGCTTGTAGTCTTGGATCGGTTGTGTTGTGGAGGGGTTACTTCAGTCTTCACGCTGCCCCGGCGGTCAAGCCCGAGCCAGGTGAGACCCCAGGCGGTACCTGGGGAGGCCCAGCTCCGAGCGACCAGCGACAGAGGCGGCGACTTACGTGTTACACGTAAGTCGCCGCCCTCTAGTGTCTTATCCGGGAATGTCGCCTCGCATAGCGGTCTGCGGGGCGCTGTCATCTTTCCAGTTTTTGCGGCGGTCATTGCCGCCCACACACGATGTACCTACTTGGGCCAAGTAGGCGCAGGTGCTCGCGGGCCGGGGGTGGTCGCAGCAACACTGTAACAATGGAGTTTTGTTTTAGAGAATGTTTTCTAAGAATCATTTTTTTTTGTATCTGAGTAGGGCCGCACCGCGGCGCCGCGTTTGGTCGCCCACGGGGGCTTCCTTTGCGGCACGGCGGGGCCCTTAGTGGGTTGTTTGAGGGGCGGTGTTTGTACCCTTGAGGGGACCGCCATCCTTGTTGGGGTCGTCCGTAAGGAGGTCGCGCGGGAACCTCTTCTTGTCGGGTGGTCGAGTCTCCAATAGTGCTATTTGTAATTGTAGCTTTTTAATTTTTAATTTTGATATTTCAACTTGATAGAAGTGCTGGGCTTCCAACATATCAAGCTGCTTTTTTTTTAAATTCTGTATTACTATTTATAATAGCTTGACGCCCTTCTTCATTTCTGTGAAATAAATTCTATATTATTATGTAATAATTAGACTTATTATTTTAGTGTGGTAAGCTTTAGTTTAGTAAGAGGGTAGTTCAAAGCTCAACATATAAGTTTAAAAGCTCTTATAAATAATTTGAAATAAAAAGAGAATAGACATATTTTATATAAATATAATGTAATTTTATGGGAATGAAGAACAAATAATATCTACGTGTTGCTCTGTAAAACAAAGTTTTTTATTTAACGTAAATCGCTATAACATCTACGCATCTATTGCAAATATCTTTAATCTTACCTGTAAAACAAAGAAACGGCGATTAAAGTATATTATTTTAATTCTAAATTCCCTTTATATTTTGTAGTTTTATTTCCAATTTAGTTAGTCACTCTTTTTAAGCGCTGTTTTCTCACAATATTGCCAGCATAATAAAATTCTTCACTTAGATGACATTGTAGATAATAAATTAAAGAATATATATTTTCTTTACATCTCCCTCCTCAAAAAGAAAGTTTACCAAAACTTTCATTGAAATTACACATCTAAGAAATCTCAAGTAATCTAACAATAAAATTAAAGTAAAAGTTTAACAACAAAAGTCAACTATTTTAAATTATATCAATTTAAACATCAATCCTTAAAATCTTTTAATAGTACCTATTGTATATGCAATGTGTAAAACAAAACAAATTTGTTTTGTTTAACTAATGTTAAACAATTTCCAAAAAAAAATTATGACAATCTTACCTTAAGTTACCTATTTTACATTTAGTTATATATTAATTAATACTTTAACTAACTTAACACTAAAGTATACATACAAATACACAATAAGTATACATGCATATTCAGATTCTTCTCAAATTTCCATTATTGATAGTATTAATTATACTAATGATAGTATTTAAGTTTTTTGTTTAAGAAATGGTATAAGTTTAGTAATATGAAAGAGATTTGACTCAGATTTTTTATGACCTGTATCAATTTTATAAATTGAATTAGATATTTTTTCAATAATTTTAAATGGACCAATCTTTAGTTCATCTAATTTACGTCTATTCAGTTTGTTACCATTTTCTACATAAACCAAATCCCCTGCGCTGAAATCAAAGTATGTCCTATTCTTATCAAATCTTTGTTTATTACAGTTATGTGATTTTAATGAATTTTCAAATGCTATTTTTTTATCTCTGATCCACTCTACTTCTGTTTTATTTATTTTTAATTCATTTGGTAAAAAAGAAACATCTGTACCATTTAATAAATATTTAGGTGCAAACCCTGTAACTGTATGTTCAGTATTATTATATTTATCTACGCAGTTATGAGCAATGGTTGTCCATGCTTTTTTATTACTATTGTTTTCGTTTAATTTACATCTTATTTTGTTTACAAGAGTTTGGTTAAGTCGTTCATTTAATCCGTTAGAAAATGGGGCATTTACGGCAGTAAAAATTATTGGTATTGATTTTCTATTCAAAAATGATTTAAATTCTTTTGAGTTGATTCCTGGGTACTGATCAGTGAGTACCATCCCAATAGTATAAGACTCTACTACCTTATTGAGTAGTTTTACAAAATCATTAGCATTTTGTGTCTTTGAAGTAACAATGTATGCATATCGGGTAAAGTGGTCCACTAAAAGGTGTAGATACTTTTTTGTTGATCGTGAGCCTCCAAAACCTCCAATTGTATCTATCGAGACAATTTCAAAAGGTTTTGTGGCAGGACCTAACTGGGACATTAGACCAAATTTAGCATGCCCCCTGTTCTTGTTTTTTATACATATTTCACAGCTTTGACAATGTTTTTTTATGTTTGTTGTTAAGTTTTTTGCTGTGTATAATTTACTAATTTTGTTTTGCATTTGCTTAATACCTAAGTGATACATGTTTTCATGTACATGTTTAATGAGCTTTTTACTATAATCTTCAGATAAAATAATTTTTTGTTGTTTTTTAAAGTTTTTATAGTATACATTATGTTTTAGTATCAAATTTGATTTATTTTTTTGTATGTCTAAATTGTTTTTTTGGTCTGTAATAATATCATTAAATTTTATCATGTTTACAATTTTCAATTGTTCATCTGTACTCTCATTTGCATCTAATACTGGGTTCCTACTCAAACAGTCTGCTTCAACATTGTGTTTACCAGGTGCATATTTGATTACAAAATCATATTGTGATAAATAATATGTTAAATCCCCTAGTTCATCGTCTGTCCTAGATTTAATATTTAAATTTTCTAGTGGTTTATGGTCAGAATATACAGTGAATGTTTTACCTATAAGCCAATATTGCCAGTATCTTATAGCTTCCTTTATTGCTAAGCATTCTATATAAATTGCCTTCTTTTTCTTTTGAGCTTGGTTTAGTTTTTTTGAGAAGTATGCTACTGGTTTATCTACTCCATTTGGCTGTGTTTGTTTTAAGACTGCTCCAATACCTTCTAAAGATGCATCTGTATGAATTTTTATAGGCAAATTTTGATCAAAAATTTCTAAGATTGGTTGTGAGCATAATAAATGTTTTATAATTTCAAAAGATTTTTGACAATCCGCAGACCATACAAATTTAGTATTTTTTCGGAGTAAATTATGAAGAGGTTCTAAAATTATCGCACTTTTTGGCAAATATTCGTGATAAAAATTAACTTTCCCAAGAAACTGTCTAACATTTTTCTGAGTCTTAGGTATTGGGAAATCTTTAATTGAAATTAAATTGTCTCTCACGGGTTGTACTGTGTTATTATGTATTATATATTTAGGCTCTTCTCTAGGTGCCACAGTTTGAGACGATTGTTTTATAGCCATTGCTTGAACTCTAGCTGACACTTGCTGCATCTGTATATCTTTATATGCAGTTATTAGTGTGTTAGAGTCCAATCCTGAGGGCACACCACCTAATGCATACTTAGCAAATATCCTGAACTTACCAGCATTATACTGTTTGCCTTTGTGGATATACTGTTTGACTGTCTTACTAATCATAAGATCCCTAATATTTGCATCTGAGACTTTCTTTGTAGAAGTTATCATACATACTATAGCACATGAAATGTCTGAGTGTTCTAAATATTGACCACCAGATGTTGAACTCTCATTCAATATTCTTAATGTGCTTATCTCATCAGTGTTTAATTCCTTACTAAGAGCAGTAATACAGTCTCTTGAAAATATTGCACCACACAATGGAGACATTAGCTTAGAACCTTCAGCTTTATTATAACAAAATTCTATAGCTTTAGAAAACGTAACCATTGATAATAATGCAGCTTGTCTAAAGGTTAGTACCATTTTATTGTCAAGTTGATTTGTAGTATACTTAATATCCTTGAATGTAGTCACTATGACTACTTTAATAACTAACCTATCAGCTGAAGTGCTTGAGCTTGGAACTCCAGATGTCTTCTTGTAAGGGAACTTGAATCTAATAGCCTTATCACCTTTAGACTTCCTCTCAGATCTTATGTATGGTCCATATTCAAACAATACTTTAGAGCAGAACTCTAAAGCCTTGCTAGCCACACCATCTTGTAAATCATCATCAAAGTCTTTGCAGAACTCACTAAATGTACCTCTAAGGGCATTAAAATCAAACTCCATAGATGAGTAGTCTCTTATAAAGTCTTCTGGTGTGATCCCCATTATAGTTAGAGTTTTCTTGATGTCAGCACTAGCAATAGAATTTGGAACAATACCAGAATTAGTAAATTCTGCTGTATTTTCCTCACTACTCCCAAGCCCCAGCTTGTTGAGAACATCCTGTGATGTGTAATTCTCTGCCATGATTATATTTCAGGTAAAGTTTAGCGTAATTTATTGTGTGAGATACTATGTTTGAAATATTGTCGTTATCTCCTATGATACTTTCTATCAATGTGTCTGTAGTACTACCTATTATACCCTCATCAACAAACTGCTCAGTTTCTATATTCTTATAGCCTGACACAGGTAAGTATATATTGAAGTCTGAATTTATTGTGATAGTTGGCTCTGGATAGATAGTTTTACATGGACATATATTGAACTTGACTCTGTAAGATTTATTAGATGTTATATAACAAGTATATTTGAAAATATTGTCAACCTCTTTTATATTTATACGATATATAATGAACATTGATTTTATTTTCCCTGCTTGCTGCTAGATATACATTCTTCAGTTCTTTACTTAGAGGAATCCATACTGCGCGTGTTTGATGTCTTTTTTTCAGCGAATTTTTTACCTTCGCATAAACGTCTGTAGACGCTAAAGCAGTGTGCTTACTTGCAGGTTTTAGATCATCTGGGACCTCATACATGCGTCCGTCCGGTGTGCCAATTGAGGTTATGCAAATTACGTTAGATTTCCCATCCGCTGCCGCCAATGAAGCAAATTTAAATAGCAATTTCTCCATATTTTCTTAACTAAAATCGTCGTTTTATAATGTAATTTTATGGGAATGAAGAACAAATAATATCTACGTGTTGCTCTGTAAAACAAAGTTTTTTATTTAACGTAAATCGCTATAACATCTACGCATCTATTGCAAATATCTTTAATCTTACCTGTAAAACAAAGAAACGGCGATTAAAGTATATTATTTTAATTCTAAATTCCCTTTATATTTTGTAGTTTTATTTCCAATTTAGTTAGTCACTCTTTTTAAGCGCTGTTTTCTCACAATATTGCCAGCATAATAAAATTCTTCACTTAGATGACATTGTAGATAATAAATTAAAGAATATATATTTTCTTTACATCTCCCTCCTCAAAAAGAAAGTTTACCAAAACTTTCATTGAAATTACACATCTAAGAAATCTCAAGTAATCTAACAATAAAATTAAAGTAAAAGTTTAACAACAAAAGTCAACTATTTTAAATTATATCAATTTAAACATCAATCCTTAAAATCTTTTAATAGTACCTATTGTATATGCAATGTGTAAAACAAAACAAATTTGTTTTGTTTAACTAATGTTAAACAATTTCCAAAAAAAAATTATGACAATCTTACCTTAAGTTACCTATTTTACATTTAGTTATATATTAATTAATACTTTAACTAACTTAACACTAAAGTATACATACAAATACACAATAAGTATACATGCATATTCAGATTCTTCTCAAATTTCCATTATTGATAGTATTAATTATACTAATGATAGTATTTAAGTTTTTTGTTTAAGAAATGGTATAAGTTTAGTAATATGAAAGAGATTTGACTCAGATTTTTTATGACCTGTATCAATTTTATAAATTGAATTAGATATTTTTTCAATAATTTTAAATGGACCAATCTTTAGTTCATCTAATTTACGTCTATTCAGTTTGTTACCATTTTCTACATAAACCAAATCCCCTGCGCTGAAATCAAAGTATGTCCTATTCTTATCAAATCTTTGTTTATTACAGTTATGTGATTTTAATGAATTTTCAAATGCTATTTTTTTATCTCTGATCCACTCTACTTCTGTTTTATTTATTTTTAATTCATTTGGTAAAAAAGAAACATCTGTACCATTTAATAAATATTTAGGTGCAAACCCTGTAACTGTATGTTCAGTATTATTATATTTATCTACGCAGTTATGAGCAATGGTTGTCCATGCTTTTTTATTACTATTGTTTTCGTTTAATTTACATCTTATTTTGTTTACAAGAGTTTGGTTAAGTCGTTCATTTAATCCGTTAGAAAATGGGGCATTTACGGCAGTAAAAATTATTGGTATTGATTTTCTATTCAAAAATGATTTAAATTCTTTTGAGTTGATTCCTGGGTACTGATCAGTGAGTACCATCCCAATAGTATAAGACTCTACTACCTTATTGAGTAGTTTTACAAAATCATTAGCATTTTGTGTCTTTGAAGTAACAATGTATGCATATCGGGTAAAGTGGTCCACTAAAAGGTGTAGATACTTTTTTGTTGATCGTGAGCCTCCAAAACCTCCAATTGTATCTATCGAGACAATTTCAAAAGGTTTTGTGGCAGGACCTAACTGGGACATTAGACCAAATTTAGCATGCCCCCTGTTCTTGTTTTTTATACATATTTCACAGCTTTGACAATGTTTTTTTATGTTTGTTGTTAAGTTTTTTGCTGTGTATAATTTACTAATTTTGTTTTGCATTTGCTTAATACCTAAGTGATACATGTTTTCATGTACATGTTTAATGAGCTTTTTACTATAATCTTCAGATAAAATAATTTTTTGTTGTTTTTTAAAGTTTTTATAGTATACATTATGTTTTAGTATCAAATTTGATTTATTTTTTTGTATGTCTAAATTGTTTTCTTGGTCTGTAATAATATCATTAAATTTTATCATGTTTACAATTTTCAATTGTTCATCTGTACTCTCATTTGCATCTAATACTGGGTTCCTACTCAAACAGTCTGCTTCAACATTGTGTTTACCAGGTGCATATTTGATTACAAAATCATATTGTGATAAATAATATGTTAAATCCCCTAGTTCATCGTCTGTCCTAGATTTAATATTTAAATTTTCTAGTGGTTTATGGTCAGAATATACAGTGAATGTTTTACCTATAAGCCAATATTGCCAGTATCTTATAGCTTCCTTTATTGCTAAGCATTCTATATAAATTGCCTTCTTTTTCTTTTGAGCTTGGTTTAGTTTTTTTGAGAAGTATGCTACTGGTTTATCTACTCCATTTGGCTGTGTTTGTTTTAAGACTGCTCCAATACCTTCTAAAGATGCATCTGTATGAATTTTTATAGGCAAATTTTGATCAAAAATTTCTAAGATTGGTTGTGAGCATAATAAATGTTTTATAATTTCAAAAGATTTTTGACAATCCGCAGACCATACAAATTTAGTATTTTTTCGGAGTAAATTATGAAGAGGTTCTAAAATTATCGCACTTTTTGGCAAATATTCGTGATAAAAATTAACTTTCCCAAGAAACTGTCTAACATTTTTCTGAGTCTTAGGTATTGGGAAATCTTTAATTGAAATTAAATTGTCTCTCACGGGTTGTACTGTGTTATTATGTATTATATATTTAGGCTCTTCTCTAGGTGCCACAGTTTGAGACGATTGTTTTATAGCCATTGCTTGAACTCTAGCTGACACTTGCTGCATCTGTATATCTTTATATGCAGTTATTAGTGTGTTAGAGTCCAATCCTGAGGGCACACCACCTAATGCATACTTAGCAAATATCCTGAACTTACCAGCATTATACTGTTTGCCTTTGTGGATATACTGTTTGACTGTCTTACTAATCATAAGATCCCTAATATTTGCATCTGAGACTTTCTTTGTAGAAGTTATCATACATACTATAGCACATGAAATGTCTGAGTGTTCTAAATATTGACCACCAGATGTTGAACTCTCATTCAATATTCTTAATGTGCTTATCTCATCAGTGTTTAATTCCTTACTAAGAGCAGTAATACAGTCTCTTGAAAATATTGCACCACACAATGGAGACATTAGCTTAGAACCTTCAGCTTTATTATAACAAAATTCTATAGCTTTAGAAAACGTAACCATTGATAATAATGCAGCTTGTCTAAAGGTTAGTACCATTTTATTGTCAAGTTGATTTGTAGTATACTTAATATCCTTGAATGTAGTCACTATGACTACTTTAATAACTAACCTATCAGCTGAAGTGCTTGAGCTTGGAACTCCAGATGTCTTCTTGTAAGGGAACTTGAATCTAATAGCCTTATCACCTTTAGACTTCCTCTCAGATCTTATGTATGGTCCATATTCAAACAATACTTTAGAGCAGAACTCTAAAGCCTTGCTAGCCACACCATCTTGTAAATCATCATCAAAGTCTTTGCAGAACTCACTAAATGTACCTCTAAGGGCATTAAAATCAAACTCCATAGATGAGTAGTCTCTTATAAAGTCTTCTGGTGTGATCCCCATTATAGTTAGAGTTTTCTTGATGTCAGCACTAGCAATAGAATTTGGAACAATACCAGAATTAGTAAATTCTGCTGTATTTTCCTCACTACTCCCAAGCCCCAGCTTGTTGAGAACATCCTGTGATGTGTAATTCTCTGCCATGATTATATTTCAGGTAAAGTTTAGCGTAATTTATTGTGTGAGATACTATGTTTGAAATATTGTCGTTATCTCCTATGATACTTTCTATCAATGTGTCTGTAGTACTACCTATTATACCCTCATCAACAAACTGCTCAGTTTCTATATTCTTATAGCCTGACACAGGTAAGTATATATTGAAGTCTGAATTTATTGTGATAGTTGGCTCTGGATAGATAGTTTTACATGGACATATATTGAACTTGACTCTGTAAGATTTATTAGATGTTATATAACAAGTATATTTGAAAATATTGTCAACCTCTTTTATATTTATACGATATATAATGAACATTGATTTTATTTTCCCTGCTTGCTGCTAGATATACATTCTTCAGTTCTTTACTTAGAGGAATCCATACTGCGCGTGTTTGATGTCTTTTTTTCAGCGAATTTTTTACCTTCGCATAAACGTCTGTAGACGCTAAAGCAGTGTGCTTACTTGCAGGTTTTAGATCATCTGGGACCTCATACATGCGTCCGTCCGGTGTGCCAATTGAGGTTATGCAAATTACGTTAGATTTCCCATCCGCTGCCGCCAATGAAGCAAATTTAAATAGCAATTTCTCCATATTTTCTTAACTAAAATCGTCGTTTTATAATGTAATTTTATGGGAATGAAGAACAAATAATATCTACGTGTTGCTCTGTAAAACAAAGTTTTTTATTTAACGTAAATCGCTATAACATCTACGCATCTATTGCAAATATCTTTAATCTTACCTGTAAAACAAAGAAACGGCGATTAAAGTATATTATTTTAATTCTAAATTCCCTTTATATTTTGTAGTTTTATTTCCAATTTAGTTAGTCACTCTTTTTAAGCGCTGTTTTCTCACAATATTGCCAGCATAATAAAATTCTTCACTTAGATGACATTGTAGATAATAAATTAAAGAATATATATTTTCTTTACATAAATTTAATGAATACAATAAAACCTCAATAATAAATACCTGCTAGTCAGTGTTATATCCACAGAAAAAACTAAAGTATTCAATTTTCAAAAATAAAAACTAAACACAGCATCACTATGAGCACTATACAAGAACTATAGGATTGTTTTGAGCTCCTGAAGAAGGCCTCAAATGCTGCTAGCTTGGCTGGTCTCGCAGAGGAGTTTACAGAGTTAGAGTTTACAGAGGAGTTTCTCGCAGTGTCGTTGCGATATCACGACTTACTTCAAAGATTATCAATTAATTGTCACATAACAGACATAAAATGGTTTGATGCCTACGATTAAGTAAGCAGAATTGCTATGTCTAAAATGAATTCTGCTTAAATAAAACGGCAAAAAACTTATTATAATACTTTATTTTCATTTACTTCTAATTACCTTCAAACAAATTAAGTTTGTTTCTTTTTTGCCTTTTTGATAGTTTTTTCAAGTCGGGGTTGTTTTTATGCGCATAGTGAAGACGGACATTTACATATTTTTCTATTATAGCTTTAATTAAATGTAGGCGATGATTAAAAGTTTGTGGCTGTGTCATCGCATGATCGTGCAGATTACTAAAAACATTTGAATTAATAAAAGATTTTAAAATAATATTTTTAACAACATCAATTGCTTTGTTTGTAGTAAAATATATACCGTTCTCTTTTATGTCAGCCTTTATTATGTTTTCCGATTTCAAGCAAATAATGAACAAATTTTTAGTCGAGTAACATAGGCCACCCATGTCTTTGATTGATATCAATCTGTGGATCCACAATTTTTCACAAGAAAATAAGGTGTTAATACAAATTTCGCATCTTATGACATGAGTTAATTTTCTTGCTATCCAACCTGAAATGTAGCCCACTATTTGTTTTATAGAATCGGTTGAGTATTCATCATTAAGAATTTTCACAAATATATCAACATTGTCCTGTGTAGTGTTATCGCTTTTCAGTAATATGGCTCCGTCTGAAGAAACAGAATCATCGTCAGGAATTGCACGTTTACCAGAAGACCAGTTAATATTCGAGATAGCAGATGAATAATTTAAAATAGGGACGCTTTCTAGTGGGAAACAGTTACCACTAAAAGCATTACGCAGCTCCAAATGATTTAAAATCTTTTTATATATACCCTTAAATTGGACCCCGTTAGGGTTATTATTGTAGCCTCAGTGCTTCCGGATGACGCCAAATAGAATCTCTATGTGATCATGGCTCAGTCTGTATGTGGATATGTAGTCCAGTGTTTGATTATCTTCAATTAGTGAAGCATAAAGGTGTTTTAAACTATTAATGCATACCAAAAATCCCAGGAAACCAGGTTTACATTTGCATTCCACTAACCGTTTCTTGGTGATTGTAAAGTAATGCGACGTCTAGTTGCCCGTCTCGTTTTATTGTAAATTTTTAACGACAAGATATACTGTTTTACTCTATCCAGGAATTCCAAGATTGCGAATTGAATACATCAAACAGGTCATTAAAATTCTTGATAAATTCGACGGTTGCTGCTGTTTCCTTGAATCTTGAAGACACTAATAGCTGTTCACAGAGCTCTAATGCATTAGCAACGCTTTTGCTGAGTAACTGAGTCGCCAATTTTACCTTCATTATTTCATTTCGAAAATGCAAATGTCGCTCAGTCACTTTGTTTGCAAAATTTAACCCTTCATTGGCTTGCAGCTTGTGTAAATTAACTAACAAATGCCATTTAATTTCTTTTTCGCACTCGTTGAAAATGATTCGTTTAGATTCGAAAGTGTTTCTAACTAGTTTATTCATATGGCATGGATCAAAAAATACTGCCACTTCTGTGTTTCCGGGTGCTTAAAAGTGGTTTTCAAGTTATCTGGGTTCTTAAAATCACAGCCTAAGATATTAGCCGCTGAAAAGTTGGCTTGACAACCGTCAAAAGTAAGAGCAAAAACATCTACCCCAGAGTGAAAACATTTACTCAAACAAGACTTTATTAAATTAGCCCTTGTTTCACCAGTGACACCTTTTACAAAAAAATAGCCTACCGGAAGCTTCCAAATCTCGTTTAAAGCTACCAATAGAAATACATATGCTTCCGTGGCAATTACTTTGCTGAATGTGGAATCACCGAAATCTACTACACCATCCGTTTTTTTTTCCTGTCCACTTCGATTGATGTCTCAGTGCCATTTCGTCAACCACAAGGGTCACAGCAATCTTTTACCACTAAGTTCACTTTTCTTTTTTAGAGTATCGAATGCTTGAGAGGTGAAGCCAGGTAACACTGAACTATTTTCATACCATTTGCTTAACACACGTGGATGTGGCAAAGCAGTATGGAAAACTTGTCTTACGTATTTATATGCAGCCGGGGAGTAGAAATTCAGGGTTAGAGCAAATTTTCGCATTGCTGGGGGATATTTTAGTCGCAGGCCTTTCTTACTTTTCTTTTGACGGACTATTCTGGTAAAGATATTATAAACTACTGGCTTAACATTCAGTTCGTTAAATTGTTCGTCGGAGACATATTCCCTCTTTTTCAAATGTTTTAAAATATTTTTCATACTTCTAACCTTTTTTTCTAATCTTTTATTCCTTTTAGATAGATTTTTATTATTTTTTATTAATTTTTTTTTCGAATACATTTTTAAGTGCCATTTTCGAGGTGTTTCCAGAAAAGCCTCCAAATCAGATATATTTTCATGATCAATGCTTGGACTTGCTCCTGCACTCCGAGACACACATTGTGATGGTTCCTGAAGCAAGCCTACATTGTCAATAAAAATATTTTTATAAAATGATCATTCGTATTTTCTACGATACATATTATACAATAGATACCATACCTCCAAAACAGGAAATGCTGTCTTTTTCAATAACGTTAATCCCTTTTTAGATGTGTATTTATCAGCAATGTTAAAATGTACCGAACATATTCTACTTGAAGTATTTGGCCGCCAATCCTCCTCACGCCTTTGTCTACGTACAATATTTATCCATTGGTTACACCTCAATTCGTTTGCCGGAAACCTTTTAAAATAATATCAAACTTGTTAATTCATTTCGTAGTTGATGTGAGCTAATGTGTAGGCACTATCATGGAAATGTCCTTTCTGTTATATTACTTTTTATAATCTTGACAGACATCTCTCTTACACTCGGTGACCGGAGTATATGCCGTCGCACTCGAACCTTTTATGATAAAAATTAAGCTAATATTTTGGATTTCCTAAACAATATGAAAGCAAATCAATTCAAAATTAATACTTACGCATGATATGTGATCCCTAGACTTTTGGAAGTCTTACTTGTGTAGTTTCTACAGTGTCGCATAACACAGGACGGCATTTTATAGAAATTTCGCGGAACAAAGGGCACAGTCAACGTTACCAATGCTTTCACGAGATTAAGCTCATCATCAGCCTATCGCAGTCCACTGCTGGACATAGGCCTCTCCCATTGCACGCCACTTAGATCGATTTTGGGCTTCTCGCATCCAGCTCCTGCAAGCCATCTTGCGCAAATCGTCACTCCACCTGGCCTGTGGGCCTCCTACACTACGTTTACCGTTTACTAAGCTTGAGTGCGCTAATTAGTCCAGTTTTACGGCGCCGCTTTATAGTCGCAAGTAACTTATCTACCTCTTTTTACTATAACATCATTGGTTCAACATCATTAAACCAGCCGAACACATTTATTTTGTTGATCTACCTTTATTTAAAAAATCTCAAAACAAAAATAGCTGTCAAGTGTCAAAGAAAGTCAAATTGCGTTCCAGGCCGCATATCGCAACCTCAGGATGAAGACGACGTAACTCAAAAAAACAACTTTTTGGTAATAAGCAAAACAAGATTTACGATTTTGACACTTGCGCAATCTTTCGCCTATTATTTAGTGATTATTTATGAGTGATAAATAAGTTATTCAGCTACTATTACGCAATGAAAAAACTTAATAATTAAAATGAATAATATAGAAGAAAATGTATTTTATTTTATCGGTCACTTTTAGACCGAAAAATTTATATAAGTAAAGACGGTTTAGGAGTTGCATCTTTTTTGGTCCGAAATAAATGTCTTTAATGTGAAAATTTGAGTATTACGCCGTTTTCATTTTTTTAACATTAACTTTTTTTTTCGTTTTCAGACTTAGATCTATTTATTCCTTATAAATGGCAAATAATGGGATACCAAAGTGAAAAGTGCGTCATTTGGGCAGAAAAAAGCAATTGGTTTTAGTTTTTAATAATTTTAATGTTTTGTATGAAAACAAAAAAGAAATTATTTTAAGTGTATAAATATCCTTTGGGACTTAGAACTATAATAAAATTACAAGCTTAATCAACATCAACACTTATAATAAAATTTTGAGATCTTTGTTTATTAGGCACTCTTCTTAATAAATATAATAGAAATCTGTGATAAAAATTCTCAAAGGAAAAAATGAAACTTAAAAGAAACAAGTAGAGTACTTTTTCAAAGCACAAGTGTAACAAAATATTTGTTGAGAATGGTGATTTAGTGATTATACGAATAGCAATTCGTAAAAAAACACTTTAACACCACTCTCTGAAACTCTTATTATCAACGCTTATAATTAAACGAGATCTTTGTTCATTAGGAACTATCTTAGAAAAAATATTGTAAAAAAACGTAATTTATTCTATAAATCTTTAAACAAAAGTTAAATCAAGGCAATAATCAACAAAAAAATAAGTTCTACAACAGTCTTTAGAATCAACAGACCAACCAAACAAAATCTTCGTACACTAGGAGCTTTCTAACTTACAGTCAGTCTTTTTAATCATCCAATAACGATTTGTAATAATCTATATAAAAAGTAGATATTAAATTTTTCCGCAGTAATTCGTTGAGTCCCTTCTTTTTATTTTCACTTAGTTCTATTTTATTTGTGTATGCTTTTGGAATTGAGCCAACATCTTCAATGTTAGGCATTCGTTTTCGTTTATTTCTCATGTTCACACGTTTAAAATTTTCATACGTGTAAGAAGTTTTAAAGAAAAATACAAAAGGTTCGTCTTTTACAAATCTTAATACCTTTATATCGTTCCAAGACACCGGATTACGCTCATCGTCTTCATTAAAATTTTAACCCCACTGATCATGTAGGGTTCTTAAATCAACAAAAAAGTCATAATAAAGTTCCAGCACCTTAAAAGGTTTTCCCGTCTTTTTAGCGTTTTTTATCAAGGCAACGTACGAGGAAGTGAAAAAAACCTTAAATCTGGACCAATTTACACATCCCATCAATGTGTAAATTGGTCCAGATTTAAGGTTTTTTTTCACTTCCTTTTCTATTATGCTATGGACGTTATCACCTTCGTTCTGTGTGTGGCCGCGAATGAGAAATTTGTGAGTTATACTCATTATATTTGGAAATTTAGACGAGACGAGTAAAGACATGCAATAAACCTGTTTTTATGCTGCCCACAGCAATTATCTAAAAAAATTATTAGGATATTTTTTACTGATATAAGATTGGTTCTTCAATTTAGGGCTAGTAATTGATATAAACTGTGTTGCTCTGTAAACAAAGTTTTTATTCTCATTAAACACTATTTTTTACAAACAAACTTATTAGGTACTTATACTACAACACCTACCTGTAAACAAAGAAACGACATTAAAGTTTATTCTTCACTAGCTATTCTATTTTATTATTTTCTCTCAATCCTTCCGTCCGTCCGTCAATCCTTTTTGTATTTGACACTCTTCATGACATAGTCTCAAAACTTACTCTGTTTTATCCACTTCACACGCACTAAATTACCGACGATCTTAAACGCAGCAGATTTAAATTAAAGAACCAATATTATTGTTCTTTACACTGATATTGTTTAGATATTCCAATATGCACGATCCTATTTCGTTTGCCTCTCTTTTTCCTTGCCTTTCATCCCAAAAGTAATTAAAAACATCCCCATAAGCGCCTATAGTTTCTTCTTCAGTACTGTCTTCTTCATGGTTTCCTTCAACTTCCTGTCTTTTATTTATGTTTTTGTCAGATTTCTTAGCCAGTTCTGCCATGGTAAAATTAAGGCAGTTGAGTTTCGATATATA
The DNA here is from genome assembly GCA_902825455.1 of Arctia plantaginis. Classification (NCBI taxonomy): domain Eukaryota; kingdom Metazoa; phylum Arthropoda; class Insecta; order Lepidoptera; family Erebidae; genus Arctia; species Arctia plantaginis. The sequence continues at coordinate 110,233 of CADEBD010000291.1, read as the reverse complement.
ATAAAAAGAACTTGAGTCTCCTAAAGGGCATTGCATGACTGCCTGAAAAAAAATACGGTAAAAATATTTCCTTCATCAATATTTCTCCGGTCGTTGTTCTTTTCAAGCCGACAAAGGTCTTTCTCTTTTAAATGACTCTCGTATTTTTCCTTTAACTTCACTTTGTGATCCATAGATGCCATTTCATACTCCAAACATAGATCACAACGATCTTTTTTATGCTGAAAGAATCCTAAATTGAAATTATTATTAAAAACATGATTATATAGGCAGTACTCTACTTTGGGTTTATTTGGATCTGTTGGTTCTGAGAAGTCTCTCCAAAGATCTTTTATAGTCCTGCCTCCTTCAATGTAGTCCCTAGATGCGGAGGCTCTTAGGTAGTGTGATTCTACCCTTGGGATTGAATTTATATGGTTTTCAATATCTTTTATAATAGTCTCGTCGATTTTCAGCTATAAATCCGTTTTCACTTATTTTTGCTTTTGTAGTTCTTATCTGTCTTTCGGTTATGTCCAAAGTGTTTATAAAAAATGTTTTGCAAACTCGAATTTTTTTATGACTTATCATCACACATCACACTTTTATCACGTAAAGAAAAACGCACTGTTTGGTGCCCTGGGCTTTTCAGCATTGGTATATTTATACTTCGGCTTGACTTCCATGATGCAAGAACTAATGAAGGATCTTTTAAATTCTATGCTTGCAAGGTTCTATGCTTCCAATATGATTCAAAAATCGCAGTTCTTTGGGATTCATTAATTCATTAGTCGCTTAGATCCGGGTCACTTTCAGGACCATTGATAGGAGATGCGAAATAATTTGATTTGGAAATAGCTCTGCCACTTCTTGTAGCTAATTGGCTAGTACTCGCGCCATCCACATTAATATGAGAGGTGATTACGTTAAATTTCATATTTTGTGCGTTTCTTGAAGCGGATGAACTGGACCTTGAGGAGCTGCTACTTGAGGAGTTGGAACTAGAGCGCGATGAACTTGAACAAGATGAAGAGGATACCCTTCTACCCTGAACAGGTTTCCTGGTGGGTGTGTGTTGATTAAGAATTGACTCTTTATCTAAAGTGTAATATTGCTGCTGAAAAAAGGACCAAAGCGTTAGGTAAGTAAAGTAGTTTAATATGGTAAGTACACTCTTTTTTTATGGAAGAGGGGGCAAACTCGACTGACTGATACACAATGATAGAATTAATTATAGCTTAGAGACATATCTCTCACTTACCGTTTCTATAGAATGAGTCAAGGTAAAAATGTTGATGTTATCAGTCTGTGTACACTGTGGGGAGTTTTCAATAAACGATGAGGAATTTAAAGACAAGTTCTCTACCATATCATTTTTGATTGAAGAATCCTGAAATCATAAAACCAACTATAGCTTTCTGTGGTTGGTAAGTTTGTTTAGCTAGATGAAAATAATGTTTCACTTACAAGTGTACAGTGATAATTGCCAGAAATATTGTTCTATCGTTCTTTGTGATTTTAATCAGTGATTGTTTACTAATGTACAATAAGTATAAAAGATTATAAGGAAATAAAAGCGCTCTCAAGGTCAAACTGTTTCCACTGGCTGGCGAATATTTCTTACTAAAGTTCGTCTCACGAAAGAAGTCTCGCAGACGCGGCGCTACAGTCATGCGACGGAATGTTGCTAACCTCTAATATTAGAGACTCCCCAAAATTCCAATTTAAAAACATTTCAGGATGAATTCGATTTTAGTTTTAGTAATAGTAATATAGTAATATAGTTAATAGTTTTAATAATAATAAATAGGCAGTGGGCGATGTTATCGATAATAGCGATCTTTTCCAGATAACCTTTTAATGAATATATAAATGAAATAAGTTTAAGGAGTAAAAAGATAGCGGTGGACCGGTGGTGTTGTAAAAAGAGTTATATCTAAAAACTTAAGTATGTACTTAACATAAATAAAATATACAAATATGATCATATAGACTATATAAACATTACATACTAATATTATGTGATAATCAGTAAGTACATCTACATTTAAATACTTTTATGATTGTGTTAATAAAATAAAAAAAAACATTTTAAATTTTTATTGTATAATTGTGGTCATCAATAGGGTTTACTCCAGACATACTGCAGTCACTATCCGAATTATCTTCATCAATATCACTATCGTGATCAGACTCTGTTTCACTATCATTTTCTGTAGATATTATAAACCGGTCCATTTCTTCATCTATCAACCCGTCGTTTCTGAAATATTCATCTTCTAGATGCTCCACATGTTTGCATTGTTTAAACCAATCTTCTGGTGTGACGCTTGCAAACGCGTCTTTCGTCAATTTCACAATTTTTTTCGTGTCTTGGTCAACATTCTTCTCAGTCACGCGTCTTTTTACAAGACTCCATATTTTTTCGATTGGGTTCAGATCGCAATGATACGGTGGCAGTTTTAAAACTTCGTGGTTGTGATTTTTTAAGAGTTCATCCACAGCATAAGTTGGTGTTCCTTTATTTTGTTTAATTAAATCGAACAATATGGCTTTTGTCCAGCTCTCTTCAAAATAAACGCCATTTTCTTGCAACCACTTTTGCATGTCAGCTTTTAAATTTAACGTGGTTGGTGCCTTATTTATTTGCGTGCATTGGTATGGAGCATTGTCCATAACCACTAGAGACCTTTCTGGCAAATTTGGTATTAATTTTTCAGTCATCCATTTTAGAAAATTGCTTGAATTCATATCGTCATGATAATCAGACGACTTTGACTATGACTTGAAGATTAGAAAAGCATTATTTATAAAGCCATTCTCAGAACCAGCATGAGCGATTATCCATCTACTCCCAGCAGACTCTGAAGTGAAAAGTCCTGGCTGTTCATCACTTTGCCAACAACTTTTGGTATGGTATGTGTTGTGGATATAAGATTCATCCAAGAACACCACAGGTCTATTATCGATGGTTCTATTTTTGCGCATTTTTTCGAGCATATCTAGCGCGCCAAGCAGTTATATCATAACGCTCCATTAATATTTTTCTTTTAGACTGGCATCGTTTGTATTTAAATCCAATGCTTTTCAATATCCTGTGCAGGGTGGCGCGGCTTCCTTCAAAATCAATATCTTCTTTCAACACTGCACGTAATTTGTTTAAAGTAGGCAGCTCTTTTTTTACTGTATAGAATTGTTGAATTTTATGGCGAATAGCACAGAGGTCGAAACCATCCAGATTAATTTTTTTTGAACGTGGACGACTTTTCCCAGGTGTGACAATTTTTTTTGAAGTCCTTGAAGCTGTTTTTCGTTCTTGTGTTATTCTTGAAATAGTTTTTTCAGACACACCTGAAAAAAAAATGAATTGGTAAATAAAATAATATTCTTTTAATATTATAATAATATTCTTTATTTATCTAGACTATTGGGGAGTTTCATTTTCTTCCCCATCAATTTAACCCCCAAAACTTATCAATTAAATCAGAAATATATTTTTTTTATTTCTCGAGAAAATGATGACAGACAGACATACACAACAATCCAATAAGGGTAACGTTTTTTCCTTTTGAGGTAAGAAACCCTAAAAATACTTCAACCTTAATACAGAATGTTAATTATATACGCATTAAACACACAAGTTAAAGTCCCAAATAGAATGGTAAAAATTACATAGCTGGTAGCCCCAATTACGTACCTGTCATGGCCGCAACTCTCTTGCGAACGTTGTTTATTGGTATCAAAACGCCATGATTGCGCTGTTCTGCATCACAAAACTCCTTTACCTTCAATATAATTTCTCGGCCAGCACTTTTTATAACTTTAGGCATTGTAAACAGCACTTTAATTAAGGAAAATTAATAAAAATCTCAATAGTCCGAACACTATAACATCACCTGACAACGAAAACCAAACGACAACATGGCCGATTTGTCATAATTAATTCCACTTTTTGCCGCGGGACTTCTCTCATGAGACGGACTTTAAAATATTCATCGTAAGTTATTATTAAAACGACATAAACTTAAATCCGTTATCGGAATTATAGATGACTTTAATACTAAAATGCGACAAATCTGAATTAGCCACTAATGTTACCTTATAAATCGGAACAAAACAATAGCAAAGCTAAACTGGTCGTTTTTATATTAATAATCGAAAGAGAACTTACCAATTGTTTCGGAATGAAAACGACGTAATAAGCTTTCGGTCACTAGACGACTGACTCGGCGACGTCCTGCACTTAGCGATGCAAACATATGTACATATCTTTTAATCTGTGATACTAACTGCGTCGTTTCAACCCCGATGAGGCCTCGCATGTTGCCACGTAAGAAAGAGACCGTTATAACACTTTTGTCCTGTTCCCGCCCGAATATGGCTATATTTGAACTATTGTAACGTTGAGAATTTCGTTTAAAGTCATTTTATGCGGATAACTCAATTCTCGATATTTTTTAATTATGGCGTTTTTGTTCTGAAGGTGCGATATTTTTCTGCAACACTATTGTTTGTCATTGATTAGTTGTAAGTTTGAAACAAAGTCTTTTGAACGTGAAGTTCGCCCAGAAAAGTGTGACACAATTTTGCTTCTTTTTGTTTTTGTTTTCTTTTCTTTTTATGATTACTTTTATTTAGTTAATACCTTCCAGTAATTTCTAAATGTAAAGCACACGACTGGCGAGTGGATCATAAAATTATTATTTTTTTTTTTTTACTACTATTCATATATTATTGTTATTTATTGAACATTATTGCTCTATTAGTTTACTTATATATTCTTGAGTCAACTTTATGTCTGACTTGGACAATAATGATGATGACAGTTTTTACTCGATAAACAGTCTTGATTCTAGTTACGTTAGCATACCCTCACTCCATGAGAATCTTCAGTACCAATTTTCTAATGCTCCGCGGAATTTTAATGTAGTCCATATCAATGCCCAGGGTATTCCAGCTCATTTCCCTGATATGCTGACCTTTGATTGCAAAAACATTCACGCCATTTTAGTTTCAGAGACATGTTTAAAACCGTGCCTACCTTCTACACCATATACTCTTCCTGGTTTCAATCTCATAAGGAATGACCGTGCGATCGGTGGTGGGGGTGGTGTTGGCATATATCTGCGACAGCACATTCCCTTTACCATTGTAAACATGTCGTCACAGCCCCCATCACCGGACGCTGGCGAGCACCTCTTTATAGAACTAGTAGTTAATCATGCGAAGATTTTACTTGGTGTTTACTATTCTCCCTCGTATATTACTAATTACTTTTCCCCTTTTGAAAAATTACTAGAAAACTTATCTCCCTCTTATAGCCACACATTAATAATGGGCGATTTCAATACTTGCTTGATGAAAAATGAGCATCGCTCTTCTTCACTACGCAGAATTGTGGACTGTAATAACTTATCACTCTTAACACTTGATGCTACACACCACTTCCCTAACTGCACTCCCTCTCTTCTTGATTTTATCCTAGTCTCTTCTACTGATCATGTCATCAGCCATGGTAAGTATTCCGCCGATGCTTTTTCCTATCATGACTTGATATTTCTCTCTTATGTTATCCGACCACCCAAGGCAAAGCCGAGAATTCTTGTGCAGCGTAATTTTGGCGCGATGAATCTTGTAAAACTTAAGGAAGATGCGCGAAACATCAACTGGAACAATTTGTTAAATTCGCAGTGTGTTAATGATAAAGTCCAAATATTCACAAATAACTTGATACAGCTCTATAATGTCCACGCTTCCACTTGCTACCTCAAAGAACGATTCAAGTTCCTTAATGACACACGCGAAAAATGTCTGCGGTCATCCGTAAGTTTACAACAGGAGATGCCACTGCATTCCACCAAATTTTATGATCAATCCTTCACTGTTGAAGCTGTGCGCTTGTGGAATGCACTGCCGCTTAACATCAGGCAGGCGCAAACATTAAATAGATTCAAGAAAATGGTACAGGAATTTTATTCACCTTAATTGAGTCCATCACGCTTGAGGGTGTAACGAAACTGTTTCTCTTTTCTATATGTTTATTCATTTAAGAATGCGTATTTATATATGTATGTGTATATGTATATTTGCTGGTATAGTATGTAGGTACTTATATATATGTAGGTTTATTTATTGTGATATGCATTGTAGATGTAAGTATAAAAATTGAAAATGTTTGTAGATGATATAATATGTGTAGTATATGTAATATGTATAGTAGATAATAATAAACTAATAGTAGGTTCACAAATGCAGATATTCAACTACTACTGTCTCTCTGCAACTTTTGATCCATCCTAAGGTTGCCTTTAAGAAATTGCATTTAGCAATAAGGCCGCCCTTTGTACACTCGATATTTGATCGCTGTGTTCCTTTCTTGTAACTCTGTAATTTAGTGTGCAAATAAAGAGTTATCTATCTATCTTTAGGATAAATGTGGGATAGTTGCCGCATTTTTTGAAATAGGCAAATAAATTATAGAATATGAGTTTTCTTAACAATTACATGATTGTGATGTGTTGTGTACTTATTAATGAAATAAATAATTAAAGTAATTTAACATAAGTAGTTGTATTTTTTTTGGTACAAAAAAAAGGAAAGTTTTATAATCGAGGATAGATGCCTGAAGTGTGGGTTAGATGCCATAATGATGATTTGGCTTGTGGGATAGATGCCCTATGCATATAATAAAAGATTATTTTGGATTTATTTATTTTAATCAACAATTACTGTTACATTTTCATTTATAAACACAATCATCTTTGGTTTAATTGAAAACTGAGATCAATTTTAGTATCTAATAATACAATATTAGTATGAATATTAAAAATGGCAACTTCTGATACGTTTTAGACAATTGATCGAATTTAAATTTTAAACTATTTTATATTTTTTTCATGGCGTAATTTTAATCGCTGACAAGGATTACAGCAATCACCGTACATAGTACAAGTTTCATGCAGCCAATTTTTACACATGACGCACTGGATCCAGTCTGCCGTTGATTTTATTTCCTCATAATTTTCAAAACATTCCAGACATACATTTGACGAATTTTCAAGAGAGTCTGACTCACTACAAGGGATTGCCTTTCGTTCACTAGCGTTTTTGATTATCCGTTGCTTTTTCTCAACAGCACGAATGGGACGTTGAATCACATTAACACTTGAAGTTTCATTTCTTTCTTTTATTTTTAATTTCTTAGCTCTCTTCATATTTTTCTGTTTTACGTCAACATGAGATTAATTTTCTTGGAAAAATTCATCAGAATCATTTGTGGCAGATGAATCTGTCTCTTCTGAAGCTACTCTTGGCCTTTTTTCTGTCATCTTTGGTCCTTTTACTTTACTACTTTTGCATGGTATGTTAGGAGTAGCTTTACCTTTGATTTTCTTATTAGCTATGTTTTCTTTGGAATTTAGTACTGCAGCTGATTGTTTTCCTCTTTTGTATAAAGGTATCGGAATTTTCGGTACAGGGGAACATTCTTGCAAAAACTTGCTAGGTGTCTCCCTTACGCCTTCTTCATTTCGCTGCAGACAATGAGATTGGGAAAGAAGAGATGGAGAATCCTTTCTCGTTGTATCATGACTTCCACAATTATCATGCGTTTGATCAACATTTGTTAGTGTAGAAGTTTGAGTTTCAGCCAAAGCTGAAACCTCGTTGCAGTTTGATTCTGGCAACAACTGATTGCTACATGAGGGACCAGGTAATTGTAACGTATTTTCAGGTAAGATATCTTGTGGCTCATCACGGAGTTGATTGATTGATGACAAATCGGAGATTGCAAAGAAACTTTCTGGAATAGCAGCCGGATTTTAAGGGTAAATACCGCAAGACCTAAAGCCCGTAATAGCATTAGAAGGCGTAGTCGCTCGAATCCATGAATTACCAATTAGCCTGCCAGCTATTAAACGGTTGTTTTTTTTTCTTTGTTTGTAAGCATCCAGTTCCTCGTCTCAGATGCATAAAAAATCTTAAATGGCTTGATAAAGCTACGGTCTAAGGGTTGTAAAGCTTGCGTGCTGTGGCTTGGCAGACAAAAAAGTATTATACCATTTTCTTCGGCAGTCTCCAACATTTCGACAGAGTTCGTATGAGAAGAATGCCCATCTAGAATCAAAATAACCTTACCTTGAGGCTTTCGTGGTATAAAATGCTGTACTAGCCACTGCTGAAATAACTCCGCATTAACATAGGCTGATTTCTTGCTCATGTAAACATCGGCACCATGAGGAAGACCATCTAGAAATTCTGCCTTTTTATTTACTCCTTTAATAATAACAACAGGGCTGAGAAAATAACCAGCAGCATTGCAGCAAGCTATTATTGACATAGTCTCTCCCTTTTCTCCGGGTGTTTCAGGAAATCCAGGTGCTTCTAGTTTCTGGATGTGTGCGACGAGCCGTTTTTAGTTATCGAAGTACGGGGACGGGGTGTTTACCTAGAAATAATCATAAAATCCATTAAAAATGAATATTTTTTTTTTGTAGTTTCATTAAGAATTATTTTAATATACAAAGTACATAAAGTAAGTTTCGTAGTATCTTGTTTTGCGAATCGTCTTTTCAGGGTCCTGGCAGGAATTCCATAACGACGAGATATTTCATTCAAGCCATACTTATTCTGCCTTATTTCTTCAAAAGCTTCTCGTAGCGCATCTTCCGTCCATTCGCCCCGAGGGCTTGCCCCCACTTTGCGCACGTACTTGCGAGGCATATCTACAATAAAAAAATCGATTAAAGTTTAAAAAAAGGCTCTATACTAAAGGCATCTATACTCACAAAAAATGAGGCATCTATCCTTTTTCGTCTATCCCCACGAAAAATATCCTTTTTCGCCGCTCAAAATATTGAAGTAAATATGTTAAAACATACACAAATAATAAACAAAATCTTTTATTTGATACATCTACACTTAAATAAAACAAAAATATAGACACTTACCTCATAAAATCAAAAGTTTCGAGCGCATCAAAATTTGAGACGCACCAAATTCACGAATTAATTGCCACAAAAAAATATTCGTTGTCTCACAACTCGCGACACGTTCGTTCCAGTTAAGTGCGTGGCACTGACTGAAGGACGGGCGCGGGTAGAGTTAGGCCGCGCGCACTTTGGACACAAATTCGTATCGTACAGTATACGTACGATCGTGGTCGTACGAATCGAGTGCGCACACTGTATACGTTTTTATTCGTCAAATGAGCAGTGTTCTGGTGACATCGGATTTGTGAAGTCTGCTTTGGTTGGAGCGCGATGAATAATCTGTATCTTCACGACAATTCTCTTATAACTCGAAGACTGTGGTGGCGTCGTCGCTATCGTAGAACCGAATGGGTGCGTGAAAGATATTTAAAAAGACACGATTTTGGTGAATTTCATCATATCATGGAAGACTTATGTAATGACCACATACTGTTTCATGATTATGTACGTATGAAAAGAGAAACGATTGAATATATTCTAAACACTATACGACCTACGTCCGTGTGGTGACGGATTAAGAATACAGAATGTCACTACCCCAATTCATCCCGTGGGTGTCGTAAGAGGCGACTAAGGGCGCAAAACAACGCAGGACACCAGCACTGCAAAAAGAAGGAAAACTTGATACAATCCCTATATCAACCCGTCTGGCCGGCGTGGTATAGTAGGCCAAAACCTCCTTTCTAAGGAGAGGCCTATGTCCAGCACTATTGTGGACTATTAAAGGCTGTTGATGTGTGATGATGTGATGTGGTAAGACCTGACCTAACTAAATACAGTAACTTTCGCGACACAATATAACCCGAAGAACGATTAATTGTAAATTTCAGGTAAGCAAGTAAAACATTTTTTTTTATTTAGATCCCTATTCAAAGTAATATATTAAACATTAATTATTTGTGTTTGGATTGAATTACATGATATAGTGAGTGAGAGCACCATCTGACAATTGTTCTTGTGGAAGAATATTAAGAGATGGTTGCATTTGTCCTTGTGATGAATTTTTTTGTGGCATACTAAAATCAACACTGTACTGAGTCGAATCACTAGAACTATCAAACAGTACTGCAGATGATATAGCATTTTGTTCATCTATAAGAACTTGCTGTAATTTTGCTCGTACCATTAATTTACGATGTTTAGGGATATCCTTTATGGTAGAAGGCTCATCAGAAACTGGGCATCAGGATCGTTTGCACTTTCTTGAAAGCACTTTAACTTCAATCTGCAATAGCCTTGTATCGATTTCATCTGGCTGACGTCTTTTGATTTTCTTTTTTGGAGATTTAAATATTTTGCTTGGAGTTAGTCCGCCACTTGGTTTTAAAGATTGACCGGAGGACGCCGAAGGCGGAAGATAGTCGGCACATGTACTTGTATTTGCACTATCCTCTCCATCAGAAATCTCATAAGTATCTGGCACGCTACTTTTAAGATCCCTTCGAGACATCGTATTTCTAAGAAAACGCAAAAGCTTAAAATAAGGCCATTTAGAATCAGGTTCTGTATCAGCTGCTTGGCCCGACTTCTTGTTGATGTGTTTTTTTAACTCTTTCCCGAAAGTATCTCGTAGTCCTCGCCACTTTTTTTTATCTCGTCAACTGAAAACAATAAAATTTGTATTATTATTACAGGTACTTAGCAACTGGTTCATCGTTCCGAGCACTTGGATATTCATTTAGCATATCAGACAATACTATAGGTTGTATTGTACATGAGACTTGTAACGCTATTTGGGAAAATCTTTCTAAAATTCATATGAAGTTTCCATCAAGGGAAGATATGGTCAATATAACTAATGATTTTTGGACAAAATGGGGGTTCACTAATTGTTCTGGCAGCATTGATGGTAAACATATACGCCATAAAGGCGCCAGTGCACTCTGGTAGCATGTTCCGTAATCACAAGTCATTTTTATCAATTGTACTGCAAGCTGTTGTGGATGCAAACTACCGATTTATTACTATAGACGTTGGGGGCCTATGGCAAAGAGAGTGACGGTAGAATATTTTCGCATTCGAATCTTTCAAGACAATTGGAAAATGGTGCTCTCAATGCAAGCCAAGAAAAAGTATTACCTTGCACTGATATAGCTTTGCCTCACTTCTTAGTTGGAGATGACCCCTACCCCTTGAAGACATATCTCATGCGCCCTTATCCCCAAAGAAATTTGGGTCCAGAAGAGGAAATATTTAACAAACGCTTAACAAATTGACGGCTCCTAAGTATACTGAGTCAACTATTCTTCTAATAAGTTTACAGGACGGATATAAAAAGAGGGAATGGTTATTATTTAAAAGGTTAATAGAATCGAGAAAAAATACCTAAGTATATTGAATTAAATATAATAAGGCCTTTCAACAGAGCAAAATCAATTTCACATTTTTTTATTAATTTAGGAGATATTGTACATACACTAGTATACATCAATTTATTGTATGTTAAAAATGGATCAGCTACCACTTATATTTTTATACGTCGTATTATTGAATCTACGTTTTGGGAACATAATTATTTAGTAAGTGCGGTATAAAATATTTTATATATTTGTTTGATTTCCTATATATTAAAAAAAAGTGTCATAAACTTATTATTTTGTTAAAATGAAATAAGTTGATTCACTTTACATGGACTAGATTTAAATGCAAACCATCCTTATAATTGAGTCAAGTGTGTTACAATAGGTAAAATAATCAAAGACTTCTTAATTTTTTTTTTTTATTATTTCTAATAAAAGAGAGCTCAAAAAGTATTGGTAACATTAATAAAACTTAAAGACTTCCATAAAATTAACAAAAAATAATATCACTACTAGTAGTGGTCTATTAAAGAAATAGGAGGTAATTAAATTATTAATATCTATTTAATAATTGCTTAAATTAGTAATAATAATATAGGAACAGTCTTTCAGATCTTCAACAGATCCTAATTATTTATAAAGATAATCACAGTAAGCATACAACTAAATATCTGTAATACTCAGTAAATTGGTATGAAAATCATTCTCAAGAATTTACGTACGATGTAACTTCTTAATAATGTTATTAAAGAAACTAGCTGACCCGGCGAACTTTGTTCTGCCTTAGAGGCAATAAATGAGCACATTTTGGATTTAATTATATTTTTATTTTATCATATTTGTAATTACAACATCATAGAGGTCTGGATCGGCTTCGTGATCGGGAATCTCGGCACATATGATATCATATATTTGGTCTGATTGAATTCTTTTCACTAACCAAATAAGAATGTGTGAGTGCGGCAGGCCTCGTTTTTGCCATTCGATTGAATACATCAGCATCGAGTATCTCCAAAGACACGTTGTTTAACAATGTAGTTCATCAGTGACCGCATTTTTTGCCTGAATACACGTGCTGTGATGTCGTGTCGATCACTTGATGTTTGTCCGGGAAGCAGCAATGAACAATTTCTATCCATTTTAAATTACAGGTAAAAGTAATAAAGAGATCTGGCCGACCGTAATGACGAACATAAGTCATTGCATCTTGCCCATATTCATGCATATGATGCGGACTACCTATGTACGTCGCCGTCAGAATAGTTAATCGACCAATATTAGCTGCATTTCCTTCAGTATTAATTGCATCACGTAAATGGATATATTTCTCTGAACGCAGTTTGGCTTAGTTCAACCGAATGAAACTTAAGCGCTCCATTTCTATTTTGACGTACATTGCGATACAATACTGCTGAAGCAATCGACGAAACTGCAGCAAATATTAATAGGGATAAAAAGTATCCTATGTCCGTCTCCTGGTTTTAAGCTACCTCCCCCCCAATTTTCAGCCAAATCGGTTCAGCCGTTCTTGGGTTATAAATAGTGTAACTAACACGACTTTCTTTTATATATATAGATATGAAAAATATACCTTTACCTATTTCGAATCGCTATCAACTCTATTGCTGTCAACTTTAACCAAATTAGAAAAAAACAAGTGATATTCCTTAGGTATCACCAATTTGTTGCAGAAGGGTTTGCAGACGAGTTGAAATTGTTAAAATGTGACGAGGGCTTAAAAAATACAAAAGATAATCTGAAATTATTAAATATATTTCTTGATTCCGAAGACATTATAAGAGTTGGAGGTAGATTGGAGAAGTCACAACTCAGTTATGACCGGGTGCCTCCCATTTTAGTCCCAAGGGAGTAATTTCTCACTAACCTTTTGGTGGCTGACGCACATGAGAAGACATTGCACGGAGGTCCACAACTTATGATCACATATTTACGCTCAAAATATTGGATTATAGGAATCAAGTTGTTAGCGAAAAAATATGTAAGGAATTGCGTCAGATGTATTCGTTATGCCGCTACCACTCGAACACAACTTATGGGACAATTACCGGTTGCACGTGTTACGCCGAATACGTGTAAACCATTTTTATGTAGTGGTGTAGATTACGCTGGGCCTATAGACATAAGAGTTTCTAAGGGCCGTGGTAACAAGTCGTACAAAGGGTACATAGCTTTGTTTATATGCATGTCTACTCGTGCAGTACATTTGGAAGCAGTGAGTGATTTGAGTACCAAAGGCTTTTTGACTGCTTTAAAACGCTTCGTGGCGAGGAGAGGTCGGGTTGCTAAAAATCTACTGTGACAACGGCACGAATTTCGTGGGTGCGGCAAGAGTTTCGATATTTATATAACGAGGAAATATCAGGGGTAAATGAGGAATTGGCTGAGTATCTTTCAAACAATGGGATTCAGTGGAAATTTATTCCTCCTCACTCGCCGAATTTCGGAGGATTATGGGAGGCAGGTATAAAGTCTACCAAATACCACCTGAAACGCGTCATAGGAAACTCTACTTTAACGTTTGAAGAGATAGCAACTGTACTTGCACAAATTGAAGCTTGCCTTAATTCAAGACCGTTGTCTTACATTGAGGATCAGGATGGGTTGACTATATTAACACCAGGGCATTTTCTAGTTGGAGAACCGCTGGTAGTTGCTCCTGATTCAAATTATGAACGCTCTACTCGTAATATTAGTAACCTATCCAGATGGCAGCTGCAACAACACATGATGCAGGATTTTTGGCGCAGGTGGTCTAAGGACTATCTGAATCAATTTCTACAACGCCATAAATGGGCTCATCAGAATCCGGACCCAACTGTGGGTGATGTAGTTTTGGTTAAGGAGGATGATTTGCCGCCCGGTAGGTAGCTGTTAGGTAGAATCGAGAAAAAACATCCTGGTCCAGACGAAATCACTCGCGTCGTTACTCTGCGTACACAAAATGCAGTCATTAAAAGGTCTACTTCGAAACGTGTGTGTCTTACCTATCAAATAAATTAATTATTGAGCTATTAGGGTTGATATAAGTTAAGTTTGTATCTTAAATTGTAGGTTAATAAGTTTCTTTGTTTTTAACTTGAATTTTATTTATATGTTAAGCTTTAATTGGAGTGTTAGCTGTGTTGTTGTTTTAAGTTATTGCTTAAGTTTCAAGTGTAATATGTTACCACTGAGGACATAATTATGTACCCATGTCGAAATTAGTCCTTTTAACCGTGTTATTTTAACCCTAGAAGCCCAATCATATTTCACTGGCTATAAAGCCCAATCATACGTAAAAATAACGTGTAAAAATAAAATCGCTCTATTTTCTATAATTTTTAGTTATGATCTATTTGAAGGGATTAGTTTATTAAAAATACAGTTTTCATTAATAAATAAAATGCTTTTTAGGATAATATAATCTTTATTAACACAATAATAGTACTTTTACTGAATCATAAAAAATAAATCAACAAATACTTCAAAACTTTTTCTTTTCTTATAATTAGGATATTTTTACAAAAATCAACTAGTTTTAAACTTTTTTCAAAAATTAAATTAACTTGTAATAATACTATATTAGTCTCATAAAAAAAAATAGCCTTTATAGACAGTCTTGACAAATATCAATATTGTGTTCTCCGCATATGGCCTTTTGGCATTTGCAACACTGCGCTTTGGTCATCCGCCTTGTTTTATATGAACAAAATCCGCAATAGCGTCGTTTCTTTGGTTCTGGCTCATCATTACTATTTTCTGGAGATGCTGGTACCTTCTTCTTCTTCTTTGCCCTTTCCCACTTTATGTAGGGTCGGCTCTCCTAATTATGCGGCGCCAGGACATTCGATCCTGGGTTGTCGGGTCGGGTAATTGTTCCTCCATTATAAGTTTTGTCATGCTGGTCCACCAGGTAGTAGGGGGGCGTCCTCGGCCTTTCTTCTTCTCTGGTAAGCTCAGTGCTTTCTTGACGACATGATCCTCGTCTCTTCGCATTACATGGCCGTACCACCTGAGACGGTTTTCGGTAAGTTTTTCTGTTACGGGGGCAACTTTGAAACTACCACGGATGTATTCGTTTCTGATTTTATCTAGTCTGGTTACCCCTCCAGCCCATCTCAACATTTTCATCTCGGCAGTATGAAGTTTTTGTAGGTGTGTCTTCTTTGCTGTCCAACATTCCGCCCCATACATCAATGCCGGTCTCACTGCAGTCTTGTAGACCTTGCCTTTAGTTTGAACAGGCATGCGGGGGTCACATAGCACTCCAGTTAATGCTCGCCACTTTTGCCATCCCACATTTACTCTATGTGTTACATCCGCCTCAATATCTCCATTATTTATAATAACAGATCCTAGATATTTGAATTGCGTTACTTTAGGCACTGGAGTGTGGTCGGGAAAGTGTATTGTGGCTGATGTGACGTCATTGCTGAATCGGCATTCCATGTGTTCCGTTTTCGATATGCTGACTTTGAGGCCTACAGACTCGAGCGCATTAAACCATGATGTTAGGGCAGTTTGTAGTTCTGTTACAGAGTTGTTTATTAATACGATGTCATCAGCGTACAGGAGGTCCCAGGGTAACGGGGCTTGAATTCTCTTTGTGGCATAGTCCATGACAAGATTGAAAAGGACTATGCCACAAAGAGAATTCAAGCCCCGTTACTGGAGATGCTGGTACCACATTTTTTAAAACATTTGTTATATTGTCACGTAGAGTCCTCTTCAAAGTGGGCGCCTCCAGTCGTTTTTGCATCCAAGGTGCCGTCAAGTCTGTGCTTAATTTTTTCATAAAATCTTTGCGGCTCATTGGTTTTTCTTGTTTATTTATCTTATTATGACAGTATATGATATAGGAGTTCACAAAAGCCATATTTAACATTCCGTAAAATACTGCCATTGGCCACCTATTTGTCTTCCTGTTACTGGACATAGAGGAACACATCTGATCGAAGGAATCAACACCTCCTTTCGTTTGATTATAAAATAATATCATGTCTGGTTTTCCATTACTTTCATTTATTACGGCATTTTCATCACACGACGATAGTAAAAATATGATTTTCGACGGCTTTGGTTTATAGGAAACCAATGTCAAAGGGCCATCGAAGCAAAAAATTGAAGATCCTACCGGCCGTGAACGAGTGTTTTTATCTCTTCGGGTATTTCTCTTTTATTTGACCTGATGGTTCCTACTATTGTTAGGTTGTATGGAGTCTGGAGCAAGTTTTTAGCTAATGGGACCGACGTAAACCAGTTGTCGCATGTAACATTTCTGTTTGTTCCGTGTACTGTTTTAGTCAACTCTTTGACGTAAAACTCGCCTAATGGTAGACCATTTGTTTTCGTACTTTTACCAAGGTAAGGTATGGCATCTATCATGTACTTTGTTGAAGCGTCACACATCATGGGGAATTTTATCCCATATTTATCGGGTTTATTGGGTATGTACATGCGGAATGGACAACGGCCGCGGAAACCTAACAATTGCTCATCTACAGTCAAGTTACTGCCAGGTACGTAGTTCAATCTGCATTGATTGATAAAAATCTCCCAAATGTTTCTCACCGGTACAAAAGCATCATCGCTACGAAGAGTTGGCCGCAGTGATTTATCGTCCATTCTCAAACATCTAAGAAGAAATTCGAATCTCTCTCGGCTCATTACCGATACATACCGGGTGCCAGAGAATGAAGCGTCAAACAACTCATCAGTTGAGAGGTGGTTATCTTTCATAACAGCCGTCAGAGTGAGTATTCCAATTAACGACCAGACCTCCATTGCATTTGTATCCCTGTAGCTTGCCGAAATTTCTTTCAAATTTTGTCGTTTTATTATCATCTCCACGTTTGTCCACTTGACTATTTCATCAACTATCTCGTCCGTTATAAAAAGTTGAAAACAGAGCAAAGGGTCAAAAACATTGCGACACATTCGCGTTGGTCCTCTATTTGTACGTATAATATTGATAGCAGAAGTCCTTCCCGTCGTACGTCCCTTTGTAGTTGACCATACATGGTTATTTTTGCCACGTATTGACCGCTGAGGCAATGTAATAATTCTATGTGAAGTAGATGAAGTTACCTCAAGATTAGTCGATTCCAGAGAAGCAACATGGTTTTCGGGGTCGTCTTGTCTGCTTGTAGGGCTTGTATCCTCAATGAAGTCGACCATCGCGTCTTCGTTATCACTCCTGACATCATCTTCAACTAAACAATCTTCTTGCTCGGAGTCCGAATCCAGCGGAGAATAGTCTGTGTATTATTTAAAACTCCCGCTCCAAAAACCTTGGATTTTGTTCACTCTCTCCGTAACGATATCTAATTTTGTGACAATTAAATATATGACAAGTGCGTCCCACGACTCAGTCGGTTCATTGAGGGATTGCAGAGCACGCAAGTCTCTTAAAATCGTATCAATTAAAAATCTTAATTGTATAGGTGATTCTTTAGAGATATTTGGTACAGAGAATAGTGACCTTACATGATTGTGCACCAGCAAACGATTATTATGGAATCTATTTTAGAGTAAATCCCACGCATGAGTGTAATTTGATGCCGTGAACTCTAGAGAACTAATTACTTGTAATGCACAACCACTGAGAGATGATTTTAGGTAATGGAACTTCTGGACGGGATCCAAATCTGTATGTTTGTGAATCATGGTTAGGTATGAATTCCTAAATTCCAACCACTTATCATACGAGCCGTCAAAGGAGGGTAGCTTAATTACTGGTAACTTAACGGACGTGAGATTTTGACCTTCTCAAAGCGTGCACTCAGAATTAGCATTTTCGTTTTCTTTTAACAAGCACTTCGCGACGGCCATATTTGTATAATATCGTTCTTCAATAGCCTCACGGTATTCTTTCTGTAAATCTAATTCTGAGTCTAATACAAGTGATTCTATTTGACCTTGAATGTTACTATAACTATTAAAACAATCTATTGTTGCTTGGATTCTCATACTAATTTCCGTTACTTGCAGTTGCGATAATTTGCTAGACTGGTATTTTATTTATGTATTTTTCGAATAAAGTCAATCTAGACTTAAATGTACCCCGAAGTTTAATAAGCTCGCTAATTTTAATATCATCTCTTTCTACAACACTCATTTTGGCGGTATAAAATGGAAAAGGTAGGTACTTACGGTTACCGCTGTGGGGGTATGTGACTATCCCCCGCATAAATAGTAATAATCAACAACTCCGTAAAAATAATATATTTCTCACATACATAACGTAATAGCTAGTAGACAAAATCCTTATTCCAATTTTTCAAACAACCTATGGCAACCGTCAGAGCCTGCGCGCGCCTGCGCGGTTTCATGCGCAGAGGAACTGACTGTACGTATGTCACCACAGTACTCTCCCGGGGAGACCGGGACTACGGGCGATAGAAGTTGGGAAAACGCACCTTTGTGCCACTGGTTGTCTTCTTGATATCCTCATAAGTAGATTGGGCTTCATTAGTTGATTGGGTGGCAGCGGAGAGCGGCACCTTGGCCTCATATGCTGGTTTGAGCCTGTCGATAGAAACATTCACGTTCTTTTCATTGATGTTTAAGGTGAAGTACTTCGGTTGTCGCGTGACAACCTTATAGGGACCAGCATACGGTTGTTCTAGGGCGCCTCACACGATCTAGGCGAACGAAGACGTACGTAGATGTTAGAAGATCGCGTGGAACGTAGAAAAATGAAGTAGTAGTGTGCCAACTGGTAGGACGAGGAGAGAGCTTCGCCATGTACGCGCGAAGACGTGTCGCGTACTGGGTGACGTCAGCTGTCAGGTAATCGTCCTTTGGGCTTAGAAACTGCCCTGGCAGACGAAGGGGTTCACCGTACACAAGTTCGGCAGGAGAAGTTTGAAGGTCTTCTTTCCAGGCGCTGCGCATGCCGAGAAGAACTAGTGGAAGTGCTTCTGCCCACTGGTAAGCTGTAGCGTGGCACATGATTGCTGCCTTGAGTTGGCGATGAAGGCGCTCCACGATGCCGTTGGCTGCTGGATGGTAGGCTGTCGTGTGATGTGTGTGTGTGAGATGGCGCGCACCAATCAAAGCAGGGCCTTATAGAGGTGGCACTCAAACTGGCGACCACGATCTGTAGTCACTCGCTCAGGACAACCGAATCTGGCAATCCAGCCAGACACAAGGGCAGCGGCGTAGGTCTCGGCCGTGATGTCCTTTAGCGGAAACGCTTCAGGCCACCGAGTAAATCTATCGATGACAGTGAGGCAGTATCTGAAATCATAGGACAAAGGTAATGGCCCTACGATGTCGAGGTGAATATGGGTAAATCTCGAGGAAGGTGGAAGGAACGATGATAGAGGAGAGATGGTATGACGAGAAACTTTGCTCTTCTGGCATTTCAAGCATTGCCTAGCCCACTCTCTACAATCTCTGCGAATGCCTGGCCAAACAACCCTTTGTGTGACCAGTCGTACAGAAGCGGAACTTCCGGGGTGGTGTAAGTTATGCAGCGAATCAAAGACTTGCTTGCGGAATTCGGGTGTAACGTATGGTCGTAAGGTAGGCAGAGAGATGTCACAATACATATTTATGTTCTCAGCAGCAACCTTTTGAAGTCTCAAACCTGTCCCATGATTGAGCAATTCTTGCAGCTCTGGATTAGTCTTACGCATTTTAGTTCGCGACCGGGAGCAATGAATTTAGTTCGCCGGTCTTTGGCGAACTAGGTCGTTCTTTTAGTTCGTCCGCTCCTTTCACAAATTCCGGTTAAATAGATCAGTCGTTCGGCGTTCGCTTCGTCGCGCTGTTTTGTTTATTATTATAATGTTCATCAATCAGCTTGCAGTAGTAAATTACTTACTATTTCAGTATATTAATAAAATATAGTGGATGAATATTGCAAATGGATTCGTTTATTAGTTGATTGCAGAAAAGAAAATTATATTAGCTGTATTAATATTACGAATGTGTTTATTTATGATAGATAATAAATAAATAAAAATATATTATTTTGCAAATAATCAACGTTTTAATATTAATTAAGTTTTTGAACATGGCACAAACAATGGTACAAAAAATATACTTAAATATTATTTTTAGAGACAATCTTAAACTTTGGTTCAGTATTAGCTATTTATCATGTTTTTGTTATTTTCTAAGATTTAACATTTTACGAACAAAAAATAATATCTAACTATATTTTTAAGAAAAATAACACAAATATAATATTTCAGTACCTATCAATTAGGCAGAGAAAATAATCAAAAACTCGAGTGAGATCATAAACTACAAGTACAGGTACTTTTTAACTTACGTATTATTAGTGAATCAGTCATCATTAAACATTAATCAGTCTTCTAATTATCAAGTCACTTGAAACTTTACTTGTGGATAATAATGTTCTTCTTTCGTTTAGAATTTGTCCTGTCGCCGAAAAAACGCGTTCGCATGGCACTGATGTAGCTACTATGCAAAATCTCCTTAACGTAAATGCGTAAACATGAGGATATAACTGACGACGATCATGCCACCACTGAAGCAGATCCTTTTTCCTATCTAAATACTCTTTATTTAGGTATTTATCGAGCTCGCGAATACCAGCGGCAGATTGATTATCTGGTCTAATAATTTTGTTAATTTCTTTGTCGTACTCGTCCCATATACTCTCTTCTTTATTTAAATTTCCGCTGCTGCTAGACGCCGATATCTCGCTAGGATTAGGAACAGGTTCTGGAATATCCTGTTGTATTAACTGCACTCTGCCTATTTTATGCCTGAGACCTTGTAACGCAACTTCGCAAGCTCTTTGGTTTTTAAACACTCTTTGTCTGAACCGGGGGTCTAGAATGGTACACTCAGCGTATAAAATATTATTTTCTATGTCTTTAAAACGGTCTTCCATGCCTTTCTTTAACGCTGACTGCACTGCGACAACTTTTTCGTTATTAGATGCATGTCTTTGGAGAAAACTTTTGAGCAAATTGCAAAACACAATAACTTTTGACAAAGTCACATTTTTTTCGGCGCTAATTTCTACTGTGATTTCATAGAATGGCTTTAGTAAAGGCAAGACTCCTTCAATTATCTCCCAGTCCTGTTCTTTGATCGAGAGGTCAGAACGTTGAAGAGCAACCGTGGCAATAACAGCAGCCTTTACCTGTACAATTCGCTGAAGCATATCAAATGTAGAGTTCCAACGGGTCTTCACGTCCTGTTTGAGCTTGAGCACGGGCAAATTCATTTGTTGTTGTGTAGCTGTTAATTTTTTTTGACCTTGCGTGCTACGATGAAAGTATTCAACAATATTTTTAACTTGCGTTATAACGTCAGTTAGTTCAGTAGTGGCTTGTTGTACAACACGATTTAGAGAGTGAGCAAAGCACGCGATTACCGCCACTCACCAAGTCTGACAGCAGATAAGATGTTTGCAGCATTGTCGCTAATTATTGCAGCAACTTTGTGTGAAATATGCCACTCTGCCATAACACTTTTCATGAAATCACATAAGTTTTGACTGGTATGCCGTTCATTATAATTTATACAGCCAAGTAATGCCGACTGAAGTTTAGTATCTTCGTCTATAAAATGAGCTACGATAGCTATATAGCTCTCATTATTTCTAGATGTCCAGCCATCGGTACTGAGGGATAATGCAGATACAGCTTGCACTTTCTTTTTTACTTCAACCGTTAATTCTTCATGTACCCTCGACAATAAATTTTGTGATAAAGTTTTTCTTGACGGTAGTTGGTAGCCTGGGCAATGAGAAACCAATTCAATAAGTTTTCGCATTTCTTTTTCTTCCACTATTCGCAGAGCATGATGACCTTTGGCTACCATCTTTACAACTTGCCTGTCTATTTGTTCAACCTTTCGAATAGGCGGTGGTCTGCGAATGCATTGGCTCATTGATTGTTGGGTATCTGCTACCCTTGGCGATGCTGAGGTAATATTCTCCGACTCGGATGTTGTTTGATTCGACTCAAGTGAGTTTGAATTAGATATAATCGGTGTTTGTCTTTCAATTACTAATGGAATCAAAGCGTGCTTTGATTTCATATGCCTAGTTAAGTTTCCGTTTGAGCCTCCTGCAATACTTATTATGTCGAACAATAGTTACATTTTACTTTTTTTTTATCTGTGTCTTCAATGAAATGTGTCCACAAGGAACTATGTTTTCGTTTTGATGACATCGCAATAAAGATTAAAGAACCTAAAACAAATATGACATAACCTATAAACAAAGTAATAGGTACACTACTTCACATTAATCATATTAAAAGTAATAGGTACCTACATAATTTTTCAATGTATAAAGTATCACGCCGAGCATTTTTCGAGCGAGTGTAACGGCTGATGAACGCATGTTCCTGCGCTTACGATCAGCGTTACCTTGCTCCCTGTCCTTTTCCTCTCCCCTGTCACTCGCTCCACCTTCCTTCGCTCCCCCCAACAACACAGCACGCTGCGTGTTTGTCACCACTTTGGGTGAGTGTGTCGACGCCTGGCTCTCCTTGTAGAGAAGAGCGATTGCTGCTGGCACCTCACCCACAGCCAGTCTGTTCATGTAGCTCCCACCCGCAATCGCCCTTAGCGTACCCAAGCCCAACTCCTGGGTGTTTGTGTCCAGGGTACTCTCCCCATTGGCAGTCAGTATCGTTATAAGGCTTGATGTAGCCCGGTCCACGTCCCCATTCCAGTCAATTTCGTCACGGTTGGGGGGAGGTACTGTACCCGTGACGGGACATAGTTCCACCGAAACTCCGGGTGGTGGCGTTGTCTCGCCTGCCAAGCCTTCGGAGGAAGTGCTCGATAGCAGGTGTGATTGTGCTATCTCTTGTGCCATTTTCGGGATTTTCACCGAAAGCTCGGGCATATACTTCCGTAATATTTCTTTACGGGCCTCCGGCTTGGTCGGGATGACACCTCTCTTTTTGGCCAGTAGTTCAGCGCCCCGTTTGGCCCTCTCGGCGGCGATAGTCTTGTTGCGGTTTGTGACGACCGACTCAGGCGCTCCGTGCCTGTTGGGGCTCGAGTCGCTGCTGCCGCTGCGTACCGAGTGGTACTAGTCGTCAGCCTCACGTCCTCTTTGTTGCTCCACGGGGGCTTGCCTACCCCCCACCTCCTCCCCCTCTTGCTCCAGCATACCCATCTTGGGTCGCGGCTCCCAAACCTCCCCCTCTTGTTCTCGCTTTGCCCTTGCTCGTGTTAATACTCCCTTCTGCTTACTGTGAGGGGTCTCGTTATGTGACATGGGCCACAAGGATTCATGCTAAAGATAGAAAATAAAGTAGAAATGCTACAAAAATGCTCCGAAGAGCTTAGCCCTTGCTGATTACTTACCGTTGTCGCGTTGCACATACAGCGGTGTTCTTTCAGATGGGTCTTGTGATATTTGAATAAATGCGGAGCTTACTTCTCAACGCTTTCGTAGTTTACAGTTCAGTATAGTCGCTCAAAGGAAGTGTCCTTGGAGAAAGTACCAACAGTAAATTCGGTAATGTATAAAGTAATGTATAAAGTATTTTAATAGTAACAATAACCATTTAACATTACAAATACAAGGTAGTTACCTGTTATGAGTTATTGTTGTATTTACCATAACAAAACATTCGCCACGCCCGCACCGCTGACTGACTGAGCTAAAGAGCTAAAATGAACGAACGATGAGGAATGCATGCGCGGCAAACGGTGAGTCAGTCAGTGCCCGCTCTCGCTCACAACAAATCCGCGCTCCGCGCGCCGCGTCGGAACTAGTGAACTAAGGAGCGGTCTCTCTGCGACCTAGTTCGCGTAGTTCGTACGAAAGAGCGGTCTTCCGAACTAGGTCGTTCGCGAACTACACAAGACTACTCTGGATCACTCTCCTGAGATTGTGCGAGTGATTGAAAATCAATAGCGCTGGTTACCTCTTCGATCCGGGATAAGGCATCGGCGACAACGTTGTCACGACCAGGGATAAATCTTAAATCCGTAGTAAATTGTGAAATAAAGTCAAGATACCGGTACTGTCAAGGCAAACACTTATCTCTGTTGAGCGAGAATGCAAACGTGAGCGGCTTGTGGTCCGTAAATACCGTGAAAGTTCTGGCTTCGACCATATGGCGAAAATACTTGATAGCCTCGTACACTGTAAGTAACTCTCGATCGTAAGGGCTGTATTTCTTTTGAGAAGTACTCAGCTTATGGGAGAAGAAAGCCAAGGGTTGCCAGTTTCCGTTCTTAAGTTGCTGTAGCACGGCTCCTATAGCCAAATCTGAGGCGTCCGTGACTATAGCAAGTTCTGCGATGTGATCTGGATGTGCCAACAGTGTTGCTTGTGACAGTGAGCTCTTACTATCTTCAAAAGAAACTTTGCTAAGCGGACCAGCGAGAACATTAGTAAGAGGTGCCTGGATTTTAGCAGCATTCGGAATGAAATTTCGGTAAAAATTGATCATCAAGAGAAAACGCTGAAGCTCTTTGATAGTTTTAGGCACTGGAACATTCTGGATAGCTTCTATCTTGGTCTCCAGAGGCTTGGTGCCAGCTGCGGAAACTTTATAACCAAGAAAGGTTTACTCCTATTGACCAAACTTACACTTCGAAGTGTTTAATAAAATGCCGTATTGCCTCAGACGTTGGAACAGCTGCCGTAGATGTCTCTTGTGATCTTCTATAGATGATGAAAAGACGAGAATATCATCAATATATCCGTAACAGAACTCCAAGCCTACAAGACTTCGTCGATAAACCGTTGGAATGTTTGAGCTGCATTCCTAAGACCAAATGTCATGTACGGAAACTCAAACAATCCAAAGGGAGTTGTGATAGCTGTTTTGGGAATATCCCGCGGATTTACAGCGATCTGATTGTAAGCCTTCACGAGGTCAACCGTAGAAAAAATTGAGCATCCTGAAAGCTGGTAAGAAAAGTCATGTATATGGCGGATGGGATAGCGATCGGGAATGTTCCTTGCGTTGAGTGCCCTGTAGTCGCCGCAGGGCCTCCATCCGTCATCCTTCTTCTTAACTAAATGAAGGGCAGAAGACCACGGGCTTTCTGAGCGCCTGGCTGTACCACAAGCCAACATGTCCTCAAACTCCTTTCTAGCGGCTTGAGTACGAACAGGATCAAGACGTCGTGGCTTGCAGGAAACTGTTTGTCCAGGCGTGATTCTGATATAATGAAGAGTGGTATGTTTTGCTGGAAAGTGCATACCTGCTGGCCTAGTGATCTCAGGAAATTCGCGTAGAATCCCATGAAATTCGGTTTTACCTGTGACTGCTTTGACTGAGACAATGTCGTCTGATGCTTCCGATTGAAAAGCATAAACAGAGAGGGAAGTAACACCATCAATCAAGCGCTGATGTTTGCAATCTACGAGTAAGCCGTAGTAGGTCAGGAAATCAACTCCAATGATTGGTCGGGACACATCAGCTATAGTAAAGTTCCACGTGAAGTCACGCCGGAGTCCTAAGTTTAGGTGTAGCTTTACTGGACCGTATGTATTTATGACTGTGTTGTTGGCAGCTACCAGCTCGAAAGTGGATTTTCTAAGTGGCGTCCCCATCGCAGACCCTGGAAAAACACAAAGATCAGAACCAGTGTCTATGAGAAACTGCATTTTGCTTAGACAATCGGTTACGAAAAGACGGCCTGTTGATGTTGGGGTTGGGTTTGGGCAGTCATAGGCCACTACTTCCGACTGCCCAGAGAGTTTTCCGAAGAGAAAGTGCAAGGACTCTTACATTTCCTCGCATCTGCACCGTAGATAAAATGATAAAAGCAATGCGGGTGACTCGCAGGAGGTTGCTTCGGTCGGGGACGGCTGCGTGAGCGATTTTGTATATTAGAACGAGATCTAGAGCGTGATTTTTCTGAACGTCCTAGTCTACTAGTCAATAAAGCCACTTGCTTGATCAATTCCGCGATCTGTTGAGCCATGTCACTATTACACGACGATTGTGAAGAAGTGCTTGCAACTTGTGGTGTTGGCGGTGCGATCTCGTAGACTTTATCTGCTAGTTCACCTAGTTTGTCCTTATCGAGATCCATTTGAGATGCGATTACCGTCTGGATGTTCTGCGGCAACCTGCTAGACCACAGAGTTAATAAAAAATTAGAGTGGATGGAAGGACCGGCCAAACTCGATAAATGCCTCAGAAACTGGGAGGGCTTCCTGTCGAGTAACTCCTCATGCACCAATAACTGTTTAACTCGCTTTTCTTGAGAAGCTGACAAACGCTTAATGAGCTCAGATTTAAGTTTCTCATGTTTGTTTTTGTCTGGTGGGTTTGTGATAATGTCCTTCAATTCAGCAGCGTAGCTTTGGTTTAACTGAGCAACCAGATAACAAAATCTTGTATCGTCAGTTGTTATTCCAGACAGCTTAAACTGACTTTCTACCTGTGCGAACCACAGACCTGGTTCTTCTGGCCAACATGGCGGTATTCTAACGCCGACTCTGAGGACACGAGGAGTCACAGCCTCGGCGTAATCGTCTGACTCAGACATTTTAAAACAATATAAAATCGCTCACCGCTTGGTACATACACCAACCTTCCGTTATAGCGTAAACAAACACGATTCTCTTACTAACTTCGCCAATTGCTTGCTCTCCGTTACTTGAAGTCGGGGCTCAGCTGACACGACGACCGAAAACGCAGAATCGCGGGTGTAGCGTGATCACCGCTATCACGTCGGGGTCACCAAATGTGGGGGGGTATGTGACTATCCCCCGCATAAATAGTAATAATCAACAACTCCGTAAAAATAATATATTTCTCACATACATAACGTAATAGCTAGTGGACAAAATCTCTTTCCAAATTTTTCAAACAACCTATGGCAACCGTCAGAGCCTGCGCGCGCCTGCGCGGTTTCATGCGCAGAGGAACTGACTGTACGTATGTCACCACACCGCGTCGTCGCAGAAAAACTTGAAATCTTGATTGACTCACAAGGAAAACTAAATTTATATGACGTATAGGGACACGTAACACTGTACAATACAAATTCGAATGGAAAATGAAGGATTACGAAAGGAATTACGACTCTGACCGTTTTTTCTCTTGCTGGTAGGTACTTTCCGTGAAGTATGGAAGCGTTTATCCGGCTACGAAGACCATATTTATGTTGAGGCCAGGATCCTTTCGTAATGGTGTTGCTCTTCAATGACATACGTTTATTATTGATTTTCAATACGTTTAATAACGAAATGAATTTAACATTGTATTTCTTATGAATATGATTAATAAGCGAGTAACAAGATGAGAGTGAGTGAAGTTTGTGGCGTGGCGCGCGCGCTCTTCACGATGGTTGTCGTTTTTTAATTAACGCCGATAGATGGCGTTAACAGCAACCGTGACTGTTTCCCTTGACAGCACACAACACATGTACTTCTATCAATAACTGCTTTATCCTTGAAGTCAATACCCACAACTGCACCTTCTTTCATTTTATTAAGGTCACTGCTATTCAAATGGCCCATTCTTCGATGCCATAACTTGCTCTTCATACTATCAGATATCGTAAACAAACAGCCATGTCTCTCTTCCACATTAAGTTTGTAAACACCATCAACTAATCTGGCCTCTCCAACCAGCTGATTTCTACTGTTATAGATATAGCAACTATTTTTCCGAAAATCAACTCTGTTTTCATTTTGTATCAATTTACTCACTGATGTCAAGTTCGTAGCAATACTAGGCACACATCGCACCTTTAATAATAAACTGAATTAATTCAAAATTTACGTTTTTCGAGTTTTCAACAAATACCAAATCAACTTCATCAGTAGAACACGAACAATCCAACAGCCGACTCGATACCATGAAAATGGCAGAGATAAGAGATCGTCGTTCTCTTTTTGACGAACTCGCACGTACATGAATGTCAAACTTTAAATGCGATTTCCCACAATATTGAAATTCTAAGTTAATTCAGTTTATGAATAAAGGTGCGACATAACACGTCCTTTACTATGATCTAAATACCAATCATTCCTCCTTTTTTTTTTTTTCCGTGCGGAAATCCCCTCGGATACCACCTGTCGGTGGCATGTCGGACACGAACCGACTAAAACCGCACGCCGTCTCGGGTACTAATAGCCGGGGAACCAGGTATACCCTAGAAAGGAAGTCCCTGGTGCCCCGACATACCTCGGGTCATCTACAGACGAGTAGACGACCCCCCCTGCTCCTCGAAAGCGAGCGCGCTTCGCAACGCGCTCGCCGCCACCCCGGCCTGCTTCTGCTAGGATGACAGATGGCCTCACCTGTCACCCCCAGGCCTGCGCTTATGGAGGACGGAGGTCGTTCTGCGACCTCCGGCGCCTGAGTCGCCTGCGGAACCTGGACCGTTCCCGGGCCTGGCGGGCCGGGAGAGTCCTAAACCTCTCCCGGTCCCGCTCCGCCGTCTCCTTCGCGAGCATAACTTGTTCGCAGAAGGAGACGGCAGAGTTTCCACGTTCTCTCGCTCCGCACGATAGCCGCAATCAGGCTATCGAGCGAGAGAACTCCCACTCCGATGGCAGCCACGAGGTCCCGCCTCTGCTCAACCCACGCCGGGCACTCTGCCAGCGTGTGGAGAGCCGTGTCCACGGTCTGGCCATCGCAGTGGTGGTACTCAGGCGTTGGCTCCTTGCAGATCAGACACAGGTGATCCCCGAAACATCCCTTCCCAGTGATCACCTGCGTCAATCGGTATGAGAGGGTCCCGTGACGCCTCTCGAGCCAATCCTCCATAACGGGTCTTACCGCCGCGATGACGGCGTGCCCGACCAATCATTCCTCCTGAAGTTTCCGCTTAAAAACACGGCTGAAAAGGCATTTGAACTGTTCGTTTTTGTATTTTGAACTTGTGTACACTTATTCTTGTAATGCCCGATCTGTTTACAACGATAACACTTGATAACTTTGTTTCTGTTGTTGTTGACATTTGACGATTCCCCATCTTTGAACGAGTTTACTGTTTTATTGAATGGCTTCGATTTTTGATTGACATGCTTGCGCCCTCTAGTGTATAATGCAGTTTCCGTCGAATCTTCACTTCCAGGTATGTCTAATAATTTTGATTTAACAACATCCGCCGCAATGGCGATCTCTGAATGTTCGATGGCCATAAGCATTGGAAAATATTTTTCAGGCAATCCCGCCAGCATTAGACAGCCAATCCACTCGTCATTCACCAAAAAACCAGTTCTTGATAATTTCTGTCCCGTTTCAATAATTTGAGTAATGTAACTTGTCATAGAATCGGAAGTTTCGAGACTTATTGATATTAAAGTCCTCAATAACATAATTCTTCTCAAAAACCGGAGTCGTCAAACATCTGTTGTTATTTCTGCCATAGTTCCTTAGTAGTGTTAGCGCTCTTAATATGTACACTAACGACGAATTGATTTTCTTGTATGACGGATCTACAGTCAAGATCAACTTGGCTTTCGTCATGGCGTCCTCCGCCATGTTGGCGCCAACTCCTTCAGTCTTAAGAAAATTTAGCTTTCCTTCGAGAACTAACAGATTTTCGGCAGCAAACGCCCACTCACTATCATTTCCTCGACCTTTTAGTTTCGGCACATTTGCAATAAACGAGTTCGTATTAAAAGCCATGTCTGTTGATCACACCCGCGGCGTTCTGTGCAACCACGTGCAACACAAGATCAAAATTCACTACAGTGGATATGATGTACGCAATCTTCAACTGTGCACTCACTATTCCTACGCTAACTGAAACTATAACTTCACAACTTTAACTGACTTTAAACTAAATGGGTCTGGGCCCATAACCTATTAGAAAATAAAACAACAGGTTGCTAACGATGGCTTATAGAGAACTAAACTTTATTTTAAGAGTTACAACAGATTACCTACATTAAGCGATCACACATTGCTCTCGATAGATAGCGTTACTAGTTTCATTTGATGTAACTATTAATTTTAACAGTCTTTTCATTATGTGTTCATGGCGTTTTAAAATGTTGTACTCGGTTTCCATTACTGACGTCTGCTTTTTAATAAGGTTTGGAAGGTGATTTTGATTACGCGTAATTTTCTCTATGTCGTCCTTATACCTACTGGTTAGCAAACCTCTCGTCTAAGACTCCAAATAACGTGTTCGCTAGGTACCCGACACCGTTTACCAGACCTCTCTTCCGTCTGTTAGTTTGTGGGTCGTTGGTAAGGATCCGGTTGAAGTGGTCTAACTCTCTAATTTCGTGCTCTAGCTGCGTAAACAAATTGCCGTTGTAAAAAACAAATGTTGAATGGATTGTTTACTTGTATTACGTATGTTTTGAATGTATTATTTTATATGACTCACTCCTTCCCAGTTCGTAGACATGTTATAATATACGATAAGTTATGTTGTGTATGTATGTTATAATATACGATTGGTGGTTAGCGATGATATATTGAAATCTGTATTTTGGTTTTGATTTGATTGATAAGATGGTGAAGGACATAACGTGAAAAGTATTAAGGCTGTTAAGAGAACGTTGGGTAGTAGTTTTGATCGAAGTGTTCGTAAGGTAGACATGTAAGATTTGTAAACGGGAATTATGGTGTCGGATGTATATATTTTAAAGTGCACCTTAAATAACACACTGGACACTCTTATTTTGGAATTTTTATATTGTCATCTACCAACATACAATAAAGTTCGTAAGTATAGAAGAATATAATCACTTAATTAGTAGAACGAAATCAATGATGACAAAGATAAGGATGCACAACGTATTAGCGAGCTTCTGCGTTGAACTCATGAGGCGGACTGAGGGGTGAGCGGCTAATACGTACTGTACCGGCGCCGATACTCGAACCCTTTTGTTTATTGAGTTCGTTTATACGATGCGACCACGATCGATTTTTACCGCTGCACTCTACGATTAGTCGTTTGCTGATGCTGGGTAATTAATGAAATATGTATTATGTATTTGTTTGTAATATATATTTTTATGTACAAGTTAATATACAGACTGGGATAATAAATATCACAAAAAATGAAATAACATATAACACGGTTCAATATACGTCGGTTAAAATAAAAAATTTGTACGAAAATACAGAAATGCAAATTTAGAACAAACTAAATACAATAAAATAATTTCCGAATTAGAACACCATTGATAACATGAGTCGGTGAACTGTACCTACACGGCAGCGTCGCAATGTCGGCGAAATCAAAACGACGCCGCCGCCACCGCAACGAGCCGGCGAACTTTACATTCTTATTACCTACCTACCAATCACTTCACTTGCTTTTCAAAATCAATTTATAAATAATATGATTTTATTCACGTGTAACTTTGGGAATGCTCGACTAGCTTCGGACCCAGCAGTACGTGTCACTCCTTGAAAAAGTAGGTACCTTGGTTGTCTCGTAATCTTTGTACCGCCCTTACAAAAATTCGGCAGTCTGTAGGACATACACGATTGACTCCATACCTGTCCGTAAAGCAAAGGATGCGTTTTGATAGAGTTTTCCATAAATTAACATCATGGCAGGATATTCCGCGGCTGTGAAGGTCACTCACGGCATTATGGATGTTGATACCGATAACGCAATAAAACTAAAAGACTGATAATTCACTCAGTTTCACACTACACTACACACAGAACCTAATATTGTCACTTTTCAAAATAAAATTAGCAGGACTCGTTACATTACGAAGTCTTGCGCACACGATAACATTAATTGTTCAAGCCATTGCCGTGTATTATGACGAAAGCAATAAGACTAAACAATTATTACCACAAGAAAACTTTTCTAAACAAATATGTATCTCATAAACAACAACAATATTATTATTACGGTTATTTGTCGTGAGCGCATCTACAAGGATACGGAATAGCATAACACTCGCCGGTGGCCAAGGGCCGACTGACTGTCCTTACTGGATGAACTAATTAAAAACGCGTGTCCTTCATCGTGATGACGTAATAATCAACATATTTCGTTCGATTCGAGTGTAGTAAAAGCGGCAACGTGTGATTACCGCGCCACGTATACCTACAACTGATCGCCGCCTGAGGTCAATGTATTATGACTGCATGTACACATGATGTTGGAATTTACGAAAACAAAAAAAAATGTCCTGTTTCTAAACCACTGAATATTTTTTGCTCATATTTTGCAAATCGTCTAGAAATAAAGTGCAGAGTATGATGTTAAAAGCTTTGCGTTAATATATGAAACAGACTGTATATGCATATCTATATATAAGTTTATTATTCTTTGTACATATTATTCTTTGCGCTGTAGTATGTTTCTGTTTCTTTGTATGTGGGAGTCGCCACAAACCCATCGTTTCCGGGGTGAAGCTCATGGACACGAGCAAGTGCCCATTTGCCCGGAGGCAATCAATTCGTAAGTTTTTATTATGAGTTCTCCGCTTTGATCTTTGAAGTTGTTGCAGGTATTCCGTAGACCAACTTTTCCAAATATGTTTATTCATGTTCTGTATTAATTCCCAACGCTTTGATAAGGTAGTGGAGGTGGGTTCAGTCTGAGGTCTTGATAATAACGGTCCTCCAATAAGAAAATGTCCTGGCGTAAGGAAGTCATCGTCAAGACTCTCTGTTAGTTGGCAGAGAGGTCTCGAGGTTAGGCACGCCTCAACTTGATAAAGTAATGTAGTTAATTCCTCGTAAGTTAATTTTTGCGAGTCGAAGACTCGTTTAAGATGATATTTCATACTCTTAATTGCTTAATTGCTTCCCACAGTCTTCCGGCCGAGGGCCACAGCGGTGCGTTGAAGTTCGTTTATGTTATTGAGGAACTCAGTGTTGATATTTCTAGTAATTTCTTGATATTCCTTCCTCAAGCGGCGATCGGCGACATATGACGTGGGACGCCGCGCCAAGCACAGAATCGTTTGAACGCCGCTAAAAATGTTTGAGTGCTTATATCAGAGACAAGTTCTAAGTGCGTTGCCTTTGTTGCCAGAAATACGAAAATTGCGATATATCTTTTGCAGGTCCTTACTCACTACATAGCGTACATGATCTGGCAAATGCCAGCATAGTCACTAGTGACATCGTACTCGGCCGCTAACTCATCACGCATGTGATAAACCGGATAACGTAAGTTGACAGGTGATGGGTATTCACCCAATAAATTGACTTGTCCTTCTACTCGTTCTGCTGGAGCAAGACGCGCCATGGCACTGTAATTACGCACGTTACCTTCTGGAACACAGCGTTTGTAGTATTCTCGCAGATCTTCACCAGCCATCCGATCAACGGATTTAAGATTCTGCATCTCATTGCTTATAAGCATAGAGTTGTGGCCAGTTGATTTGAAATCGAGTGTACCGCCCACTAATTCGGTACATACTTCTGAAGAGAGGCGAGGTAAGGAGCTATTATCATAGACTCGCATCTAAAATCGTTGTACAAATCGTAATTGCGGGGCATTATCTCATCGGGATTCAACAAAACATCGTTTTCTGGCCTGGTATTGAGCAATTCTCGTGGAATCGTCGCCTATTATTCTAGTGGCTCTGAGGGTCTGATAGATACTCAACAGTGCGACGAAGAGTGCTCAAAACGACACTTTCTGGTCTAGGTACTATCTGACCGTGTCGATCTACTGGATCAGCTGCAATGGCAGGAACGTAGATCTTATCTTCATACTTCAGGTGTCCAACCGCATTGATTATTTTACGAATAGGCTCTGGTACTATTGTTATTGACTGAGCCACACGTAGCATATCGCTATTCACACCAAACTGCTTGACGTGATCTGTAAGACGTTTTACAACGGGCAAGTCTGCTTTTATGGCTTCTATTTTTGCCTCCATCAAACCGAGGAAAACTCGATACATTACGTAAATGTTAGGGATCTGGATAGTTTCGTGATATGATATAGATATAAAAGTAAGGTGAGATAATCCTAACCCTATTCCTCTGGTTGTTATAGATAGAGTGATGGACTTGAGGGTCTGTTGTTCACTCAGGCGAGCCAAAGCATCCTCCTCATGGGAACCGACGAACAATTGTTTACGGAGATCTTCATGCAACGCTGACATCGTCTCGCTACCTTTCGTGCGACGCATGTTTTCGACACGACCTCTCTGATACTGTTGTCGTCCTCGGGACTGTCGTCCTCTGCCTCTTGGCTGGTTGGTTGAAGTATTTTTATTCGGTAAAGTTTCCATAGCTGAGCTTCTGGGGGTCTGCAATCAGGTAACCCGAAAAACTCCTCGTCCTTTGTTGATCTTCAGCTCCATAAAGCCCGAAAAATCTACTCCTGTGTGAGTGAACGGGCGTGTTGGTGTGACTCTGGGTGCTGGTAGGTCCCCCATGATGTGGTTACGACTTTGATTACTGAAAAACGTCGACATTTAACGCATTGTCTCAGTTGACATTTCACCGTACTAATCCCTCTCATAATCCAAAATCGGTTTCTAATATATGATAGTGTAAGTCGGGGACCGCCGTGTAGCGTTATAATATGAGCTTGTTGTATGACAAGTTGTGTAAGTCGACTATGAGATGATAAAATTATTGGAAATTTGGCACCATCACTTAGATTGGAATACGATAACCTTCCACGTACCCTTAAATTACCTTGATTATCTATGAAGGGGTTCACACCGATAATTTTGCTTTTAGAGCTAACTTGACCATCCTTTTTAATGCTACTAGTTCTGCCAAAAAATCTGTTTCCTGAGTTTGTTTAATTATAAAATAGCTGGCTCGTTCTATTTCCTTAACTGATAAATAATTTATTTTATTTGTGTTTGTGTACAGTTTGTCGCGTGCGCATATTACGAAACGAAACACCCAGCCAAGTAGCGCGGGACAATGAGTTATAGTGATTTAATAATTCGCTTACGAGTGTTATTCTATTGTCTTTTAAGTGGAGTGTACACGCTGATTTCTTTACTTCAGTATCTGGAGTTTGATAAGTATGATTTTCATCGTTTTTAGGGTCAAATGATAGAAGCCACCGGGGGCCTTGCCACCAAAGTGTATAAGCTGATAATTTTTGTTTTGATAGTCTGCGGGTGACGCAATCTGCTGTATTTTCTCCTGATTTTACACGGTGCCACCGCGAAACTGGGATGATGTTTAGTATCTGTTGAACTCTATTTGCGACGAACGGTTTCCAACCTTCACAGTCTCCATAGAGCCAGCCGAGTACTATCATAGAGTCAGTCCACGCATAAATATCAAAATTTAATTTCGAGAATGCATCCAGAACCTTCTTTAAAAGCTGTGATAGAAGTAAGGCGCCGCATAACTCCAAGCGAGGCAATGATAATTTTTTTGTAAAGGGTGCTAGTTTTGTTTTCGCTGTGACTAATGTGGATGTGTACTCGCCCTTATGATCTTTTGTTATTAAATAAATAGCGCAGGCGTATGACGTCTCGGAGGCATCACAGAATGCATGTAAGGTATTTCTTTCGCTTGTTTGACCTAAGTATCGGGATATTTTGATCTTCTCGAGGTCCCTAAAATCATTTGATAATTGATTCCATTTGGATTGAGCTTCTATTGGTACTTTATCATCCCACGTGGTCTCTGATAACCAAGTACTTTGAAAAATAAGCTTTGCTCTGATTGATAACGGTGATAACCAGCCCAAGGGGTCAAAAATCTTTGATATGTTTGATAGTAATTCGAAGTATGTCGTGAAAAGGTTACGATTGTGGCACATATGTTGACTCGCACCAGTCCATTAACCACTGCGATATTTGAAAATGTCCATTCGAAATCACGCATGCATTACTTGCGTTACTGTCCTTTTCTTTGTTTTTCTTGAACCAGCACTCACTTTTTATATGTCCCACCTTTTTGCAGTAAGGACACTTTTTCACCGGCCTCTCATCACTATTCGAGTTGTTATTGTTTATGCGGTTACTTCTACACTCACTCTGGAAATGTCCAAGTTTACTGCACTTCTAACATTTTACGTTTTTCTTTCCTAATTTCTTTGCAACAAAAGCCGCCGCTGATTGCTGAGTCACGTCCTGTTTTATCCTTTAAGCGTTCTTCTTCTATTAGAAACCGAGCAACGACATTGCCATAGGTTTGTTTCTCCTCCGGTGCACATTCCCAGGCAGAGACAAAATGCTTATAATCGGCTGGAAGCGACATCAACACTTTTGTTATGACGAATTTCTCGGAAATGCTTTCTTACATCTGCTTTAACTGATTCTTCAATTCTTCGATTTTGGATAGAAATGTGGACATGGGTGTTCCATCTTCAAATCAAATCAAATCAAATCAAATCAAATTGTTTATTTGCATATTACAGGTTATACAAAGATCTTATATACTAGTTTTGGCCTCTGTATACTACCCTTTCAGGTGTGCAAATATTTCATACAAATTAATTACTCTAAACACAACAAATATGTATTGAATTGTCATATATTAATAAATAAAAAAATAAAAACTCTTAATCCTAAATTATATCAGTACCTGAGCAAAATCGCAGAATTTTTAAATTATGTCAAATCAATAATCCAGTATTATCTAAAGAAATGTACATATATATATCCATTTTCAGTGAATCAGTAACAAATACCATAGCAAATGTCATTAAATAATGTCTAAGAGGAAGTCATTTACGCTGTAGTACGTTTTTTCAATCAGAAACGCTTTTAGATCACGTTTAAATTTACATAGGTCACATATTTGACGAATATTTTTTGGGAGCTTGTTAAATATTCTAGGAGCCATACCGAGGATATTTTTATTAAAAAGCGCACTTGTGTGGGGCGTTGCGTGGATTCTATCACGTTGTCTTTGGCTTTTTAGGGATTGAAAATATTCTGGATGCAATTTAACAAAAACTGCTAACTCAAAAATGTACAGTGACGGAAAAGTCAAAATCTTCAGTTCCTTGAAGCGAGGTCTGCAACTGTCCGGCAACCTTAAACCACATACGGCTCTAACGCATTGTTTTTGTGCTCGAAACGCATCGTCTCTCTTAACTGAGTTTCCCCAAAAAATGATTCCGTACCGTAGTGTAGCCGTGACGCAAGCATTATAAGCAATTAGTACGACCTGTAAACTCGCTGCTTTAGAGAGCATATATAATGCGTACGAGAAGGAATTTAATTTTTTACATATTTCTTCTATTTGTGTTTTCCATGACAAATCTTTATCAATCCATAATCCTAAAAATTTTTGATTAGTTACCTCTGCTATGCTAAGCCCAGCATAATTTATGTTTATGTCAAAAGTCTGTGTCCGTTGTTTGTAATGCATTATTTTTGTTTTGTCTAGATTTATTTTTAAATTATTATTTGCAAGCCATTCAATAACTGTTTTAATTGAATTATTAATGTCATCTTCATATATACTCAAGTCAGTTGTCCCTAATCTAGAAAATATCATCGTGCAATCGTCAGCAAATAAAATCATAGGTGTGCTAACTACTTTCGGCAAGTCATTTATGTAAATAAGGAAAAGCAAGGGCCCCAATACACTCCCTTGTGGTACACCGTACCTGACATATCTTGGATCTGACTGGTATTTGACTTCAGTTTTTGACTTTGGACATATTCTGACTACTTCCGTTATTTGTGTTCTATTTTCTAAGTAGGAACGTATTAGACTAAGTGCTTTATCTCTTATGCCATATGCATGCAGCTTGTCAAGAAGAATTCTATGGTCTACGTGGTCAAAAGCTTTGCTCATGTCCATGTACACAGCAGAGACTGGTATTTTTCTGTCCATGAAAAACAACACCTTACTGATCATTTCATAAATAGCGATATCTATACTCTTATCCTTTCTAAAACCTTTCTGTTCAATTGCTAGTAAATTCTTTTTCTCAAAATAGTTGTACAAACATTTGTGTATGAATTTTTCGATGACTTTGGAGAAAACAGGAATGAGAGCAACAGGTCTATAACAGTTCATGTCACTTCTACTCCCCTTCTTGAAAAGTGGTTTAAGAATGGATGTTTTTAGATCACTGGGATATACTCCCTGTTCAATACATAAGTTTATAATATGGGTAAGTATGGGAGAAAGTATCTTCGTATAAGTATAAGTATAAGTATCTTCATATTTATACTGAAAGAATCGTTGTTGAACAATGTGTATGCTTGTTTCCGATGTTTGTTCGTAGACACTCGATAGTTTTCTCCACATTTCCGCTGATGAAGTACATGTTAAAATATGCATCATTGCACTTTTTGACATTCTTGTCACCCACCATGTTTGAGCTTTTGCGTTCAGCCTTTCCCATCGTGCCTTTTCAGTCGCTTCTTCCGGCTTTACCTTGATACCTTGAACCACGTCGAGCAAATTCTGACTTCGCAGCATAATCATCGATTGGAATTTCCAAACATTCCAATTCGATGCACCTTCTAGTGTGGTGTGTGTACCAAAGGTCTTATTTTCTTCCATTGTGTACTTATTTTCCTTCCTGCTTGTCCCGTCCTTGTAATACAAGTATTTTCGGTCTAACCTCAAAACCGGCGTATCCGAGTTGATGCCGCGGATAGAAAAATTTTCTTCTTTTTTTTCGTTTTACTTATTCCACGGTTGTGGCGCTGGGCCCATAACCTGTAGGATTATTAAAGCAAAACGAGTTTTGTGAAAAGACTTGCAGTTTTATTATAATACACTTAACGTTACACACTCAGTACAGAGCGCAGTGAGATCATAGAGAACAACACAGACTACAGACCTTTTACTATAAAGAAAAGAACCAGTGTTGCCAAAGTATTATATTGACTTATACCAACAATCGCTAAAAAAATTGATGCTTTTAAACCGTAGGTTACAGTCGTTAGTTGATATTCCTGCAAGATTCTATCTGAAGAGTTCCTATAGACAATCGTTGGTAGAGGTTGATCAGTCCTTCTGACGAATGTCTATCGAAACATCTTCTCAATGTCGGCTGTTATGACATATCTATATGATCTCCATACCAGGATGAGAGCTTGCAAATCTTTCTGAAGATTGGGACCGCTGTACATAAGGTCATTCAGACTGTTTCCTGTCGATGTTTTTGAGGAACCATTGTAAACTACGATTCCACTACGAGTCTACGAGTCCAATTTTAAAACACCGTGGTGTGGCAGATAATATGACTGATTTAAGCTGGATTTAACAAGACGCATGTGGCCTAAATCCAGATATTCCTGCATAAATTGCTTGAACTGTCTGAAAATATTTTATTTTTTGAAAACTTCCTCTCTAATTGTTTAAACTGTGCGACAGCTTTTTCCTTTGACGTACCCAATTGATTTTGATACCCTGGTTTCATTGAATAGGCCACTTCATATGCTCCATTTTTCAATCGTCTTGTTGTTTCTTGATAAAAGTTCTCGCAATAACTGTCTTCATCTGATATTGTTGACATTTTATTGTAGATGTCTTCGACTTCCCAGAACTTTGAAAAGTCTACAGCTTCGCGTACGACAGCGTGGCAATGTAAAGTTGGTATGTTACCTGATACAATCCACCCTAGGCTCGTATTCTGCGCTATGGGTGCTCCTTCCGGTCCCTTTATTAGACCATTTTTAATAATTCTCGAATAAACATCTATCCCGAAAAATATAATATGTCGATTCGTCTTGATATATTAAAGTCAGGATCTGCCAGTTGTAACTGCTCAAGATAATTCCATGATCCCAGCTGGAACGATGTGTTAGGTAAGTCTCTGACAACCTTACTCATGATATATGCTACCGCTTCAAATTGATAAGTCTAAGGGACTTGCAGGGCCCTAAACTGGTCTGCAAGTCCCTGTATTTTTGACCCAGAGAGAGCAAATCCGGGTCTGGGCCGGGCGTCCGAACGGGGTTCAGAGTCTGCGGGACCTGCGAGGGCCCCCTAGCATTCCCCTCCAGTCCGTAAGCCGGATGGCGCCCGGCCGTCACTCTCAGTAGTTCCAAGTGAATGCTCGCTATGGTCTTAATGGGAGCATCCATCTCAAAATTTAACCACTTCTGGATCCCCTCCACGTCAGACTCTGTATTCTCTAAGGCGGAAGCCGGGTCCGAGCGGAGGGCGAAAGCGCAGCGGAAGAGGAGATTGCGGATCTCCTGCAGAAGATCCGGGAGCCGGCAGAAAGTAGTTCCGTCTCCCTAACACCAGTGTCTTTGCAGGAGAGAGCAAACGTGGCAGTGGCTATTATACAGAAAGAGGCCACCAAATCCAGAAACCTTAAGAGTTCCTTTGTGGGGGCTCTTAAGTACTCCTCTTCCGCTATCGTCGGGGTCGTTGAGACCATCATGGGGGATGTGGCCTGCCTTCAGTCCGCCAACGACCGCCTAACGGAGCAGGTGGCTGGGTTGAGTGCTCAATTCGCCCAGTTCCGGGCGCAGGCGGATGGCCCTGAGCAACGGGACTCAGCTCCGCGGCGGCCTGTCCCCACTCCCAGTCCCGGTTCCAGTGACGTCCCTGGTGCAAATCTGCGCCAAATTCTTGACGCAGTGGGGCG
Source organism: Arctia plantaginis (assembly GCA_902825455.1). Taxonomy (NCBI): domain Eukaryota; kingdom Metazoa; phylum Arthropoda; class Insecta; order Lepidoptera; family Erebidae; genus Arctia; species Arctia plantaginis. The sequence goes on along the minus strand of CADEBD010000291.1, from coordinate 69,597 downwards.
TATGCTGGACTCGCGGGCTTGGAGGCGAGGCTGCCTCCGGCCCCCGTTGTTCGACCGTCGCTCGCTGCAGATAAGCGACAGGTCACTCCAGCGCCAACCTCGGTTCCCGTTGCGGGTAGTCGCGTATCGTGTGCGGTGGCGGCGGTATCGGTGTCTGCACCTACGGTCGCACCAAAGGCAGGACGAGAGCAACTCCGAACAATTCGGCGGTCGCCAGTTCCTTCCTTTTTAAGTTGGCCTGCAGAATCGGATACGCCTTGGTCACGATGGACTGGGAGCTCCTGGTTTCTGAGGTGGGGCCCTCAGCAATACGCTACTTTTGCTCTAGCCAACGCATCCCACTTGCGCCGGACTTGGCAGTCCATGTTGAACGCATTGTGCCCGTTCGCATCTAGTCCGGCTCTAGTGCAGTTACAGCAAGTGGGAGGTGCATTGGCGAGCACACCCGGGCACTTCCTGCGCTGATGGCCTGGCTCGCTGATGGCCCTGGCTGTGGCCATAACCCAGGCGACAAGAGCATTGGACCAGAGGAGACTGGTCCTCTACCCTATCCCGCTGTATATCTATGTACACAGCAGACGCCTCTGTCATGCGGCACCAGAGTTTAGGAGGCACTCTTGCGACTATGTGGCACATTAGAGGATTTCTTGCCGCTTTTCTATATTTTACTTCAAATTTGCCATCCTCAGCTGCAAGCCCCAAGAAGAGTCCGTAATTTTGTGTCCTCAGAGCTTTCACAATATCTTCGTCCTTATTGTACTTTAAGACATCCCTGAGGACAATGAGTGGGTCCTGGTTTTTTACGTCTTGGACGTCTAGCTGTTCGCCTGCTGTTCTCAATTTGTTTCGGACCCTACTCCTCTCCTCTTCGTTCTTGCAGCTGACGATGACTTTTCTGTCTTTTGCCTTTCTTACTCTCTCTATGCAGATACCGTCTTTGTGGCTTTCATTACAGTCCTTATTTTGTCTATTACGTCTTCCTCGGTATCTTTGGTATCTTTGGAGGCAACCACTACCAAGTGCAGCACAGGCTGTACCGATGATGGCTTTGCCCGTGCTGCTACCGTGGCGTAAGTGATCGCCTCCGACTTTTCTTCTAGCGCCTCGTTCAACTTATCCAGTTTCTCGCTACTTTCTCTCATTAGCCTACTATGATCAGCCAGTGAGGAGAACAGCTGGGAAACCCCATCCTTCTCACTTTTTATGGTTTTTTGTTGTGTATTCTGAGACTCTGTTATTTGCATGTCATTGTCTATATTTGGTCGCCTCCCTAGTTCAGCTTCCTTAACCAACTGGTAGAGGCTGTCAATGGCCTGGGTGACGGCCCCTTTGATGTCAGTCCTTAAATTGCGGGAGTTTTTAATGGCGATTTTTGCCTTCGTCACCCAGTTGCGTGCCTCTTGAATTCTACCTGCGGTTTTGGTCGCGGTGGATGTCGGACTGTCCGACACCTCCATCGAGTCCATTCGAGCTGTTATGCGGGACCTTATAGTTAGCTTTTAAAAAAAAAAGTTATTTTAAACACTGAAGGTTATTTATTCGAATTAAGTAAAGGAAATAGAAATTAATATTTAGGAACTAGAATAATGACTGGCACTTCGATGCGCTCAGGGCTTATATCGATTTTATCAATACTGGCTCAGCGAGACCAGGGTCTGTTAGTCAACCCTAATGCCTACATCGACAGGGTGTAACAGAGCGATTGTTATACTCGTAGCGGTGGTGTTTTTTACTTTTTTGGGCTTCTTGGGGGCGGCAGGTACCGATCTGGGGGAGGGAACTTTGCTAGCCTCCAATTCCCCGATTTGACGTGACGTTGTCTGAGTCGCGGTACGCTCTGTGGGACTCGTTTCCGGCATCGCGTCAGGGGGAGTAGCCTGGGAGGGGAAGGTTGAAGAAGTTTGTCTTTTTGCTGTGGTATGGAAGCCGGACATATTGGTAGACTGGAGGGGCAGTTTAAATGATATGCGTTAATAAATATTAAGAGGCTTGTAAAAAATTAGGTGTATCATCATCAACAGCCTTTAATTTAATTAGGTGTATAAAGTGTATAAATTCAATATAATAATTATAAAATAGTTTAAAAAAATACACTTCATATCACAGTTAATGTCTCTGCAGGTCCCGGAGCTCAGTCCCGTTAGGGTAACTTAGCAGGGAAACACTTCTTGCTAGGAAGAAGTGTCCAAAGTACACCTTCTGTGATCTGGCTCGCTGATACCTGCTCAGAGCCTAAAAATATAGTGCAACACAAGCCTACAGCGACAGGGTGTAACAACTCCCCGCGACAAACTGAAGTTCGAGGGGAAATCGAAGTTCAGGAATAGTTAGGCGACTTCCCTCAGTCGCGGCAATGGTAGGGGTGACTCCCTACTTTGAAAGTTATCATCGTTATCGGTAGAGGTCGGATTTGAATTTGAATTGTTAAATCTATTCTTATATTTATAAACAATTTTACTTAGTTTAAACAATACATAAGAAAATACAATACAAGAAATAATTGATGTGAAAACAGTGTGACGAGTCTCGTAACTCGAAAATACAGGTTATAACGTTAGTATAATGAAACGCGTGACTCGTAACAGGTAGGTTTTAATTACTTTATCAAAACACATTACACACTAAACATTACATAAACGAGAATACATAAGGACCTTAAACTTAGGAGCGCGGGCGCAACCAAGAGTGACACGGGTGTCGCGCGCAAAGGATTTTCGGGTACTCCCGCCACTACCGTGCGGGCGAGCCACGGAGGGTCGCACGTTATACTCTCCCCCTTTTGACCAAGAGGCGAAATCTCATTGGTCAAACTCCTAGCAATAAATAGCGAACCTACGGTTGGACTTTCCGCGGGCGACCTCTGCGGCGCTTCGGAACAACAGGCTCCGGACACTCACCAACTCTGTCATGGTATCTACGCAGATCCGACATGTGATAATTACCAACAACTTCATGAGTCTTCTGTGATGTAAGAGCATATGTAGTGGGACTCGCCTTCTTGGAGACTACATAAGGACCATCCTGTTTCGGAATAAACTTGGAAGTAACACCTTTGGAAGCATTACTTAAGACATGTGTCTTCATAAGCACAAGATCGCCTTCTTTGAAAGGGATCCGAAGCCCGACGGCCTGAATCCGCTTGATGCTTGCGAAGATCCTGCTGATGCTCGATATTCTCCTTAGCTTGAGAGAGAGAGTCAACCAGCTTTAGAAGGTACGGTGTGATCTGAGGGACCAAATTCTCAGATTCAATGACTCGTAAATCAGCCTGGACAGAGAGGGGAGAGCGAAGCTCGCGACCGAATGTCAAGTAAGCTGGAGTGGAACCGGTGGAAACGGTAAAGGAACTATTTAGAGGAAAACGGACGAACGGTAAAACCTCAGGCCATTGCTTGTGATTGCCCTCTACAAGAATAGCTAGGTGAGCCTTTAAGTCCCGATTTCTTCTCTCTACCGGGTTGGCTTCGGGATGATATAGTGGTATCAGGTTCTGTTTCACCTCTAAGACAAACAACGCCTTCTGCATTACATCAGCTACGAATTGAACTCCGTTGTCCGAGATCATATGCCTAGGGAGTCCGTACCTCATAAAAATCTCACCCACCAAGGTTTTCGCACAGATCTCGGCTGAAGCTTCGGTAAGGGCAAAAAGTTCAACCCACTTACTAGCGGTGTCCTCTACTATTAAAACCCACCTTTCGCCTTGAGGCCCTTTAGGTAACGGTCCGAAGAGGTCAACAGCGATGATCTCAAATCTCTGTGCGGGTACAGGAGTCTGGAGTAAACCAAGTGGTTTCAGGTTTGAGGCCTTGTACCGCTGACACTCCGTACACGTCCTCAGGTAGTTGGTATTATACTTCCTCATGCCTGGGAAGTAGAACTGCTGGGATATGCGATGAAGAGTTTTCTGGATACCCCCATGAGCGGCGGTCGGCGAGTCGTGACACTCATACATGACTTTGCTTCTCAGGCTCTCCGAAACGACGAGCTGAGGCTCTTCAGCATCCGAATCCTCTACATACCTGTACAATACTCCCTGATTGATAAGGTACCCTCTATCCGACCAACGGTGTACGGACAATTCGTCAGTACTTTCTAAGTCAGTGAGAATCTTAGCTACTTCTGGATCGGACAATTGAGCTTCGCGGGTAGATGTGGCGTCCCATCGTGGAATGTCCACGGTGACCGGACAGACACCACATCCCGATGTACTGTCTATAACTGGGCGGCTGAGTGTGTCGGCTACCACATTAGCCTTCCCAGGAGTGTACTCGATTCGCAAATCAAAAGACTGTAACTTCAATGCCCAACGAACAAGCCTACCGGTAGGCGATTTGAGCGTGAACAGCCACTTCAGGGGTTGATGATCGCTCCTGACACATACCTGATGACCGTCGATGTAGCCTCCCTCTCAGTGGTGGAGTAGTTCCGTTCTGCCTGCGTAAGGAGACGACTAGCGTACTCGATGGGATGCTCATCTTGTGGTGACTGTGGTGAGCCTTACTCCAGGCTGCACCTAAAGCGAAATCGCTGGAGTCCCTTCTAAGGATGAAAGGTCTTGAGTAGTCCGGCTGGGTCAGAATGGGGGGTGAAGCTAAAAGAGTCTTGAGCTGTATAAAAGCGCTAGTTTGATCCTTACCCCAATTCCAGGTCTGTGACTTTTTGATTAGACGCGTAAGAGGTTCAGCCACCTTGGCAAACTCTGGGATAAACTTGCGGAACCAAGAGAAAGTTTGGAGGATAGTGCGAAGTTGTCTGTTCCTTCATCTCTAAAATAGCACTTACCTTCTCTTCGTCTGGAGATATACCATCATGAGAGATCACGTGGCCAAGGTACTTGAGCCGGTCTCTGGCAAACACACACTTCTCTCGGTTTGCTCGAAGCTTGTGACGCTCGAATACCGCACGCAAATCTGCTATATGGGACTCCAGGTCCTCCGAAATAACCAAAAGGTCATCCAAATAACCAAAAGGTCATCCAAATAACCAAAAAAAAAGTCCTACCACTAAGTGTAGACCCTGATCTGAAACGGTCTATGAGCCTCTGAAATGTCGATGGCGAATTCTACCAAAGGTCGTGACGAACGCAGTTTTATCGAGATCGGCGGTGCTTACCTGCCAACAACCACTGCGAAGATCTAGAGAATTCATTACACAACCCTTCTTGGTCGACTGTAAGAGCTCGTCAATACGTGGCATGGGGTACGCATCCGTCTTAGTAACAGCGTTCAACTTTCGGTAGTCGACACAAAACCTATAGGCACAATTACGTTTCGGTACTAAGACGCACGGCGCTGCCCAGGCGGATTCACACTCCTCGATCACGTCCTCAGCTAACATCTTGTCTAACTCGGCGCGCATGATCTCCTTCTTGGCTGGTGTAAAGCGATACGGGAGTAAAGCAATAGGCGGATGGTCGCCGGTATCCATGTGGTTTTCCGCAAATGGTGTAGGTTCTCCTACTATATCAAAAGTATCGGAGTACTCACCTAAAAGATTCTCCAACGTCGAACTTTCCGACCCCGATAACATAGCGCCCTCATCCGTCCTCAGTACATTCACTGAAGCACACTGAATGGGTGCACGTTCCGATTCCCATGACAAGGTGTAAAGTGTCCGAGGCTGATCCATGGTACGCCAAGTCCAATTAGAAAAATCGATAACCATCTTAGCTTTAGTAATAAAATCAATGCCCAACAGAGTATCGTTGGTAACGGCCTCAGGTAAAGTAATTAATTCCATAGGTATCGATAATGAAGCAAGTTGAACATTAACTATCGTCAGTAGCACATCACTATTCCTAACAATACCGTCCGCAAGCTTCAACGACATCGTTTCGGCGCGAAAGTCTGAACCAATACGTTTCAGTAAGGAATAAAGTGAATAACTCGCAATACTACGACGCGCGGCGGTATCTAACAACGCGGTACCCTGATATCCCCCCACACACACGCGCACGATAGGCCGACCCTGCTTATTATTATCGTTAACAAAATCCGAACATGACATCTTACTATCTATATACACTGAAGAAAACACATTTTCTATCTTAACATTTGTGTTACTATCTCCGGCACTACCTTGTTTACCTTTAGGACAATTAACTCTAACGTGGCCTTTTTCACCACAATTATAGCAAACAGTGCCAGAGTAAGTAGAAAGAGAACGTTTACTTAGGTTATCACATGAGTCCCGTACGTGTCCTCGCCCCTTACAATACACGCAGAACAATTTCTTATCACTGTTATCACTTTTGCTCACACACTGATCACTACGCGGCGATTTCGCTCGCGGGGCGCGGGCAGCGCGAACCGGCGGCGACGGCGACGGCGTCGAACTCGATCCCGTGGAGCGACGTGTTGCTGCGCGCTCTCGCTGAGCGCGAGTTGAGCCTTCGAAGGTAAACACGACGACGACGGTGACGTGGAGTTCTCCGACAACGATTCTTTGATTCGATTCTTCTATGCTGCGAGATTTTTCTATCAGTGATTCAATATCACACACAGCGTCTCTTGGTAACCGCTTCCTGATTCTCTTGTGAAGTAGACCATAAATCATATCCAGTCTCGCTTCCTCTGGTAACTGATAAGATAGTTTCGCCAACAGAGATCGTACTCTTACGATAAAAACGTCGGTGCGTTCCAACCCTTGCTCATCAGCGAAAACATCTCTGTACAGTTTGTACGGTGGCCGTGGTATGCCATACATCGAACGCCAGGCGCTTGACAGCCTCTGACCATGACGTGACTTTACGACGGATGCCACGCCACCAAACTGCTGCTTGCCCATGTAATAAGATGGGGAGTCCACGAAGTGCCATCTCATCGCTGACCGAAGCGCAATCCATAAATATCTCGACGGCGTCTATGAATGCTTCGACCGCCTCCGGATACTCCGACGAACCATCGAAGCGCGAGGTGCATTTGACGAGATTCCCAGAATAAGATGACGGTGTAGCGCCGGAGTTCACATTGGGCGGCGTCCCTGAGTGCGATGTCAGTAGTGACTCGATGAGCTTCCGGTTCGCCTCGGCCTGCGCCGAAGAGAAGGCGGCCAGGAGCGACGCTAACTGAGTTTCAGACATAAGCACCGGAGCCACAGGTGTCTCTGTCACCGACACAGGTTCATCGTCCGAACTGGAGTCGTTATTACGAACTTTACGCGGCGGCATTGTGTTCGCTAAAAATACCGTGCACTATTCGAACAGTCTAGAACATCGGCCCATACGTTGGGAGCCAGTATAACGTTAGTATAATGAAACGTGTGACTCGTAACAGGTAGGTTTTAATTACTTTATCAAAACACATTACACACTCAACATTACATAAACGAGAATACATAAGGACCTTAAACTTGCGCGGGCGCAACCAAGAGTGACACGGGTGATTTTCGGGTACTCCCGCCACTACCGGGCATGCGCGCGGGCGAGCCACGGAGGGTCGCGGGGTGTCGCACGACGGGGTAAGAGGGGTACCAGGGACGCACGTTATAAGGTTTTTTATTTATAATATTCCTAAGGTCGAGAAACAAGTTATCATAATAAGTTTTTACAGTTAGATCATCCAAATCTATGTTATTTAACTTAACAGGAATAACATTATTTAGTAAACTACCACCATACTACAATACACAACATGAGTCATTAATAATGTTAAAATCTAAATTAGGACTAGGGACACTTATATTAATAGAGTTAATAGGGGAAGTAAGTCTTGCGCTTTTTGTATACACAGTGCACTGATTGGGGGTTTGAAGGATTCCGGTGCCGACCACTATTATCTCTTTTAGTTCGGTGACACCACACTCTATAGAGATTTTGTTTGGACGTGAATGCACAAAATCCATCGATTATTAGTGATTAGTTTCCAGATGTCGAGTTCACCAGATATTGTCTTCGTGTTACACTGCACAGGAATGGCACTGAGTGTTAACAGTTCACTTTCACATGTAGGGTGACTATTCGTCGACTACACCGTAGATATTTCACAGAGATAGAACTCAAAGCTCACAACCTTACATTTACTTAAATCACTTAAATTACAGAAAAATAACTTATCCTTAGACATAGTAATAAAAGGATTTGAGGGAGATATAAGACTATAAGTGTTAGAACCGTCTCCTCCGTGAAGAGTAGGTAGAGGTATACTGTGATACAAGTTGAAATCGTCATTAGTATCTAAAGGAATTTGTAACACAAAAACTAGCTTATTATTATAATAAAGACAAGCAACCTTGGATAAACTTAATATTAAGTGTATATTATCTAAGCTTAGAAGAATAGGTATTTCAGTGTTCCCAGGTAGGTGTCTATCGTTATCGACGAGCTCTTTGTGTGGGGTCAAAATATTTGGGTGCAGTATATTTTGGCTAGTTAAAATTATGGCGTTGATTATATCTTCTAATTGGAAGGATAATAGGGAACTCCCGAGGTTGGCTAATACGAAATGGACTTTATTTTGGTTTAGTAGGGTGTTAGTTATTTCGGTAAGGATATCTATCAGGATTTTATTTATAGAGTCGCTGAGAATATCTTCATTATTTTTTATCGTAATCATTGTCTGTTTAAAGGATTCTAGTGTGGAAGTAGTACTTAAGATATTTTCTTTCATGAGTTTGGCGATTTTCTTCTGATCTTGTTGGACTATCTCTATGGCGGAGTCATATTTTAAGGCGTCATCTTCATCAAGGGTCCCGAAAACGTGTTTAAACACGGTCCCTATACCACCAAACCATGCTGACCGTTTGTTTCGTTTTGAAATTAAGTGAAACGCACTGTGAGTGGGGATAGGGTGTTCTTACATTCTGGGTCATTAGTTTTATGACACATTAATCTAACAGATGTTATAATTGTTGAGGTGATGAGTAATAACGCAGTTGATTTTAGTTTTTAAGTTTTAATTCTGAGATTTTGGGGTTGCACATGTCACATGTTATGTCAAAGTCTGAATAGTGTTGCTACATAAAAACAGTGTTATACCATTATTATACTAGAGAGGGACTTGGCGAATATTCTTATAAAATTTACTAAATCATAACTTTAACTAGCTCGCCTGTCGCTCAGGTAGCTGCCCAGAAGACGCCGGATGTTGTTGGGGCATTTTTCCTCAGCCAGCCTGGCCCTGATTTTGGGCCACCAGACGTTGTCGAAGGCGCCCTCTATATCCAGCGAAACCAGAACAACAATTCTCTTCCTCTCCAGATTGTGTCTGATGTGGTTCACCAGGGTATAGAGGGCGTCCTCGGTGCTTCGCTGGGGCATAAAGCCGAACTGGCGAGTACTTAGTTTGGGCACTAGGTGGTGTTGTAACCTGGCGACGGTCATTTTCTCCAGGATTTTCCCAAGCACCGGAAGGAGTCCGATCGGGCGGTACGACTTTGGAGTCGTATAGGTGACTTTCCCCGGCTTGCGGAGAAAGATCACCGTAGCCTCCTTCCAGGGCCTAGGAAAATAGTGGAGTTCGAGGCACTTGTTGAAGATGCACAAAAAGAGGTCCGGGTAAAACCGTCCCTTCGGGGCCTTCTTCGGGTCAAAGGACCGGCTAGCCAACTTCAGCTCAAGATGAGTGAAGGCTTGGTCTCCTTGATCCGAAGAAGTCTCAATGTCGGCCCGCTCGGCCAGGACCCTTGCCCGGCGGTGTTCCTCGGAGTCATCCTCTTCGGAGTCCCCCGGGTAGAAGGTCTCAGCCAAGAGTCGGGCCGAGCCCCTGGCATCTAGCTCGATATCATTTACGATCAGCGGTGGATCTATGTTTCTTCTGCCTGTCCTGCCCAGGACCCTGTATATCCCCCCCCACACTGTCTCCCCGTCCTGTCGTTTGCAGAAGGCGACCCAGCTGCGCGTTTGCGCATGCCTCGCCTCGGTCTCGTATCTCTCCTTCGCTTCCAGGTACTCCCCGATAACCCTCTGACGCCTAACCGGTGCTGCACACCTGATCCTACCTTTGCTGGTGGCTACCTCGCGCTTGAGCACTGCCAACCCCTCGTTTCACCACGGCATCGACAAAACCTCCTTGTGTTTTATGCGCGGTATCGACTCTATACATGTTTCGTGTATGATGTTTTCTAATTTTGTTACCGCTACGTCCAAATGTGTTGGTGTGTGTATGTTTTGTATAGTGTCTGTTGTGAAGTGTTCCCGCGTTTTAATTAGACCAAGGTCCAATTCGCCTTTTTTGTGTAAAATTTTCTAGTGGTTTGCTTAATAGTGTTTGTGTTTATGTGTTTAGTTGTGAGCAAGAAGGTGATGGCGTTGTGGTCCGAGCTGATCAGGTCCTCGCGCACGCGCCAGCCGTCCACCAAGCTAAGCAGGTCAGGCGATACCGATGTACCTTTCGCCGCCCCGGATGGTGTCGAAGGTGGGGGTTTCCCCTTGGTTCAGGAGACAGAGACCGAGTTCCTCCAGTAGCCCGTGCATAGCCTCGCCCCGGCGATCCGTCACGGGACTGCCCCACCAGACGCATTTGGCATTGGAGTCGCCCCCAATCACGACACTCCGAGCTCCCGTCTCGCACTGCACCCGGCGCAGGTGAGCCAGGTACGAGTCCATCGGCTGGTCGGGCTCAAAATAAAACGAGACCAGGATAATCTCCGAGTTGCGAACCCGGATCCCCACCATTGCGATGTTGGTTGTGGTGAGTTTTGCCCCACCAGACGCATTTGGCATTGGAGTCGCCCCCAATTATAACACTCCGAGCTCCTGTCTCGCACTGCACCCGGCGCAGGTGTGCTAGGTACGAGTCCATTGGCACGTCGGGCTCGAAGTAGAACGAGACCAGGATGATCTCCCAGTTGCGGACACGGATTCCCACCACTGCGATGTTGGTCGTGGTGAGTTTTGAGTATTGTGTGATGTGAAGGTCCGCGTCGAAAACTATGATCGCGGCCTTCACAGTCCCACTTCCATGGTCCGCACACTGGAAGACTCTGGTCCCACTCTGATCCCTCACCCGTCCCACCCCTCCAACGTATGGCTCTTGCACCAGAGCTACCCGCGCACCCAGGTTAGAGGCTTCGATCAGCAGCTCGGAGTGTGCCAACTTACTGCGCTGGAGGTTCGCCTGCAGGATTTCGAGGGCCTCTGCATTCACCGGCACAACCTTAGCAATACGCTACGGATGAGCGGGCGAGGTCATCCCACCGTTTCCTGACGGGACAGTCGTCGCTAAAGGCGTTATGTTCGACATGGTCGAACTTCGCCCGACGACAGTTCCGGCAGGACGGTGGGGACCCCGCCATCCAATCCGCGCATTTCGATCGCAGGTGCGGCCCGCCGCAGTGACTGCAAAGGTCCTCAGGGTCCTTACAGTACTTTCGACCATGGCCGTATCCGAGACATCGCGTGCATTGGACCAGTGGCGACTGGTCCTCTGCTCGCACCCTCTGAAGGTCGACATGGACCGAGCCCACGCCGGTTATTCTCGCCCAGAGGGTGGGCGACGCACTCAGGACGATGTGGGCCGTGTGCGGGTTCCTTGTTCTCCTGCGATATTTAATTTCAAGGCGATCATCTCCGAGGCCGAGGCCATTAAAGAGGTCCCGATTTTGGTTTCTTAGGGCCTTGATTATCTCATCGTCGGTATTGACGGTCAAAACACCTCTGAGGATCAGTAGCGGGTCCCTGTTCTTAACGTCCTCGACCAAGAGGCCCGTTCCTTCCTTCGCCAGTCTTTCCTTCACTTTCTGTCTGTCTTCGACAGTCCCGAAACCCATAATGACCTTTCGGTCTTTGGCCTTCCGGACCCGGTCCACTTTAACCCAGCCCTCCTTAGCATCAATGGTCCGTCTAACTCTTCCGAGGACCTCCTCTCCCGTCTCCATGTCGTCCTTGGAGGTGACGACCACCGAGTGTAAGGCCGTTTGCCTCGAAGGCCGCTGCGGCCCCGCGGCAGCCACACTGGCGTAGCTGCGCTGCTGTTCCTCGGCCACCCGACTGAGCTGCTCCTGGAGAGCCTTCATCCTCTCGTTGCTCTCCAGAAGGAGCCGAGAGTGCTCGTCGAGCCTAGCGCTCATTCCGGAGTCCGAGGGCCCCGCAACCGCGGCGTCAGTGTCTATGGTCACCGGCGCCGCCCCCACGGAGCCCCCGTTCCCCTTCTGAGCCCGGTCGGCCTCGCGTTCAGCCTCGGAGTCGGCCACTAACTTTCTAAGTTTATTAAGGACGTCCAGGAACGTTTCCTTAATCTCGCCCTTTGGGTTCTTGGATTAGTTTAGGGCGTTTTTCGCCCTTGTCACCTGCGCGGCCGCCTCCTTCACCCTGCTCTTTTTGGTGGTTGACACGGATGTGTGTACCCGCGCTTCCCCCCCCTCCTTAGGACTGTCCGCCAGTTTCCGATTTGTGTGCAGTTTTGGTTTGGAGGTGGTCAGGGCGCTCTGTACCTTCGTAGAGGGGTTAGAGGTATTCTCCGAAGCTGCCACTTCTCCAAACCATGTCTTGGCAATTTTTTAACCTCTTTAGGGGGGGTAGAGGGTGGGTTCGTCATCTCGGCTATCGGTCGCCGGGAATCCCCACCACAGCCGGGGTGGGGTGCACTTCCGCCACCAGAGCCCCGACCTCAGTGAGCAACTGCTCGAACTCGGCGAGGCTTCTGCTAGGCGGACAGTACACCCCAACTACTGCAGCGCCGCCCAACGCGACGAGTACGCATCCTCGGCCCCTCCGCACTCTGTCGAAGGGAAGAGCCGTTCGCTGGGCGACGATAGCCACCGAGCCGTTGTGGTCGCTGGCCCAATTGGGGCCGTCGCGAACGTAGTACGGCTCGGCGACTACTGCCACTGTGCCATGGATTGGGCCAGAAGGTCCTGAGCCGTGACGCAGTGGTTGACGTTGGCCTGCAGTATGGAGATGTGGCGACTCCCAGATACAAAGAAACAGAAACATACTACATCGCCATCTAATGAAGACACACCGAACTACGGAGTAACTACTAAAATAAGAATTGCTAATCCTGTATCGCGATATAAAGAATTCCCTCGCCGGTTAGCACATTTACAACTTCCCAACATCAACCGTTGGGCCGCGGCCCGCCTGGCATGATCACCTCGCCTGGTCGGAGGATCCTCCCTTTGTGTTGGAGGGACATGACACCCGTTCCTCCACAGAGATTTGGGCCATTAAGATTGGGCGGTGTCCATCACCTCCTCATTGGGCGGCAGGGTGGGCGATTGTGTGGGTTTCGCCCCCCCTGCAGCTCTCTTATGGCCCCTGTTACGAGAGAGAGGCCGCCTTGCAATCGGCCGTCCCAAGCTGGTGGCCGGACGCTGCACCCTCCGCCGAACAGACGGGGCAGCTGGGCTCCGCTGAGCAGGTGGCCGACTTGTGGCCGGCCTGTCCGCAGCGGAAGCAGAGCGCACTGCGGTCAGTGGCCACAGTGCACCTGGCCCCGACGTGCCCGGGCTTGAGGCAGCGGAAGCACCGCAACGGCCTCGGCTCCAGGGTGGTCAGCTTGACCACTGACCACCCGACGACGATGCGGCGACCATCCGTCAGCTTTCTGGCCGCCTCAACAGGGCACCGCAGCCAGGCAGTGCCCTGTCGGCCAGATGGGCGCTTGATGTCGCCGACCTTTATGGCGTCGGCAGAACAGCCACCTTCTGCCGCCAGCGACGCATCTCTCCGGCCTAGCGACACGGACCTCCTCCAGCACCTCCCTGAGCCTCGCAGCCAGCTGGTCGGCTTTCTGGGCTCTATCGGCGCCAGCCACCTCCAGGATCCGACCTCCGGTTACGGCGGTGCGGAGCCGGAGGCCGTCGATCCCCAGGTCCTTGAGGTCTATTGACCTCTCGGCTTTGGACATGACCTGCCCGTAGGTCACGCCCTGCTCCGCGGCGCCCGGCTGCAGCGTGAGTGTGACCGCTGCAGTCTGCGGGGTGCGCAGTTTGCGGGACCCCCGGGCACCGCGTTTCCTCTTATTTGTGGTGGCTGGCGCCGCCGGAGTGGCAGCGGTCGGGGCAGCCGACCGGACTGGGGTCGGTTTAGGTGCCTTTGGCTTAGCCGCCTTTGGCCTAGCCGCCACTTCGCTCCATGTCCCGCTTTGCGGGAGCGGGGCGGGGGCCAACGAGGAAGCCGACGGGGGTGACTGCCGCGACTGTCGGGCAGCCTCCGCCTCCTTTGCCGCAGCAGTCTTCTTCCCCGTCTTCTTCCTCTTCTTTTTCTGCTCCCCCGATGGCCCGGGGAGGCACGCCCCTATCTCCTCCTGCCCGTCTGGCATTTGAGGAGAGAGGGGGAGAGTCCGTGAGGGAGACACCTCAGGCTCGGGCTCAGGTCCGCTGGCGGACCGGGCCGCGTTTCTCCTGTCCGCCTGTAGAGGCGGACGGATGCGGGTCTCCGGCAGCAGGCGGTCAGCGAGCGCGCGTCGATGAGAAAGCCTGCCTCATCGCGGCTCATCGTGGGCGGGGCAGCCTCCGCCTGCTGCTTCAAGGCCCTCATTTCGGCCCGTACTGCAGCCAGCTCGGCCTGCAGCTGGGCTACCTCCTCTGATTCCGTGCGGGACATGAGCGCGCGCACGTTCTCCAATATGGAGTTGCACGCGTTCTTGAGGTCCCGCACGTACTGGCCCTTGGGCTGCGGACTGGGCTGGAGCAGCGGACACAGAGCCCTCTGCCGCTGCTGTCGCAGCTCCTCCGCAAGCTCTTCCTCAGCGCGGAGCTCGAGCTCCCGCTCCTTGGCCGCGTTGAGCTCGGCCTTGGCCCTAGCCAGGTTGACATATTACCCCGTTTTCGGGGGACGGCCACGACTTCTCTTAGGGCTTTCGCTGCGCGAATCGCCCTCGCTTGGCGAATCCAACTCTGTATTAGAGTTGGCTCGCTTGCGCCAGAATCTTCCCCTTGCTGGGGAAGACGAGCGCGAACCTCCAGGAGTGCTGGTAGCGTCCATCCGCTCCAGCACCACCACCGGCACCACCTCTCTGAGAGAGACATGAGACCTTGCGGTCTCCGTCTCGATCTCCTTCTCCACTCCTTCTACGTCAACAGAAAATCTGTTGACGTAGTAATTTTAAAAGATTATCCATTAATAGTCCCACGAGAATGAGACGAAAATAATACACTTCCCGGGTGACGCTCATTCCGGGAAGCGGGGTAAATACTATGGAGGTCCCCCGGTATCCACAGGTTTTAAGCGACTTATCTATCGGGTTTTAAAGTCTTTTCCTTGACACAGGCCGGCCAATGAAGGTATAGTACTTACGGCACAGGTATGTGAGAAAAGAAAAATAAAAGTTCGTTTCGGAGGTAGAAAGACGAAATTAGTTTAATATATAGAACACACATACACTAAAGAAAGTCAGTTAAAAAGTACCACAAAGATAGAAGGAGCAAATAGGAAACGATAGCACAATAGATTAACACAATTTACACAATAAGAATTAATATTATTCGCGACACGACAACGCGTACGGAGTGGGGCGGTGGTTAGACGGGCGACGCGAGTTACAAGCGCTGGCGTTCGTGGCCGACTAAAGAGCCTCGCGTGAGCGTGGGGCTGCGCTAGCGCATTCTTGTGGTTACAGCGGTGCGCCGCGCTCAAAGCAGAGGCGCCCGCGCGAGTAAGTGTTCTATAGTGGTGAATGTATGTATTTGTGTATATATATATATATATATATAATTTTGGCATATATTATAAATATTGGTGTATGAGTAGGCTACATCACTCCCCCCCAGAGACCGTCACTACGGGCGATAAAAATCAGGAAAGCGCACTGTGCGGCCTGAGCGCGTCCTTCTAACGTCATCCTGAGCTGGGGCAGGATGCCTCATAGGAACAGGATCAGGTAGAGGAATGGGAGTAGGAGTAGGATTGGTATAGGGAGTGGTAGTGGGTATGGAGTCATGACATGAGTCTTGTAGCACGTAGGCTGGCTTTAAATGGTCTATCGATACTACAACATATTTCCCTTTGATATCTAACTTAAAGGTTTTATCACCTCGACTGAGTACCCTATAGGGACCGGTGTAAGGTGGCTGTAAGGCTCCGCGTAATGTGTCATCTCTCAAAAATACGTGACTTGAAGAGGCGAGGTCCTTGTATATAAAAACTTTGTCTTTATTGTACAGTACTTTATTGTACAGTACAGTACCCTTTTCGCAAGTGTGCAAGACAGAAGTGTTATCTGTTGATCTTACAACTAATATTGTAAAAGTGGTGAAAAAGTTAACATTGTAGCGGCAAATATATACCTGAACATCTAGCAACCTGCACCTGTTCAATCTGCATATAAATAATTTCAATCGGTTGTGATTTGAAGTGTTTAATCGTCAAAAAGTGTTGAAAATAAACTGTTAAAATTCAAAAGATCGCAGCGGTGTTAACCAGAACATAATAGACCGGACTTTGAACTCATTAGTGTCTATCAAGAGAGCACCACTCGCTTAACAGTATAATCTTTTAATTCGAGTTAACGGTTGTCATCACTGTGGCGCTGAGGCGTCGGGGACACAGCGGTTACCAAAGGGCGTCGGATCGGGGCTGGGTGGATTCGACTTTTTGAATTTGTTTTTCCTTTTTTGTGATTTCTTTTTGACCAATCTTTATACCTACTATAACGAACATATTGCAATACGATGAAGACCTGTGCAGTTTGTAACATTAATTTTAGCGATGGTGTGCAATGTGCGTGTTGCAACAAACACCTGGACTTCGGATGTGCGAGAATGTCTGAGGGTGGTTGGAAAAAGCTGGGAGTTGATCGAAGAGCGCAGTGGAAATGTCCTACCTGTAGAATATCATCACCAGCTATCACCTCACCTGAACCAGTCTCTATGGAAACGGTACTGTCTGAAATCAGGGACCTGAAACGTCAACTGATTGGACTGCCGTCACTGGTCGAGGATATCCACATCATAAAAAATGAATTATCCCAGGTTAAGGCAACATGCGAATGTTCAGTTCGCAAGCTTGAGGATTATGGTTCCAGATTGTCTGAGTTGGAGACAAGAGTGACCGAACTGGAAAAGCTTCAAAATAAAGCTAACGACCTGCAGATTAATCTTGACAGGGCGAACTATCAGCTTACAGCGCTTGAACAACGATCCCGCTTGAACAATGTCGAGATCAAGGGAGTTCCCACTAAAAAAGGTGAGAATCTGTTTACAATCCTGGATGCTATCGGCCGCAAAATCAAGTATACCTGCCAGAAAAATCAGATCAATTTTATTTCTAGGGTGCATATTTATAACTCCAATGAAAAACTTATAATTGTTAGCTTCTTAAACAGATATGTTAAAAAAGATTTTATATCGGCTGCCCGGGCCGACAAGGAGTTGTCAACCTCGGATATTGGATTTCATGGGACCTCTCAGCGTGTGTACGTGAACGACCATCTGAGCGTTGAGCATAAGAGGCTACTTAGCACTGTCAAAGTCACTGCTAAAGAGAAAAACTATCAGTATGTGTGGGTTAAACACGGTAAAATACATTTGCTTAAAAATCAAACTTCTAAAGTTATAATCATAAGAAAGGACTCTGATTTAAACAAGATCGCATAAGTTGTTTTTGTTTTGTATTTAGATGTATTGTTTTTTATAACTACTTTTCTTTGCTTGTATATATGTTTAAATTGAATAGTATAGTATGTTTGGTCTACAATAGCTCAACGATCTACTATAAAATGTCTGTCATCTCGGCCTCATCGACTGACCTGGGACCTCACCATTACCTTTTCTACCTATCACTTAAGTATTTTGCTATGTTTGTTTTCACTTGTATACCGCTCGCTCTTTGCTAGTTTGTGCACTGATATACTACGGTTCACCGAATAGCACACACGGTGTGTCAGCAAGTTGCTTAAACGCAGGCTCATACGTCATTGGCAAGGAAGGCTATGGCCTTCCTTGCCAATTCCCACTAACATTTAATCTCACTAAGTCAATCTTACTCAAATATCCTATTGCCTTATTCTATATTGATATATATTCTATTATTGTTTTAATTCTTAATGACTAGTAACGTAAATAAAACTTTGACAATCTATTACCAAAACGTGCGTGGGCTTCGAACGAAAACTGATATATTCTATCGTCAACTGCTATGTACATCATTTGATGTTATTATGCTCACAGAGACATGGCTGCTGGATGGTATAACAGACTCGGAGCTCTTTGACAACCGGTATATTGTGTGGCGTCGCGATCGTGAATATGTTACCACGGGTCAGACAAGAGGTGGAGGTGTCCTGATTGCTGTTCGTAGGGAAATGCTAGCGATGTCTCAACCTAGTTTTCACTCTACAGCGGAAGATCTATGGATAAGGATACGCTTAAAAAGATCTGACACTCATGTCTGTTTTGATCTTTACCTCTGTGTAATTTACTTGTGCAAACAGAACCTTGGATATTCATTTTCATCACAACTTGCTAACTTTCTTTTCGAATTGAATCGCACCGTGGTCAACAATATGTCGGATACATTTCTTATTGTGGGTGATTTTAATATGAGTGGAATAAACTGGCAGCCTTCAACTGATCAGTGTCTTGTTCCTACCAACCTTAGTACATACGATGAATACTCATTGATTGATGAACTATTTGCTTTAAATTTTGAACAATATAACGCCACTGTCAATAAGTACGGTAAGACATTGGATCTGGCTTTTTGCAATAATTATATAAACATAACTGAGTGCTTGGACCCCTTAGTGCCTATTGATGATTACCACCCTGCTCTATTAATTAATATAAATTTCGCAGAATCCACAACTTTACGGTATGCGCCGCGTACCCGTTACTCATATGACAAGGGAGACTATAACGCCATTAACAGCAATATAGACTCCATTGATTGGGACACGGAGTTCTCAATGCGCTCAGTTGACGAATCTGTTGATCATTTCAATCAAATTATACTTGATCTGCAACAAAAATATATACCAAAAAAATACATTAATGACAAGTCTTATCTGATATGGTACAGTCCTACGTTAATAAGAATAATAAAAGAAAAATACAAGTACCTTAAAAAGTTCAAGACGTATGGAAATAAGTCAGATGAATTGGCGTTTAAACTCCTCCGAGCGCGAGTTAAAATGATGGAGTCTGAATGTTATACGTCCTATTTGGAGCTTACGGAGGCATCAATCAAGATTAATCCGAAACACTTCTGGACATTTGTCAAAAACCGTCACAAATCTAACTCGATCCCTAGCTCCTTAACGTACAATAATCAAACTTTGCTTACAGGGGAATCAATATGTGACGCGTTCTCTACTTATTTTGAATCAAACTTTCTTAAAAAGTCTTCAAATACAGTCGATAACAGTCTTAAATCCAGGTATTCTCTCTCTACTTCCGACCTATGTAAAATTACAATAAACGTTGACTACGTTGGTGACTAATTCGAAAGCTGGATACATCCAAGGCCCCAGGACCGGATAACATATCTCCAAAACTTCTTGTGCACTGTGCATCATCCCTTGCCCAACCTATTTCTATAATTTTTAAGAATTCCTTGTCCTCTTGTTCTGTCCCAAAGGCGTGGAAATCATCTTTCATAACACCTATCCACAAAAAGGGTGCAAAAACAGAAGTCACTAACTATAGACCTGTCTCTAAACTCTGTATAGTGGCTAAAGTTTTTGAAAAAGTAGTCTATGACCAGGTATACTCAGCCCTAAAAAATTCTTTCAGTCCTTCGCAGCACGGTTTCTTAAAGGGCAGATCTACTGTCACTAATCTTGCCTTACTAAATGATTTTATCACTGACACTATGGACAAAGGTAAGCAGGTTGATGTGGTCTATACTGATTACAGCAAGGCCTTTGACCGTATAGATCATGATATCCTCCTATTAAAATTAAATGGCATGGGTATCCATGGAGACTTGCTGCGGTGGTTTTCCTCGTATTTGGAGAATAGAACTCAAGCTGTAGTTCTTAATAACTATATCTCTGGCTGGGTGCCTATCTCCAGCGGCTGTCCTCAGGGGTCTTTGCTCGGACCCCTTCTATTTACGATATACGTGAACGACATTCCATTATGCTTTAGATCATCGAGACTCCTATGTTTTGCTGACGATATGAAAATTTTCGCAGCGATCTCATCACTTGAGGATATGACCGCGCTTCAAGCTGATTTGACTCGTTTGGAGGAGTACTGTCGAAACAACAAGCTAGATCTGAATGCTACAAAATGCTCGGTGGTGACATATTCGCGAAAGCGATCCGCTATAACTACAGCCTATAAGTTAAACGGTGATTCGCTGCCTAGATGTGCTTCCGTCCGGGATCTGGGTGTCACGCATGACTCGAAGCTGATCTATGAAGAACACATAGATGCAATCGTTGCCAGAGCTTCTAAAGCATTAGGATTCATAATGCGACTGTCTAGGAGCTTCAAACAGGCAAAAACTTTAAAAATTCTGTATTGCACCTTTGTTAGAAGCCATTTAGAGTATGCATGTGAAGTTTGGAATCCTTGCTACCAAAAATATGTAGACCGAATTGAGAATATCCAGAGAAGGTTCATAAAATATTTGTGCTTTCACCAGAAAGTACCTTATCACTCGGAAATTTACTTTGACCTTTGCAAGAAGTACCATTTACTACCCCTTACAACGCGTCGTGAAATCGCTGATTGTACCCTATTATTAAAAATTTTCAGTAACGAAATTGACTGCTTCGAACTTTTATCTAAGTTTAATATTAATATTCCGTCAAGAACTCGCTATAACCCACCGCTGAGTGTACCATTTGCACTGACGAACTATAGAAAAAATTCTTTTGTTATTCGTTCAACTAGAAGCCTCAATAATGTGTGTGAACAATTTGGAATTGATATTTTTAATGTTAGTGTAACGGGAGCGAGGAGGTGTTTAAGCCTTAAATTCTTCAGGGGTGATGGTGGGGGGTCTGAGTAGTTATTGTTATGGGTCCTGTCTGTTTTGTGTGTATATTATTACGTTCTGTGTAATTTGTAGGTGATCTGTGCCTGTAACTTATATAATACCTCTTGATCCTATTCTGTATTGTCTTATGCACTGTAACTTATCTCTGACTTATATAAGTGAGGATTTGTTATTGGCTTTCTGTTTTCTTGACTGTTTTTATTGTAATCATCATAGCTGTAAATCCTCCATAGTTGTAATAAATAAATAATAAATAAATAAATAAATTGTGGCGTGATGCCGGTACGGGTTGCAATTTAGTTGCAAACCTTTGCAACCGCGCCGTGAAGTCCGATATATCAGTGTTGTGTTGAACCGTTCCCTGGAAAAACTCACCAGGTAGACGCAACGGTTCACCATACACCAATTCGGCTGAAGATGACCTTAAGTCGTCTTTAAAAGAACTTCTTATGCCCAAGAGTACCAGGGGTAACATGTCTACCCAGTTGTTGTCAGCGTGGCACATAATGGCTGATTTAAGCTGGCGATGGAAACGCTCGACTAAGCCATTGCTAGAAGGGTGGTATGCCGTGGTTCTACGGTGTTTGAATCCAATCATTTTTCCCAAATATAGGAAAAGTGATGATTCAAACTGTCTGCCGCGGTCGGTGACAATATCTGTTGGACATCCAAACCTGGATATCCATGATATTAACGCCTTTCCAACCGTCTCGGCAGTCATATCCACCATTGGCACAACCTCTGGCCAGCGTGTATAGCGATCTACAGCTGTAAAACAGTAGCGGTACCCTTGGGAAATGGGTAACGGACCAACTATGTCAACGTGAATAAATGCAAATCGCACGCGAGGTAAATCGAATGTCCCTAACGGTGAGGACACATGACGGTGTACCTTGGCGCGTTGACATGCGTGACATTGACTTGACCACTCGCGACAGTCTTTGCGCACACCAGGCCAAACAAAACGCTCAGCTACCAGTTTAGCAGTTGCGTTGGCGCCTGGGTGGCTAAGACTATGAAGACTGTCGAAGACTTGTCGTCTCAGTGGTTTAGGGACAAAGGGTCTAGGTGAGGGAGTACTGACGTCACAGTATAGTTGTGATTGAGAGTCAGGGATCCTCATTCTCACCAGACGAAGTGAAGATTCTTCACCTAAAAACTGATTCAGCTCTTGATCAGCAGCTTGGGATGAAGCCAAGACATCCAAATCGACTGGTATCTGCAGTTCGGCGACACGAGACAGTGGTTCGGCGACGACGTTGTCTTTACCAGAAATATGCCTGATATCTGTGGTAAACTGCGATATGTAGTCGAGATGGCGAAACTGCCGAGGCGAGCAATTAGCTTTCCTTTCGCTGAAAGCGAAACTAAGCGGCTTGTGGTCAGTGTATACTACGAAATGCCTTGCTTCCAACATGTGGCGGAAGTATTTGATGCTTTCGTAAATAGCCAAAAGCTCGCGGTCGTACGGTGAATACTTTTGCTGAGAGGGACTCAACTTTCGGGAGAAAAATGCTAAAGGCTCCCATATTCCGTCTACAAATTGCTGTAGAACTGCACCCATTGCCAGGTCAGATGCGTCTGTTCTCAACCTATTTTTTTTTTTCTAAAAATAAAAAAATCTAAACCTCTAGTCATTTCATCTACAAACCTCTGGAAAGTTTGCCCAGCATTGCGCAAACCAAAACTCATGAATGGAAATTCGAACAGGCCAAAGGGTGTGGTTATGGCTGTTTTAGGAATATCAGCTTCATGAAGTGGTATCTGGTTAAAAGCTTTTGTCAAATCGATGGTAGAAAATATTGTACAACCAGAAATAGAGTGGGAAAAATCGTGGATGTGCCTAATCGGGTAACGGTCTGGAATGGTCCGTGCGTTGAGCTTACGGTAATCGCCACAAGGGCGCCAGCCATTATCCTTCTTAGGCACTAGGTGTAGGGGTGAGGCCCAGGGACTTTCAGAAGGACGGGCCGTCCCATTATCCAACATAAGCTGAAATTCCTGTCTGGCAATTTTTAGTTTATCTGGTGCCAGTCTGCGGGGAGTACATGATATAGGAGGACCAGGTGTAGTCCTGATGTGGTGTACTGTGTTATGTTTCACAAGTGTGGGTGTACCTGAAGGGCGTGTAATGTCAGGAAACTCACTCAGAATCTTGTGAAAACGCGTGTCGCCCGTCGAGACCTTAACAGAAAATATATTAGAACGAGCAATACAAGCATTAGTACAAAGGGTTGTGGTAGTATCCACTAAGCGTTGGTTGCGACAATCTACCATTAAATTATAGTGGCTTAAAAAATCAACACCTATAATTGGTTTTGTAACATTAGCTACAGTGAAGCGCCAAGGGAAATTGCGCCTTAAGCCTAAGTTTAAATTTAGGTTAGTAAAGCCAAAAGTATCAATTATTGAGCCATTAGCAGCGGTTAACTGGAAGTCTGTCTTGGCTCGACGTTCACTAAGCGCAGAAAGTGGGTAGACGCACAAATCACTACCAGTATCAATTAAAAATTGCATATTGCTGCTGCGATCGGTAACGAAGAGGCGACCCGTTGAGGCGGGGCAGTCGTCAGTCGCCATTAGCGACTGCCCGTGGCTTTTCCCGCTTGCTTGTAGTCGCACGGCTTCAGGCACCTATGAGCCCGTGCTCCGAACCTCATATTATTATGGTACCAGCATACGGGTTGTTTCACGTAACTGGAGTTAGATCGCATTCTACTACACGAGCTTGATCGCCGACGGTCGCGTGGCCTTCCGCGTTCAGCGGAACAGCAAGATGCACGAGTATGTTCCTCTAATTTTAAGGTGAGGTGCTGCACCATCTTCTTCAGCTCAGCAATCTCGTCAGACTGCCGGGCACTACCGTTCGAGGCGGCTGAGACGCTAGGTGGTGCTGTCAGCTCCTGTATGCGATCAGCGAGGTCGGCTAATTGCTCCAGTGAGTGCGAGGTCTGGGACGCCAGCACAGTCTGGACACCGATGGGTAGCTGGTTACTCCAAATCTGTTTCACTATATCTTCCGCCGCAGATGATCCGGCTAAGTCCTGAAGGTGTCGCAGGAATTGGGATGGCTTGCAATCACCAAGTCTCTCCTGCGTGAGCAACTGCTTCACCTTCATTTCGTGCGAAGCCGACAGGCGACGAAGAAGCTCAGTCTTGATCTTCTCGTAACGGTTTCTAGCGGGACGATTCAGTATGACGTCCTTTACGGTTTTTGCATACTGAATGTCGAGCCTCGTCGTAACAGAGCTGAACTTCACGGCATCTTCTGTGATACCGAGACTCTCAAATTGGCTCTCTAGAAGCGCGAACCAAAGCTCCGGGTCCTCAGGTGAAAATTTTGCGACCTTTAGTACGACTTTAGTCTCACGACGGTCAGGTGACAAGTCGCGGCGGGGAGTCGCAGGGCGCATTTTCTTGATCCGCTTGGTGATGTTCTCCTCCACGGTACGTTCGGTGTTCGCGGAATCACTGCTATCAGTCATGTTCTTAGCGGGGTCACCAGTATAGTACTTACGGGACAGGTATGTGAGAAAAGAAAAATAAAAGTTCGTTTCGGAGGTAGAAAGACGAAATTAGTTTAATATATAGAACACACATACACTAAAGAAAGTCAGTTAAAAAGTACCACAAAGATAGAAGGAGCAAATAGGAAACGATAGCACAATAGATTAACACAATTTACACAATAAGAATTAATATTATTCGCGACACGACAACGCGTACGGAGTGGGGCGGTGGTTAGACGGGCGACGCGAGTTACAAGCGCTGGCGTTCGTGGCCGACTAAAGAGCCTCGCGTGAGCGTGGGGCTGCGCTAGCGCATTCTTGTGGTTACAGCGGTGGGCCGCGCTCAAAGCAGAGACTTATGGGATCAATTGGTGGAATACGAACCACTGATAGCAGCTCCATGCGATAGAATCCCAAAACACCATATCTTCACAAGAAGATACTACATCCAGATACATGGAAATGACCGAGATCAATCCGGCATTAACGAAGTCCGAATTTACACGGACGGTTCCAAGACTAGGTCAGGAACTGGAGCTGGCGTTTTCTCGCAAGACCTAAATATAAACATATCACTAGCGTTAGGCCAACACAGCTCCATATTTCAATGTGAATGTGTGGCAATAACTTACGCCGCCACAACGGCCATGTCAAGGGGTATCAAGGACTACAACATCCGAATAATATCCGACAGCATGGCCGTCTTAAAGGCATTGGAGGGCAACACAATGACCTCTGGTGTTGTCCTCGAATGCCACCAAGCACTGGAACAGCTCGCTATATTCAATGGGGTACTCCTCCAATGGATTAAAGGGCACAGTAACTCACACGGGAACGATGCCGCAGATGAGTTGGCAAGGAGGGGCTCGGCAACCCCAACCTCTGGCCCAACCCCACTCCTGTCCATATCGTTTAACCAAATACGATGCTGGGTCAGGCAACGGACCTGTGAAGCACACAACCGGAGGTGGAAAAACTCACCCGGCTGCAGACAGTCCAAACTGGTGCTGAATCAAGTCACGCCACGACTAACCTGCAGACTGATCAGTCTTAGCAGACCGGAAATCAGAATGGTTGTCGGAACTATTACAGGACATCTAGCCCTGAACCGACAACTATTCATAGTCAATGCGACGGACAGCCCCCTGTGCAGGGGGTGTCTGGAAGCTGAAGAAACGGCCGCCCACGTAGTCCTGGAATGCGAGGGAGTGGCCACACAACGGGCAAATATCATTCCTGATATAAAGTCGCTCCTAGAAGCCTGTGAACGCCCCAGGAGGCTTCTGCGCTTCTGGAAGGAGCTTGGCTGGCTCACCTAGTCAACCAATCCCCGACGCATAAAGGACCACTCTGAGTCTAAATGCGGAAACCGAGGCCCACAACCAATACCAATACCAATAGCTCGTACGTTGCAAGCTCCTTTCGCTGGAGATTGGCTTGGGCCACTGCGTAACTACCGGTGGGGTTGCCTACCCTGTTGTTGTTGGTGCCCAGTTCGTTAACAATATGCTACTCTCGCTCTGGCTAGAGCCTCCCATCTTCTGCGTACAGGGCATTCATCGCTGAATGCGTTGTGTTCGGTGTTAGGTAACTTTGCGTGCAAACAGTTCACGCAAGATGGGGCTGCTCCAGAGAGCAAGTCTTCGCACTGCGCTCTGGTATGAGGTCCCCCACAGTGACACTCACTTCTCTATTGTTTCTTTGCAGAATCTCTTTCCGTGCCCGTACCCTAGACAACATGTACATTGTACCAGAGGGGATTGGTCTTCAACTCTGATTCTTTGTATGTCTATATGCAGGGCCGTTTTTTCTAGGATTCTGTTCCATTACTGTGGTGAGACACTTATCACCACGTGATGTGTGTGGGGATTTCGACTTTTCTTTTTGTATTTGACCTCTATTCTGTCGTCTTTTTTGTTTAGGTCGTGGAAGAGGTCACTGTTCTGCTTTCTTATCGCCTGTATTATGTCGTCATCTGTATTGTACTTTAATACTTCCTTAAGTACGAGCAGCGGATCTTTATTTTTAACTTCTTCCACGATCAAATTCCGTCCCGAACTGGTCAACCTTTCTTTTACCTTGTCTCTCTCCTTCTCTGTCCTACATCCCACTATTACTTTTCTGTCTTTGGCCTTCCTGACACGGTCTATAGTGACCCATCCTTCCTTAGCGTTTACTGCTTCCCGTATCTGCCCCATGACTTATTCTCCTGACTCTGTCGTGTCTTTTGACGCGATGATAATGGAGTGTAGAGTCTGTTCCTGAGGCTGTCTTTTTGATGCCTTTGCTGTTACACTGGCATAAGTGGGCTTAATGGACTCTTGCGCTTGCTCCTCCAGCGCCTTACGTAGGTCCTGTACTTTAGCAGTGTTTTCCAGTATCGCGTTTAGGTGTTCAGTCAATAAACCTGTCAGTTGGCTTCTTCTGTCTTCCTTTGCAGGTTTAATTTTGGGAATACTAGTATCACTAGCTTTTTTAATTAGGTCCAAATATGACTCTACAACGTCTTCCAATTCAGTTTTAGTTTTAATTTTCTCAGTTTCGGTTTGGTTTATTTTATTATCTATTTTTAATTGGGTCAGTTTCTCATGAAACTGACTCCAATTAGCTTTTTTGGTGTTGTAGAGTCGGGTTGTAGTTTTGATGTTAATGCCGAATGATTTTTGTTGCCGAATATAAAATACAATGCCGTTGTGGTCGGAGCTAGTCATGCCGACGTCTACTTGCCATCCCTCCACCAGGCCGATTAAATCCGCCGAGCAGACCGTTAAATCAACGTGGCTGCTGAAAGTTTTGCCGCCCCTGATGGTATAAAACGTAGGGACGTTGCCGCTGTTGAGCACCTGCAAATCTAACTCCTCCAATGTGCCACACAATTCCTCTCCTCTCTTGCCCTCGGTGTTGCTTCCCTACCAGGAACTCTTGGCGTTTACGTCCCCACCGATGAGCAGGCCTCGGGAACCTAGCTTCCGCCGGATCTCTCGGAGCCGCTCGAGGTATCCGTCTATGGGCTTATCGGGCTCGTAATAAATGGAGACTACCGTGAGGTCCCAGGCGCGGGTTCGGATCCTCACCACTACGGTGTTGTGTGTGGTGAGTTCTGGACACTGTATGACATCCAGGTCTTGTTCGAAGACCGCGATTGCGGCCTTCACAGTTCCGCTTCCGTCATCCGACGCCTGGAATATACGCATCCCACGATAGTCTCGCATTCTTCGGATGCTGCCCACATACGGCTCCTGGATTAGAGCTATTGCCACCTTCCTTTCCTCGGCAACTCCGAGTAACTCGGCGGTCGCCAGCTCCTTCCTCTGTAAATTGGCCTGCACAATCGGGTACGCCCTGTTCCCGGTGGGTTGAGTACTCCTGTTTTCTGCGGCGGGGCCCTTAGCAGTATGCTATTTTTGCTCTGGCCAAAGCGTCCCACTTGCGCCGGACAGGGCAATCCATGCTAAACGCATTATGCCCGTTCACGGCCAGTCCGGCTCTAGTGCAGTTGCAGCAAGTGGGAGGTGCGTTGGCGAGCAGAACCGGGCAGTTCTTGCGCTGATGGGTTCCACTGCAGTGGCCGCATATTTCTCCTTTCTCTTGCTCCTGACAGAGGCTTTTGCTGTGGCCATAACCCAGGCAACTCGAGCATTGGACCAGAGGAGACTGGTCCTCCACCCTAATCCGCTGTATATCTATGTACACAGCAGACGCCTCCGTCATGCGGCACCAGAGTTTAGGAGACACTCTCGCAATTGTGTGGCACATTAGAGGATTTCTCGCCGCTTTTCGGTATTTTATTTCAAACCTGTCATCCTCAGCTGCAAGACCCAAGAAGAGTCCGGCACTTTGTGTCCTCAGGGTTTTCACAATATCCTCGTCCTTATTGTACTTTAGGACATCCCTGAGGACAACAAGTGGGTCCTGATTTTTGCCTGGTTTTCTGCTATTTTGAGTTTGTTTATTTTCGGTTTGTTTGTTTCTTCGTTTTTGCAGCTGATGATGACTTTCCTGTCTTTTGCCTTCCGTACTCGCTCAATGCAAATCCCGTCCTCCTTGGCCTTCATTGCGATCCTAATTTTACCGAGTATGTCTTCCCCGGTATCTTTGGTGTCTTTGGAGGTGACCACTACCGAGTGCAGCACAGGCTGTGCCGATAATGGCTTGTCCCGTGCCGCTACAGCCGCGTAAGTGATCACCTCCGATTTTGTCTCCAGAGCCTCTTTTAACTCCTGTATTTTGCAGCTGCTGTCTCTCATTAGCTTGCTGTGGTCTGCCAATGAGGAGAGCAGCTGGGAGTAATCTTCTTTCGCAGGTTTTGTAGTGGTTATTTCATTTTTCCGTGGCTCCTTTGCCTGCAGATTTGCTGCATCATGTGTTTTGGCCCTTTTTCCAACATTGCCCCTTGACTAGCTGGTAGAGGCCGTCAACGGCCTGGCTGAGGGTCGCCTTTAGGTCGTTCCTTAAATTCCGGGAGTCTTTAAGGGCGATTTTGGCCTTCGTCACCCAGTTTCTTGCCTCTTGAAGCCTACCCGTGGTTTTGGGGGTGTTTGTCACCGTTGGGCTGTCCACCCCCTCCACAGAATCCATTTGAGCAATTGGTATGCTAGTGGTTATTTTGCTTTTAAGCTTTTTAGGCTTTTTAGGGGCGGCTGGCACGGACCTCGGGGAAGGGTCTTCACTAGCCTCCCACTCCCCAACACCCCTCCCTACGTTTGCCCGAGTCGCCCTATGCTCTGTGGGACTCTCGTCCGGCATCGTGTCAGGGGGAGTAGCCTGGGGGAGTGAGGGCGAGGCAATTTGCCTTTTTGAGGGGGTATGGAATTCGGACATACTGGAAGACAGGAGGGACAGTTAGAACAATATGCGGTAATAAATATTTAAAGGAAAAATTATATTTAAAGGCTTACGAAATATTAGGTGTGTAAAAGCGTATAAATACGACAAAATAGATTATAAATAGTTAAAAGCAATATATCACAATTTATGTCCTTGCAGGTCCCAGAGCTCAGTCCTGTGTGATGACTTGGCAGGGAAACACTTCTTGCTAGGAAGAAGTGTCCAAAGTACACGTTCCGTGATCTGGCTTGCTGAGGCCTGCTCAGAGCTACACACCCAAATAACTATTACCACATAAAACCTAGCCTAGGTAAAATATGCAATAGAATCAAAACTTGGTCAATAAACCAAGAATAAAATAATAATTAATATGACTAGCTTGTGATAAATAACAACAACAAGCCTAAATCCTCCAACGTAATTAGAGACCTTCCTAATCGATAGGTACACTTTCACTCCAGTTCTATCTTGTATGCCTCTCGCATTTTTATGCTGCATACCAACTCATTCCTTTTAGCATTCCAGTATGGGTGGGACATCATCATCATACCTAATCTGTAATATTTATCTCTTTATTGTAGGGTATAGGTCAGTGAACTTACGACGAACACTACGAATTTTATTTTAACTAACTTATTTTCTATACTTATCTGTATCTTAATCTATATCTTATTTTTATACAAGTTTTATATTTTTGGATACATTTATACTTAAACTATGGTACAATTTGCCTTAACATGACAGACTTACTCGCTATTTTTATAGGCCCTTAATCTACATGTTTTATCTACAGTTTACATTTTGCTTAAAACTATAACAAGTTGTGGCTTAACTACTATTTACAATATGCTTATTACTAGTTGCTTAGTCTAATTTCATTTATATGCTGTACAGAAATATCGCACACAATATTGTGACAGCATATTTTAATTACTTTACCTCATTTCTTTTTATGACCATTTTTGACCCCCCCCCCCCATGCTAAGCCGTGAGGTGTCATCGTTTTGTGGGGCGCCAAAGTAAGTTTATTGGCAACTCCCCACTCGCGGACGTGTTCGAAAGCAGCATTGGCGCGTCCCTGGATTTCTCCTGCTGTTTGCCCATAGAAGACAAGCAGGATGTCGTCGGCAAAGGCCTGGCAGTATTCCCCCTTGGCCTCCAGGCTCTTAAGGAGTGGATCCAGGAGAAGGTTCCATAAAATTGGGCCTCCTATGGAGCCCTGTACGCAACCCATGCTAGTGCCTTTCTTGTGTACCTCCCCAGCGTATCGGACCTTTACAGTTCTTTGTGTCAGGTAGCTGTCCACCAGTAGTCGGAGGCTTACGGGGCACTTCTCCTCAGCCAGACGTACTCTGATAGCGGGCCACCAAGCACTGTCGAATGCTCCCTCTATGTCCAAGGATACAATTGTGACAATTAGTTTGTCGTGTAATTTGTTGCGGATGTACTGCATTAAGTCATAGAGGGAGTCTTCGGTGCTTTTTTGGGGCATGAAACCGTACTCCCGGGTAGTAAATAATACTAAAGTCGGCCAACTAGCATCTTCTCTAAAATTTTACCTAAATAGGTAATAGTCCTATTGGTCTATAGGATTTAGGGGTTGCGTAATTCTCCTTTCCCGGTTTTCTTAAAACTACTACAGTGGCTTCTTTCCACACCCTGGTTAAATAGTGCAATGCCAGGCACTTGTTGTGAAACTCCAGGAAGGTTTCGGGATTGTTATTGATAGCATGTCGGCAGATGTCTGCAGTGAAACCATCCTCTCCCGGGGCCTTCCGCGGATTAAAAGAGTCCACAGAAGTATTTAATTCATGCAGTGTGAACTCTGGATCCCAAGGGTCAACCTGTGGCCCAGCGTTCACTTCCTCAGCTCTCCTCCGGACTTGGCGATGATGGGCACTGTCCGACTCCTTCGAGTCTTCCACGTAAAATGTGTCCGCAATATATTTTGCGGATTCACGTGCGTCCAATTCCTTCCCCGCTCTCAACATTGGCAGGTCTTCCGCTCTGACGGTAGTTCGACCGATTACCCGATAAATGCCCTGCCAGAGGCCCTCTTTGTCCTGTTTTTCACAGAATCTCTTCCAGCTCTCCGTCTGCGC
This sequence comes from Arctia plantaginis, assembly GCA_902825455.1. Lineage (NCBI taxonomy): Eukaryota > Metazoa > Arthropoda > Insecta > Lepidoptera > Erebidae > Arctia > Arctia plantaginis. The sequence goes on along the minus strand of CADEBD010000291.1, from coordinate 38,329 downwards.
GTTAGCCGCTGCCTTCTCATATTCTTCTTTCTGTTTCAGGTACTCCTCGACTACCTTGGGTCTTCGTACCGGGGCGGCGCAGCGTATTCTAAGTGTTTTCTTGATTTTTATTTTAGGTATAGTGTTGGTGCATGCTTGTGTTATAGTGTTTATTAAATTATGGGTAAATGTATCTAACTGTTCTGTAGTTTGGATTTTAGCTATTTCTGTTTTTGTTATGTTATTGTCTGTGCTTAATTGTTTAAATTTCTCATGAAATTTAACCCAATTTGCTTTTTTCGTGTTGAAAATTCTGGTTGTTCTGTTTGTTGTGATGTGTTTTGGTTTTTGGAGGTAAATGTTAAATGTAATGCCGTTGTGGTCAGAGCTCGTGAGGCCTTCTTTGACCTCCCAATCGTCCACCACATTAAAAATGACAGCGGAACAGATTGTTAGGTCTACGAAGCTGGTGTAACGTTTGCCGCCCCTCACAGTGTCAAATGTAGGAATTTCCCCTCTGTTGAGAATATGTAGGCCTAGCTCATTCAGCAACCCGGAGAGCTCGTCTCCTCTTCTGTCAATTGTGGGCTTCCCCACCAGGAGCTCTTCGCGTAAGCGTCACCTCCAGCGACCCACCTAGTTTTAAATTTGGTGGCTATTTTTCTAATATGCTCCAGGTATGGCAGGATTGGTTGGTCCGGTTCAAAATACAATGAGATGAGTGTCACCACCTAGATGTCCGCTTTTATTCCCAGTACAACGATGCTGTTGGTGGTAAGGTTTGGGTACTGTTTGACTCTCAAGTCTGGGTCAAAGACTGCGATGGCCGCCTTTACAGTACCCTCGCCGCGATTGGTGTTCTGGTACACCCGCACCCCCGGTGACTCCTCATCTCCTTGGCACTACCTACGTAAGGTTCCTGGAGCAGTGCAACTTTAGCTCCCCTCTTTCCCGCTTCGAGTAATAGCTCGTTTGTGGCTAGTTTCTTTCGCTGGAGGTTCGCTTGGATTACGCGGTAGTGGATTTGGTTGCCCTCGGCGCCTTTAGCAATATGCTACTGCCGACCGGGCTAGTCTATCCCACTTTCGTCTGATTGGGCACTCTGGGTCAAAGGCGTTGTGTTGGTTCTTGTCTAATTGAGCTTTTATGCAGTTCCGGCAGCTCGGGGCTTCGCCAGCGTGGCGATCGGAGCAGTCCTTACCTAGGTGTGGACCCCCACAGTGGCTGCACAGGTCGGCTGCTTCTTTACAGAAGCGCTTTCCATGGCCATAGCCTAAGCAGCGAGTACATTGGACCAGTGGTGACTGGTCCTCCACTCGGACTCGCTGTAGGTCAATACGGAGCGATCCGGTCCTCAAGGATTTCCCCCAGATGGCAGGCGACACGCTTGCCACCACATGGCAGGTGTGGGGGTTTCTGGCTCTCTTCCTGTACTTAATCTGGATTCTGTCCTCCTCCTGCTCGATCGATAGGACATCCCTAAGCAACAATAGCGGGTCCTTGTTTTTCACTTCCTCGATCAGGAGGTGGGTGTCGTCTCTTACTATCCTTTCTCAGGCTTTCTCCCTTTCCTCTCTGGAGCTAAAGCCTAGGACCACCTTCCTGTCCTTGGCCTTACGGACTCTTTCCACCTTGATCCAACCCTCCTTTGCGTCCACCGCCTTCCGGACTCTATTTAGGACCTCTTCACTACTCTCGGTTTCCTCATTTGAGGTTACCACCATAGAGTGCATGGTGCCCTTTTTTGGTGTTATGGGGGTATTTGTCCTACGGTTGGCGGTGGCTTCTGCATAAGAGAGGGGGTTCGTTCTCTCCGAATTCTCTTTCCTCTGTATCTCCAGTGCCCTCTCCAGCTCCTTCATCTTTTCCGTATGAGCCAGGATAACCTTTGTGTGCTCCTCCAAGATTTGTTCAGGTTCATCCCACTTACCTGGTCGGTGGGCTCATCCTGTACTATAATTTCCGGTCCCTTCTTCTAAATATCTTCCCCCTCCTTGACCAGCTCAAACAGCTGTCGATAATCTCTGCGACTTCCACTTTTATGTCACCTCGGATGTTACGTGACTGGCCTAGTAGATTTTTGGCTTTCGCTACTAATGCTTTGGCCTCTGCGCTTTTTGTGGCATATCTCTTTGTTGCCGTTACTACAGTTGTTTTTATCGTAGGTGGCGACTGTGTCTGAGCTTCTGTGGCTTCTGTAGAGACTCTACCTGTGAGTATCCTGGTCTCATCAAGGGGGGGGGGGAGGAACTGGTCTACTTCTTGTTTTCGTCTTGACCCGGCCGACTAGAAAATTGAATTGTAAACGCCTTTGTGGGTGATGTTTTGGGAGCTATTTTGGCCACCCACTGACGCATCGGCGCTGCGCCTTACCGAGGAGGTCTGGGTTGTTGGCGTTGATGGTCCTTGCTTGGCGGAATCCGGGCTCTCAACACCAGGAGAGGCTTCCTTTGCCTTCCTGGCGGGCATCCGTAAGAGCATGTTAACGCTTCTGATCTACACGCAGTGTGCTGTAAAGGGGGACACTGCGTGGATGTGGTTATATTATTTTTAACAGCTAATTTAATCACATCAATGTCTCACACTAGGGACAGGTTGCTGTAGTGATTTAGGCTGGTCAACGTCTAAAAACTCTTACCCGAAACGAAACAAGTTGCGCATGGATTTATATAAGGTAAGGTAATATACACAGTTATTGTCCGTGAGGTCCCTTGACTTAGGTATATAAATGAAATAAAGTGGACTGTATAAATTCAGTACTTGTATTATGTACAACAAAATACATATGTAAGGCGAGCGTCGCTGTCCAAGGTATTGCGCGGAGTGTTCTAGCGCACCGCGAGGATCGCTTCCTCGCGCCGCTGTCCTCTTCTCCCCCGCCGCTGCTCGGTACTCGTGCGCCGACATACTGCCCGGGTTGAAGTATATGAATATACTTCAATTAAAAGGCAACGGGCAGATGGAGTTGAACCCTCGTGTGATGCTGCCCGTTTTCGTTTGGATCTCGGCCACCCTTGTCACTCGATCGCTGCCAGGAAAGACCTTAGTGACCCGACCAAGTGACCACAATAGAGGTGGCTGCGTCTTGTCTCTGATCAGCACCAACATCCCCGGCTTCAGAGTACCCGTAGAAGCGCTCCATTTCGACCTTTGCTGCAGTGTAGAAATATATTCATTAGCAAAACGTTGCCAAAAGTGATGTCTAATGTTTTCCACTCGTTGGAAGCGCTCTAGATGCGTGATGGTCTCATTTGGAGTGACCTGTGGGTGCGGAACAGACGTAATTGGACGGCCAATCATAAAATGAGCAGGTGACAAAGCGAAAAAATCTAAAGGATCAGAGGAAGCAACGGTGAGAGGACGAGAATTAAGAATGGCCTCAATTTGGACCAAACAAGTAGCCATTTCCTCATACGTAAGGTGAGTAGAACCTAAAACTCTTTTGAGGTGGCTTTTGGCGGACTTGACGGCTGCTTCGGCGATGCCATTAAAGTGAGGTGAATATGGAGGAGCAAAATTAAATTCTATACCTTCTTGGGCTATGTCCGAAGCAACGTCCGGACCTGAAAGGAAGCTACACAACTCATTACAAACTCCAACGAAGTTTGTCCCATTGTCGGACAAGATGCTGCGAGGTTTGCCTCGACGCGACATAAACCGTCTAAGAGCAGCCATGTATGCTTCTTTTGTCAATGCTGTGACAAGCTCGAGATGAACTGCTTTTACTGCAAGGCACACGAAAATGCATAAATATGACTTAATCAGTCTACAGCCTCGCCCTTTCCGATCAGCGATCAAAATTGGCCCTGCATAGTCCACACTACAATTAAGAAAGGGATATTGAAGGTCAGTGCGAGACGGAGGTAATTGACCCATAATAGGTTGTACATTTTGTGCCCTATATCTAAAACATTTTATGCAATTTCTAACAATTGCTTTAGATAAATTTCTACCTCCTATAGGCCAGTATCGCTGACGTATATTTGTCAATAAAAGCTGTGGTCCAGCATGAAAAAGCTTCAAATGTTCGCATTGGAATATTAATTTTGTTATAGGATGCTTACAACAAATTAAAATAGGATGCTTTATATTAAAATCATAGGGAGAATTGTCAAGCCTACCGCCAACACGTAGAGTGCTATTAGAGTCTATAAACGGAGATAAAGAAATGAGACGATTATTACGCGGTAGGGACTTCCCTAAATGCAAAATGGTATACTCTTCGGGAAACATTTGAAGTTGAGCATTATATATAATAGAATTAAATGATATTTGCAGTTCTTGTGTTGACAGAAAACTTGTACTTTTGTGACGTGAATTTTTAAAATTGTAAATAGCTCTAAGTACATAAGCAACTACTCTTTGTAAACGGTTAAAATTAGAATATCTAAGAATTAACTCATTAATTATAGAACTAGGTGGCTTTTTATTAGTAATAAGCTGATTATTAACGCTACTAACTACATTACAAACTACGTCTGGTAGATCTTGTTCTACATGACTGTTGGGCTTTTGTGGCCAATCATTTTCCGATTTTAATAAAAATGTTGGACCAGACCACCACAGAGAACTGTTGCTGATAGCATCAGCCCTCAGCCCTCGGGAAACAAGATCTGCCGGGTTGTCCTTCGACGGAACATAGCCCCAGGTGCAACCAACAGTACCTTCTTGGATTTCGTTGACTCTATTACGTACAAATGGTTTAAGGTGATTGGGTGACGTACATAGCCACGCAAGTACAATTGTGGAATCGGACCAAAGATAAATTTTGTCGATTTGCATCGTAAGAGAGTCACGCACCTTTGTACACAGTCTTGTGGCTACCAAAGCACCGCATAGCTCGAGCCTTGGTATTGTAGTAGGATTAATAGGAGCTACTCGATTTTTAGACACTAATAACTGTACGCTAACGGAATCTGAGCTATTAATAGAACGAATATAAAGGCACGCTCCGTATGCTTTCTCCGAAGCATCGGCAAAGATGTGAATTTCGTTTCTTATTGAGTTACTGCACGATACGAATCTAGGTATCTTTAGATGATTAAGACACGATAAAGTACATGCAAATGAAGACCAGAGATTATGGATATCTGTGGAAATTGTGTCGTCCCAGTCATATTTTTCGATCCAAAGCCGTTGCATAATGATCTTAGCTTCGACAACGCACGGGCCTACTAGGCCCAGTGGGTCGAAAATCTGACTTATTATAGACAGTATGTGACGTTTTGTAATTTTTCCGGCATTTTGATCGATATTAATGAAGAAAGAAAGTGAGTCTGACTCACATAGCCAGTGCAAACCTAACGTTTTAGAAGATGCATTAATGTTATTATTAAATTCTACGACATCATTAGAAGACGGAATTTTATTTGTATTACAATTAATTTGTTTTAAAATACTAGGTTCGTTTGTTTGAAATTTACGTAAATTAAATTTTGCCGATGAAAGAGTACTTATGACGCCCTGACATAGCTCTACCGCGCCTGAGATAGAGTCACTCCCACTCAAAAAATCGTCAACATAAAAATCGTGCTGGATGGCACGCTTAACTCGCTCATTGTCAGCTGATGCGGCTAGACTGGTAAGACATTTAGTGGCTAAGTATGGCGCTGAAGCAGTACCATACGTCACCGTGTTTAAGGTATAGACTTTAAGCGGCTCCTTCACATCAGACCGAAAAACTATACGCTGAAGTGATCTCTGAGAGAGATTTATGTCTATGGCCCTGTACATCTTCTCGATGTCGCCCGATATAACATATCTATGTTGACGGAAGCGCAACAATATAGAAAGAAGATCATCTTGGACCACGGGGCCAACCATTTGGATGTCGTTAAATGAAAGACCGGTGGTAGTGGCTGCAGAGGCATCAAACACTGTACGTAATTTTGTTGTTGTGCTAGACTCGCGTATGTCTCCGTGGTGAGGTAAAAAATAAGTAGTTTCTTTACCACGTGTCGCAGAAAAGCTACGAACCGTAGTGTTATAACTCATATGTCCTAACTGTTCGTATTCACGCATGAACTCTAAGTATCGTTCCTTAAATACGGAGTCGCGTTGAAAACGTCGCTCAAGAGACAAAAAACGCTTTGTAGCCATTTGTAAAGAATCACCTAGAAGGTTTGGGTCTTTTTTTAAAGGAATTGTGACTACAAAGCGTCCTTTGCTATTGCGAAAAGTGTTCATAGAAAAATTATGTTTGCATGAAATCTCCTCTGCAGTTAATAAATGCTTAACTGGTACCGAGTCTAGTTCCCAGAATCGATTAATATTGACTTCGTCTTTTATAGAATTACAAAAATGAGACGAAGCTTGTGACGTGGGGCAATGGTTATTTGGAAATGATATGTGCCCCGAAATGATCCAACCTAACTTCGTTTCATGAAGCTTAGGTTGATGTTTGCCTAAATTAATAGAATTGCGCCCTTAGACGTTCCAAAATATTTCAGCCCCGACCAGGATGTCTATTGCCGAAGGGATATTGAATGAAGGATCCGCTAGACGCACCCCTGAAGGAAGAGGGACCTTATTGACGTTAATGAAACGCGATGGCAGCAATTTTGTTATCTCGGGTAAAATAAGACAATCTAAGTCGACCGAATAGTCACCGTAATAAGACTCAAGCGTGAGATTACAAGACTGTGTACTATAAGAGGTCTGATTGTTTATACCTGTGACTGTTGAGCTAGTGCCGTGTTGTGACAAACCCAGCTTGCTATATAAATCTTGTGAAATAAAATTGGCAGTACTTCCGTTGTCCAGTAAGAGTCGGGCGGTGTGCTTTGTGCTATTGACACCACGCACCCTCGCCAAGGCTGTGGAAAGGAATACAAAAGAAGATGAATCTTCATGCTCAAAATTTGTTGAAAAGGCAACATTATCATTGTTTGGCATTGGATTATGAGCGCCACGTTCAGGTTCTAAGTGCAAAAGAGTGTTGTGCCGTGTTTTGCAATATTTGCAATGTGACAACCTGCACATTTTTTCTGTGTGGCCCAAACGCAGGCAATTCATGCAAACTTTGAACTGTTTTGCCTTTTCAATGCGTGCTTCGACTGGCAAGCTCCTGAATGTTTCACAACTGTAAAGTAAATGATTTTCAGTACATAATGGACATTTATTTGCAGATTTATTTTTATTGTCATTAGATGCTATTACAAAACTTTTAGGTTTGTGTAAATTATTGCTGTTTTCTGTTAATTTAGATTTAAGGTTGATTTTACTATTCTCTTCTAATTTTTCTAATAAGTTAATCTGATTCTCTATAAATGTAATAAATTGATCTAAAGTTGGAGGTTTTAATAATGTATTACGATGCTCTTCCCAGTAACGGCTTGTGCTGGTATCTAGTTTTTGCGACATCATGAAGATAATGAGCGTGTCCCAATGTTCCGTCGGTTGTTTTAACGTTTTTAATGCTCGAATGTTCTTATTAGTGACATCTATCAAGTAGCGTAAGCTTTTACTAGATTCTTTTAAACATGGCTGAACATTGAACAACGCTTGTACATGATTATGTATAAGAAGGTGATTATTATCATATCGCTGACACAGCACATCCCAAGCATTTATATAGTTTTCGCTCGTAAAATCTAAATTTTTTATAATTAAAGCTGCACTACCTCGTAAGCATGATCGCAAATAATGAAATTTCATGATGTTATCATTGCAACTATTGTTATGAATTAGGGAAATATACGTGTCCTTGAACTCGAGCCAACTCTGAACGCTGCCGTCAAAATGTGGCAAGTCAATTTTTGGTAGACGTACATTTTTGTGTGCCTTACCTGACCCATCAGAACTAGAATGGGTAGAAAGTAAGCTCCGAGCTAGGGCTGTGGCGGCGTGGTACTGTTCTTCGAAATCACACCGGCTTTTAAATTCCTCCTCGAGCGTGTCTAACAGCACCTCAATCTCCGTCTGTAACGCGTCAAAGTCACTATATAAGATTTGGAGTCGTTCATAACGTCCTTCCAGCTCAAGACGCTGCAAATCGGACATGCCAGAAGCACTACTGAGCGGATAAATATAGTTTTTGAAAATGGTTAACTTGGCTTTAAGTGCACCGCGCCGTTTTTTTAATGTTTCAATAGTCTCACTCATTGTGAATATAATAAAGCAACAGCTAGTTAAAGTTTATAAAAATGAATCAAAACCGGTTTTGTAAGCAATGGTATGCGGGCCTTGACCTTGAAACGGCTCGGTTAGATATGACGCATTAGTTACTGTTAAAATAAAAAGATGCACACCTTTTAAGCAAATCGTAATAAGTAACGATTACGAATGCGCTTTAACTATAACAAAAAAATGCAGAAATGAAAATAAGCAGCTTAAATATTAGCAATGTGTACCTAAGTACCTAGTAATGCCTATGTAGTACATATATGCAGACAAAAAATAATAATTTATTCTCAGCGCTTAAGCCTACGCAAATGCAAATAAGCGCAATAAGATGCGATAGCAAGCAAGACCGAGCGTTCAATGAAATGTTACGAAGTTAAAAAATGAAAAATTAAAATTATCAACTTTAATCTTAGCAGTGTGTAGGTAGGTACCTATCACTAAAAATAATAATTTAATCTCAGCGCGTAAGCCTACACAAATGCAAATAAGCGCAATAAGACGTGATGGCAAGCAAGACCGAGCGTTAAATTAAATATTTAACCCAAATTGAGGTGAAAAGGGGTATGGGAAGAAAAAAAAAAAATGACGAAAAATTCGTAAATTGGAAGCCTAGACGAAGAAAAAAGGAAATCTGATTGGAACGAACTCACTTATTTGTCCAAAGCGTCCCACCAAGTCAGATGTCTTCAGCTCCGCAGTGTAGCAGCAACGTGGAAGTAGGCGATTCGACGTCCGTCTCTGGTTCAAAGGTCGCCAACGCCGCTTTGTAGGTGACTCGCTGGTTTTCTCCGAATCGGTTTTATTAAAAAACTGAAGGACCAATGTCCGTGAGGTCCCTTGACTTAGGTATATAAATGAAATAAAGTGGACTGTATAAATTAAGTACTTGTATTATGTACAACAAAATATATATGTAAGGCGAGCGTCGCTGTCCAAGGTATTGCGCGGAGTGTTCTAGCGCACCGCGAGGATCGCTTCCTCGCGCCGCTGTCCTCTTCTCCCCCGCCGCTGCTCGGTGCTCGTGCGCCGACAGTTATAATAAGGAAGCAATACACAATATAAAACAGAGTAAAAAAAAAATGTTCTGCTCTGTATAGAGCAAGTAAACTAATAGCTGTTCGCACTCTACCGTTTGAAGAATAGTAAAAGCAGATTAAAGTACACAGTAGGTAGGTAGAGTTGTGCGAGTCGTTGTCGCTGCTCTGCAGAGATGTCAGTTCTCGAGGGATGTAAGGTCCCTTGTCCCTTATACTATGTGAAGGTCAGAAATATAAAGATTTTCTAACCTAGTCTTATTCTAATAGCCAATAGGGCTCTACTTACTAAATTATGTACACAATTTACAGTATAGGTTGGTATACACCAATAAAGCGAGGTACGGGGTCTTAGTTATTTACAAAAAAAAATTTACAGGTTTATAAAATTTGAAATTTTTTCTAAGCTCTATGTAGAGCCTCGTTAAGCGGTCAGGCTGATAGCCCTCATTGAGCCCTTTAAAGTGATCCCAAACACGGCTCCACTGCTCCAAAGGGGTCCGGAGAGAGAGAAGTTGGAAATTTTTGGTTTCTAACCAAGATGGCTGCCTTAAAAGTGGTTTCTCCCTGTAATTCCGGAGCCAATAAGCCGATTTCGCTCGTGTTTGGGCTCACCTGGCTTAGTTTTTCAAGGTCTATCTCTTGGGGGATAAATTGACCCCCCAATTTTTTTGACCCCCGATTTTCCCCATAGCTATAGAAATGTATACTGTAGAGGGCGCTAAGGCACCGGGAAAAACCCCGACTCGCTGGGACGACGCGTTCCGGATATATGTGGTGTTGAATTTTTTCAAAATGGCCGCCTGTGAAAGTTTGGTCGGCCGTGTCTCCGGTTCTATGCGGCCCAGGATATCCGAGTTTGGGCTCCGCCGAATCGCCCTGACCCCCTCTACGCACTGATGCGGTTTTCAGGGCCTGAAATTTTTTAGGCTCCTGTGGTCCTGAAATTTCAGGAGGAAGTAGCCACCGCCCTCCAATACCTTCTGTGAAAACCGCAAGGTTGTATCTTAAGCGATTGTTGAGTTATGGCCGTCTGACTCCAAACAAGATGGCCGCCGAGCTGTCAAACTTCAACTTTGGAAGCCCGTAACTCGACAACCAATTGTCGTAGAGACCCCGGATTTCTTCGAGACAGCTCGGGATCACCTAGGCTTCCTTGCAAATTTAATTTTAGGTTAAAATAATTTTTTAGTGGCTAATCTGGCCAAAACTATACTAATTACCAAGAGTGGTGGAGTCAGAGCTACCAACGGTGAAAACCCCAAACCGCTACGACCTTCCAGTCCGGAGGTATACTAGATTGAAATTTTTAACCTTAGAAACCAAGATGGCGGATTTTACGAAATTCGTCAATTCTGCAGTTAGGGGCACCGAGTTTGGGCTTATACAAGTCTAAATAGACTATATAGACCCGGCCCACGGTCAGAATCGAGGAATTTCTACCTGTTATAATTTAATTAAAAAAATTTAATTAAAAATCTTCAAATTAGTCTAAGAGCAGTGTCTAACTATGGTCTATTAAATCTTAATTTTAACTTAAAACTAACATAATTTTCTTTTAACTTTTTATAAATTTCACTTTTTTAATTTTAACTAATTGAATTATTGTCCAAAAAAAATTCAAATTCTGGTCGCCTACTCTTCTCTGGTGCGCGCAAAGAATAGCAGTTGCAGAATTTGAATTCTTTGCGTATTTTCGAAGATATTGACTGCCAAAGTTCGAAACTTTAACTATTATTTATTATTTTTCGGCTCACTTAAAAATTTTCTGACTTCGGAATCTGGTATAGCTCGACAGGTGCTCCTTATCGCCAAAATTGCAGCCTCCCAGCTAGTCTCCTTCTTGTTTTGTCGCCACGTGGGAAATGGAGAAAAAATGTTCTCCTACTTACGGGGCGCGCGTCCGGGTGGTTTTGACGGCTGCAGAACGTGGGGGCACACTCGGCTCACTTCCTGGAACTTTTTTCAGTAAAAACACTTCACTAATCAATAAAAAATTTTTAGAACATAACCCCAGAAAATGAGGTTTTTCGCGTTCTGTGCTTCGGGGGTTCGCACGGCGGCACTTCACTGCAATCCAGCGGATGGGCCGCGACGAGACGAATCTCCCGACACCAAACTTGTCAAAATAACTTGAAGAAAAACCAGTGAACCGATTTTTAAAAGGTAGGAGCGAGTAAAAAAGCACGTGTTCTCGAGCGCGGCGTGAGTCGTACTGGTTAGGTTAGGGTTTTTTTTTTCCGCTTTTCCCCCATCATAGTACATCGGGACCTTGTTACACTTTTGTACTATGCTTATCTGTTAAATATGTACCCACACACTATCCCTTGGTGGGATTTCCGCTATGTATCATCTATTAAATTATACTATACTACATACTATACTGCTATACTACGAGTATTATATATACTATAACAACAAAATATTATACATACTATTATTTACCAACTTATTTTAAAACATAACTGTTGTTATTTCTTAATTCTGTTTTACATGTATAATACATTTAACATCTACTATTACATCTATATTACATCTGTATATTATTCTCTTATGTTTACATGTTTATTGTTTACAGTTAAGTTACATTTTCAGGATGTTGGCGATTTATTTAGCGGTTTGGTAAGTTGTCTCGTGTTATGTACTTTTCTTTCTACTTAAAAACGGTTTTACTTAGACAATAAAATATATATACTTATATATTATATATATTTATTGACAATTCTTTTGCTAATTTCCCATTTTATACCAAATTTTTCTTTTAAGTGTACGTGTATGTGTTTGTGTTCCTGTGTCGATACCATCGTGTATAATTATTATACCTTTTGTGTATCTGTTTGTGTTTATGTTTGTGTGTGCTTCATGTTTGTGTATGTTTCTGTTTATGTTCCTGCGTGATTTGTGGCTGCGTGTAGGTGTTGTGTGATATGCTGTGTGTGGGTTAAGCGTATGTAGTATTGGCCCGGGCCAGGTAGTCCCACTTTTTTCGCACCGGCAGTCAACGCTAAATGTGTTATGGTCGGTCTTCCGCAGCCCAGAGCGCGAACAGTTGCAGCACTACGGTCCGTTGCCTGCAATGAGGTCGGCGCATTTGTCACGCAAATGCGGCCCTCCGCAGTGACTGCATCCGTCCACACTCTCGGTGCAAAATTTCCGACCGTGTCCAAAGGCAAGGCACCTAGTGCATTGGATGAGCGGAGACTGGTCCTCGACTCTGACCCTTTGCAGGTCCAGATAGAGGGCTCCAGCCGCCGTCATCCTCTGCCATACGCTGGGACCCACCTGAAGGATAATGTGTCAAGTCTTAGGGTTCTTTGTGCGTCTTTTAAATTTTACCTCTATCTTTGCGTCCTCTTCAGGTAGGCCCGTGAATACTTCTTTGTTTTGGGCGTAAAGTGCCCCAATGAAATCCTCGTCCTCACTTTCTAAATACACGTCTTTTAAAATACCTAGTGGGTTTTTATTTTTCATTGGGGCAACTTTTAGTCCGCCCCCGCGGCTCTCTATTGTTCTTCGGACCTTTCCTAACTCTTCTGCCGTGTCACACCCCAGAATCACTGTCAGGTTCCTTGCCTTTCGGACCTTAGTGATTTTAAGCCCGGTGCTTCTAGCATCAACCGCCCTTTTCACTCTACTGAGGACCTCGTCAGCGGTCTCCTGGTTTCCCTCCAGGGTGACCGCCACCGAGTGAAGTGCAGGGCGGTAGGCAGGCTTGGCTGCTGCGGCGCTGGCGTATGTTTTCGGGACCGCTACAGGGGCCGCATTCACAATTGTTAGTGTTTTCGCGACTTCTGCTACCTCATTTTTGGCCGCTACGATCCCCTCAGCAAGTCCGCCGACCAGGTCTTTGAGGCGGCCGTATGTCTGGCATCCGAGTTCGAGGGTCGTTTGATCATAGGCCGCCTTTTTCTCATCGAGCTTTTCTTGGATCTGGTCCAGTAGGTCGGAGCCTCGGTCGCCGGCTCTGTCGTCGAGTTCCTTCAGTTTAGTTTTTACGGTCCGCTCAAACTCGTTTATACGCTCTGTCAGCGCCGCCTCCATCACTCCCAGCCTCGTGATGACGTCATCCTGGTCTTTTGACGTCGAAGCTTCTGCGAGTTCACGAGCTCGTAGAGGGCCCGCAAACCCTTATCAGATTCAACCTCCAGGAAGATCTTTATATCTTTCCTCATCTGAGGATAGTCTTGGACCTTCGAGGGTATATCCTCGAAGGTCTTCATCACCTACTGGAGGAGTTTTTCGCTCGACAACGCAGCGTAGTTGGTTTGCCGCTTCATATAAATCTCCACGTTGTCGAGCGATCTTCTTTTTGCACCCGGTCTCCGGATGAATGTTTTGGCGGCGTCCTGCGCCACAGTGGTTTTGGTGGCCGGAATGGGAGTGGTGGGCTTTCTGGTATTGCCAGAGGTCGTGGGCGTGCGGTGCATGCTCATTGTTATGTGTGAATGTATTGTTGTAAAATTAAAATGTAAAAGTAAGACGTCTTCAGACCCTGTAAAGGGGGGTCTGTGTCGTGTATAAATTTGGGTGTATAAATTAAAAATTTTGTCAAAATATTGTCAATAAAATAGTAGGGCAAAGTGAGCCCCGTCTTAAAACTACTTACTCTATTTCAAAGTAGCAAACGCTACTTTAGTTCCTAATGCTTCAAGTTCCTGCGCAGGGTTGTCGAACACAAGTATAAAATAAAATAAAATAAACTAAATAAATGAGGAAACTGGCAGGGCCAATCCACTGGGCGCCCCGAGCCGGTTCAAATGAGCCCAAACTTGGGGGGCCCAGGAGCCCCAGGGATAGAGTTAGGGGTAGGGGGGGATAAGGTAAAAAGTGGAGGGGAGAGGGGGGCAGGTTTTCGTGGGGTGGCGTTTGGTATGGTCGGCGTAAACTGCCGCGGCCAATGTGTTTGTGACCCCCTGGCGGTTCAAATGAGCCTAAACGCGGGGTCTGAGTGCCCCAGGGACGGGGTAGGGGGAAGGGGGGTGAGGTAAGGAGAGGGAGGGAAGCTATTGGGCCTCCCGGGCTGGTTCAAACAAACCCAAACTCGGGGGTCCAGGTGCTCTGGGGACAAGTTGGAAAGGAGGGGGGTGAGGTAAGGGGTGAGGGGGGGAAGCTACTGGGCCTCCCGGGCTGGTCCAAAAAAGCCCAAACTCGGGGGGTCCAGGTGCTCTGGGGACAGAGTTGAGAGTTGGGGGGTGAGGTAAGGGGAAGGGGGCGGGTAAAATAGGTTGACGGGATAGAACGTCTGGGCCTTCCCTGCTGGTTCAAATGAACCCAAACACAGGGGTCCAGGTGCTCTGGGGAGAGGTTGGTATTAGAGGGGGTGAGGTAAGGGGAGGGGTGGGGGGAAAGGGTACAAACCTGGCCAGTCAGCTGGGCTCCCCGAGCTGATTCAGACGAGCCCAAACTCGGGGGGTCCAGGCACCCTGGGGACAAGGTTAGTGAAGGGAGGGTGAGGTAGAGGGCCACCACGGTGTTCCTCCTTCGCCTAATCCGAGCAACGGGATAGTTTGCTCACTGCGACTCGGCTAGGAACGCCCTATTTAACGGGCTCGCCTCTCTCGAGGCCCCACCATCCGGGCAAATACCGTGCCCAGATGGTGGGGCCTGTGCTCCTCATGAATGCACCCCAGGAACACAGAGGGGCGCATTCCGCCACATTAGTATGGGGCGGCAGATCCCCCGACCCACCGCCCGTGGCCACTCTCATTCGGGGACGCGGGCGAATCGTGCTCGCCGGCGTCCCCTCGCCGGGGGTCTGCGGGGCGGGAGCGTGAGACCAGCTCGCTCCCGCTCCCGAAGAGCCTCTCTCTTGGCCGCCATCACCTCGCTAGCGAACGAGGCGACGGCAGCCCAACACTGTTCGCTGCCGGCCATAGCCAGAATTACGGCCGACAGCGACAGGTCCGCACCAACGGTGCTCGTGAGGGCCGTCCTTTGTTCGTCCCACGCCTCACACACGGCCATGGTGTGATAGGCCGTGTCAGGGTCGCCGGTGGTGCAGTTGCGGCACCGGGGCTCCGACTCTACCCCAACCACCTCCCACAGGTACTTGGCAAAACAGCCATGACCCGTGAGGAGTTGGGTGAGGTGGTATGTCGGAGCCCCATGACCCCTCTCCACCCACTGGGGCTACGGGTCGTCTCTAACCTTACGGCTCATTTCCGGAAGACATCATCGCGAGCCGACTGTCTCCAGCGATCGATCTCCTCCGGAAGCGGCCGATCTCCAAGTACACGCCGCATCAGGGCGCTCTCGACGTACACTCGCTTGAGAACGCCGGCCTCGAGATCCCAGGAGATCCCAGCCAGATACTGCCCGCGATCAGACACGTAGGAGACGGTGTGGTACGCCCGTGCAGCCCGCTGCGCGATGACGTCGCAGCAGCCCGATATTCGCCGGGCTGAGGGCTTCCGCCCATATGGGCGCTCCATAGAGCGCCTTGGAGCGCACCACTCCGTCATAGAGACGGCGGCAGGCAGACCCCGGGCCTCCTCTGTGTCTGGCAGCAGACGCGAGAGCATTCCGGCAAATGACAGCAGCTTCGGTGCCAATTGCCGGAAATGCTCTGTGAACCGCCACCGACTGTCGAGAACGAGCCCGAGATATTTCAGGCTGTTCCCGACAGCGATGGGGATGCCGCCCACCACAATCGATCTATCTCGAGGCGGCGTCTGCCGAGGCCCGTGGAAGAAGACGGCCTCAGACTTCTCCAGGGCGACTGTTAAGCCGAGCGCCCCGATGCGACGCACTACATGAGCGACGCCTGCCGTGGCGAGTACGGCGGCGTCGCGGAATGTTGGGGCCCGCGCGGTCCTCGAAGATTAGCACCGCGCAGGACCCAATCGTAGCCTACGTTCCACAGGAGCGATCCAAGGACCGACCCCTGTGGAACGCCACAAGACATGTCCCTGCGGACCACCCCACCTTGGGCCGGGTACATGATGACCCGGTCCACGAAGTAGTCCGCAAGGACGCGCCTGAGGTACCACGGGACATTGTGGTACCTCAGCGCCTCCGCAATGGTCTCCCAGGGGAGGGTGTTGAAGGCGTTGGCTATATCCAGCGACACAGCCAACACCACCTCACCCCCAGAGACCGCTTCGTCGACCCTGTCCCGTAGTCGAGATACTGCGTCGATTGTCGACCTCCCGCGACGGAAGCCGAAGTCCCAAGCCGGTGGCCGGACGCTGCACCCTCCGCCGTACATACGGGGCATCTGGGCTCCGCGGAGCAGGTGGCCGACTTGTGGCCGGCCTGCCCGCACCGGAAGCAGAGCGCACTGCGGTCTGTGGCCACAGTGCACCTGGCCCCGACGTGCCCCGGCTCGAGGCAGCGGAAGCACCGCACCGGCCTGGGCTCCAGGGTGGTCAGCTTGACCACTGACCACCCGACGACGATGCGGCGACCATCGGTCAGCTTTCTGGCCGCCTCAACAGGGCACCGCAACCAGGCAGTGCCCTGTCGGCCAGATGGGCGATTGATGTCGCCGACCTTTATGGCGTCGGCAGAGCAGCCCCCCTCTGCTGCCAGCGACGCCGCTACCGTCTCTTTAGAGGCCGAGTCGCTCAGGCCAGAGATGCGCATCTCCACGCATCTCTCCGGCCTAGCGACACGGACCTCCTCGAGCACCTCCCTGAGCCTCGCAGCCAGTTGGTCGGCTTTCTGGGCTCTATCGGCGCCAGCCACCTCCAGGATCCGATCTCCGGTTACGGCGGTGCGGAGCCGGAGGCCGTCGATCCCCAGGGCCTTGAGGTCTATTGACCTCTCGGCTTTGGACATGACCTGCCCGTAGGTCACGCCCTGCTCCGCGGCGCCCGGCTGCAGCGTGAGTGTGATCGCTGCAGTCTGTGGGGTGCGCAGTTTGCGGGACCCCCGGGCACCACGTTTCCTCTTCTTGTGGTGGCTGGCGCCGCTGGAGTGGCACCGGTCGGGGCAACCGACCGGACTGGGGCCGGTTTAGGCGCCTTTGGCTTAGCCGCCTTCGGC
This sequence comes from Arctia plantaginis, assembly GCA_902825455.1. Classification (NCBI taxonomy): domain Eukaryota; kingdom Metazoa; phylum Arthropoda; class Insecta; order Lepidoptera; family Erebidae; genus Arctia; species Arctia plantaginis. Next base: position 21,206 of record CADEBD010000291.1, on the reverse strand, counting down.
CTAGCCGCCACTTCGCTCCATGTCCCGCTTTGCGGGAGCGGGGCGGGGGCCAACGAGGAAGCCGACAGGGGTGACTGCCGCGACTGTCGGGCAGCCTCCGCCTCCTTTGCCGCAGCAGTCTTCTTCCCCGTCTTCTTTTTCTTCTCCCCCGATGGCCCGGGGGGGGGCACGCCCCTATCTCCTCCTGCCCGTCTGGCATTGGAGGAGAGAGGGGGAGAGGCCGTAAGGGAGACACCTCAGGCTCGGGCTCAGGTCCGCTGGCGGACCGGGCCGCGTTTCTCCTGTCCGCCTGTAGAGGCGGACGGATGCGGGTCTCCGGCAGCAGGCGGTCAGCGATCCCCGCGAGTCGCGCGTCGATGAGAAAGCCAATCTCATCGCGGCTCATCGCGGGCGGAGCAGCCTCTTCCTGCTGCTTCAAGGCCCGCATTTCGGCCCGTACTGCAGCCAGCTCGGCCTGCATCTGGGCCACCTCCTCTGATTCCGTGCGGGACATGAGCGCGCGCACGTTCTCCAAGATGGAGTTGCACGCGTTCTTTAGGTTCCGCACGTACTGGCCCTTTAGATTAGAGCTCTTGGTGGCGATGGTTTGAACCATCGTCACCGCCGCCTCTATAGAGCCCGAGAGCTGCTCCGCACTGAGGGACTGAGTGGCCGACGATGCCATTCTCGCTTGGGGCTGCGGACTGGGCTGGGGCAGCGGGCACAGAGCCCTCTGCCGCTGTTGTCGCAGCTCCTCCGCAAGCTCTTCCTCAGCGCGGAGCTCGAGCTCCCGCTCCTTGGCCGCGTTGAGCTCGGCCTTGGCCCTCGCCAAATTGACGTATTCCCCCGTTTTCGGGGGACGACCACGACTACGCTTTGGGCTTTCGCTGCGCGAATCGCCCTCGCTCGGCGAATCCAACTCTGTAGCAGAGTTGGTTCGCTTGCGCCAGAATCTTCCCCTTCCTGGGGAAGACGAGCGCGAACCTCCAGGTGTGCTGGCAGCGTCCATCCGCTCCAGCACCACCACCGGCACCACCTCTCTGAGAGAGACAGGAGACCTTGCGGTCTCCGTCTCGATCTCCTTCTCCACTCCTTCTACGTCAAAAGTTTTTGAATTTGGGTTGGGTTTTTTTTTTTCTTTTATTTTTTAAACCTAGGCCCGGGTTGAAGTGTTACTTCAAGAGAATGGAAGAGGACAAATATTGTTGAATCCTCGTCGAAGAGTCCCTTTCTTTGTCTTCACCTCGGCGACCCTCACCACTCCATCGTTGCCGGGATAGATCTTCACAACACGCCCCAGAAGCCAGAGCAGAGGCGGCAGAGCCTTGTCTTTTACCAAGACAAGCGCACCCAGTTGCAAGTCGCTGGAGGCCGCAACCCATTTGTGTTTCTGTTGAAGTAGGTTAAACCGCTGCCAAAAATGTTGTTTTAGCAGTTCCACCCGCTTGTAGCGCTCCAGCCGCGTTATGGAAACGTCGGAGATACTCGGATGTGGAACCGACAAAAGTGGCCGTCCAATAAGGAAATGGGATGGAGTCAAGACGGATAAATCAGTAGGGTCATCAGAAAGAGGTGTTAGGGGACGTGAATTTAAAATGCCTTCTATTTGGATTAGTAAAGTTGACATCTCCTCATAGGTTAGGTGAGTAAGTTTAAGCAACCTTTTTAAATGATGTTTTGTTGAGCGAATGGCCGCCTCAGCAAGGCCGTTGAAGTGCGGTGAATAGGGTGGAGAGAATGCAAATTCGATACCTTCCTGAGCAATGTCTGATGCAATATTGGATTCCTGTAAAAGTCGGTAAAGTTCATTAAAGGCTCCAACAAAATTAGTGCCGTTGTCGGATAAAATGGATTTAGGCTTTCCGTGACGTGCTACGAAACGATTGAGCGCGGCTAGATAAGCTTCCTTTGTAAGCTCCGTAACAAACTCCAGATGGACAGCCTTAGTGGATAGACAGTCTTATCTTTGTGTGTTACAAAGATAAGACTTTATCAATTTACAACCGCGACCTCTACGGTCGGCTATCAATATTGGCCCGGCGTAATCGACGCTACAATTGAGAAAAGGGAGTTCGAGATGGCTTCTAGAAGTTGGTAACTGACCCATAATGGGCTGAATAAAATCGGCCTTTTGCCTGAAACAGGTTATACATTTTCGAACAATTGACTTAGCCAAATTTCTTCCACCTAAAGGCCAATAATTTTGTCGAATAGAGGCTAATAGCAGCTGAGGTCCAGCGAGGAAATGCCTTTCATGTAACATTCGGAACAAAATTTTAGTAAAATTGCATGTTTTGTATTGTAGTCGTAATGAGAATTTTCGAGTCTGCCGCCTACACGAATGAGATCGTTAGAATCTAAAAAGGGTGTCAGAGACAGTAGTCTGTTTTTCTTAGGCAAAGGATTTCCACCTTTAAGAATTAGATACTCCCTTTGAAACATTTCCGACTGTGCGGCATGCAAAATCAAATTTAGTGATATTTGTAGCTCATGGCACGTAATAGAACCTTTAATTCTATTGGTTTTATTTTTTAAATTGTTAATAAATCTAAGTATACAAGCAACTACTCTTTGTAAATGATTAAAGTTGGAATTTTTATGAATTAATTGCAATATGATTGAGTTAGAATTGACTTTATGAATTGATGTAATATGAACTAATGAAACGTTTCTAACTACTTCTGGTAAATCTTGTTTCACGTGAGGCGATTTAGGCCACATGGATTGATCTTGTTTTAAAAATGATGGTCCGTTCCACCACAACTCGTTATCGTTGATTTGGTCAGCGTTCAACCCCCGAGAAACAAGATCCGCCGGATTGTCTTTAGACGGTACGTAGCTCCATATACAATCTGATGTACTTTCTTTTATTTCATTTATACGATTAGCAACAAACTTTTTTAATTGGGCTACGGGCATAGACAACCAACCAAGCACTATTGTAGAATCGCACCAAAAAAAAACACTTATCAATCGGTAGAGTAATCGATTCCTTGACCTTGGTACGCAGTCTTGATCCTAGTAAAGCTCCGCAAAGCTCGAGTCGTGGAGTTGTTGTTGGTTTGATAGGTGCTACGCGACTTTTAGACGTAAGCAAACGAACCGTGACCTCATCGCTAGTGATCGAGCGTACGTATAAGCATGCACCGTAAGCTTTCTCCGATGCGTCTGAAAATATATGAAGTTCATTGACCATTGAATTATAACAAGAAACCCAACGAGGTATTTTTAAATTATTTAAATATGATAAAGATTTGATAAATATAAACCAAGATTCCTGAATAAATGCAGGCACGTCATCGTCCCATTCAAATTTATTAATCCATAATTGTTGCATCATTATTTTTGCTTCTATGACGCAAGGACTAACTAAACCTAAGGGGTCGAAAATTTGACTAACTACTGAAAGAATATGTCGCTTTGTTGTTCTCACCGGCTGTTCGTACTTAATTGAAAATGTTAATGTGTCGGATTCACACAACCAATTCAAGCCTAGAGTTTGGGAAGTGACATTTGTTTGTTTTTTAGAAAAATCGAATGTACGAGTAGTGTCGTTTACTGCATTGTTGCTATCGGTAAGTTGTACTAATATTTCCTTACTATTCGACTGCCATTTACGCAAGTTAACTTGGCTTGAGCGAGAATCGATATGACTTCCTTACATATTTCAACAGTAGAAGATATAGAGTGAGATCCACAGAGAAAATCATCAATGTAGAAATCACGTTTTATAGCAGTTTGTGCATCGATATTTGTAGCTTGATCCGCTAGGCTAACCAAACATTTCGTGGCTAAATATGGCGCAGAAGCAGTACCGTACGTTGCCGTATTTAAAGTGTACGTTTTAAGGGGCTCTGATGGATTGGCGCGAAAGATAATACGTTGCAAGGAACGCTGGTCAGCATTAAGTAAAATAGCGCGGTACATCTTCTCGATATCTCCTGAGACTACTTAACTGTGTTGTCGAAAACGCAGTATAATAGACAGGAGATCATCTTGGACGGTTGGCCCTACCATTTGGAGATCATTGAGCGATAGACCTGTAGTGGTTTTAGCGGACGCATCAAAAACTGTTCGTAACTTAGTGGTCATACTTGACTCACGCACAACACCATGGTGGGGTAAAAAATAATTAATTTTACCATTAGATATGGATTCGTGTGTGTCTCGTGACATATGCCCTAAACTTTCATACTCACTCATGAAGTCTACGTATAGTTTTTTGAAACTAGGGTCCTTTTGAAACCGTTTTTCTAGAGAAAGAAATCGACGCCTTGCCATCTCGTATGAATCACCCAACCTATCAGGATTCAGAAGAGGCATTGTAACGACAAAATGGCCAGAACTGTCGCGAAGTGTATTTTTATAAAAATCTTCCTCACAAGAACGTTCTTCGAGCGATAGCGTATGTTTAGGAGAGATTGTGTCCAACTCCCAAAACCTAGTTAAATCAATACCTACATCTATGGATGAATAATTGCAAAAATGGGAATTTGTCGTGTGTGGCTGAACAAAAACGGAGCCTGACACTATCCAACCTAACTTTGTTTCATATAATGTAGGCTGTTTTTTCCCAAGGCATATTCTATTGCAACCTACAACTTCCCAAAAGACTTCCGCCCCTACCAACAAGTCTATGACAGACGGAACATGGAAAGTTGGGTCGGCCAAACGTAAACCAGTAGGGATTGGTATATTGTTTATATTAATAGATACCGGTGGCAACCGTTGTGTAATTTCCGGTAAAATAATACATTCTATTTGTCTAGAATAACCACCATTTAGCGACTCAAAAGTAAGAAAGCAAGACTGTGTACTAATACTTTGTTGGTTGTTTATACCTGTTACCTTGGAGCTCGTGCTATGCCTAGACGACCCCAGATCCTCGCATAGACCCGCAGTAAGAAAATTGGCCGTACTGCCGTTGTCGAGTAGCATGCGCACCTCTTGTTTCTTCCCGCTGGAGCTCACCACTGTCACCAGCGCTGTGGATAGCAAAATAAAGGCTTGCGAAGTAGTCTGTTTGACATAAGCGTTAGCTGATAACGCAACATTTTCAGCAGGGCCTGGCATAGGATTTACAATACGAGTCTCATTTTTATCCAAATGTAAAAGAGTATTATGCTTTACTTTACAATATTTACAATGAGCCAACAATTTACAACGTTTCTGACTGTGACCAGGACGTAAACAGTTAATACAAACATTAAGGTCATAACCCGTGCGAATACGTGATTCAATTGATAAACCTTTAAATACATCACATGTATAAAGATAATGATTATTTGTACATAAAGGGCATTTCAGTGTACTAAATTTATTTAAATGTTTACTTTTACTTTGTTTACTAAGACTATCTGTTACAATAAAGCTTTTTGATTTGTTACTATTTTCTGATTTGATTATTTTCTTATGTTCCTCTAAAGTTTCTAACAGGTCTGCCTTATCCCCTAAAAATTTACAAAAGTGAGTAAGTGTTGGGGTACCGCTGATGGAGTTGCTGTTTCCAGCGGCCCACCTGGATCTTATTTGGGTACTTATATTTTTGAGATGCTCTAAGTAGGGTTGTAATGGCGCATCTGGTTCAAAATAAAAGGAGACGAGTGTCACCTCCCAGGATTCCGTTTGTATACCCACCACTGCAAAGTTGTTTGTAGTAAGGTTTGGGTACGGCTTGACTCTCAGGTTCGGGTCAAATACTGCGATTGCCGCTTTCACCGTACCCTCCCCGCGGTTTGTGTTCTGGAATATGCGCACTCCCCGGTGACTCCTCATCTCCTTAGCACCTCCTACATATGGTTCCTGGAGCAGGGCTACCGTGACTCTCCTCTTACTTGCCTCAAGTAGCACCTCATTTGTGGCTAGCTTTTTCCGCTGGAGGTTCGCTTAAATTACGCGGTAGGGGGTTTTGCCGCCCTCGGCTGTGTCAGCAGTAGGCTACTGCCGACCGGGCGAGTCTATCCCACTTTTTCCTTGTTGGGCACGCAAGGTCGAAGGCGTTATGGTGGGTGTTTTCAAGTTGTGCCTTGGTGCAGTTTCGGCAGCATGGTGTCGCCCCCGCAAGGCGATCTGCGCAGTCCTTACCAAGGTGTGGGCCACCGCAGTGACCGCATAGATCCACCGTCTCCCTGCAGAATCGCTTTCCATGCCCGAAGCCCAGGCAGCGTGTGCATTGGACTAATGGGTTTGGTCTTCAATCCTAATTCGCTGGAGGTCGATACGTAGCGACCCGATTCTGAGAGCTTTTCCCCAGATAGCGGGTGACACACTTACCACTACATGGCATGTGTGGGGGTTTCTCGCCCTCCTCCTGTACTTTATCGTAACCCTGTCTTCCTCCTGTTCCAGGCCATGAAAAACCTCCCCGTTCTGGTTCCGGAGTGCTTTAATAATATCCTCATCCGTGTTCACTGACAGAACGTCTCTGAAGATCAGTAATGGGTCCTTATTTTTCATGTCCTCGACCAGGAGGCAGGTGCCGTCCTTCTCCAATCTTTCTCTGGCCTTACTCCTCTACTCCTTAGAGCCAAAGCCCAGGATCACCTTCCTGTCCTTTGCTTTCCTGACCCTCTCCACCTTTATCCAGCCTTCTTTCGCATTTACCACCTGTCTTACTTTGTTTAAGACCTCTTCTCCAGTTTCTGTTTCTTCTCTGGAGGTCACTACCATTGAATGCATGGTGCTTCTTATGGGCGTTTTTTGTGTATTCGTTGTGTGGCTGGCGACGGCTTGTGCGTAGGAGGTGGTTGACTCTTGCCCAGTGCGTTCCTTCATCTGTGCTTCGAGAGCCTTTTCCAGGTCGTTCTTTTTTGCTATGTGCTCTTGAATAGCCCTGGTATGATCTCTCATTGCTGCACCAAGTTTCTCTTCACGGTCTGTTTCTTCGATTTGATCATCCTGTGGTGTTGTTTCTAGGTCCCTCTTTTTGTTCTCCCCTTCTTTGACCAGTTTGTACAGTTTTTCGACCACCACTGTGACTTCTGATTTTATGTCCTTTCGTATATTACCAGATTGGCCTAGTAGTATTTTGGCTTTAGTCACAAGGGCTTTGGCCTCGGCAGTTCTTGAGGTGTTTTTAATTTTTTGCGCTGGCGGCGAATAGATTAGTACTTCCGTGGAAGCCCTGCGCGTCGTTACTGTTCTGGTCTCGGGAGGGGGGTTTTTAACTTGAGTTTTAATGGAGCACTAGGAGGTATTTTATTTGGTGACTTGTTGGGCGATGGTGAGGCGGGGTGTGCTGGCGACGTTGAGGGTCCCGCTTTAGCGGATTCCACGCTCGCAGCCCCAGGGGAGGCCACCGCTGCCTTCTTCGCTGGTGTCCTATGTAATACATGGCGATGTCACAATATTCTAAGTCAGTGTATTGTAGACTGACTAAGTGAAGGCAATAGATCAGAAACAGGTTGCTGTAATGACCTAGGTTTAGTCAAACTTAAAGGAAAGTTGTGTCTCGTGTCTATGCAGACACCTTCCATATAATAAAACTTCTTGATTGTAATTACATATGTGAATTTATTATAGTATAAGACCAGCGACAGCTTTCGAGTACAAGAAGAAAGTGGGTGGGAGACCCTTGTCGGTCCTATTTATATACATTTATTTGATACGTAAACTAATTATAAACACCGTCACGATGTTATAAAAACCGTCACGATGATGAGCCTGATGTATTTGTTGCTCATTAAGTGCGCACTGTGATTGCCAGCTGTAGTAAGTTAGGCGTGGCCTTAACACTACGAAATTGTTGTTGGTAAGGCTCGGATACGGTTTGACCTTCAAGTTTGGGTCAAATACTGCTATGACTGCTTTCACTGTACCCTCCCCGTGATTTGCATTTTGAAAAATGCGTACTCCCTGGTGACTTCTCATCTTTTTGGCCGCGCCTACGTATGGCTCCTGCAACAGAGCTACCGCGACTCTCCTCTTTCCTGCCTCAATCAGTACCTCGTTTGTGGCTAGCTTTTTCCGCTGGAGGTTAGCTTGGATTACGCAGTATTGTGTTTTGTTGCCCTTATCTACGTTAGCAGTAAGCTACCGCCGACCGGGCAAGTCGAGCCACTTCTCCTTATGGGACATTCGGAGTAAAAGGCGTTGTGGAATGTGCTCTCAAGTTGCGCCCTTGCGCAGTTTCGGCAGCACGGCGTCCCCTTGGCAAGTCGATCCGCGCAGTCCTTGCTCAGATGTTGACCCCCGCAATGGCTGCACAGATCCACCTCCTCCTTACAAAAGCGCTTTCCATGGCCGAACCCCAGGCAACGCGTACACTGGACCAGTGGTGACTGGTCCTCTACCCGGACTCGCTACAGTTCGACGTGCAGCGACCCTGTCTTAAGGGTTTTCCCATAGACGGTAGGCGACACACCAATCACTATGTGACAGGTGTGGGGGTTCCTGGTCCTCCTCCTATATTTTATTACGACCCTGTTTTCCCCCTGCTCGAGGCCGCGAAAGACCTCCCCGTTCTGATTCCGGACGGCTTTTATTACTTCGTCGTCCGTGTGAATTGACAGCACATTTTTGAGTATTAGTAACGGGTCTTGGTTCTTCACTTCCTCGACCAGGAGGTGGGCATCGTTCCTTTCCAGCTTATCCCGGGCTTTCTGTCTTTCCTCCCTGGTGCCGAAGCCCAGAATCACCTTTCTGTCCTTTGCTTTCCGGACCTTCTCTACCTTCACCCAACCCTCCTTAGCGTCTACCGCCTTCCGGACTCTAGGTAGAACCTCGTCTCCGGTCTCCGTGTCCTCTTTCGATGTTACGATTATGGAGTGTATGGTTCTCTTGCCAGGTGTTCTGGGCGTGTCCGTTCCATAACTGGCGACAGCTTCCGCGTAGGAAAGGGGGGGTTACTCTTTCTGAGTTTTCCTTCTTCTGTTCTTCAAATGCTTTTTCCAGGTCTCTCATTTTCTGGGTATGTTCCTGGATGGACCTCGCGTGTTCCATTATTACCTCCTTTAATTTCTTCTCAGTTTCCTTTTCCTCTGTTGTCTCTTCCTGCACCTAAATTTCCGGCCCCTTCTTTTTGCTCTCCCCTTCCTTAACCAGCTCAAACAGCCTATTCAGCGCCGTCGTGACGTCCATCTTGATGTCCTTCCTGAGGTTTCCGGACTCGCCCATTGAGTTTTTGGCTTTCGTCACAAGGGCTTTAGCCTCGGCGGTTCTTGTGGTGTATTTGTTGGCTGTAGTTCTTGCCACTGGCGGCGACTGTGTTTGCGCCTCCGTTGACATTCTGCGCATGTGTGTCTTGGTTTCGGGTGGGGGGGGGGGACTACTCTACATTTAGTGACTGTTTTTGTTGAGGCGCTAGGAGGTAGTTTGGTTGGCGATTTTGTGGGTGTTGTTATTGGCTCTGGTTGGCCTGTTTCCCATTCGCCGATGCTGCGCCTCACCTTGGTGGTCTGGCTGAAGCTGAAGCCTCCAAAATGACTTCATCACCAACACTGCCCAGTGTTGGTGATGAAGTCATTTTGGAGGCTTCAGTGTTTTCGGCCCCAGCAGAGGTGCCTGCTGCCTTTTTTGCGGGCGTCCTATGGAGGTACATGATGTTGTCACGTTTTCGTTCAGTGTGTTGTAAAGGGACACACTTCACGGGTTTGGGTAAAATTTATTTTAATTAAATTTGTGGCTGTTTATGGTATGCCGCCTCAACGCTATGATGTTACCCAACAGGAACAGGTTACTGCGATCTAGATTAGTCAAAGTTTAAAAGCGAAAGTCTTGTCAGAAACGAATCAATGTTCACAGTTTTATAAACTTTTGCTCTATGTAGAGCAAGTATCCTAAAATTATTCACCTTGTACCATTAAAGTACAAATAATATACACAATTTTAACACAATAGAGTAATTCTACTCTATGTCGGGCTATTCGTCTCTGTACAACAGAGTCGTCAGGTTCTGGGATGTATAGTCCCTGTCCCTATAAGTCAAATTGCGAAAATATATTACAAGTCTAAGGGATGTATAGTCCCTGTCTCTAAACTAATAGCTAAAACTAATAAAAACTAATAAATGTTGTGTACGAATAAGCCACTGTCAAGTTCAGGGTGGGATATGTGGGTCGGTTACACAGTAGAGCAAACCTCCGGGGTCAAAATACACGTAAAACTATTTAAAATATATATATATACACAAGAGAAAAAATGAAGATTTTTAGACTCTATGTAGAGCCTTATAAAGTCAACAGGCTTGTAGCCCTCGCCGAGCCCTTTCAGATAACCCCAAACACGGCCCCACTGCTCCAAAGGGGTCCAGAGGGGGAGATGATTAAAATTTTTGGTTATTTCCAAGATGGCTGCCTTATTTTTGGTTATTCCCCGTTTCTCTGGAACCGGTGGGCCGATTTTGCCCGTGTTTGGGTTCACCTGGCTCAGTCCGTCAAGATCTATCTCTTGGTGGCCAATTTAACCCCCCAAATTTTTGGACCTCCGATTGCCCAAAAGCTACTGAGTTGTATACAGTAGGGGGCGCCAAGGCACCGGGAAGAAACCCCGACCCGCTGGGATGACGCGTGCCGGAGATATAGGCTGTTAAAGTTTTTCAAAATGGCCGCCTGTTAAAGTTTGGACGGCCGTCTCTCCGGCTCTAATCGCCCCAGAATACTCGAGCTTGGACTCCCCACAAATGCCCCGACCTCCCCTACGCCCTGATCTGGTTTTCAGGCCCTGAAATTTCAGGAGCAGGTAGCCAAGGCCTCCCAAATAGCTACAGCGAAAACCGCAAACTCGTAGCTTGAGCGGTTGTGGAGTTATGGCCGTCTGACCCTAAACAAGATGGCCGCCGAGCTGTCAAACTATAACTTTGGAAGCCCGTTTCTCCGCAACCCGTGGTCGTAGAGAGTCCGGGTTTCCTCCAGACAGCTCAGAGTCACCTCGGCTTCCTTGCCAATATAGTTTTAGAACAAAAAATTTTAATGTGGCTAATCTGGCCAAAAGTATACTAATTGCCTAAAGGGGCGTTTAGGGCACCAAACAGCGAAAACCCCGAACCGCTGCGACCTTCCAGTCCGGAGCTACGGTCAATTGAAATTTATAACTAAAATAACAAAAATGGCGGATTTTACGAAATTCGTCAATTCTAGCCCTAGGGGCACCGAATTTGGGTTTATACAAGTCCAAATGGGCTATATAGACCCGGCCCCGCGGTCAGAATCGAAGAATTTCTACCTGTTTTAATTTAATTTACAAAAACACAAAAAATCTTGTATCTCCGGATTGGCACGGTATAAAAATACACAAAAAATCTTAAAAATAGTCCTAAATTTTTTCTAAAAATAACACATAAAAATTTTTCTATTTCTAAAAATTTTCGTTTTTCAATTGTTGGATCACAAAAAATTTTTCTTTTCGCAGAAAAGGGGATGGCACGATGAGATGTTCCTGTGGTCCAATTTTCAGCCTCCCCGCTAGCCTCCTTCGTGATTTGGTCGCCACGTGGGAAATGGAAAAAATGTTTTCCTACTTCCGGGGCGCGCGTCCGGGTGGATTTGAAGGCTGCGGCGTATGGGGGCACACTTGGCCCACCTCTTGGCACCTTTTTTCAGCTCCTCACTTCACTATTCACTCGGTTATGGACAGAAGTTAAAAAGTTTATACAAAAATAACCTCAAAATTTGTGGTTTTTCACTAATTGTGCTTCACTGACACTTCACAACTTAACAAGTGATATGTCGCCGTGAGCGCCTAGCAAATGCGCAACTTTTGGCATATCGCACGTCACTGTAGCACTGAAAAAACCCACGAAAACGATTTTTTTAAAGCGGGAGCGAGTATAAAAAGCACGTGTTCTCGGGCGTGGCGCGATTCGTACTGGTTTTTTTTTTTTTTTTTAAATTTTTTTCGTGCCTCCTCCTCTAGTGCAGGCATGACAGTGGCAATAACCTTCCCAGGTACGCCGTCCGCCGCTTCCCAGGCCCGGGGCGCGACCGGAGTGCCAGTATCGCGGCCCCTAACTCGGCGTCGTCCACGGGAGGTACTGCCCCTTCGTCTGCCGGCACCTGGTTTGATGGTGCTGCCATCCGCGGCGGGACCCACTCTTCCCTCGCAGGGAAGAGGGATCTGACCACTCGGTCCAGAAAGCGCGGCTCGAGAGTTCTGGAGCCCCACGCTGGAGCAGTTGCGGCACCGGGGCTCCGACTCCACCCCGACCACCTCCCACAAGTACTTGGCAAAACAGCCATGACCCGTGAGGAGTTGGGTGAGGTGGTATGTCGGAGTCTCATGACCCCTCTCCACCCACTGACGCGGGACCGGCCGAACGGCCCCTACGAGCACCGACCCGCTACGGGTCGCCTCTAACCTCTCGGCCCATTTCCGGAAGAGATCATCGCGAGCCGACTGTCTCCAGCGATCGATCTCCTCCGGAAGCGGCCGACCTCCAAGTACACGCCGCATCAGGGCGCCCTCGACGTACACTCGCTTGAGGACGCCGGCCTCGAGATCCCAGGGGATACTGCCCGCGATCAGACACGCCGCCTCGTAAGAGACGTTTGTCGCGATATTCGCCGGGCTTGAGGGCTTCCGCCCATATGGGCGCTCCGTAGAGCGCCTTGGAGCGCACCACTCCGTCATAGAGACGGCGGCAGGCAGACCCCGGGCCTCCGCTGTTGGGCAGCAGACGCGAGAGCATTCCGGCAAATGCCAGCAGCTTCGGTGCCAATTGCCGGAAATGCTCTGTGAACCGCCACCGACTGTCGAGAACGAGCCCGAGATATTTCAGGCTGTTCCCGACAGCGATGGGGATGCCGCCCACCACAATCGACCTATCTCGAGGCGGCGTCTGTCGAGGCCCGTGGAAGTAGATGGCCTCAGACTTTTCCAGGGCGACTGTTAAGCCGAGCGCCCCGATGCGACGCACTACATGAGCGACGCCTGCCGTGGCAAGTACGGCGGCGTCGCGGAATGTTGGGGCCCGCGCGGTGACTAGGGTATCGTCGGCGTGACAGAGTACGCCGACTCCCCGAAGATTAGCACCGCGCAGGACCCAATCATAGCCTACGTTCCACAGGAGCGGCCCAAGGACCGACCCCTGTGGAACGCCACAAGACATGTCCCTGCGGACCACCCCACTTTGGGCCGGGTAGATGATGACCCGGTCCACGAAGTAGTCCGCAAGGACGCGCCTGAGGTACCACGGGACATTGTGGTACCTCAGCGCCTCCGCAATGGTCTCCTAGGGGAGGGTGTTGAAGGCGTTGGCTATATCCAGCGACACAGCCAACACCACCTCACCCCCAGAGACCGCTTCGTCGACGCTGTCCCGCAGTCGGGATACTGCGTCGATTGTCGACCTCCCGCGACGGAAGCCGAACTGGCCATCGCTCAGGTTGGGCCCCGCCCCCTCCAAGTGGCCGACGAGACGTGCAGCGAGCACTCGCTCAAAAAGCTTGCACATCTCGTCGAGCAGAACGATGGGGCGGTAGGCCGACGGCGACTCGCCTGGTCGCCCGTGCTTTCTGAGCAGCACGAGCTTGCCGGTCTTCCATCGTCGCGGGACTCTTCCCGACGCCAGGCATTCCGACATGAGGGACAGCGTCTCCTCCTCTAGTGCAGGCATGACTGTGGCAATAACTTTCCCAGGGACGCCGTCCGGGCCCGGGGCGCGATTCCTGGACCGGAGTGCCAGTATCGCGGCCCCTAACTCGGCGTCGTCCACAGGAGGTATTGCCCCTCCGTCTGCCGGCACCTGGCTTGATGGTGCTGCCATCCGCGGCGTTAGCCACTCTTCCCTCGCAGGGAAGAGGGATCTGACCACTCGGTCCAGAAAGCTCGGCTCGAGAGTTCTGGTGAGGGGAGGCGCCCAAGGCCGGAGTTTCTGACTCACAGTCTTGTACGGGCGCCCCCACGGATCTCGATCCAGGCTCTCGAGCCACTCTTTCCAGGCCTCGTCTTTGGCGGCTTTGATAGCCGAGCTGAGGGCCTCGCGGGCGGCCCGGTACGCGGCATGCAATTCTTCTTCGCGGGCGAGGTCTCTAACTGCTCGCCTTCGGCTGCGGGTGTACTGCCTCTGGGCCGCGTAACTTGCGGTACGCAGCCCGGCTAGGTGGGGACGCCACCAGTACACCTGCTTCCGAGGCGGGATAGGTCTCGCCCTCTGCATCGCCGCGTCGCAGACGCGAGTCAGCGCTCCAGCGAGTCGCTCGCATTTCGCGTCCACGTCCAGGCCGCTTTCGACAGCAGCCCATCGCTCGACGATAGCCGCCTCTCGGGCTAGCTCCTGGTCCAGCGTTCCCAGCCGCCACCGCTGACCTTCCCCTATGTTTTGAAGCGGACTGTATATAGGTATTTTGCTGGTCATCTACCTTAAAGGAAACCACGAGTAGAAATTATGCTTGTTTATTGTAGATCGGATGGAACGCAAGTGAATGTTACATTGGTATATTGTCGTTGGCAGCTAAAGGATACACAATGCAGCCAACATAATTAAACTAAGATGTTGTGTTACCAACATATTGGCCAGGGCGACAAATGGTTTAATAATAAGCCTATAATAAAGTTTTGACAACCCTAGGAAGATACACAAGTACTTAAAACAAACAAGTACAATGCTTAGACAAACATAATGCTTGACAGTTTAAAAAGGATAACACAAAAATATTATTACAGCTACACAGCCACTAAACTCAAATTGAAAGGCTAAACTTGTAACAATCTGTATATAAATAGTTCATAAATACCACACACTTGATGTGTTACATATTAATTTATGTTCAAGAGAACATTTTGCCCTTACACTTGCGACCTTAAATTAAAAGTTTTAACTTTATAAGTGAATGAACTAAACTATAGTTTTAAAAAAAAAATGTTTACGCTTACTTATACATCTACAAAACAATATAAGTAGATAACATACATGACACAGTCAGTCTTGCCACCAGGAAAAAACAAGTACCAAGCAACTTCAAATAACAAATGTTAAGTAGTACCTATGTATTATACATTGGTAACAATACCTATGTATTATAAAAAATTTAATTTAATTTAATTTAACAATTTACTCATTTTAATTGAGTATGCACCTTATTGTCTAAGTAACTGTAAAACAAGTATTTGCTGACATTTAAACACTATCATTGTCTACAGGCAGCAAACATACCTTGGTGATAGACCGTTTATGAGTTTTACCATTAGAGGTCATGACTTCTACTACTCTAACCCTGTTATCAGTAGTCCCTGGAAAGACTTGCGTAACTCTGGCCATAGGCCAATACAAAGGGGCTAAATTATCATCCTTTAATATAACAAGAGAGCCTATCTTAATGTTAGGATGAACATCGGTCCACTTAGGGCGAGATTGTAATATATTAAGATATTGTTTTCTCCATTGCTTCCAAAATGAATGTTTAAGATTGTTACAAACGTTCCAAGACTTTAATCTGGAAATAGATGCATTTTCTTGTTCAGGATATGAATTTAGAGGTGATCCTATGAGAAAATGTCCAGGGGTGATACATGAAAAATCATTTACATCTGCAGACAATGGCATGAGAGGTCTGCTGTTTAATACAGCCTCTATTTGACACAAAAGTGTATTAAGTTCTTCATATGTAAGTGAGGAAGTTTGCATGACTCTCTTTAAATGATATTTCATACTCTTGACTCCCGCTTCTGCGAGTCCGGCAAAAGTTGGAGAATAACAAGGCAAAAAATGAAAGTTAATACCCTTCTGTGCAGCAAAGTCATATACTTGTTTCTGATGCATTTGACAATTTTGTAATTTATACAGCTCATCAAGCTGTGTTTTAGCACATTTAAATGTTGATGCGTTATCTGAATAAATATCAGTAGGTAGTCCTCTACGAGAAACAAACCTTTTGAGACAAGCAAGAAAGGTTTCAGTTTTTAGATCTGAGGCTAACTCAAGGTGTATAGCCCTTGTCACAAAACACACAAAGAGGCAAACATAACCCTTTGTAATGATTGGCTTTCTGATTCTAGCTACCTTAACTGAAATAGGACCTGCAAAGTCCATGCCTATTTTTTGAAAAGGGCGACAGATATTTACTCTGTCTGCAGGTAAACTGCCCATCAGTTGTTTGGCTGATTCTGCCTTTAATCTAAAGCAAGTAATGCATTTATGTAAAACATTTTTTACCTGTCTCAATCCTTGTACAATCCAAAACCTTTGGTTAATCGATGACAATACTAGTCTAGGTCCAGCATGTAGATTTTTAACATGTTCATTTTCAATTATTAACTCTGT
Source organism: Arctia plantaginis (assembly GCA_902825455.1). Lineage (NCBI taxonomy): Eukaryota > Metazoa > Arthropoda > Insecta > Lepidoptera > Erebidae > Arctia > Arctia plantaginis. Next base: position 5,032 of record CADEBD010000291.1, on the reverse strand, counting down.
TATCCGTGACTCTCGAGGTAAGAGTATTGGATGTTTCTGTGAATAGGAAATAGAAGCATTATGTAACCTGCCTCCTACTCGCAGAAGACCATTGCCATCAACAAATGGACTCAAAGGCTTTAAATTACCTTTAACAATTACATTCTTAGATCTTAAGGCATTAAATTCATCTTTGTAATGTTTTAGCTGCTCATGTTTAACAATTAACAACAATGAGTTACTTAATTCTTGACTTGTCAAATAACAAAGTTTAGTTTTATTATTTTTTGACCTTACATTTTGAACAAAGCGTAATACGTAAGCTAAGACCCCTTGCATCTTATTAATATTAGAATAATTATCTAGAAATTCTAAAGTTAGATTCTGCTCATCAGTAGAAAGAGAACAAACCATAGCATTGAAGGATGTGGAGGCCTCTTTGGTTTCAGGTAAGCGGCTTGGAATAGCTAAATTTAGCTCCGGCTAATACTTACATGTATGCAACAACTTTGGACCCTTCCACCATAATGGATGTTGCTCTAACTCATGAGGTAAGACACCTCTGCTAAGACAGTCGGCAGGGTTCTCGCTAGTACCTATGTAAGCCCATGTGAATTTATGAGATAGCTCTAAAAGTATTTTTACTCTATTTGCTACATATGCACTGAGCTTTATCAATGGCGTTTTGATCCAAGCTAAAACAATTTGAGAATCAGAGTGCAAAATAACTTCATCGATCTTCAGTTTTAGTGATAATGTATCATGGACTCGATTGACTAATTTAGCCAACAATACTGCAGCATTGAGCTCTAGGCGTGGAACAGTCATGTCTTGTTTAATTGGATTTATGCGACTTTTTGAGCAGAGTAAAGAAACTTTTATACTACCAGTTTCATTGACAACTCGTAAATAAACACAGCAACCATAGGCAGTATTTTTTGATGCATCTGCATAACCTATGATCTGTATCAAATTTGTGTTGTGTAAATTTGTGTATCGTGGCACATTTATTGGTCTCATGTTAAGTAAACTATTATAAAACTCTCGCCATGAGTGCGAAATCTTATCATTGGGGGTACTGTCCCAATCAATCTTAGCTAGCCATAGCTGCTGCATAATTACCTTAGCGCATACTATGACTGGACCTACCAAACCTAGCGGATCATAGAATTCACTGATATAGCTTAAAATGCCGCGCTTCGTAACTGGAAAGTCTTCGATTGGTTTGGGACTTGAAATTATAAATGAATCGGTTTTAACATTAAAATTTATACCTAAGGTTTTAAAGGATAAGTTACTTTTCTGTAAATCAATGTCATCAAAATGTTGTCTTGATTTAGGAATATCATGTAATAATTCAGGCAGATTAGAAACCCATTTATGTAACTGAAAACCCCCTAATTCTAAAAGACTACAGAGTTGCTCCTTTGCCTTTATCAAAAGCTCTGGAGAACCTTGGGAACAAATGGCGTCATCTATATATGTACAGTTATTTATGATAAAAGCAGCCAGAGGGAATTTTTCTCCATACAGGCTTACTAGTTCCTTTAAACACCTTGTGGCTAAGTAAGAAGAAGACTTCATGCCATAAGTAACTGTATTCAACTGAACATATTGCAAACCTTGTTCTGGGCTGTCCCGCCATAGAATGTTTTGCAAGGGCCTATACTTTGGATCTAATTCTACACATCTGAACATACTTCTGATATCAGTCACAAAAATATATTCATCTACTCTAAACAACAACAAAATGTCTATAAGTTCCTTTTGAGTAACAGGGCCATTATGCAATAAATCATTTAGTGAAATCTTATTTGTAGTCTTCATAGATCCATCAAAGACAACTCTGCATTTAGTAGTCTTTCTATCAAGTTTTAAGACAGGATGATGTGGCAAAAAGAACACAGGATCTTTTTTGAGGTCATATTGATTTATGTCTATTATAGTTCCATGACCTTTTTCAATATATTCGTGAATAAATTTCTTATAAAGACTATGCAAAAGAGGATCTTTTTTGAATCTAACTTCTAAGTTGTGAAATCTCCTTGAAGCTAAATACAATGAGTCTCCAAGGGTCTCTCTGATAGAATCTAATGGCAGCCTTAAGGGCAAGGCTACTTGAAATTTCTTACTTTTTGTATCTAATTTGACAGTTTCACAGAAAAGTTTTTCACAAGTATCATGTTCACTAAGTTTTTCTGGAAAATACTCAGGGACCTTTTCTGCTTCAAAAAAGGTTTCAAAATTTTCATTCAATGTATGAAGGTAATCTTGGGATTTACAAAAAAGTGTTACCGGTATGTGTGAATGAGCAGTGTGGGTAGGTACGGTGCCAGCAACAATATGACCGAAGACAGTATTTAACACAGGTACTGTAGACTTAACATTTTCTCTTACATCTTTCCCGGAGTTGGACTGGAACCTATTTGGCTCAGTCGGTAGTAGCACCTGGAAGAAGATGTCAGCTCCTAATAGAATATGTATTGTACTAGGTTCATTAAAAGTGTTGTCAGCTAGTGTTATGTTTGCGGGAAGCAGCAGACCCTCCCCACTGAATTTAATCTGAGGCAGTTTAGTAGTGATAGAATCCAAAAGATAGCAATTCACATTTATTTTATAATCCTGGATTAAAGAGTGGATGTCTATGTTAACACATTTTGATAGCTTAGCTTTGCTATTACCTATGCCAGTTAAAGGTGTGTTAATTGATTTAGGCTGTAAGTTCAGTTGTAATGAAAGACGCTTGAGAACCACTGTCAAGTAATGCCTTCACATGCACCTCAGTCCCATTCTTAGCAATAAGCTTTATTCTAGCCGTAGGTAATAATACCTGATTGCTTGCTTGAGAAGCCAAAATTACTGGTGATTGTGCCTTATCAACATGAAGTAGTGTGTTGTGACCTTGCTTGCAAATGTCACACTTAAAGTGAAACCTACATTTATTATTATGTTTATTGAGGCACACCTTACACAAACCATGCTCTTCTGTAAATTGAAGCCGTTCTGATGCATTTTTTGATTTAAATTGTGCACATAAAAAAAGCTTGTGAGCAGACTTACATATTAAGCAGGCAGGTTGAAATGAAGTGGATGTTGAAGCTTGAGGTTTTTCCTTCCTATCTTTTATCAATATATTAGCTACCCTTGGACGATCCGCCACTGGTTTCTCCACATTCTCCAATGCTTGGGCTCGCCTATCTAGAAAATCCAACAAATGTGCTACCTTTGTTTCCTTTTCCCTAATTAATTGAAATTCCCTATTGCAATAGGTGTCCAGCTTCCTTGTGAGTATGCATAACAGAATAGCATCCCACTGATCAACAGGCATATTTAAGTTTCTAAGAGCAGCTAGTTGTTGCTTAACAATTGACAAAAAGTTTCTAATATTATGTGCCGTTGACCTTGGTATGGGATTTATATCTAATAGTGAACTGATTAACTCATTTGTGATTTTATATTCATTGTCATATCTATCATGTAGAATAGACCTAGCTTCCATGTAATTTTCACTTGTAATGGTTAAATTTTTAATTAAATCTAAGGGTTCTCCCTGTAAATAACTCCTTAAATAAAAGAATCTTTGTACATTATCAAGTCTGGTACTATTATGTATTAAGCTATCAAATAGTCCAATAAAAGCCTTGAAATCTGAATATTTACCATCAAAATTAGGTATGGTTATATGAGGTAACTTAGTTTGTATATTTTGACAGGAGGGCTTATTTCCACATTCAATTTCTTGTTTATCTAATTTTTCGATTAATTCTATGATTAGTGAACGCGTATTTATGTATGTATTTTCTGTAGAATCAAAGTCTATGTCGGATTTACTAGCGTCTAAACCACAAATGTCTAAATTATAATTTTCATATTTATCGAAGGTGGATTTTAAGCGTTCCTGTTTTAATACTAATGTTTGTTTTGTATAAGCTAAATACACTGTTGGATCACTGAATGAAGAAGCAAATTTAGTTAGCGAACCTTTTAAAGCGCCACGTTTCCTTATGAGCGACTGCATGGCGTCGCCTTCCTTTTCTTCTAGTGTCATTTTTACAAGATTTAAACTTATATTACGCTGAAATTATACACACACTTAATATTAAGTGCAACAATATAATGCAGAGCACAGTTTACAAACTTTCGCTTCAATTTGTCGTCGGCACTCGGCGGTGTGGCAAGATGGCGTCCGTGGTCCGAGCCGCGCCAGCGCAGCGTACAGGAAATTTGCGTGCGTTATGTTGGCTATAGTGCGATGCTCGTCCAATCACGGTGCTGTGCTACATGCGTCATCCGCCCGGTGAACAAAATAAAAAAACCTTGCTTTGGAAATACGTGCAACCGATTATGGAAATGATATATTTTTACCTGAAAAGCTGAAAAAACAACAAGCTGAGATAAAATATACGTGCGGAATGCGTTGATTGCTCCACTGCAAATTCCCTTTGTCTTTCGTTTTACGAAAAAGTTGTCTTGCGCAAGGTGGATAAAATTATTGAACACGTGATTGCGTAGTTTACTGCAAATCTCGGTTTTTATCCTCTTCCTCTTTGACCCAATCCAAACTGAAATTCCTTTTTGTCGAGACAAGTTCTTCGCCGAAATGTCGTTCAAAATGGCTGCTTCTTGAAAATTGGTCGAAACAAAATACTCTCGACACGTCGAAATTTAGAACTGTCACGGTAACACTCGCGATACTAGCGGTGAGATAGGACCATGTTTTGAAGCGGACTGTATATAGGTATTTTGCTGGTCATCTACCTTAAAGGAAACCACGAGTAGAAATTATGCTTGTTTATTGTAGATCAGATGGAACGCAAGTGAATGTTACATTGGTATATTGTCGTTGGCAGCTAAAGGATACACAATGCAGCCAACATAATTAAACTAAGATGTTGTGTTACCAACACCCTACCACGGGGCGGTCCAGTGCCACACGAGTCGCCGAGGCAGCAGGGACGACGTCGAATCGGATGTACCACCACCTCGACTACCCGCCAGTTGTGTATATGAGGGGCCAGGCCGGAACTCGCGAAAGAAAGATCGACTATAGGGC